>LR738714.1:158306606-158366033 GCA_902687465.1 Secale cereale | reverse complement strand
CCCCCCGCTGACCTGCCCAAGGTGATTTTCTTCTTTGCCGATCTCGATTATGGTTTTTCATCTAAGTATGTGGTGATGAATAATGCAAAATTTTATTAGCTTCGATGCCATGCTATACATAGTGGTTTAAATAACTTGTGCTTCTTATACTGGAAAGTAATTTAGAATTTGTTTCTGTTTCAATTAGAGCCCTGATGCAGACAAGGATTGTGTGGTTGTACATGTCACTCGCTATGATGAGGATGACCTGAATATACGCACTGGGAAAACAGAGTTTTTAGGGTGTTGGATCCTGGAAGCCATTTGCGCTTATACCAATGAAGAGTTGTATTCCAGCCTCACTGTTGTCAGGCAAGTTGTCCAAGGTGTACTGAAGCACAAGAAGTTCAAAGCTACTCCTTCGTTTGTGAGGCCTACTATTCTTGTCAAGCTTACGCAGGAAGATGACGTGGCATGCCTCCACAAACAAGTTTATGAGTGGCAAGGCCACAAGGTTGTCTTCATGAAGGTTCACATGATTGAGCTGTTGCCGGACGTCCTTGATAATGTTCATGGCAAGGTCCATCTTGTGTCCAACCCAAATTAGATCGAGGCATGAAATACATGCCCCAGCTAGTGTTTAATAGTAGTTTGGATTCTGTCTAATCATCCGAACCTTGCATGTTATCGATTCCTCTGAGTCTAGTACTCTGTTTGAATCCATCTATGGGAACTTATGCTACTTTTGTGTGCCCGTGAATCATCGTAATTGTTGCCGAAACAGATGCACCCTCACTAGTTTTATCATACGAGCAGTGTGAGTTTTGATGAAATAGAGTACTCGTTTGAGAATTGTGCGTCGACGTATACATAAGTACTTGTAAACACTGTTGGTGCTACCCCACTTGTAAGCAGTTGTGCAAAACACAACACATTGGCTCAGCTCGCTTCAACTGTAGGCTATCAACCAGCTAAAATCAACAATCTGCTGTCCGACATATAAGCAACTATGTATCTTATTACAGTGGTTCATGTAGTTAACTGAGGCCACAATGTAAATTCCAAACATTCACACGCTAGTCCAGCGTTCATGTGGAAAACCCACATTAAACTCGGCTTCATAAAAAACATGAATAGCATAAGTTAAGCAATTTTATACATCTCAATGATTCATAGAACATAACAATCATATACTAGTTCACATCAAAAGACAAAGTTGTGAGAAGGTTTACAAATCAGGAAAAAACAAGCAAGGCTTCTCTGAGCAAAGGGCCTCACGACAGGCTTCAATTTCCTAGAGTTCACTCTAGTTTTTTCTTGTTGCCACCATCCAGGGTTAGGTTCTCTCATTCCATAATAACCAATTATAATTGTGTTCTCAGCTGGAATGCTAAACTGAACCATGTAGTGTACTGACCAGCTGAAATTCTTGTGCATTCCACTAAATTTAATCACCGCTATTTGCAGAAATAAGCAGACCACAATGCCTCTTGTCCGTGCACCTGTCCAAAAAACCACCGTGCAGCCATGCCAGCTAGTCCTCGGTCCATGGATGAACTGGTAGAAAGTGCATTCCGCACTAGGATGTAGTTGTTTTCGCTCGTCCCTATACTGCAATCATGAAGTAAAAAGTACGAATCAACTTCTTTTATATTGCGTTGGTCATTCTACATAGTAACTACCAATGTAGGAATACCTGGAAGACGGGTTGTTAGAGGACGGCAAGGAGGGATAGCCATCTCATTTTGCGCAGTTCTACTAAAACTGAGGTGTGTGCTTTTGATTGCACGGATAGAAACGACACGGAGACACACATCCCGAAACGATATGGAGACAGACATCCCTGTTTGCACAAATACGAAATACGGTTATTTAAACAGTGACAGATATTTGCAGTGGCGTATGATTAACAATAGCATCTATTGTGTTATAATTGGCACTAGATTGACAGTATGAAAGTGTCCTTAAGTAAGTAGTATCACATCACATCAACACTACCACTGGATTAACATGCAGAACAATAGCATTAGTATTACTGTCATGAGAGTAGCACATGGTCAGTAAATGTGTAATCAAATTTGTGCAGTTCCACTAGGATGGAGCAATGTTAGCAGTGTGAGATTTAAGTGTAACTGCAAAAAACACAATTCATGGGAAATAAAGCAAGACAGAAGCACTTCATAAAATGGTGGTGGAATTGCTTCAATTTATAGACGTCACTAGACCATTACTTATAGTGACATTAGGTGGCATTGCTTAATGCTTCATGTGATTTTATATTAACGATAGCGATATGGGCGTAGGGACAGCAGAGGCATAAATTGGTGAGGCAGATGTGGTTGCCGAGAGCGGCAAACACTCAGGCAGCATGTCTGCATTTGTCCCATTTTTTATCTCCTCGGCGACATTTTCCTATGTGCGCACAGGAAATCTAGACCTGCTCATTCTCATTTGCGTTGTCCCCCAACACCTGTCACTTCCTTTCCTTTTTCAACCAAAGAGATAGGTCCACTTCCCCCCACCCTTCGCCATCCACCATGCTTTCTTCGTATTTTCAACCAAGAGACCGGTTGGGTAGCCAATATCTTCTAATTTCCTTCGTTTCCTCTTAGAACCAAGTCCTAGATTCATGCTACATCTTGCCCACTTTCTTCCCTATTTGAACCAACTCTTAGAGTCGACTGTATGAACTAGCTTTACCTCTAATAATAGTAAAAGTCTAGGTGGCTTTGGAACAGCGGACGGAAGTGGAAAAAGATCCACACGAAGCCAAGTGGGGAGCTGGGGCAGTAGAGCAAGGCAGGTTTCGAAGGAATACATACCTGAGGGCGTTGACATGTGGCAAAGACGGCGTCGGGAGGCCGCATCTTGGCCACAATACCGCAGGGAGGAAGAAGGGGTCCGAGGCCCTCCGGAGCCGGCGCTCTCACGGAGAGAACGCCACGGCCGCCGATCGGCACGCGCGGGCAGCCGGTTGTCTCATCCCTCGCCGCCGACGACAGCGTGAACGATGCACCTACACCCCTGCCCCGGTCGAGGTTGTCTAGCCGGATTTGTGACCAGCAATGAGCTGAGAGAGAGCATGGCCACCTATTTCTTCCTTCGATCTGGAGAGCATGAGAGAGTGAACGAGAGGAACCCTTGTAAAGCAAGCGCCGAGGCTCCTGCTTATATATATAGTGGAGTGATTTTGTTGTACCAGCTTCAAAAAAATGCACTCCTACGTGTACCCGCGAGTGGGTGTGAGAGAACTAGTGCGTGTGTGCACCGTTTCTCTTCGTGAGAGTACAATATACTATGCCCAAAGAATGTTCGCCACAAGAGTAATAGTATAAGTGTGTGACGTGTGAGCTACAATAAAATGTGCGCGACGTCTTTTGTTTTTTAGAAGTTTTGAGGGAAGGTTGTGAAGAGCACATATGTGTGTGACGTCTACCTGCAGATAGACGGTTGGTGCGAGATGACTCGGGAGGGTGCATGTGCGTGAGAGAGAGGGGGGCACGTATCAATGCAATGCATGTGTCCATAAATCATTATCCGACAAACGTTCGCCACAAGCCTTTTCTTGACGAACGCCGTAAGAACCGTTACATCGGTATCCAACAGTGTTAGTTTTGCCATGTCATTTAACATAACAGCCACTCCTCCAACACACAAATCTTCCACGTGAGTGTAAGCAACTGCCGTATGCTCCCTCTGTTCCAAAATGCAGTGCATATAGCTTTATAGAAAATTTGAGCCTCGCAAACTTTTACCGAGTTTTTGTGTACCAAATTGCACATGTAGAATATTCATTGATCTTCGAGAGGTAACTATAAAGATGGGGGAGGAGTCTACAAAGAAAGGCCATCGTATCACCTGCAACAATTTCAACCATCCTTTGGTGTGGAGGAATACCATAGGAACTCTATATGATATGATTTTTATAGGATTATTTCCTTTAGAGCCAATTGGTTCATAGGAATAGATTCATATACTCCACATTTCAAAGGAAATAAGGGCTTCTTTGATTCAAAGGATTCTCAAAGGAATTTTGAAGAATTCAATTCCTTAGGATTTTTTCTTATGTGGGATGTTTGATTCATAGGATTGTAAACCATAGGAACTTCTTCACATGATTCATTTGCACTAGATTTCATAGGAAATTTTCAATCCACTCTAATCTCTTTGAAAGAATCTTACGTTTTTTCCGTGCACGATCAAACACTCATAGAATCATATAGGATTCAAGATGACATGCCACCCCAATCCCACATTTTTTCTATTCTTGCGTTTTGAAAATCCTACGAATCAAAGAGGCCCTAAACATGATATCATTTCTCCAGCTTTAGAGCCAATTGGTTCATATGAATGGATTCCTTACTCCCATAATTTCAAAAGAAAATAAACATTAGCGTATATTCAATAGAAAAGTTACTATGATATGAACCAAATTACGTCTCTTTTCTAATCCCTCCTCATAGGAATTGAGATGCATGTCATCTCTAGATTCAATAGAAAAGTTCCTATGATGTCAACCAAATGAAATTTCTTTTCCAATGCCTACTCATAGGAATTGAGATACTCCGTGTCATCTCTTTCCCTACAATTTCCATGTATACATCTTCTATTCCTAAATAGCTAGTACAACCCACTCATATCTTTTTTCCAAGACATGCAACTACGACACAAGAACTATATAGTGTGCGAATAACTTGAAAGATGGCCACTGGATGAAGCTAATCCGACAGTGCAGAGATGGCAAATCCGAGCACAACTGGCCCTTGGATATCATCAACATTCCACCAGATCTGCCACATGTACAATTTATAAGACTCCATGGTTTAACTTAAGCATAATGCACAAACCTCAAACCACAAGCACTTCTCCTTTGTTCTAGAATCTTCCGTATCATAATTAATTTTTTTCTAAATGAATTGCCATTATTTGTTTTTTACTTTATGCTTTCCAATGCACAAGCCCACGAATCTTAACATTTTTATAAAACTAATTGATTTTGAATGAGATGGACTATAAGAACTAAACGAACATCTACATCATGCATATATGACTCAAAGCTTTACATGCTATAGTGTGTATTTATTCATAATTTGGTTTCAAAATCTCATGCATTCAATGCATGTGTACCTTACTAGTTTTGAGTAGAGTAGCAAATTTCACTTGGCCCCAGGTATATCAAAATGCAGGGCCCATGCATCATTGCCTTTCGGTCGAACCTACGCCCACAATTTTTTGTACGTACTATATCTCCCCTGGTCCCCGAACCCAAAATGCTGCCTCGTTCCCCTAAAACCAAGCGGCCCACACATATTTAAGGCATCAACTCGAACTCAATCCCTGTCCCGTTCACTACGACGTGGCCCCACACGCCCTAGTAGTACTCCTACAAACCCTACCGCCGCACGCATCATCGGTTTTCTTCAAGAGGACGAGGGAGAGGCCGATTTGTAGTGGAGGCGCTTTCAATAAAAGAAAAAATGATCTGTAGTGGAGACCCCTACCCTAGGGTGCCCTAGGTAGCTGCCGCACGCATAATTGATTTTCTCTTTTCTTTATGCTCTTGCGCCCTAGAGTGAAATGATGGTTGCTTCATCCATCCAGCTTAATGCGGGAAAGGTGGGGCTTTCTGATTTGACCCCTCATCGCTCATTTTCTACTACTGCGGCGCTACGACCGGGGTGCCTCCAATTCCAACCGCTACTCCGAACTGTATGTGGAACAAGATGGTGGATGAGCCACATGTCGGCTAAAGGGGTCCTGTTAAGTGTGTCGCTATTTCGTGTGCGGACTGACCCTGCTTGAGTCGCTACGCCAACACGACAGGTGCAACCTACCACTTGGTTTTGCTTCTTGGTGAATCCCGACTATATTGATCTAAAAACATACATATTGAACAACCCTCTCCATCTCGTTTTTTAGACGTCTCGGCTTATAGGGTGTGCACGTAGTTCTAGGTCATCCATTTGACTAACTAAATCTGAGTTACTATGTCACCAAAAGTATATCATTGGATTATTAAGCGGATGTAGTTTCTAAACATATAATGTTCATCACATACATGGCCAGTTAAATTCTCAACCTAGAACGAAGTGCACGCCATGTAAACCGACACGAAGGAAGTATAGTAGTAAAAATGAGGTGATTTTACCGAGCGATCGGCGGGGGAGCATGGTCTATCATGTGGTCCCATGTGTCATGATGTACCAAGGTGATGCGCGTGTCCCTCTTGAGGCAGAAGTAATACTACGTGGTTTGAGATGATGGCGAACCGAAGTGTGAAATAATGGTTGCTTTCGTCCGTCTGGGAAGGTGCGGCATTGTGATTTGATGTCTCATTGCTTACTACTACTACTAACGGGGTGGTACGCCTGGGGTGTGCCCCCCTACTGTTCTGCACTATTATTTGGTGTTTGACACGTCGACCCGGTTGCTATATGTCCCACATGTCGGCGACAGGAAGTACAAAATTCATGAAATCGAGCGTCGATAGAGGAGTACAAGACACGTCTTGGGTTTTTGCTGCTTCGCGCGATCCATCGATACAAACCCAGACTAAAAAAAGGCAAGGGCGGGTCTTTTCCCGAGCGGCAGGCAGGGGAGTTTGGCATAGTCTGTTCGGGGCAAGGAGGCTGGAAGGGAAACAAGCAAATAAAGGTTGAGCGACTTAGTTTTGGGAAAATCTTATTTTATGGAGTACGTACCCACCAGGGTTTATAGGGCTCATATAAAAAACATTTGTTTTTCTGTTTTATAAGTCTCAATTCTACTACTAGTAGTAGTACCGTCACATGTTAGATTTTGAGGTGCGTTAGATCGCCCGATGCAAGGAGTGTCAAGAGAAAACTCTCTAACCAAGGTAGTAGGGAGGGACTAGTAAAGTTTTCTCTCTAACCAAGGTAGACTGACATGTATTTTCTTATAGTGGCCATGTATAAGTAAATGGAGGGAGTACTAAAGGACATATATATTGCGAACAATATGATAATCTCTCTAACCAAGGTAGTAGGGACGAGGACTAAACAGAGGGAGTAGTAAAATTTTCTCCTCGTCCTGCGGGCCACCGCGCGCGTGGGCGAGTGAGTTGGCGTAAGGCGTAGTAAGCAAGCTTCACCTCATCCTGCGAGCCACCGCACCCGTGGGCGGGGGAGATGGCCTACTAAGCAAGCTTCTCCTCATTCTGCGAGTTGACAGGACACATCAATAGTACTCCAGTGTATAGAGCCTTTCCTCTAAGGTAGGCCCCACATGTTTGCCTCTTTTTTAACATAACGTGTCAAGTCGCAATTTGTTTGTTCACCCGTGGTAGACGATCCTCCCTCCATCTAGTGAACAACCAATACACATGCCAAGTTACCACGTGGGCTGCCTTTTCGTACAGAAATGAGCTCCACCGTGTACTCGCACGGGTGTGGTTGAGAAAGAGACGGGAGTACGTGCGCCGTGCGTGCACCTCTTCTCTTCGTGCACGTCCCCCACCTACGTGGGTGTGTTTGAGAGGGACTATAGAGATACAAACCTAGACATAATGCGCCGTCCATCCCCATTCCTCCGCCTAGTCCGACCACCAGTCACCACCACGCCCCACTCCTCCTCACCTTATCTCTCATCTTTCTCCCTCCATTTTGATATACAAGGCCGCTATCAAAATTACAATTTGCAGATATACAAGGCCACTAACACTAATCGATGCAATATTAATGGTGTTTACCTTGTAGTACTACTAGCAAAGGAGGACACTAATTATCCCTTTCATGCATGCGGGAGTGTGAGCATTGGTTTGATGTGCATGAAAGAGAAGAATACACATTAATTTACACGGACAACAAGGAAACAAGGTGGCTTGCAACATTGAGTTAGAAGACATTAATTTTTGCTTTGCTACCTGTAATAAGGGTTTGTGGCCTTGTATAAAAAAATGGAGTCCGATAAAATTCTTGAAATACCATTTATCCAATAAAATTCTTGAGCAATCATTAGTTTTTACAAAATGAGATTACTCCTGCATGGGTGAATCACAACAGGTGTTTTGTAAAAAAAATGCATCTTGATGTTTCGTGCAATGCACGGGCATCTTGCTAGTCCATGAAAACAACACATGGCAAAATTCCACGGCGAACAAGGGATTTGAATCTGTTGGGAGGGGCTGTTTGGATCTTGCCCAGGGTAGCCAAAAAATTAGCGACCTTTTTGTCCACCGGTGCCTTTGCCACCGATGAACGAGGAAAGGCTCAGGGTCTCATGCATCCTCGAGGGTGCACGTTGGAGACGAGCTCGCACCAGTTGTGTTCTTTTTGTCCCACCACGCCACCCGAGCCGCCCGCAGACCGACCGGCGACCCACAAATTACGCCATCCAACCGTAGCCGCACACATTATGATAGCAAGTCAACCAACCGGACAAAATTCACGCAAACACGGCGATATTTCATATAAACAATGACGGAAATCATATAAGATACCGGATTTTCATACAAACATCATGGATTTCATTACATACAAATGAACTACGCGGTGCTAATTCTAGACAGCACAGGTATATAATACCCGGCCTAAATGGCCGCCCGCTGATCGATTTGTGTTCCCAGCACGATCACCAGACTGCCGGGAGCCCCGGAGGTATATGCATGGTCAACGAAGGTCCTCGGAACAAAAGGATCCGAAAAGACACCAGCTGTTTACGCTGACGTGGCCTTCGTGGTGGCCTTCATGGGACCCAAGCAGCGGAGGCCTCCCTTGTTCCACTTCTCCTCGATGATGGCGGCGGACGCGGAGGCACTGACCACCGACTCGCCGCTCTCCGCGCACCCGGCTTCTGTCGCTGCATGCATGGCGCGACCGCCGGCATGGGAGTCTTGGCCACAGAAACGGGAGACGCGGTACGAGGCGGCAACGTAGACGGCAGCAACGACTCCCGTGCGTCGCTCCTCGTCGAGCTGGCCTGGAGCGGCGAGTTGCTGAACAGCGCGCCGACTTGGGGCCGCAACTAGCTCCATCGGGCGAGGGGAGGGAGGTGGATCAGCGAGCTGCATAGCTCGTATCCGGCGGGCTCGGCGGGCCACCTAGCCGGCTTGGATGCGGCATAACTACTCTTCATAAGCCATTGTAAGAGTGGACAAAATGGTGAAGGAGCAGATAGGGAGCGGCGGAGGTGTGCGATTCTTGGCCGGCTTTTGACCTCGTTTAAATAGGAGATTAAATAGACAGCGGACAGGAGGAGCTCAGTCGGCATTGCATTTAATGCCGGCCCGGTCATGAACGGACGTGTGTCCAGAGTGGGTTTCTCGGCTTCCACACGTGTGGGTTTCCTGGAGGCGTTTTAATGCGGCAAGGAGGCGTGTTCAGCCGGGCGTGCAGCGAGTGGCGCCCTCGACTCTGACGTAGGACAGCGCACCGTTCTTCCATTGATGTGTGAGCTCTTTGGGTACATGGCCTGCATGTCAGTGACCCAACGCAGGCAGCGCACAGCACAGGAACCTTTGGTGGGCCAGGGCGGTCAGAAGCGGGCATTTCATAAACCGATGATTATTCATTGAGTGTGACATCATCCTATTCATGTTGATAGCCCATTCGATACGTTGTGATTCATAAAGACCGCTACAAACATCAATGTTCTGCTTATTGATTAATACCCGCAACAATCCATGTCCTTAACAAAGGTTGCATGCATGTATAGGTTGAGCGTGTGTCTTGCGTCATGTGCTGTGTGCATGCAGGCGTGCGAGTGTTGCGTGCATGCAAGGGTATATTTCAGTGTTGCATGCATGTGTGCGTACGTGCGTGTGTTCGTGAGTGCATGTGTACGCGCCAGTGTTGCACGCCAGCATCCGTGCGTGTGTTCGTTATGTGTACGTGTCAGTGTTGCACGCATGCATGCGCGCGTGTCTTGCGTGCGTGCATGTGTACGTGCGGGGTGAGGCTACACGTTAGTCGACTGGCTTTTTCATCTCTGGTCATTATATTTTCCAGCTGTTGGACACGAAATCAAGGGTCTGCAGTTTATCATCAAACTCCACCCCCTGATCCTATAGCCACCACCGGCCGTTGGACACTAATCATGCACGCAAATGTGTACGACCAAGATCAGGGACTCACTTGAAGATATCACAACACAACTCTAGACATAAATTAAAATAATAGAAGCTTTATATTACAAGCTAGGGGCCTCGAGGGCTCGAATACATAAGCTCGAAAAACAAGAGTCAGCGGAAGCAATAATATCTGAGTACAGACATAAGTTAAACAAGTTTCCATAAGATGGCTAGCACAAAAGTAGCAACGATCGAAAAGGCAAGGCCTCCTGCCTGGGACCTCCTAACTACTCCTCGAAGTCGAACTCCACGTAGAAACATCCTCGGGATCTTCTGGCTCCTGGACTCCATCAATCTGGTTGCATCACCCGAGAAGAGAGAGAAAATGGGGAAAAGGGGGAGCAAAGCAACCGCGAGTACTCATCCAAAGTACTCGCAAGCAAGGATCTAAACTACATATGCAATGGTATCTGTGTAAAGGGGTAATATATGTGGGTTAAACTGCAGAATGCCAGAATAAGAGGGGGATATCTAATCCAATCGAAGACTATGCTTCTGGCCACCTCCATCTTGCAACACTAGATGAGAGTAGCTAGAAAGTAACAAGTATCCACGCTTCTCGCAGCCTCCGTCCTGCAGCAGTAGAATATATTAGATGGTATGTTCACCAAGTAACAATGTATAGCATAAACTTACCCGGCGGTCCTCCCCTTGTCACCCTGTGGGAAAGCAATCACCGGGTTGTATCTGGAACTTGTCTGGGTGTGTTTTATTAAGTATCCGGTTCTAGTTGTCATGAGGTTAGAGTACAACTTCGGGTCGTCCTTTTACCGAGTGACACGACTATTCAAATAGATTAACTTCCCTGCAGGGGTGCACCACATAACCCAGCACACTCGATCCCATTTGGCCGGACACAATTTCCTGGGTCATGCCCGGCCTCGGAAGATCAACACGTCGCAGTCCTACCTAAGCACAGTAGAGAGGTCAGCAGGTCGGTCTAAGTCCTAAGCGTGTAGGGGCTAGGCCCAACACCTAACGCACACCTGCACGTTGTGTACGCGACCGGTAAGCAGACCTAGCCACTCCTAATACCAGAGCGTCGTTCTAGTCCAATCGGCGCGTGCCACTAAGTCGCTGACGTCAAGAAGGCTTCGGCTGATCCCACGACGTCGAGTGCCCATAACTATTCCCACGTAGCCGGTTAGTGCGAATAGGCCAATGGCCAGACTCAGATCAAATACCAAGATCTCGTTAATCGTGTTATTATGAAATAACCGCAGACAACGACCAGTGCCAGGCCCACCTATCTCCTAGGTGGTCGCAACCCGCCCTGTCGCTCCGCCATAAAGTAACCATCAAGGGGCTATCGGGAACCCAGGTTCACGACTACATGTGTGGAACCACCTACCCCTTCAGCCCCCATATCCGAATCATCATCATGAGTATGTAATAATATTATATATACCCGTGATCACCACCCGAGTGATCACGGCCCGATAGTATAGCATGGAAGACGGACAAGAATGTAGGGCACTGATGGAATACTAGCATCCTATACTAAGCATTAGGACAGCACGTAATGGTATCAACAGTTGTAGCAATAAAGACAGGCTTTGCAACAAAATAGGAGCTATCGAATCAACAACAGTAGCAAACCTAATGGAAGAATAAGAGAGAGGAGAATGGGAGAAATCTGGTGAGCAAGGGGGGGGGGGCTTTCCTGGTTGCTCTAGCAAGAAGGAGGGGTCGTCAACACCGAAGTTGAACTGGGGGTCGCCGGCAGTCTCGGGGTCTACCGGAAAGAAGTAACGGAGGGGGGACATAATAAATAACAGAGCAAACAAAGCGTAACATGGCAATACGCAGAGCTACGTGTGACCTAATGCGGTTCTAAGTGATACTGGTCAGCATGGAAAACATCCGGGAAGGTATTCCCGATGTTTCGCATTTTCGAACAGACGAACCGGAGGGGGACGATTGTAGGTTCGCTATGGTAGGGGCGCGTAGCGGGGGAAGGACGTGCGGCGGCGGCTGGAGGCGAGTGGCGGGGCACGTAGTGGGGCGAGGCTATGCGGCGGCGGTGGACGGGGGCGCACGAGCGGCGATAAGGGGGAACCGAGGCAGGCGGCAGCGAGCGCTAGGGAAGGCGCATACGAGCGCGCGCTGTGGCGAACGTTGGGCACGCACGCAGGGCGCGTCCCAAGCACAACTGGGTGCGACCACGGCGCGACGGGGGATCTGGGGTGTGGCCAGAGCGCGTGAGGCTAGCAGGCACGTGGGCTGGTCGTGGTGCGCGCGGCGTGGGCGGGATCCGGCGGCGGGGAGAGAAAGGAGGGCAGACAGGGTCACAGGAGGGCCGCGTGCGAGGTCGTGGGGCACGGGGGCAGTCCGGTGACGGCGGGGCGGTTCGGCGACGGTGAGGTTGGGCGTCGGGGGCGGGGCGGCATTTGAGGAGGTCGAGGAGGCTACAGGGCGGCGGGCATGTACTCGTGAGGGCGGCGACGCGCGATGGCTGTGAGGATCGGAGACGGCGCGGGCACGGGGCGACGGGGGTTGCCCCCGACCAGATCCACAGAGGGGACGAAGAGTGTGGTGAGGGAGATCGAGGTGAATGGGGGGTTGCGGTTAGGGTTGGACCATGGGTGGGGGTTAGGGTAGGCGCCAGCTGGGCCTGGTGGGCCCATCAGTGTGGCGGCCAGCTGGGGTGGGAAGGGCCGTGGCCCATGGGGAGCGAGAGGTTTTATTTTCTCTATTTTCCTTTTCATTTTCTTAAACCCTTTTTTTGTTTCTTTTACTTCTTTAATGGTTATAGTTTTATAAAATACACAAATGATCCCTAAGTTAGTATTACTATTTTTCCTACTGTTACATTAATTTGGGTACTAATTAAAATAGTTTAACCCTTTTTTTAAATACTAAAAGGCATTTATTAAATTGGTTATGATGTTGTTTCATTCACATTTGAGTATTTAAGAATCTTATATCAATGTGGTTTCACCACTCTAATCATCTACGATTTATTTGCTACGATTTTAACATTTTAGATTTGACAATTGTATTTTTTATTGTTTGACTTTAATTCAAATTTGAATTTGGATCGGTTCTGAACTAACACGAGATTAGCAACAGTAATCGTGGTGACGTGGCATCATTACCAGAGGGTTACTGTAGCTTGATTTCCCGGGCGTCACAATTCTCCTCCACTACAAGAAATCTTGTCCCGAGATTTAAGCGGTGGAGTAAGGGGGGAATGTGCTGGTAGCAAAAACCTAACGAGTCTTATCGGTCTTGGCTGCCCTTTCGAAGAGGTTGATCCCTTTCGTTGATGTCTTCATTTCTCTGCTTCAAGTCATCATGATCAAGTCGTCATCCTTTCTTCGGGATCTCTATCTTCCTACGAACGCGAACAGGGGGAAAAAACTCTGGAAGAACGCATCTCCGCAAAGCTAGACATCTGACGGTGAACTCAATGGGAAATACACAAGGTACCCCATGAGTTCTATTTTAGTGAATTTGTTGAGTGCAATATACGTTGGTACCAAAGTTTCAAATGGGTAGGCAATCATTCGATCCCTAGACAGAACAGGAATGGGGGCTTGAACAACGAGAATAACACGGTGTTTGATCCTAGGATGAATAATGGTATAGAATTCATGTAACACCCCATATGTGATACCTTCCATTTTTGGCAATATATGAAACGTTGACTTCATGAATTCCATTCTGGGCTCTTCTTTCATTCCGGGTTTCCTTGTTTGTCGCGTGTGTGTGTATTTTTCATCCATGTCATGTTGTCATGTGCATTGCATTGCATTCGTGTTGTCACTTGCACCCGGTTCCGCTCGCCTCTTCCCGTTGTCCGTTTTGACTTCCGGTACTCACACACGTGCCCGTGGCACCCCCGAGTCCTTCTTTTGTGTGTGGCCGTGTAACGTTCCCGGAATGAGGTGAGACTTGTCGTGCGTTGTTGTTTTGGTACGTGTAGGACACCTGTCAAGTTTCGTCGCGTTTGGACTTCGTTTGGTACTCCAACGGTTAACCTAGTGGGCTAAAAGCTCCTCTTCCTTTTGGCCCAAAACCCCTCCACAACAGCCCACTAACCCAGCACAATCACTCCCATCCTCTCAGCCATCGGATCGTGATCGAGTGGGGGAAAACCGCACCCCATTTGGAGTCTCCTAGCTCCCTATGCCTATAAAGCAGCCCCATCCCTTCCATTTTTCGGACAAAACCCTAGATCCGAGCTTCCCGCGCCGCCAGACACGTCCGCCGACGGCCGGACACGTCCGACCGCCGCCCCTCAGCGAATCGCAGAGCGCCACGTGTCGCCGCCGCCCACCTCCACCCGCACAGCGCCGCCGGCCCGCGCACCCTCCGCCGCCAGCGCCCGACGCCCGACGCGCGCCTCCTGCTCCCTGCCCGCCGCCGGCCGCTCCGGCCACCCCGCCGGCCCCGCCACCGCCCAAATCTGGCCGCCGCCCCTCATCCGCAGGCCTCCGTCGTGAGCCGCCGCTCCGGCCAGCCTCGCCGGCCACCTCGCCTCCGGCGACCGCCGCTGTCGTCCTCGTTCGGATCCGGTGGATCGGGACGAGATCCACCGGGATCCGAACAAAACGCCTCGTCTCCGCCGTATCTCTCCGTCCCGGGACATCCCCGTCCCATTGACTTTTTAGAGGGTATATTTTCCACTGTCCCTGGTTTCCATAATTTTGTTGCCTCCTTCATCATGCAATAACTTCGTGCTCGTAGCTCCGTTTTGCGCGTATGATATGTCAAAACGTTCATCTCGTCGTGCTCTACATGTTAGTACCAGTTTCATGCATGTTAGAGTTCATCTTGTTGACTTAATCTTCGTGGCAAGAGTGCATGTGGCTGCAACTAGTTGTCTGTGTAAATTTGTTGCCATGTTTGAGATGTGATAACTTTGTGCATGTTGGTCCGAATGGAGCATATGATATGTCAAAATGTTCATTGTGAAGTGCTCTACATGATGATTGCGGTAGCATTCATGTTAGGTGTCATATTGTCATGTTAATATCTGTTGCAAAAGTGCATGTGGCTGTCAAGTGCTGAAACTTGTTGTGAGATGTTGTTTTGACTTGCTCATTGTTATTGATGTGTTTGTCTTCATGTCAGATGTCAATATGTTTTAGAAGCTCATTCATATGGTCTTTGCTGTGGTGCGATCCACTTTCCATGATATGACTTGAGGTGACTTAAAACAAGCTTGTAAACATATCATGCCAATGTTGCTGTTTTATACTTAGTGAAAAAACTGCTAAGTCTGGAATCTGTTAAACCTGATGCTATGTTTGCTTGATGCCTCACTCAAATCCAGGCATGTTTTAGTATGTCAAATGATCATGTCTTCTTGTCCACGTTATGCTCTATCCATCTATGCCCTTATTTGCATATATGGCCTGGTGTAGCTTATTTATTTCTTTCTCTCAAGTTGCTATAAATTTACCTGTCAGGTTTTTGTCAGCATGATCAATTTGGTGAAGCTTGTTGTTATTGATCCATGCCTCCTATGGAGTTGCTCCAATGGAGTTGTTTGATGTATGTTGTGTCTATTACATGTCCATGATCTTTATATACTTAGCGGAGTTGATATGCTTGTTGTTTTGTGCCTCCGAAGGCAACATCGTGATGATGTTTTTGCCTTCCCGGATTTTGACAAAGTCTGGATAAAGTTATTGCAACTTGCCATGCTTGGTTAATTGTGTTCCAGTAGGTTTTTGGGTGTGTTCTAAGTTCATGCTTGTTAAGAATAATTTCTACTTCACATCCATGACCTTTGTCTCCATGTTTGGGTGCTGTAGCATAATTATTTCTTGCTCCAAAGATGCCATGTTGCTGTAAACTACAGTTTTGTGTGAATAATGTTTTGCTTGCCATTTGCAAACCGTGCATCCGTTTCTGGTGATCTTTATATCGATTTCAACCGAAATCTTCCCCTCTATCCAGTGCCTTGCTTGGTTTTCCAAGATGAGGCCTTTTCCAACATCTTCTCCTTAGGCTCAAGAGATTGCTCATGCATACGCACATCATACTTGCATCATGTTGATTGTGCATTGCACTGTGTTTGATATGGTGTCGTGTTGTGTTCTTGTGTTGAGTAGAGCCGGGAGCCGTGTCCAAGTTTGAGGTCCCGACCGAGGCTGAGTTTGAGGAGCAAGGTTATGATCCCTCCGTGGAATCAACAGGCAAGATGACCTTACCCAGATATCACTACACTACAGGAAACTGCTAATTTGCCGTCAGGAGGCGTCTTTGCCGTCTGCTTTTCATCGGGCAGACGGCAAAGAAAGGGCTTGCCGCCATTAACATACGGCAAAGAAATACTAACGGCAAGATAGACTTTACCGTCTGCGGAAAAAAACACAGACGGCAAAGAGCTCACTTTGCCGTCTGCAAAGAAGAACACAAACGGCAAAGATCTTTGCCGTCTGCGTTTTTTATTACAGACGGCAAAGAGCATACTTTGCCGTCTGCAACATAAAACAGAGACAGCAAAGATCTTTGCCGTCTGTGTTTTATATTACAGACGGCATAGTACGCACTTTGCCGTCTGTAATATAAAATACAGACGGCAAAGAAGAAACACATCTCGCGGATCGATCACCTGGATCGATGAGGTGTCACGATCTGAACCAAACGTTTTGTCCCAGATCTCTCTCACCCATGCCCTCACGTACTCTCTCTCTCCCATTCCCTCACGTACTCTCTTTCCCAACCGAACGGCATGGCCCCACCAACCCACGAGACAAAGTCAGAAACTACCCACAAGCCCATCTACTTCCCCCGAGATTCCCTCGCCCATGCTACCCGCAGCACCGCCGGCGCATAGCCATCGCGCGCATCTGCTCCCTCTCGCGCACCCCATCGCCCAGGCGGTCTGCCGCCTGAGCTCGCACCTCCTCCCTCGACGCTCCTCGTCCAGGCGGACACCAGCGCCGGCGGGCACCATGCGGCAGCCAGGCGGGCACTACCTTCCAGCCAGCGGCCACCTTGGACCTCCGCCGCCAGAGAAGGGCGCCTCCCCTTGCGCGTGCAGCCTCGTCCCTGCCCCGAGAACTTATTTCTGGACCCTCTCTCTTCTTCGACCCCTTGCCGGACTCCGTCCCTCACCGGACTCCACCACGGCCGCTCCTCGCCGTTCCCGCCATGGCCTCCCCTCGACCGACTCCGCTGCGGCTGAGCCTCCCCAAGCTCCTCCTCGCCGGACTACGCCGGGGCCAACAATCACCGAGACCCGCCGCAGCCATCCCTCGTCAGACCCCGACATGGCTGCACCTGAGCCGCCCCTCATCGGAATCCGCCACGCCTGAGCCTCTCCAACATCCTCCTCTCTGCCCGAGCACCAGAGGTCCCCCAGTAGTGGCAGTGATTGCCGGAGTTGGCTACTCCGGTGACCACCGAAGTAGCAGTTGTCGTCCTTTCTGCTTCCCTTCTTCCCGAGCTCATCGGAGCAGCAACGGCTGTCCTCTGAACGTTTTGACTGACTTTGTTTTTTTAATAAAAAACAATCTTTGTCGTCTGTAGTTTAGTATTGATGACGACAAAGACAACTTTTTGATTGACGGCAAAGACCGTATTATTTGTCGTCTGTTATTTATAAGGTTGACGACGAAGCAGATTTGGCTTACGGCAAAGTCTTTGCCGTCTTGCCGATGAAAAGTTGACGGCAAAGTATTCTTTGCCGACTTATCTTTGCCGTCTGAGTTTGCCGTCTGCTTCCTGACGGCAAAATCTTTGCCGTCTGGATTTAGGTCTTTGCCGTCTGTTGCCGTCTGTGATCCACAGACGGCAAATTACATGTTTCCTGTAGTGCTACTATCTTTGCCTATGCTAGATGTCTCGCTCTTTAGATATTGCCACGATGCCTATGTCTGTTTGTCAGCCCTCCTATTGTTGCCATGAAACTCTTTAACCACCCTCCTAGCAAACCGTTGTTTAGCGACGTAAGCTTCGCTCAGCCCCTCTTATAGCATTGTTAGTTGTTGGAGAAGATTTGAAGATTCTTGCTTCATGATGAAGTTATTGTTGGGATATCACAATATATAATATGTTAAACTAAATCACCTATATATTTGGCAATGGCTGGAAGGCTAAGCCTTTTCTCGTTGTTTTGTTCCACTCATGCAACCCTAGGAACCGTATAAACCGGTGTTATGTTCCTTGATTTTGCATCCCTAACACGGTTGGGGTTTGTGGGCCCCACCTCGATAAACCGCTTAGCGCTAAAGCTTTTCCAGCAAGGCCCAATTTTGGTTTTACATTTGCCTAATAACTAAAACTTGCATAGGGAGTTATAAACCCTTTTCTTAATTAACAACCCGGGCCAGTGCTCCACATGAGTGTTGGTCCAAACTGGGGAGCCTGCGGGCCACCTTGGGGAAACCCGAGGGCTGGTAAAAACCTGTAGCATCACCCATCCGGTCGTGGCCTGAGACGAGATACGCGCGGCAACTATCAGGGTGTCGGCATGCCGGGAGGTCTTGCTGGATTAGTTTTACCTATGTCGGAATATCTTGAGCACGGGATTCCAAGAATACTCGGGTCTTCCCACCTTGGAGTTGCGACACCGCAGATCGTGAGATTGTGATGGGCTAAGTTGGACACCCCTGCAGGGTTTGATCTTTCGAAATCCGTGCTCGCGGTTATGTGGAAGATGGAATTTTGTTAATATCCGGTTGTAGAAAACTTGACACTATGTTCATAATACACTAGCAGTTTGAGTAACCGTGACGGTCGCTTTCCGAAGGGGTTCGGGAAGTGAACACGGTGGGGTTATGTTTGACGTGCTTAGTTAGGATCACTTCGTGATCACTTTGACGATTGTTGGCACTTCACTTCTCGCTCTAAACCCATAAGGTAGTGCTAGTGCTACTGCAACCTTGTTTAAGCCTTTTCCACACCTAAGGCTTTGATAGTAATGCTACCCAGGAACGAGATTGCTGAGTCCTCCGTGGCTCACAGATTCTACACAACACCAGATGCAGGTACCGTCGAGAAGTACACAGCTGGTGGTTCAGAGTTGTATTGGGAGTTCGATGAAGAACGTGGGCGATACTACGTGTCTTACCCAGAGGATTAGTAGGGCTCTTACTAGGATGATCGGGACCTTGTGTTGCTTTATTTATGGTATCTTTCATTTGGATCTTCGTCCGTAGTCGGACTCTGATGTTATTGGATGATGTATGTTAATGTATTAATTTGTGTGATGTGGCGAGTGTAAGCCAACTACTCTTTTACAATTTCATCCCTCTTTTACATGAGTCATGCAAAGATACCATACTTGAGATCATTCTAGTATGAGATTATTCCTTTAAGTCGTGCCTCGACACGTAGGAGGTATAGTCTCATATTGGGCATTACAATTCAGCTCGTGAATCACATACGAAGCCAGGTGCAAAGATACATTAGACTCCGGGTTGTAAAGAAGAGTCAGGTTTCGATCCAGTGGACCTGTGGGTTATGGGCCCACCATGTGGGTTGAAAATAGGAAGGGTGGTGACATCTTGCACAGCCGTGACAGGGAGGCATGTCAGTGGATAGCTTGTCAGCTATGGCGGCTACGTCGTCGGTACCAAGGACGGCGAACGAAGAGGACCATTTTTCCGTTCATTGTAATGAGGCGGACCAATCGGCAAAGTTCTCATCCACCGGGAGTGCCGGAATGATATCAACAATAGAATCAAGGTCTTACCGACAGAGTTGTACAATGAGGAGTTTACATAAGCAGAGAATTATTACTGCTTAGATCACATAGACCAAGAAGGTTAAACAGAACAATGGAAGGGAAAACTGTGATTACACACAATTATTAGGAGTATATCCTTCCCATGGACAAGCAGAACATGGCATATAGGGTAGGAGAGAAATTACCCAACCATTCAGATAAAGAGGCAAGGATTAATCAATATGTTACCCATACATCGGTGTTTGGATAACTGACCAAGAAACATTTAGCATTGGGCGTCAAATGCTCTTGCTGAAAATCGGCGTACCATAGACATGCTTCGAGATAGCATTGGCATGGTCTTGAAGCAAAGGTCTGACTTGGATACATAAAGGATTCATCAGGAACAACTTATAGAATAAGTCTTACAATTTCCTCCTGGAAGAATGGTTATCCTTGCAAAAGAGATTATAATGTTAGGTCCTCCAGCCAGGGGTGCTAGGCATGACATCATATTACCGAGTCATGAAAGGAGCAAATTATAACTCCTGGAAAGTTGTCCCAGCAATCATATCTCACCGAGATTCAGATACTGTTGGTGTCATGATACCTCAGACTCGGGATGTTCGAGAAGAAATGGTGCAACATTAATCGACGAAATGACATTGCAAGTTTCTCGGGAAATGAACTATGGGAGCGGGTTCCTGAAACTATAGTTCATCATTAAACCAAGGAGAGGATGATGAGGTGGCTGATGGGCTCAGCGACAATTCATCAAGAATTCCAAACATATGGATTTCCACAATAATGTGAACAAGAGGATGACACTTGTCAATTCAAATGATATAATGTTGTATGCTCGAGGAAAAACATACACCATTAATCATTAGGTGAAAGGTGTGACCGAAATATGACCTTAGGCAGCAAGATCAATGTTAGAGTGACGATTCAATAACCAACAGTCTAATAACGAACTGTCGATCGTTAACTTTGAAGCAATAGGGTTGCTAAAAGTAAGGAACTCAAGCAGCATCGTTAGCATATTGGTATCCCGGTTAAAAACAACACGGGGACCAAGGAAGAATGGTGATGGTGAGAAGTATCATCATACCGAGAATTTCTAAGAGGTGGAGCAATCCCCACAACATTCTCGACATATAAGACAGTTATACTTCAAGGCAGAACACAAGACTAGCTGGGGAGCAAGTGGTATTCATAAAGTAGACAAGTACGCGATGAAAGGAAGTCAACGGTGTTGTCGATGATAATAAAAATCATCAAGGGCAAGGAGGGTGATAACCCTCAACCGTAAGGGATCGAGATAGTCTTCGCGGGTAAGAATAACCCAATTTATTGATTCGACACACGGGGAGCCAAAGAGTATTTATAAGCTTTAACAGTTGAGTTGTCAATTCAACCGCACCTCAAATATACTAACTTGCAACAAAAGATAAGTGGTAACAGTGATATGATAGTGATGATAGTAATAGTAAAAGTAAACAGCAAAAGTAAATAGCAGTAATAAATGGCAGAAGTAGCAACTAGTGACAGGCAAGGTTTAAAATATTGTAGGCTAGGGAGATGGATGGTTGGGCGCTGCATGGATGAGATAGATTCTAACTTGGGGCACGGCACACGGAAAAGTAATGATCATCTAGGCAAATATCAAACATTAGGCATGTATCCCGTAGGTAGTTGTACGTGCTTGCAATAAGAACTTGCACAACATCTTTTGTCCTACCATCCCGCTACGAACGGGGCCAAAAGGACCTAATGGATATTAAGGTGCTCATGTCAAAGAGCACCGGAACAAAGCAATGAACTCAATGGATACATGTAATCCTCAAACTACGAGCCATCCCCTTTGGTGTCCCAAGCTGTCACTTTTGGGATCGCCGGTTCTGAACCGTAACAGGTGCATACAACTCATAGATAGGATCAAGAACACAAATATATTCATGCAAACACATATGGTTCAGATCTGAAATCATGGCACTCAGGCCCTAAGTGTCAAGCATTAAGAATAACAAGTTGTAGCAAAGATGATAAACACCATACTAGATGATAGGCAACATGCCCCCAACAATCTGACGAACTATTACATGATCTAACTCATCCAATCCCTACCATCCCCTTCGCCTACAGCAAGGGAATTACTCACACATGAAGGGGGAAGTCATGGAGGGATGATGGAGTGATGATGATGATGACGATGGCGACGATCTCCCCTCTCCGGAGGCCAAATCAGCCTCCAGATTAGCCCTCCCGAAGAAGAACAGAGGGTGGCGGCGGCTCCGCGACGAAAAAACAGCGAAAGAACTTCCGATCTGGGGTTTCAGCGTCGGGAGGAAAAATATGGGCTAAAGTAGGGCACCAGGGGGTGTGGGCCCCACCCAGGCGCCCCCCCCCCCGGCGCGGCCCAGGGGGGGCGCCCACAGGGCGCTTGGGCACCCCCTGGCCTCCCTCTGACCCCACTTCTGGCATTTGGTTTCTTCGGGTGCGTGGATTTTTCGTGATTTTTCGTGGATTTTTCTGAGATGCTTAAAAATCCGTTTTCCTGCACACAAATAAACCATACAGGCAGCTCTGCTGAAAACATCGTCAGTCCGGGTTAGTTTAGTCCAAATCATGCAAGAATGAGGTCAAAACAATATCAAAAGTGTTTGGAAAAGTAGATACGTTTGAGACGTATCAGAGGGTATTTCTCACCATGAACACATTTGACATCTCGGAAGAAGTCAATGTGTTGAAGGTGATCCGACACATTTGCCGGGAGGTTCCAAGAGGATGCAATCAAATAACAACGGCAACAAGCAAGGGAATGACGAAGTGGCAAGTTATAGGATCTATGTAGAAGATGCAAGCTCAGAACCAAAGTTGCCTTTCAAGACAAGCAATATGATATTGAAAGCTTGACGTAAGTCGTGCTCACACACTGAAGATTTCGTGCACCAGAGAAGGACGAGGTAGTACAGTCAAAGATAGCAAGACCAGGATGCAGTTGATAGTCTAGGAATGACCAGATTGAGTTCAGAATCTCCCAACAAAAATTCCAGGGGTATGAAATTTGTAGTGCGGAATAATTTCACTAGTCGATGTCCTCGGTCGACAACAACCCAAAACCGTAGAGCGAATACGACAAGGAAAGACATTACTTCAACAAGTTAGTAAGATGTGGTGCAATGGAAAGACATCTTAGGGGGTAATACTCGAAGGTAGAACATGATAGTAGTAGAACCGGGTAATTAACCTATGGTAGTAGATACTTCAACCTTGCCAAAAATAGACGAGGCACTGGAATGAATTCCCATCAGATATATCAGATCAGGATAGCATGGTCGGAACCATAACTGTAAGGAATCAATTCAAGAAAACCGAAAGTATCATACAGTTGGATAATCATTTTGCAAGAAGCTTCCGAGACGGTCTACATCATTTTCATGGGCATGAACACCAGTTCAAGGTCGACTCCCACTTCTTTAATGCATATCATTTCATTCACCTCTCGCTTTGATAAAACTGTAGTGTTGGAATTTTATCTGGTAGAACATCGGAAGAGTAACACTTTTGAAAACTTAAGGGTTCTCACGGATTAGGGGAAGGCATAGGTTCAACCCATTGGGCATCTTAGTAACATATACCACAAACGTCAAAAGTAAATACACCAGCTCGAAAGTAGAGCATGGTTGGCCAAGCAGAGGATACAATTTACCAAAGGCATTATGTATCAGGGGAAGAACTCACAAGGTGATTGAAGGAAACTCTCGGATAACAATCCAACAATGGATCGGGCGATCCACAACAGAGCTGATGTGAGTATTGATACTCACTCAGAGGAAGAAAGAATGCAAGGGCATCAGATTAAAGAATCACATGATTAGTCTGATGCTTCAATAGAAAGAAATTATGGTTTCCAAAACGAATGATCAGAAGCAGACGCTCTGATCAAGGATGGATAAGTTGAAAACACTTAGTTGGACAATCAATAAAGGTTTGAATTGCCGAGAATCAACTCATGACGAGAATGACGTCTGAGCCGGAAAGATAATTTTAAAAAGGATAACCGGATGACTGTGTCCATACGCACACATCGAATCAATAGGCTCAAAATGGATATGGCAAGGGATGTTAACAAAGACTACTAGTCAAGTGGAATTAACCATAATGCAAGCAGGCAAGAATTTCAAGAGTAACAGGGTGCATAGGATTTTCGAAAAATCGAAAAGTATTCTGAAGAATTTTGTGAGACACATGAACAATTGAGAAGAACGGATCCTCGATAAATGTTAGGAAATAACCGTAAGGGTTTTTATGCAAAATAAAACTACAAGACAGTAGACTCAAAGTATTCTCGGGACAACGGGAAATATTTCGAGGCATCTTGTAACAACACGAGCGACGAGGAATGATCATAAGAATGACAAGTACATGCAGATATCCATAGGGATATATCGGTGGCAGTGAATTACAAAGGCGATGGGCACAAGGGTCTCGGGAAAATATTGAGGGATGTCCTCAGAATCTTCTGACGAAGCAGGCGACCATCTTGACTGAAGGGGCTCACCGGGTGAAATATTTTCGAGAACCTAAAGTTAGATTTTAGCAAAATCACTTAACCCGAATAGAAGAGAGATCAGAGTCCCGGAGTAAGGATGAGGAATAAAAGATCCTAATACCAGCCAATGGCGACGTGGGCCCGTAAGCCACACAACCAAGTTAGTAAAAAGTTTGTCAATGACTAGAATCAACTTCGGTCAAGGAGTTGGAAAGGGGGATTCCTACAGGCAGTTCCGCTCTAATACTAACTTGTGACGCCCCCGATTTGACCGTACACTAATCATGCACGCAAATGTGTACGACCAAGATCAGGGACTCACTGGAAGATATCACAACACAACTCTAGACACAAATTAAAATAATAAAAGCTTTATATTACAAGCTATGGGCCTCGAGGGCTCGAAAACATAAGCTCGAAACACAAGAGTCAGCAGAAGCAATAATATCTGAGTATAGACATAAGTTAAACAAGTTTCCATAAGATGGCTAGTATAAAAGTAGCAACGATCGAAAAGGCAAGGCCTCCTGCCTGGGACCTCCTAACTACTCCTCGAAGCCGAACTCCACGTAGAAACATCCTCGGGATCTTATGGCTCCTGGACTCAATCAATCTGGTTGCATCATCCGAGAAGAGAGAGAAAAGGGGGAAAAGGGGGAGCAAAGAAACCGTGAGTACTCATCCAAAGTACTCGCAAGCAAAGATCTGAACTACATATGCAATGGTATCTGTGTAAAGGGGTAATATATGTGGGTTAAACTGCAGAATGCCAGAATAAGAGGGGGATAGCTAATCCAATCGAAGACTACGCTTCTGGCCACCTCCCTCTTGCAGCTGTAGATGAAAGTAGCTAGAAAGTAACAAGTATCCTCGCCTCTCGCAGCCTCCATCTTGCAGAAGTAGAATAGAATAGATGGTAAGTTCACCAAGTAACAATGTATAGCATAAATCTACCTGGCAATCCTGCCCTAGTCGCCCTGTGGGAAAGCGATCACCAGGTTGTATCTGGAACTTGTCTGGGTGTGTTTTATTAAGTATCCAGTTCTAGTTGTCATGAGGTCATAGTACAACTCCGGGTCGTCCTTTTACCGAGGGACATGGCTATTCAAATAGATTAACTTCCCTGCAGGGGTGCACCACATAACCCAGCACGCTCGATCCATTTGGCCAGACACACTTTCCTGGGTCATGCCCGGCCTCGAAAGATCAACACGTCGCAACCCTACGTAAGCACAGCAGAGAGGTTAGCACGTCGGTCTAAGTCCTATGCGCGCAGGGGTCTGGGCCCATCGCCCAATGCACACCTACACGTTGCGTACGCGGCCGGTAAGCAGACCTAGCTGCTCCTAATACTAGAGCGGCGTTCCAGACCAATCCGACGCGCGTCGCTAAGTCGCTCACGTCAAGAAGGCTTCGGCTGATACCACGACGTCAAGTGCCCATAACTATTCCCACATAGCTGGTTAGTGTGTATAGGCCAATGGCCAGACTCAGATCAAATACCAAGATCTCGGTAAGCTTGTTATTATGAAATAACCGCGGACAACGACCAGGGCCAGGCCCACCTATCTCCTAGGTGGTTGCAACCCGCCCTGTCGCTCCACCACAAAGTAACCATCAAGGGGCTGTCGGGAACCCAGGGCCACCACTACCTGTGTGGAACTACCTGCCCCTTCAGCCCCCATATCTGAATCATCATCATGAGTATGTAATAATATTATATATACCCGTGATCACCACCCGAGTTATCACGACCCGATAGTATAGCATGGCAAACGGACAAGAATGTAGGGCCACTGATGGAATACCAGCATCCTATACTAAGCATTAGGATAGCAGGTAAAGGTATCAATAGTTGTAGCAACAAAGACAGGCTATGCAACAGAATAGGAGCTATCGAATCAACAACAGTAGCAAACCTAATGCAAGAAGAAGAGAGAGAGGAGAATGGGGGATATCTTGTGATCAAGGGGGGGGCTTGCCTGGTTGCTCTGGCAAGAAGGAGGGGTCGTCAACACCGTAGTCGAACTGGGGTTCACCGACAGTCTTGGGGTATACCGGAAAGAAGTAACGGAGGGGGAACATAATAAATAACAGAGCAAACAAAGCATCACAAAGCGTAACATGGCAATACGAGGAGCTACGTGTGACCTAACGCGGTACTAACTGATACTGGTGAGGATGGAAAACATCCGGGAATGTATTCCCGGTGTTTCGCATTTTCGAACAAATGGACCGAAGGGGGACGGTTGTAGGTTCGCTATGGTAGGGATGGGCAGTGGCTGAACGGACTGCGTATTCGGATTCGTCTCGTCGTTCTGAGCAACTTTCATGTATAAAGTTTTTCGATCCGAGCTACGGTTTATTTTATATTAATTTATGAAGATTTAATCATTTTCTGGGATAATTATTATTTATTTAATTCAAAAAGAAATATTGCGTCATCATGACGTCAACGGTCAAAGTTGACCGTTGACCAGTCAAACTGATTTGTGGGTCCGCACGTCATTGACAGAGTTTAACTAATCAGAGTTAATTAGCTTAACTCGAAGATTAGGTTAATCAGATATAATTAATTTAGTTAACAGAATTAATTGAGTTAATTAATTCAGTAATTAATTAATTAATTATAATTTATTCATATTATATATAATTATTATTTTAATTCATTTTTTTCTTCTTCTTCTTTATTTTTTTGGGGGGCGTGGGGCCCCTTGGCAGTGGCCCATGAGGCCGCTTAAACGGCCGCTGGGCGTTGGTCTACTAGTAATGGGCGCACGCGCCGGTCGGGGCGCCCGGGGGAGGCGCCACCGAGGCGCGTAGCAGGGCAAGGTTGTGCGATGGTGGGCGGAGGCTAGTGGCGAGGAGCGTAGCGGGGGGAGGCCGTGCGGCGGCGGCCGGAGGCGAGTGGCAGGGCGCGTAGCGGGGCGAGCCACACGGTGGCGGGGGACGGGGGCGCGCGAGCGGCGGCAAGTGGGACCGAGGCAGGCGGCAGCGAGCGCTAGGGAAGGCGCAGACGAGCGCGCCCTACGGCAAATGTTGGGCACGCACGCAGGGCGCGTCCCAAGCGCAACTGGGTGCGACCACGGTGCGACGAGGGATGTGGGGTGTGGCCAGAGCGCGTGAGGCCAGCAGGCACATAGGTTGGTCGCGGTGCGCACGGCGTGGGCGGGACCCGGCGGCGGGGAGAGAAAGGAGGGCAGACGGGGCTCACAGGGGTCCGCGTGCGAGCTCGAGGGGGCGCGGGGGCAGTCCGGTGATGGCGGGGAGGTCCGGCGACGACGAGGTTGGGCATCGGGGGCGGGGCGGCGTTCGAGGAGGTCGAGGAGGCGACACGGCGACGGGTCGTGGACTCGTGAGGGCGGCGACGCGCGACGGAGGTGAGGATCGGAGACGGCGCGGGCACGGGGCGTCGGGGGGCGGCGGTTGCCCCCGACCAGATCCACACGAGAGGACGAAGAGAGTGGTGAGGGAGATCGAGGGGAATGGGGGGTTGCGGTTAGGGTTGGACCATGGGTGGGGGTTAGGGTAGGCGCCGGCTGGGCCTGGTAGGCCGGTCAGTGCGGCCGCCAGCTGGGGTGGGAAGGGACGAGGCCCATGGGGAGCCGGAGGTTTTCTTTTCTCTATTTTCCTTTTCATTTTCTTAAACCCTTTATTTTGTTTTCTTTTTTTGGTTTCTTTTACTTCTTTAATGGTTATAGTTTTATAAAATACACAAATGATCCCTAAGTTAGTATTACTATTTTTCCTACTGTTACATTAATTTGGGTACTAAATAAAATAGTTTAACCCTTTTTTAAATACTAAAAGGCATTTATTAAATTGGTTATGCTGTTGTTTCATTCACATTTGAGTATTTAAGCATCTTATATCAATGTGGTTTCACCACCATAATCATCTACGATTTATTCGCTATGATTTGAACATTTTAGATTTGTCAATTGTTTTTTTATTGTTTGACTTTAATTCAAATTTGAATTTGGATCAGTTCTGAACTAACACGAGATTAGCAACAGTAATTGTGGTGACGTGGCATCATTACCAGAGGGTCACTGTAGCTTGACTACCCGGGCGTCACAACCGCCAGGCCGCCCCGCCCGCCCCGAAACCACTCCCGATGGCCGGTCCACCGCCGCACCGGCCATCCCTATAGGCCTCCCCACGCCGAGCTTTTTCTCCGCCGATCCTCACCCCACCGCCCAATCAACGCGCCCCCACCGCCGGCAACTGCCAACCAGAGGTCTCGGGAGTTCGAGTACCCACCGACCACTAATTTATTACCATTTATGTCCTCCATATACGCGCTGATGGGTGGGCCCTATGGTAATGTGCGCTGCCGAATGTGGATCGTTTGACTGGTCAATTGATTGTGTCATCAACAAATTACGGAGCTGTATGGTGAGCCAGTGACCGTATGATCACCCTAAAATGTACTTATTTTATTAACACAGTACGGACTCAAACTACCATTCCTTTCTTTCATATACGGGCTGACATGTGGGCCCCACGGTTACGCGCCCCGATGGTGCAACACTAGTTGTGCCACGTGGAATGTTTGACTGGTCAATTGATTGTGTCATCAACAAAATACAGAGTTGTACAGGTGAGCCAGTGACCGTATAATCATGACATGTATTTTTTTAACACGGTACAAACGCAAGGGCTCATATATACGCGCAAGCACTCACCGCTATAAGCGCACACACGCAGACCTTACCCCTAAGAGCACCTTCGAGAGAGTGGGCCAGCATATGATCTTGAGATTTTATGAAGTCATCATAGGTGCCTCGTAGTCTAGTGGAACGTCTCCTCCCACTGAACGCACATCACCGGAAAATACTGAAATTAACCCAGGATAAATGCGAGCACCGGGACTTTAACCCTGGTGGGCTCAAGAAACCACTGTCCTCCTAACCATCCAACCACATGTTGGTTAGCACGACAAAATGTATGTGGTGACCGTGATGAGCTTATTCTGAAGTCCAGTGACCATATCATGCTTTCGCTTCAAATACAATGACCGTAAGTGTCGTCAACAAAATACGGAGTACGCATCAAATACAAAGTTCGTCAGTGTCATCAAGAAAATACAGAGACGTATCGTGAGGTAGATACCGTATGATCACCACGAGAATTTATACGGTGACCATAATGAGCATATTCTGAACTCCAATGACTGTATAGTGCTTTAGCGTGAAATACAGTGGCCGTCATGCGTGAATGTGTCGTGGGCAAGCATACTTTTAGAGGACCGAGAGATAGTTTGTGTGCGTACGTGAAAGTGTGTAGAAAGAGGGGATGTCCGGTGGAGACAAAGAGAGTTATGCCCTTCGTTTCTCATTCCCGTGACTAATATTTTAGGAGAATATATAAACATTCACAATGCAGAACAGATATTTTTGGAAGAACCATGCAATTAACTTTCATGTACACATTTTACTATTGTATATGCTTATTTTCTTAGTGGCCGATTGCGTGTGTGGTGTGGTGGGCACATCATTTCTAGTTGTGGTGGGTCAACATGAGGACTCATGGGTCGGTTCCATCCAGCGCCACATATGTTGGATCGAGACGCGCTATACGAAGACCCATGTGGAAGACTCGGCGTACAAGACGAACCTAGCTACCAGAGTCGCGGAGGACTCTATCCCCACTGGTGATAAGCCGACTATATATGATTTGTAACCCTAGGCTCCTAGTATGTTATAGAAGCTTGGGGGCTAGTTCATCGATAGTATACACACACGCACAATGCCTGGTATTCACGTGTACTTTGTACACACCCCTATCACTAATATAAAGTACTAGGAGTAGGCTTTTTCCTTAACTGCAAGGGTCTGAACAAGGGTAAAACTTTGCCTCGTATTACCATCCAGCCTAACATTCAGGGATATCCTACCGAATGATATGATGGAATCATATCTGCCTAATACTAAGAGAGAGGTGTGTCTTGGGGGGGGGGGGGCAATGTGTGCGAGAGAGGATAATGTGCATGCGGGAGACTCGTAGGCACATATATGTGCGTATACAGGGCTAGTAGAGACCGTGCATGTGTATATATGCATGTGAGAGAAATAGTGTTTTCCAACTAAGATTAGTGAAAAGAGTGGTACATAGTAGTTCGAAAGAGAGAGAGATACAGAGAGAGCATGTGCGTGAGACTCCCCGGCAACCCGAGAGAGATTGTGAGCATGTGTGAAAGAGAAATGTCGATGCATATAAAGTGTGTGCACTTATGGGATAGATGGAGAGATATATAGCGTGTTTGTGAGAACGGGCCGATGCATAGTGTATATACGTGTAAAAGGCGGTTCTACGCATTAAATTAAAATATAAATGGCATTATTATTTTTGGATGAGATTATGAATTTTGCAAATTGTGTATGGATAAAAATCGGTCTATCAGACACCCATACTCTATTGAATTCTAGCACGTGGATGCGTTTGTTTCATATTATCGATCCATAGAGTGAGAGCGGTTTGAAATACAGGCAATGGATGCTTTTGCAATTCATATATAATCATTAATTAGTGCACTCCATGTTGTTAGTGTGAAGTACTTTATACATTTGTCAATTGCATGGATACATTGCAAATTTCTAGCTACAAAATAGAATACATGTCGAATTTAACATAAAGGGGGTTTCGAAGATTCAAATTCATAGGAAGTGCATTCATCTATTTTAACCCGAGATAATGGCATTTGTAAATCATATGTAAAAGGGGGCATCAATCTTTGTTGTGCGTTTGAACATGCTATATATATTCATACGCATGTCTAACTTTTTTTTTGCAACCAAGGAGATTATATCTGGAATCATGCATGAACTGAGGTAAGTTGCATATTTTTTAATATATACTCATGTACAATGTATATTCAAATGTACCACCTCCATTCCAAAATAATCGTAGCTTTAGGATTTTCAAGAGTAAAGATTTGTGAAGTTTGACAAATCCTGAATGTTCAATTCAAGAGAACCAAAAACGTTAATGCTTCTGCTCCAAAATATTGAACAAAGCGCCAAATAGGCCTCCGGTCACCCGAAATCGCGCGAGACTAATGTTTGGCGGTAGGAAATTACTGTCCTGACTCTGGCCCGTGTAGCCTATCGGCCCGATGTCCAAAGGTCTAAACCGGGGTAGGTTTGTAACTTCACCAAGACGCCACTCTCAACCGCCTCCGAGAAGCATTCATACGCCGTGGGCGCCTAAACACCCATGCGCTCGGCCGAAATCTATCCCGCCCACATTTGGGACACCTGAGATTACTGGCCTACCCCCAACCCGCAATACGTCCGAAATTTTAGATGGGGGTAAAGTTTGTAACTTTCCCCAAATTTCGAACAAGCGCGTCCCAAACCGAAACATTATTCCCCCTCAGTTCCCCGACTCCCTCTGTTTCCCCATTCACACTCCGTGGGCGCCAAAACGCCCTCTCCACCAGCCGTGAAACCCCAGCCTCCTCCGTCCTCCACCCCATAGCGCCTAGTCCACCGCCGCCCAAGTCCATCACACCGGAGCCGGTACCCCGACGTCGTATTCCAACGCAACTACAACCGGAATGCCCTCAAGGACTTAGCAGCTGAAGCCGAGGTAGAGCTCCCTCCACGACACCGATGCCGACCTGCGCCGTACAAGAACCACTCCGACCACGCTGTCCCACGCCTCACTGCTACCGCTCCACTGTCGCAACCGTCCACCGCACCGGAGCTGTTCCCGCTACGCCGTCGTTCACAGCTTCGGATCTTCTTCCCCGCCACCGACAGACGGCCACCGCACCACACTCGACAACTTCGCCATGGGTTCGTCCAAGGCTGCACCGTCCTCCACAACTTCTCATTTCCAGCGAACTATAAGAAGATCGTTGGAAAAACAGAAGGAGAACACAGCACTGCCAGCAGAAAGAGGTACTCCTCTTCCCTTATTCGTGCAAACCTTACGTCTCTGCTCACACCGTATTCATCCCACGAAAGAAACTAGTTGAGTGCTTCTTACTGCATCTTCTTCGTGATACTAAATGCACAAGGTTTACTCCCTTTACTATTTCACCTATGCTAGAGGTTAGTAGCCCGCTTGGATTTCAATTCAGGGCCAGTCGAACCACAATTAAAAGAAGCAGCACCCGCTTAGGCGCGCTGAGCACCTAGTCCGCTTGTTCGCTGGGGAAGCGGTTCATCGGTGTCTATCATGGGGTTGTGGGGCGCAGGAGTTGCTTGCGCCCGATCTGGTGGTCGGCGGGGCTTGAATGGATTGCCGTGGGGCGGTGGCAAGCACGGCGGTGTGGTGAGGTCAAGGGGTGGGCGCAGGCAGGGGACTGGGCCGATGGTCGCTACCGTTTCGAGGAAGGTCGTCAACACTGACTGGCTGGAGGTAGATGAAGGCGAGATGCCCGTTCTTTGTACATCGGATGGTGCAGAAAAAATGGACTGACCTATTTGTTTTCAGTCGAAGGTTATTTTCATAGAATCATGTAATAACTTAGTGTGCCATGCATGTTGTAGAGCTATCATATGTCTTCCGTCATTTATTTCTCACCAACCTGCTATCTGCTACCTTTACACTATACTAATTGTGCACACACTTCACCCATACTCACACTATTGTTTTTTATGCATGGGTATTTCAGACTCTAACACAGTGTTGATGAATGCTGAAAAGAAAAGATAGATGTCGCTCCAGTGTAATTCTAAGATAAGCACTAAGCGTTTCAGCGCTCTAAAGGATGTAGTGTTAGCAGTTGGAGACAATAAACGTAGCTCCGAAGTTGATGATCTCAATTGCCACACACAACCATCCCAGGTGCTTGCTTTAACTTTGCGCTGTCAAATGTGGTTGCATGTTGCGTATGGTGTCTAGCTTGTATTGCTTCCAATTTGGTTAAATTGCATCTGCTTACTTTACACATTATACCTTTGAGAATGACATGCCTTCCTGTTTTTGATACATACTACATATGTCTATTAACCATGTTAGTACATCAAACTAATGCTATTTTGTATCCGTCGTCAATCACTTATGATGAGACAGTCACCTAGATGGGATAGTGTGAGATGCCATACTCGTTTAAAGAGTTCAGTGTCATCCTCCCCACATGATTCTCAAGAAACAACAAGGCTAAATGAAGATAGTCAACGTAGCTCTCTAGTTGATGACCGCAATTCCCCCACACCACCATCACAGGTGCTTGCTCTAACTTCGCAGTGTGATATGTGATTTCATGTTGCATACGGTGTCTAGGTTGTAATGCTTCTAATTAGGGTAAATTGCATCTGCTTAGTTTACACATTATACCTGTGAATATGACATGTCTTCCTATTTTTGGTACACACTACATCTATGTGTTAACCTTGTTCTTACATGAAACTACCTCTCTTCTGTATCCTGCATCAATCACTTACGACGAGTCACCTTTATCCGTTGCATATTGCATATTATTTCTAGCCTACTGCCACGTATTGCTTCTAATTTAGTCAAATACATTTGTTAGGGCACCCTTTTAATTCGGCAGAGTGATATTGGTTTCATCTTTCATATGGTTTCTTGCTTGCATTTATTCTAACAAGTTCAAACACCTTGTGCTTAGTTTACACTTTATACATCATACATGTCAATATGTCATGTCGTCCTATTTTCCATACATATTCCATCCTCCTATCATGCGGCTGCCTTACATGAAAGTAGTGTTCGTCAGTATCATGGATCAATGAGTTTTGAAGAGCAAATTTTATTCCCTTTTCTTGTGGGTTTGACTTGACAAGGCAAAATCAAGAAAGAGGAAGGAAAAGAGTAAGGAAGGCGATGATGGTGGTCCTCTGCAGCAATGTAAACGAAGCATCTGTACCGATTCTCCTTGTACTGGTAGTGCATTACAAGGTCCAAGTCTCCGCTCCCATACTCCACCATCCAAGGTGCTTGCTCTAACTTGGCAGTGTGATATCTAGTTGCATGTTGCATATGGTGTATAGCCTGTATTGCTCCTAATTAGTGTAAACTGCACGTGCTTAGCTTACACGTGATATGTGTGAATATGACACACTTTCCTGTTTTTGGTACAGACTATATCTGTCTATCACACCATGTTCTTACATGAAACTACTCTTCTTGTGTATCCTGCATCAGTCACTTATGATGAAACACCTTTAAGTTGGCAGTGTGATATTGGTTTGCGTCTTGAATATGATTTCTAGCATGTATTGCTTCTAGTTTGATGAACGCCACCTATGACGAGACAGTTTTAATTTGGCAGAGTGATATTTATTGCACCTTTCATATGGTCTCTAGTTTGCAGTGCTTATAATATGTTGAAGTGCCTTCTGCTTAGTTACCACATCATAGGTGCGAATATGTCAAGTCGTCCATTTTTTCGTACATGTTCCATCATCGTATCATGACTTTGCCTTTCATCGGAATAGTGTTCGTTAGTATCATGCATGAATGAGTTCTGAAGAGCGAATTATATTCCTTTTTCTTGTCGGTTTGACCTCACAATGCAAAATCAATAAATCTGAAGGAAATTGGCAAGGCATTGGATGATGGTGGTCCTTCCGAGCAACTGAAACAGAGGTTCTCTACAGATTCTACTCCGCCATCCTCCCAACAAGATTCACAAGACAACGCAAGGCTAGACAGTCAACGTAGCTGTGTAGATGATGAGCACATCTCCCCTACTCCACCATCATAGGTGCTTGCTCTAACTTGGCATTATTATATGTGGTTGCATGTTGCGTATGATGTCTAGCTTGTATTGCTTCTAACTTTGTTGAATTGCAACTGCTTACTTTACACATAATGCCTGTGAAAGTGACACGTGTTCCTGTTTCTAGAACATACGTGTACATGATGAGCACATCTCCCCTACTCCACCATCATAGGTGCTTGCTCTAACTTGGCACTATTATATGTGGTTGCATGTTGCGTTTGATGTCTAGCTTGTATTGCTTCTAACTTTGTTGAATTGCATCTACTTACTTTACACATAATGCATGTGAATATGACACGTGTTCATGTTTCTAGAACATACGAGTACATGATGAGCACATATCCCCTACTCCACCGTCACAGGTGCTTGCTCTAACTTGGAACTGTTATATGTGGTTGCGTTTTCCGTATGATGTCTAGTTTGTATTGCTTCTAATTATGTTGAATTGCATCTGCATAGCTTACAACTTATATCTACAACGATCACTTTCCCATAAGACACATTTAACTTGGGACTGTGATGTAGGTTGCATCTTGCATTGTCTTCTAGATTGTACTGCTACTAATTTCTTGAAATGGCACTTACGACGAGACACTTCTTACATGATAGAGTGATATTGGTTGCATGTTCATATGGTGCCTAGCTTTCATTTCTTCTAATTTTGTTGAAATGCCTTCCCCTTACTGTTTTTTCATACATATTCCATCCTCCTATCGTACATGTGAATATGAAACGCTGTCTTTTTTTCTATATATTCCATCCTCCTATCCTGCGCTTGCCTTACATCAAAGTAGTGTTCTTTTGTATCATGCATCAACCAGTTATGCAGAGCTAATTTTATTCATCTTCTTGTGGTTTTGACTTCATAAGGAAATTTCAGAAAATAGGAAGGAAAAGAGTAAGTTAGGGTATGTTCGTGGTCCTCCGCACCGACGCAAACAGAGACTCTCTAGATTTGCCACGGCTACTGCTAATGAAGTTGAAGTCCCAAGTCTACATGACGAGTTCATATCCCTTACTCCACCATCGCAAGTGCTTCTCTAAGTTGATAGTGTGATAATTAGTTACATGTTGCATATGCTGTCTAGCCTGTATTTCTTCTATTTTGATTAAATTGCACCTCCCGAGTTCATACGTTATACATGTGCATATGACATGGCGTTCTGTGTCTAGAATACACTGCATCTATCTATCATACCATGTTCTTACATCAAAGTACTGCTGTTGTGTATCCCGCATCAGTCACGCATGATTGGACACTTTTAACATGGCAGTTTGATAGTGGTTGCATCTTGCGTTGATTTCTACGTTGTACTGCTTCTAATTTTTCGAATTGCCACATATGACAAGACACTTTTAACTTGGCAGAGTAATATTGGTTGCATCTTTCATATGGTGTCTAGCTTGCATTACTTCTATTTTCTTGAAAACCATTCTGCTTAGTTTAGACATCGTAGCTGTGAATATGTCATGCCGCCTTGTTTTTCTTACATATTCCATCCTCATACGGTTGTCTTACATCAAAGTATTGCTTGTCTATATCATGCATCAATGAGTTTTGAAGAGCGATTTTATTCTTTTGTATTGTGGGTACGGCTTGACATGGCAAAGTCAAAAAAGAGCAAGGAAAATAATATAGTAGGGAGTGGTGTTACTCGTCGGGTGAAACGGAAAAGGATCCGCCATCCAGATTCTGCTAGTACTTATAGTCCAGTAGAAGGTCCAAGTCCACCGGCTAAATCTACAAACACAGAATCACCTGCTCCACCAGCTGCAGCATCCGCTTCAACTGTACTAGCATCTCAATGAGGTACTCGTTCGTTTGCTCCGGAACTGGCCAGTTCCCAAGCTGCCTTCACACATAACACTACTTCCAAAGCACTGCTGACACAACAGGACTTGGCAAAATCAGATGAACCTCATGAGCATCAACACCAAGATGGTACCTGACCAAGTCAAGTTGCAGTTGCATGCTCCTTTATATGTAATCTCACAGTTTGATGTACACTAACACTTTCCATATTCGTTGTTGAACTAGCACCACGACGCAAGCGGAAACGGACATCAGGGATAATGCTTGACAGATTACCAAAATCTAAAGGAGGAAGAATGGAAATCCATTTTGAGGAAGGTTTAAAAAGGCCACGTGATGCTACAGAGTCAGCCAAGTTAGTATCAGAGGCAGCCGTTGCCGTTAGGTGTCATGCACATATCCTCCCAACGTGGATCCAGTACAGGAATGAAAAAGACAATACCCAATTTAACACCTTCTTTGACCATTTATCCGTAAGTAATGTTATTCATCACAATTAGTAATATTGTATTGCGCTGTCCCTTACTTTCAAGCTTCCTCCTAATAAGTCTCACATTCTTTTTTCAACAGATGAGGTTCAAATTGGATCCGAAAGATGATGCAACTAAAGAAGCATGCACTCATGTTTTTAAGTCTGCTCTGCGATAGTATCGATACCACCATAGAAAATCTCACTTTGAAGGCAAGGCTAACAATGAAATCGCCCAAACATCTCTAGTGGAATATATTACAGATGAAGACTGGACAGCCCTCGTTAAACACTGGTCCGATCCAAAGTATCAGGTAGGCTATATGTATTTGATCAGACCACATAATGAACTTGTATTTATGTATGTGCCTTACAAGTGTATCTTCTTCTAGGCTAACTGTTTGGAGAACAAGACCAACCATTCTAAAGTGAAATTCCAATAGACAACAGGATCTTGTAGCTATATTGCACACTGCCATGCTCTTGTAAATAGCTGCTACTTCCTTCTTTTTTCGGTTCCATATTATCGTATCTATATTGACTTGTTCCAAATATAGAGGAAAGCCTGTGCGGACCAAAAAGAACCTGAACCGAATGTTGTGCAAATCTTCAAGGATTGCCACACCAGCAAGATAAAGGGCATGAGCACACCAGTTCAAGTAGCTGATGTAAGTCCTTACTCCTCCTGCCTATGAACTGATTGGTACTGTGATGTGTTCATTTAACTACTTGGTTTGCAGCCTATGTCAGTTACTCTGTTCACTTTTAAACATAGTTGTCTTAACGTATCATTTCACCTTACATGGTTTAAAAGAGATGAAGGATATTCTTTTGGTCTTGATCTGTATTCTAGTTGTTATGTTCACATGTGTCGGTGTACTAAGGTAGGGGTACCTTAGTATCCCGAACTTGTGCATGGCCAGTTGCAGCGCCCCGCGACAGGGCCTGCCGGGTGACCGCCAAGGTCCCCCCGTGGTTCCATTGGAGCCATTCAAGAACAAAGTATCCAAGCCAAGGAGACAAGGCCCCGGCAAGAGGAGCTTGCCGGGAAGGCCACTCAAGGCACAAGGCCCTGGCAAGAGGAGCTTGTCGAGAAGCCCAACCAAGGCATCCCAAGAAACTTGCCGCGACGCGCCACGCGCCCCGACAAGGCCCGGTGAGCGACAAGCTCCCGGAAGCGACAAGATAGCGACCGCGGCAAGGCGCTTCCTGCGGCAAGCTTCCACTCAGTACCCGCGCTCCAGTGCATCCACCCACGTGTCGCTCTGGGACCCTTCCAAGCGTACGTGGCGGGAGGCTGTGCAGCCAGGGGTACGCGGTGGCAAGCGGCGCTAACAAGATTGCCATCGTGGCGGACGGTGGCGCCCCTGACGGCCCTTTTTGCACTGTTTGGGCGACATCGATGGGCATTTAATGCCCTTGTCCCCTGCCGTCAGGGTTAGGTATAAAACACTATACCAACTACCACTCTTTTTACACTTTTACCCTCATCTGCGTTGCCACCTGTCGGTGACCCCTTGAGCCTATAAAAGGAGGCCCACGCGCAACGTAGAGGGGGGTTCGAACACTCTCACGCTTGGTCTCGTTAGCTGCGAGAGGGTACTGTAGCTCTCAGTGCTCCCGAGAAAGAACTCAATACAAACCAAAGCAGGAGTAGGGTTTTACGCATCCGTGCGGCCCGAACCTGGGTAAACTGCTCGTGTGCTCGCCTCGATCTGCTCTTCGTGCGATCTCCGCCCCCTGCCGTATCGAAAATTGGCTCCGTACCCATAGGTTTTCGTGGGTGGATCAGTTTCCCCGACATTTTTGGCGCACCGGGTAGGGGGTGCATCCAGGTTGTGTGAACCCGATCCGGCGTCCACACGAGCTAGATCTCCGTCATCTTCATCAACATGCCGCCGAAGAAGAAGGCTTCGGAGGCAGCTGGCCCATCCGCGTCGATCCCACCACCGCCGGAGCCAACGGCTGGTGGGGTAGACGCCGGCGGGAGAATGGGCGTCGACGAGGGAACTCACGGTGCCGCCAAGTCCAAGGACAAGGCTGCGCTGCCCATCGGCGGCGTAGACGAGTCCCACAATGACCGGGCGCACTCCAAGACCTCGGCGTCCGTACACGCACCGCGCCCATCTCAGGAGGCGCGGGACCGGCAGCGTCATGGTACTCACGGTACCATACGCTTGCTGGATCAACCTCAAGCTGGTGGATCTCGGGATGCTCAAGGCCAGCATGCACGCCAGCATGCCGGCACGAGCAAGGCACGGTCGCCCGGACGGGATATTGGTCCTTCTAACACAGGTAGAAGTCCGAGCATATCCCGCTCCTCGCACCGTTCGCCACCGCTACCCACCACTCCAGCAGAAGCTCTAGCGCGAGCTCAACTGCTCCTAGACTTCCCTCCAGCGGCAGACAAGATCGACGACTGGAGGGCCACGATTCAGAGTCTCATCGTCTTTGCCAACGGCGACACTCCGCAGCAGCCGAGCACATCACAGCCGCGGCAAGTCACCCAGGCACGGGCCGATGGCGACAAGACAGCTGGAGGTGCAACCACCGTGCACTCTCCGCCCTGAAGGCCCAGATCGCCGACTCGCCGGATCAACCTCGACAGCGACTCCACCGCGTCGTCGGATCCACGAGCTTGCCGCGATCAGCGCCAAGTTCTCCACGAACGACAACAAGAAGACGCTCATACCCGAATCGAGCGCCGAAGAGAAGCGCGACGTCAATCAGACCAGTGCGCTGGGCCCGCTGTCGACATGCATGCGCCAGGGGGACCAGGCGACTTGCCATACACGGTAGGTTGTCCTGCGTTCACTCGTGAGCTGCGGCAAGTCCAGTGGCCCAGCATGAAGAATTTCAAGCCAGACGTGCCAGAGAAGTACGACGGCAAGACGCATCCGTCGGAGTTCCTCAAGCATCTACACCATCGCGGTGCAGGCTGCCGGGGGCGAGACGACAAGATCCTTGCCAACTACTTCCCTCTGGTACTCAAACCCAACGTCAGGTCCTGGCTCATGCACTTGCCGGACAACTCCATTTCTTCCTGGGCAGATCTTTGCCATCAGTTTGTCGGTGCCTTTACGGGCGGCCACAAACCTCATGGCCAAGAGAGTGACCTACACCTGCTCGCCCAGAAGGAAGGAGAGTCCCTGCGCAAGTTCATCCAGAGGTTCAGCCGTGTGCAGCACAACATCCCAGACGTCCACCCTGCCGCGGTTATCAGCGCGTTCCATCAGAACGTGCGTAACCGCATGATGAGGGAGGAGATGGTGATGTGCAAGATCAGGGACGTCAGTGAGCTTTCGCCCTGGCCGACAAGTGCGCACGCGCTGAGGAGGGGAGGAAACTCCCCGGAGAGGATACAGGAGCGGGAGGATCTGACAGCGAGGATGCCGCCCCGGCAAAGAAAAACCGGCGGCGGAACAACAGGAAGAAGAAGGGCAAAGAGGTGCTGGTCGTTGAGCAGTCCGGCAAGGAAGGTGGCGCCAAGAAAGCCCAGGTTGGTAGCTCCGGCAAGGAGACTGCTGCATGCACCAACTGTCAGGCTGTGGCGGCCGCCGACAAGCAAGACGGCACCGACAAGCAGTACTGCAAGATCCACCGCACCAAGGGTCATGATCTCCAGAACTACAAGAGAGTCGAGCAGCTTGTCGAGCTGCAAAAAGCTGAGTACGAGCGGCGCGACAAGGAGAAGGCCCAAGGAGGTGATGGAGGATCCGGCAAGAAGCGGCCATTCAACGGCCGGGTAGGACGCCACGGCAAGGCCAAGCAGCGGCAAGGAGACAGACCTCCCCGCGGCCGCGACAAGGATGAAGACGATGACAACGACGAAGATATGGATGATGCGGAGACCAGCGAGCAGGAGTTTCAGAAAGCCACAGAAGTCTTGTGCGTTGACGGCGGTGCTTCTCTGCGTACTTCACACCGCCAACTCAAACAGTGGGTGCGGGAAGTTAACGCAGCAGAGCCACCTGTCGAAGCGCGCATGCTTTTGAAGTGGTCCAGCACGCCTATCATCTTTGACATTGAGGACCACCCAGATCGCACAACTGCGGTCGGGTGCTTGCCGATGTTGGTTTCACCAACTATCCGCAACCTCAAGGTCAATAAGATGTTAGTTGACGGCGGGGCCGGCTTGAACTTGATCTCCTCCGCTGTGATCCAGAAGCTCCAGATCCCCGACAGCGAGCTCGAAGAGACCGGCACGTTCCAAGGAATCAGCCCTGGAAGGAGCAAGCCGAAGGGGAAGATCATGCTGCTAGTGACATTTGGCGGGGAGCTGAATTTCAGAACTGAGAGGATCACTTTTGACGTTGCCGATTTTCCATTGCGTTACAATGGGATACTTGGCCGTCCAGCACTCGCCAAGTTCATGGCAGCTGCTCACTATGGCTACAACATGCTCAAGATGCCAGGCCCGATAAGCGTCATCTCTGTCCCTGGCGACAAGAAGGATGCTCTTATCTGCGCCGACAAGATCTACCGGGATGCAGCAGTCGCAACAGATAGCAAGACACTTGCCGCTGAAGCTCCCGGGGGGAAGAAGAAGACCAAGTCCGACAAGAGCTCTGGGGCCCACTCCGGAAAGCGCACCTCTTCGGAGTGCTGCGCCACCGTCGAGGACGCACCATCGAGCTCCACCGGCAAGTGTAAGAAGACGATGGCAGCTCCGCCAGAAACCAAGAAGGTGTCCGCCAAGGAGGACGGCACTGGTGGTACTTTCACCATCAGTGCCACGCTTGACCCTAAATAGGAAAGCGCGCTCGTTGCTTTCCTGTGGGCGAATGTTGACGTGTTTGTGTGGCAACCGTCGGACATCCCAGGTGTTCCCAGGGAAGTAATTGAGCACAAGCTTGCCGTTTGTCCTCACGCGTGGCCCGTCAAGCAAAAAGTCAGGAAACAGGCAGTGGAGCGCCAAGAGTTCATAGCAGAAGAAATCAAGAAGTTGGAAGCAGCAGGCCTTGTCAGAGGGGTGCTCCATCCTACGTGGTTGGCCAATCCTGTAGTCGTGCGCAAGGCAAACGGGAAATGGAGGCTTTGTATCGATTTCACCGATGTGAATAAAGCTTGTCCCAAAGACCCATTTCCCTGGCCGCGCATTGACCAGATTGTTGACTCCACAGCCGGATGTGACCTGCTTTCATTTCTTGACGCATACTCAGGATACCATCAGATCTTCATGGCTGAAGAGGATGAGGAGAAGACCGCATTCATCACTCTGTGTGGCACGTACTGTTTCAAGCCGATGCCTTTCGGTTTGAAGAATGTTGGTTCGACATTTGCAAGAGTAGTCCATACAGCTTTGAGCCGCAAATACACAGAAATGTGGAAGCCTACATGGATGACATAGTGGTCAAGAGCAAGGACAGGGCGACTCTGATTCAAGATTTAGATGAAACCTTTGCGAATCTGCGCAAGATCCAGCTCAAGCTCAACCCCGAGAAGTGCGTGTTTGGAGTCCCTTCCGGCAAGATTCTCGGGTTCTTCGTGTCTCAGAGGGGAATTGAAGCCAATCCCGACAAGATCAAGGCCATTGAGCAGATTGAAGCACCGAAGCGCGTCAAGGATGTACGAAGACTTGCCGGTTGCGTGGCTGCTATCAGCAGGTTTATCTCTAAGTCTGATGAGCGCGCCCTGCCGTTTTTCAAAATTTTGAAAAAGGCAGGTCCAATGAAATGGCCTCGAGAAAGTTGTGCCATTACTTCCAAGCACATGAGATAACAGTTGTCACTCGCTTTCCGCTGAAGAGGATATTGCATAATCTGGAAGCAACGGGCAGGATTGTTGAGTGGGCTCTGGAACTGTCAAGCTTTGGCCTCAAGTTTGAGAGCACCTCAACTATTCAGAGCAGAGCATTGGCAGAGTTCATAGCAGAGTGGATGCCGACACTAGATGAAGAAATTCCAGAGACGAGCATCCCCGTCAAGGAAGCAAGCAAAGAGTGGCTGATGTACTTTGATGGTGCCTTCTCACTACAAGGCGTCGGTGCTGGCGTGCTGCTTGTCGCACCCACCGGAGAGCACCTCAAGTACGTGGTCCAGATGCACTTTCCCAAGGAGCAAGCAACAAACAATACTGCATAGTATGAGGGTTTGCTTGCCGGTCTCAGAATCGCGGCAGACCTTGGGATTAAGAAGCTCATTGTCAGGGGTGACTCGCAGCTTGTCGTCCGCCAAGTAAACAAGAATTACCAGAGTCCGTTGATGGAAGCTTACGTCGATGAAGTGAGGAAGCTTGAAGAGCACTTTGACGGCCTACAGATGGAACATGTTCCAAGAGCTCAGAACGACATCGCCGATGGCCTGTCAAAGTGTGCTGCACATAAGTTACCTGTGGAACCAGGGATCTTTGTGCTCAAGCTGACTCAACCATCCATGACACCATCAATTGGACAGAGCAAAAAGAGGAAATTGATTTCTGGTGACTATTTTCCGGCAGAGCTTCCCGAAGCCGCCGCCAAGAAGGTCCCCAAGATCAACGCCAAGAGTGCTGAGGAGCAATCTTCTCCGGCAAGCCCCAGGGTTTGTTCCATTGAAGCAGAGGCTCCCGACAAGTTTTGCTCCGGCAAGCTTGCCGGGGAACATCAACCTCCGGCTGGGCCGCAAGGCTTCACCGTAGAAGCGGATGTTCCCGCAGCAGCAGATGTGCCTTTAGTCCTTGTTGTTGAGCCACAAGCTCCAGCATGGGCGTAGCAGATTGTCCGTTTCCTTCAGACAGGAGAACTTCCCGAAGAGCAAGAAGAAGAGGAAAGAGTAGCTCGGCAGTCAAGTATGTACCAGTTTGTTGACAACGCACTGTACAGAAGAAGACTCAACGGTGTGAAATTGAAGTGTATTCCCCGGGAAGATGGACAGAAGCTGTTGGCAGAGATACATGGAGGCATATGTGGTCACCACATTGGCGCAAGAGCACTTGCCGGCAAAGCATTCTGGCAAGGTTTCTTTTGGCCGGAAGCCCTCCAGGATGCAACTGCACAAGTAACCAAGTGTGAAGCGTGCCGATTCCATTCCAAGCAGATACACCAGCCAGCTCAAGCTCTCCAGACGATCCCTTTATCCTGGCCATTTTTGGTCTGGGGGCTCGACATCCTCGGCCCCTTTCCCCGCACAGCCGGGGGCTTTGAGTACTTGTACGTCGCAATCGACAAGTTCACAAAGTGGCCGGAGGTGGAACCAGTGAGAAAGGTGACATCACAGTCAGCAGTCAAGTTCTTCAAGTCGATTGTTGGCCGTTTCGGGATCCCTAACAGGATCATCACCGACAACGGCACACAATTCACGAGCCGCACCTTCATGCAGTACGTGCAAGATCTTGGTGCCAAGGTCTGCTTCGCTTCTGTTGCTCACCCGAGAAGCAACGGTCAAGCGGAGAGGGCACTGCTGAAGTGCTGAGTGGACTCAAGACCAGAAGTTTCGATAGGCTGTAAAAGTGCGGAAGAAACTGGATCGAGGAGCTGCCACTGGTTCTTTGGTCGAACAGGACGACGCCAAATCGAGCCACTAGACAGACACCTTTCGCTCTAGTCTATGGAGCAGAGGCAGTTCTCCCCACGGAACTCGTATACGGGTCGCCTCGAGTGCTCGCTTATGATGAGCTCGAGCAAGAGAAGCTGCGACAAGATGACGCGCTGCTCCTTGAGGAAGACCGTCTTCAGACTGCTGTGCGAGCTGCTCGCTACCAGCAAGGTTTGCGCCGCTACCATAGCCGCAAAGTTAATGCCAGAAGTCTTGAGGAAGGCGACCTTGTTCTTCGGCGCGTTCAGTCCGCCAAGAATTCCAACAAGTTGACGCCGAAGTGGGAAGGCCCTTATCGGGTGAAACGAGTCACTAGGCCCGACGCTGTCCGCCTTGAGACCGAAGATGGCTTTCCGGTGAGCAACTCGTGAAACATCGAGCATCTTCGTAAGTTTTACCCGTAAGGCGCGGTTGCCGTGACCCGCTCCGGCAACCACCTTTTGTACATGTCTTGCCGTTGTTGCATGTAATCCTTTGTACAAAGCCGGGCGCAGACCCCGTGCATCAGTAAAGATCATGTGCTCCGCACACCATGTCATTTTCGTGCTTTCTATTTTTTGCGTAAGGTATCTGACACTTTGTGCATCACCAACCCCCGGTAAGCAATAACGGGCCCAAAGGCTCCATATCTATGTTTTCCCTTCTATCTTTTTTCTCTCAAGGGAAGGAAGATTTCCTCGCGCACAAGTTTGCCGGGGGGGAGGAGAAGATAGTGGTATGGACCAAGCGCCGTTCAAGAAAGTTTCGCCTTGCCGGGAAGCAGACAACACAAAAGCTAAGTTGCCAAAGCTCGAGCGATCAGATTTATAAATTTTTAAGTTATCTTCCTTGAACGACCATGCTTTGTATGGAAAACCTGTGCGATGAGGAACCAACTCGTAGCTAGTTGCGCCCTTACTTTGTTTTGAGTCTGCTCAACAACTTAAGTGTGCTGCGACTAGTGTCGTGCCCTTATCTTGTTTTCGAGCCCGCTCAACAACTTAAGTGTGCTGCAACTGGTTGCGACAAGGTTTCTTGTCGGTAACGGCACCGCCAGCAGGCTGCTGAAGTTCCGCACTCAGCGCTCGCGGCTAAGGTGCCCGCGCCGGCAAGTTCCCTAAAAGCGTAGGGCAAAAACATACAAAGGAAGGAATCAAGTAGAGGAAATAACGTTGCAATTACTACCCAAAACAAAGTTATATTACAAAATAGCTTGTCGCGGCTCTAACGGATTGTCCTCCTAACATGATCAGCAGCGACAAGGAAAGAAGAAAGCTAGCGGCCTAATCTACACGGTCGCCCTCGACTCTCTTGATCCCGCCCACCTTGTCCACAATGGGTGCGACAAGGGCCTTGAGCGCGTCCAGATCAGCGTCCGATGGCAGGGACCTAAGGACGTTGGTGAGGTTGAGGCATGGATAGCGGAAGGCCACCTTCATCAACACCTTTTGAAGGGCTCCCGCGCAGAGCTTGCGCGACTCGTCCGCCAGCTGCTTTGGGATCTTCTCCCGGAGTCGCTGGAGGGCCGTCGCCACGCCTCTGAAGAATAGGGTAAGCTTGGTGCTGGGGGGAGGTTCTCGTCGGAGGAATACCCGAGATACTCCGCCCCCAGCTGCGCCAGCTCCCTGTCGATATCCGCGGCAGCATTCACAAGACCCTGTCCAGTGCTCGACGGTCGCCCTGAAGTTGTTTTGGGTGATGGCAGCACTCTCCAGCAACGCCTTCTCGGCCCTGACCTCCTCCTTTAGGGCCGCCTCCCGCTCCTTGGCGCCGTCCAGCGTCTTGGTCAAGGTGGTCAGCTTCAGCTCAAGATAGGCGTTGGAGTCTTTGGCGGCGGCAAGCTCCTTACCCTTCTCGGCGAGGCGAACCTGCAGCTCTGAGTGGCTGTGGGCGTCCTTCTCCCGCTCGAGCTTGAGCGCGGCAACCTCCTCGCCTCTCTCCTAGAGATCGGCCTCGAGCTATGCCACCTTCAGCTCTAACTCCTTCTTGGCGGTCTCAGCAGCTGCGACAGCATCTCTTGCTTCCTGGAGAGCTCCGCCAAGAGATTGCTCACGCGCGGCAAGTTCTTCCTCGTGGCTGTCGAGGTTGACCTTCCGCTGCGCCAGCTCACCCTCCCGTGTGGACAGCCTCTCAGCGGCAAGACACTGATGTTCTTCTGCTTCAGCCTTCTCAAGGAAGAAGGCCGTCTGCTCCTCGGCAAGTTGCTCCTGCTCCCCTGCCAAGGACCGGAGAGCTGCTTGGTTGAGGGCCCGAAGCTCTTCTGCGCGCTTCTCGATGTCGGCTCCTGCCTTGGTGGCCAGCGCTTCGCGGGACTCCAGCTTGGCCTGCCGAGCGCGGTAGAGCGACAACAACTTCTGCAGCAGCCGCTCCTCCTCGGGCTCGCTACTGCTGCTGCTCGGCGCATCCACGAGCGTCAGCCCGGCGGAGGCAAGTACCTCTCCGTCGAAGACTTCTCCGTCGACCGGCGCCCTTGAGCTCGACGCCCAGGGGAGCTTGATAAAGACGCCGTCGCCGGCCTTTAAGTAGGCGCCTAGCTCGGGCTCTTCGGAGTCTGGGGCAGCGGCAGAGGCGGAGGGCTCGGCGGTCGGTGTAGCGCCTCGCGCTCCTGCGGCCTCAGGGCCATCAGTGCGATCGCCAGACCCCTCGCCGGCAGCCGCAGCGGCAGCCTTGGCGGCCTCTACGCCGGCAGGATCATCTCCGCCGGCTGCCTCTCCGGTAGTGGCGGCGTCGTCAGCAGCAACCTCCGTCTCCATCGGCTCCGCAGCGGATGGATCTGACAGCCGAAAAGGAGAAACAGTCAAGCAAATATCCAAAAAGAAGAATCAAAGGAAGAAAAAGCCCAAGGGGAATTTTAGAAGCAAGAAGATTACCTGCGCGAGCCGGCTCCTCGACAGTCTCCCTCGCCGGGGAGCTCTCCCTTGGTGGCGTAATCGTAGTCGGCGGAGGGCCGCTGGTGCTGTCCCTCGCCGGGGAACTTGCCCTTGGCGGAGAATTCGCTCTTGGCGGAGAACTCTCCCTTGCCGGGGAGACCCTTGCCAGGGAACCTCCCCTTGGCGGTGTAGTTGAAGCAGAGGGCACGACGGAGGCGGTCTCCGGGCGCTCCTGGTGTGTCTGCTCTGCTCCTACACAAATCAACAAACAAGACGTGAGCAAAGATAGAACACCCACGCGCACATAACAGCGGAAAGTGAACTTTACGCTTACGCTGGGGGCTGCGCTGGGGGCTGCTCTGAAGGTCAATTGCCGGGTCCGGTAAGTTTGTCTCAGGCGCACCCCCTGCTAGCACGGTGGGCTCGTCCTCGACGATGATCACCTCCTCGCTCCTCGCCGGGACCTTGGCCCTCTTTGCTGCTCTCTGGGCCAGAGTTCTGAAAAAGGAGCAAGTTCAGAATGAGGCAAAGGAGATACAAGACAAAACAGCAGAAAATCGAAGAAATACAAGAACTGCAAAGTCTTACTCTTCTTCTTCCTCGTCGGAGCTGAGCGCGGAGAAGTCAAAGTCCGGCTCAAGCCCGGTACGAGGAGACGGAGGAGTGGACTCCCTTGGCCGCTTGGTGAGAGCAGGAGCGGTGGTCTGAGACGACCCGGCTCCGGCTGCCGTCGTGGCGTGAGGAGCGGCAGGAGCAGAAGCGGCGGTCCGAGAAGATCCCGCTCCAGTTGCCGCAGAAGCGCGAGGTGCTCCCGTGGCAGCCTTGCTTGCCGCGGTGGCGCGTGTCGCGCGGCGCGGCGGCTGTTGACCCGTCTGCCGCTCTGTCACGTCCCCGGCCTTGCGGAGACGCCTTCTCGGTGGAGCTGGAGGCTCTGCTGGTGGTGGCAAGCTACCTGAAGACGAGGAGGAGGAGGAGTCGATGTCCAGCGAGCCGCTCGTGTCCTCGGCGGGCCCGCTCGACTCAACGCCCTGCTCGGCGGGCTCGCTTGGCTCGGCGTCTTGCCCGACAGGCTTCCCCGCGCTGAGAAACGCGTCTCATTCGGCAAGGTTTGCCGCCTTCGCTGCCTCCGCCTCCTCCACGGTATAACCGAACTCGCCCGCGGCCGCGACAGCCGCCGCCTCTTCCATCCTGGTGGCGATATACGCCACCTCCCTGTCAGTGGTGTCGTGGGTGAGGCCTTTCTTCTCGTCGGAGCAGATCGGCGTTTCCTCCAAGTTGTCGAAGAACTCCTGCACGGCTTCTTCGGTAGGCTCTTGCCAAGTTGGGTCGATCCCGTGCGAGTCGCACAGCGGCATCATCGCGCGGATGCGGCTGAGAGCGGAATTGTTGCACAGTGGGACGACCCCCCTCGGCAACCTGAATACTTCGGGATGATCGGGGTCATACTTGAACAGCTCCTGTAGCATCCCGTTGAGCTCCAGGACCGTGAAGTTGAAGTTGAGGCCCGGGCGGAGCCTCATGATATCCGCCGCATTCTCAAACTCCCAGGCATGTCTCTTCCTCTCCTGCAGGGGGGCGATGCGGCGGCGAAGGAAATCAGCGCCAACTGCGCATACGGTGAGCCCAGCAAGCCTAAGGCGAAGGATCCGAGCAGTGGCAATCTTCAATCTATTGTCTTCCGGGGCCAAGTCGCTCTAGTCGTTGCCGCGTACTACTGGGGCTTGGTGTCAGGCGGTGAATGGTTGTGGGTTCTCCTCTACAATCCAGCACCAGTCTGCTCTCCATTCATCCCATTTGCCGCGAAGCTCTCCCTCCAGATAAGCTTCCTTCTTGTGCCTCCTCGAGATCCAGGAGAAGCCGCCGGATAAAGGCTCCCCTCTCTCAACTCGGGGCGTGAAGTAGTGGCGGAAGAGGGCCACTTTGGGGAAGACTCCGACAAAGTTTTCGCAGAGGTGTGCGAAAACTGCCATGGTCAGAACGGCATTGGGGGTGAAGGCAAGGAGGTGGAACCCGTAGGTGTTCATGATGTCCCACAAGAATTCACAGAAAGGTGGGCAGAGCCCGCAGTAGAAGAACAAGGCAAAGAACGCATATCCGTTCGGAGCCATTTCACAAGCAACGGCTCGAAGTACCTGGGTGCGCGGATGCGCCCGCGTGTACCCCGACCAGTAGAGATAATAGTTCTCCCTCAGCTTCCTCGCGGCAAGCTTGGGGGGGGAAGACAACCCGCTTCTTTCGCAGCGCCGCGAGCCGCAGCGCCTCGGCCGACTTCGCGGTTTTCCCCTTCTCGCCTTTCGGAGCCATGGCGGAAGCGGTGAGGGAGGTCGACGGCGCTGGTGGTGCTGGTGGCGACGGGGGCGGAGCGCTGCTCTCTTTCAAGCTTTGGCAGGAAGGGGAGCGGCGGAGGTTTTCGAGGAGTAGCAACGGGCGGATGGACGAACTGCCCCTGCTTCCCTTGCTTATAAGGGGGGAGGGGGCGGACGTTCCGCATTTCCGATTAAAGAAACCACCCACGATCTCTCCCACGACGCCGCGATTGACGTGTGCTGTCAAGGGAGGGCGCGGTGGATACGGAGTAAGATACGGTGCGACCCAGGCCGCGCGTGCCCTTGCACTGTTTTGGGCCTGGCCCAACAGCGGTCGGCACCGTGTATGGCCCAGGCCCGGGGACTCCTGTCGGTGTACTAAAGTAGGGTTACCTTAGTATCCCGAACTTGTGCATGGGCAGTTGCAGCGCCCCGCGGCAGGGCCTGCCGGGTGACCGCCAAGGTCCCCCCGTGGTTCCCTTGGAGCCATCCAAGAACAAAGTATCCAAGCCAAGGAGACAAGGCCCCGGCAAGAGGAGCTTGCCGGGAAGGCCACTCAAGGCACAAGACCACTCAAGGCACAAGGCCCTGGCAAGAGGAGCTTGCCGGGAAGGCCAACCAAGGCATCCCAAGAAACTTGACGCGACGCGCCACGCGCCCCAGCAAGGCCCGGTGAGCGACAAGCTCCCGGAAGCGACAAGATAGCGACCGCGGCAAGGCGCTTGCCACGGCAAGCTTCCACTCAGTACCCGCGCTCCAGCGCATCCACCCACGTGTCACTCTGGGACCGTTCCAAGCGTACGTGGCAGGAGGCTGTGCAGCCAGGGGTACGCGGTGGCAAGCGGCGCTAACAAGATTGCCATCGTGGCGGACGGTGGCGCCCCTGACGGCCCTTTTTGCACTGTTTGGGCGACGTCGATGGGCATTTAATGCCATTGTCCCCTGCTGTCAGGGTTATGTATAAAACACTGTAACAACTACCACTCTTTTTACACTTTTACCCTCATCTGCGTTGCCACCTGTCGGTGACCCCTTGAGCCTATAAAAGGAGGCCCACGCGCAACGTAGAGAGGGGTTCGAACACTCTCACGCTCGGTCTCATTAGCTACGAGAGGGTACTCTAGCTCTCAGTGCTCCCGAGCAAGAACTCAATACAAACCAAAGCAGGAGTAGGGTTTTACGCATCCGTGTGGCCCGAACCTGGGTAAACTGCTCGTGTGCTCGCCTCGATCTGCTCTTCGTGCGATCTCCGCCCCCTGCCGTACCGAAAAGGGGCTCCGTCCCCATAGGTGTTCGTGGGTGGATCAGTTTCCCCGACAACATGCGCACACAATGATAAAGTAGCATGTTTGTTTTATATCTGTTTGCCCATGATACGAATGATGTCATAGTATATTCATCCTACTTTAAACCATGCCTCTTTATCCTTAGATGTCAACGAATGTGAGGAAATAGACAATACAGCAGGCTTGCTACATGGACATATCTTCCGAAAGTGATTTTATTATGTAGTTGGCACTACAATACATGCTAATGTATTACAATAGTTCACCAAAATAAGTTATGTATAACGTGTAACGTACTTTGTTTGTTTTTGTCTCATTAGTAACTTATCTGGTACACTAATCTACAAGTTTAAACTTTCAGGAAGTTATGGAAAAAATGATTGAACAGCCACACCCACCTGAAGGTGACGAGGCTACCACACGCACAATGTCACCTCTTGCTGCAGTGCGTCAGTAACTCTCCACTAACAGTGCAAAAAGCACCTTCCTGCGTAATTCTGGGTAGGTTGTCAATGTAACCTCGTCCAAATCGCCTACTGAACAAAATCTTCCTGCTAGATAGAGTGATATATCTGTGCTCCAGACACAAGTCCAATCCCTAATGGACATCATTTTGGAAACACGAATAGAGGTTGACAAATGTCGTCAAGATATGAATGGTTTTGAAACCAGACTATCAGACATTTGCTTCATTGTTTAAGAGAAATGGCGGAAAAAGGTGAAGATCGTGCTGCTCCATTAGATTCTACAGCCTGAAACATTAGCACTCGGGTCAAATGATCTGTGCTTCTATAAATCTGATGGTGCTTTTATCTGCAAGGACTGTAAACTTTATGCCAACAGGCCTTTTGTTGTGATACAACACTTATGATGCTGCCAAAGGCTGCAATAATTACGACGCTATTTTTGTATAGTGTAGGTTTATCTTAGTAATGTATTCGGCCGAAAGCTTCGTAGGAGCCCAACATGCCAACATTTGTCGGGCCCATTCGAATTGGGCTAAAAACGATTATGGGCCGAAATTTGCATGTAGCCCACTAAAAATATCCTGGCCTAAATGAGCATAAGATTTCATATTTTCTGGTAGGCATGTGCCCATAGTGGGCCTTAAACAGGCCTAAGCATAATTCGGGCCCTCACTAACAATAGGCCATTTACAGGTGTAAATATCTCGAGCCCATAAAAACATGGGCCTTTAAAAGACTAAAAGTGAGATTGGGCCCATTTACGATGCAGATCTTTCACAGGCCGAAATTCGAATGGGCCGTAAATGCGCCGACCTAATACTCGGGCCTTTAACAGGCCGGAAGTTTGGTCGGGCTAGACTATCGTCATTTTTATATGGGCCGTTAATGGGCCCGATGTGATGTTGGGCCACATATGGCCCATGTATTTCGTTCGACGTTAAAAGGCCGAAAATGGCCCAAATCTGTAGTGGACCTCTAACAGGCCGAATATGACCCAAATCCTTCACGGTCGTTTATGGGCTGAAAGTTTCAATGGCCTGTAAATGGGCCCAAATGAAGCAGGACCTTTAGCAGGCCAGAAATACACTAGGCCGTAATTCGGCCCATATACTTAGCGGACTGTTAACGGGCCAGAAGTGACCATGGGCCGCGATGATGACAAGTTTAGGATAGGCCGTTGACGGGCCAATTTGACACTAGCCGTACGAGCCTTAACTTAGAATGTTGGTCCTTTAGCTGGGCCGGCCAATTATGGTCCGCAAAATCTCGCGGGCCTTTAGCTCGGCCGCCCCATTATGGAGCGCAAAATCTCGTGGGCCTTCAGCTGGCCCAGCCCATTATGATATGCAAAATCTCATGGGCCATTTGCTGGGCCGGCCCATTATGGACCGCAAAATCTCGTGGGCCTTTTGCTGGGCTGGCCCATTATGGACCGCAAAATCTTGTGGGCCTTTAGTTGGGCCGGCCCATTTAAACTTTATGGGCCACTTTTGGGCCGGTCCACGTGTCAACATATCATAGGCGCATCTCGCCCATTGGATGAGTGACACCTGTGCCAACGCGGAGCTGACACGTGTTTCCGTCAGCCAATCAGAATTTTACACATGGAAAATCCCCATTGGTCAGGGTTGTTAATGGGTTATCGGATCCAAAACCGGACCCGATAGCTTAAAGGCGTTCCGTTATGGTGGATGCCACGTGTCGGTCACCCTTTATGAAAGCACTTTTGTGACGCGCAATTTATGATCATGGAAGTGGACACTTCCGTGATGATAATTTTTGTAATGTCATGGAACACTTCTACGACAATATAGGTATGACTATCTTCATTCTGTCATATATTTGTCATGGATGTACATGCATGACAGAAAACGTGACCTACTGTGACAAACACGCAGCATCACGGAAGTGTGTTTTTTTGTAGTGTATCTAACGCATGACTGCGTCCCCTTTTGCGAGAATTATATAGGCACCGGAGACCCTGTTGTTGGTTTGCCCATCAGGAAGCACGATGGGAAGCTCGAAGGAGATGGTCACAACAACGGCCGAAGGGAATTGAACTGGACTAGTCGGATCGATGGAACGACTTTGACAGGGCTAACTTAGTAGTGCTAAAACACCTAGATGTGGTAGATGATTATGTGGCACGACACAAAGAAAGTGTCGCAAAGAAGTACTGTGATAAGGGGATGCTCAGGATGGACGACGTAGTTACTGTAGATCACAACGCCACTTTCTTGCGTTGGTTCAAAGAGCAAGTTCTTGAAAATCCCCCGGAAGATGGCAGTTCAGACGGATTGCTCATACACGTCTTAGCACATGGCACCGCACCCAAGCTCGCGATCTATCACTCCAACAATATCAATGGGTACATGTTCTACACGGAGACCAAAGACATGGACAGTGATTACCAGAACTCCGGTTTCACAATTCAATGCGTGACCAACGCCAACGGCGGTACTGAAAGATTCTACAAAAGGGTCGAAGAGATGTGGGACCTTGACTATGCTGGAATGCACGATGCGACGATGTTCCATGTAGATGGGCCAAGGACGTCATAAGAAAAAACAAGTATTTCACCACCATGTGTATACCCAACGCGGAGAGCACTCCCGTGAACGTTAACATTGTGACAGCCTGGATTTTGCCCTTTTCTTTTTCTGGGATTTCTTGATTTTATTTGCTTTTATGTTGCTATGTGGTTCTGAATCTTGGGAAGATCATGCCTTCCTAGGTTCTATAGTGACTTGCCATCCTCCTCATCATCCCTAGACCCTGCCATTTCCATCCTTGACCTAACCCAAAATTCTTTTTCTAGGGAATATTCATTTTCTATTAAAGGAATAATTCTTTTTTGCCATAGCTTGTCAAGCAACCTATATCTCCGTCATTCTAAAAATTCCCAAATAATTCTCATATATTGTTTGGGTCATATCATGATCGAATATTGCAAAATATTTCATTGCCATGTTCACAAATAATTCTCCAATAATTATTTTCCTCTTCTGCCCTAAATGGCACTTTGTGAAGCAAGTGCTATTTATCTTTGCCCAATTGCCTCCAAACTTTTTGGACATCTTTTCATGTCCATATCGTTGCCTTGTGCCAAATTTCAACTTCATTTGCCTAGTAATTATTTTTCAGCAATTTTGCAAAGTTTCTGTCCAGAAAGGAACTTTGTGAAGGAAGTATATTGTAGACATGTCCAAATGAGTTGAAACTTTGTCACATTCTTCATCTGACCAAATAATGAATCTCTACCAAATTTGAGCTTATGGAAATTATCTACGTGAGCTCAGCTCCAAATCTTGGTTTCTGGTCAGATTTTCACTTTGTGAAGCAATTATATTTTATTTTGCTTCATTTGAGCTGAAAATTTACCAGCACATTCTTACATCTATATCTACTCCCTCCACCAAGTTTTGGCTCAATCCAATTAGCCATTTACCCTCAGTAAATTTTCCTATTTTCTGGTCAGAATGGAGCTTTGTGAAGCAAGTGCCACTTTGGTAATTCCAAATGGCATGAAATTGTTACAGCAGCTCCATATGGCGATATAACCCCACTCCACCAAATTTCAGCTCATGACACTTAAGTATGTGAGTGAAACATCATAGTGCCCTAATCTGGCCAGTTTTGCACTTTCTACAATAAGTATCTTGTAAACTCCTCCTCTTATTCTGATTTTTGGTGATCAACATAACCTTAGTGTAAGATCATCGCTAGAAAAATTAGTTACTGAGTTACTAAGCTGGTGTCCCCACTGCACATCACAAACACTTGGCTGCTAGTTTGCTTTGGGGCCATCTGCAAAACTCTTCTTTCCCCCTGGACCCAATTATTTCTTCATTTAGACTCAGGGCACTAAGGTCATTCTACTGGACGTGGTTGTCCACGCCAAAGAGGGCCGCTCGCGCCAGTGCCGGTGGTGTTCACGCTTGCGTCATGCTAATTCCATGATCTGGATCGATCCGGCCACTGTGCTTGTCTCCTCCCTCGTCGTCTCGACCTCCATTCATGTCCTCGAGCTTCCCCGTGATCGACTGCATTGCCCCGTGCCACTGCCTCGTCTCCGTTCGCCATGAATGCGCCGCTAGCTCCATGCATGTGCCATGCCCAGCCTCTGACCACCATTTGAGCACTGCGCAAGCTCGCTAGCATTGCTCTAGAGCCCTCCCCTCGGCTATATAAGCATGCCCCGAGCCCTCCCATGGCTCATCCACTCCTCATTTGCCTCCCTGGCCCACCGGAGTCCTCGGTCCCTCTTCTTTTTGCCGGATATCGCCATGGCCACCTTGGTTCCTCCTCAGTTCTGGTGAGCCTAGCCCCTCTCCTCTCCTCCAGAGCTGTCCACTAGCTTCCCCGCATCCTCGCGCATCGCCCCACCAACTTGTCCATCGCCGGAGAGCCTGGTGGCCACGTCTCCCAAGTCCGGTCGCCGCTCGCCCCGTTCGGGCACCTCATCGACAGACCGTCCCGAGCCTCCTCGTGCTTCCACGACCTCACCATAGCCTCCCCCTCCTTCCGGTGAGTCTCCCCACCCCCTCTCCTTCGCCGGAGACGCCCGCAGCGCCGAGAACCACCGCCACCAGAAGCTTTCTGCCTACACCTAGCACCGCCCCTCCCCTCCTCTCCACTCCTCCCCGACGGCCCCTTTGCCTCTAAACGGGACAGCTGCACCACCCCGCAACCGCCAATGCGGTCCGCTCGGCCGGAGACGGCCGGAGCTAGCCGGCCCCCATCACCGCAGCCGCCCTCTATCCTCCTCCTGTCCCCTTCGACGCCACCTTCCCAGGCCGCCCCAGCGCTCCTGCTGCCCGGGCACAGAGGCGCCAGGCCCAGCCGGCCCTGCGGGTGGTCTCAGCTCGGCCAGGCCCGACCGGAGCAGCCCGGGCCCTTGCCGTCCGTGTGCGTCCTCTGCTCCTTGTTGGGGCAGAGTGATCGTGAGCAAGACGATGGTCGATCGCCCCCCCCCCCCTGCGCCTGGACCCACACGTAAGTGTCTTTCCTCCTGGGTCCACGTGTTTAAGTGGAAGCGTAATTCAGGAGTGCGCTTTCCTCTTCTGAAAGCGTATTTTTTCTACTTCGGCTGAAAGTGAGATTTCTCTTACAAAAGACGTATTATCCCGAAGGCACTTTCTGTGTTTCAGCCCAGGGACTTGTTCGTAGTAACTTTTATTACAGAATGGTCCCCGAGCTTCTACCCTTCATAACTCCGCAACCGTAGCTCCGAACCAGGTGAAACCAACGTTCACATCTTCGTCTCGTCGAGCTCTTTCTGTTGGTACCATTTTCACTAAGTGTTCGCACTGTGAAAATGACCATTATGCCCATGCCCTTATCTAGCCCCCTTCGAAGGAGAACCGTTCCGGCAAATCGTTCCGCGGCTTCACTACACTACTTCCCGGAGTCTTCGTCACCCCAGGCAAGCCACAAAAACGACTTGCATGATAGTCATGCAGTAGCCATGGTTTCTACTTGAATATTTAATAAAATTTTGCCCGTGTGCTTGCTATTGTTGTCGTTGTTTTGGTTATGCTCGTGGTTTTATGTTCACTTTCATGATATGTTCCGATGCTTCTTGTTATCTTGTACTTCTTGTTAGTATCATGATCGCATGTTATGCTTGGTAGTAGAAGTACATGCCGGTAGTAGTAATGTTTATTATGATGCATGCTTGTCGTCTGTCAAGTATCGTGGATATGCATGTTCCGTTGCAACTGGTGGTTACATGCTTACTCGGTAGTGCTCTTGCTATGTTCTTGCATGGTATTCATTTATATTGATAATGGTCATGTTATGCTATGAGTAGTTTTATACTTGTGATGTTATGCACGTTAGTATGCCATGCTCATTTAGTTATATGCTTAATTGTGGTTTTGCTCGATGAGTATGTTGCACCTCCATGATGTCATGCTCATGCATTATAGTTCCATCATGTTGTTTTATTATGACTCAGCTTATTGCATTCAAGTTTAACCAGAGAATAATGAACTTGAACAATTGATGGCTGAGTCTTGGTGCCATCGAATCGAGCTGTCCAGTGCAGCCACACTTGCCTTTATGGGAAGGCCCTAACTGGGTCTATTGTCATGCCTCTCGCCGGTGCCTCTAACGAGGGAAGGTTATGGGTGTGCACTACCCTGATCAGGTTGGCGGACATAAACCTTGTGTGCTCGTTGTTGTTGTAAGGATCCTTGCCCCCGCTTGGGACCGTTTATGTTTTTCCACGACGGTGGCCGTTGGTGCCTTTGGTAGGCACGGGGCCACCCAGGATTTATCCCAAAGGGGAGTTGGTCGGAGTGGCCAAGAGAGTGTCATGGTAGTAGATCGGTTTTGTCGGAACACCGTTGGTCCACCCGAATGGGAGTTTGAGGCCATGGGTTCCGTGGTGCGGGTACAGTGTGCTAACCTCTATAGAGTGTATGTTTAATCTATCGATAGCCGTGCCCGTGGATAACGGCCCAGTTCGTGTCGGTCACTCTGTGTGTCAACATTAATAATAATAATGTGCTTAATAACAACCCCGGTTGGATGATGAGAAAGAGATTGGTTGCGATCAAGAGATGATCACCGTGGTATCAAGGATACCAAGTTGTTGGATATTCGTGATGTTGTGCGAGAATCATGGGTAAAGATCAAGCTCCTTGTGGTCATTTAATGATTACTATGGTAATGTTTATACCAAGCTTGATTGGATCCTAAGATGATCGTGTGATGTCTGTGGTGGTAAGTTTGTGCATGTGAGGGTTACGAGGTAACCCGAGAGGAGTAAGTTGGTGCATCATAATGTCATAATGTTGCATGTTAGTATTATCATATTTTTATGTTCATACCATGCTCGTATTGTTCTGGTTGTATCATTTTCAGTTGTGCATGCCATGTTGCTCTATTAGTATCATGTTCATGATTGATTTAACCTGCTAATGCCATGCTGTAGTTCGCTTTGACTGCTTTTGGTTTATTGTGAGCTTGCAAGTACATTCAATGTACTGACCTGGTGTGTCATGCCAGTTTGCTGGTCGTGCCTAGATTGCTTGCTTGTTCTGGTGCGTTCGCGAACTAGGATAAATGTTCCAGCTAGAGTCCCTGTGGATTGGAGTCCATCATCGTCGTTTGTTATTCCGCTGCCTCGAGTTGTTATGCTGCTTGCATAGAGCAACTGTGGTTGGCGTAGCGTCGCCGTGCCGGTGTTATTCATTGTAATATCGGAGACCTTGTATCCATATTCGTGTTGTAATAGAAAGCTAGTTTATTCTATGCTAAGCAGTTCCGTATTCCAGAAGACTTCACCTCGATCTCTGGGCCGGAATACGGGGCATTCCGGTTTCTCTGAGCCGGGGTGCCACAAACATCATCGCCAAAAATGAGCCATGGGTACACGCTAAGCACGTGACACAATGCTTCTTCATAACGGACCCGGCCAATCGCAGCCGTGTTGTCGTGAGAAGATTCAAAAGGAGTATCGTCGGAATGGATGGAGTCGCCAACGAGGAAGACTATGACCAATATGGCAACCCGATTAGGGAAGATGACGATGACGAAGAAGCATACATGAAAAGAAGAATCAATACTACATTATCTAAGAAAGATCGTACTCCATGGCTCCGGAAAAGTCACAAGGAGGGGCTTAATTACTCGGAAACGAACAAGAAAGGGAAGAAGCTCAATGTGAAAAGTCGTCGACGCAGCTGATTAGAAACCAGCATATATATATATATATATATATATATATATATATATATATATATATATATATATATATATATATATAT
>LR738714.1:158295772-158306412 GCA_902687465.1 Secale cereale | reverse complement strand
ATATATTGTGTACGCACTTAAGTAACCGTTATCGGTCAACTGATATGTTACCACCACATGCATGGTTCCGGTGATATTCGCGCAGTGTGGAGAAAAGGCATGGGAGATGCCGTCTTCGGGAGAAAAACAAAAAAAAGGAGAAAGCAATACAAAAAAAAAGAAAAGGAAAATAATAAAAGAAAAGAAAACTAAAAACTAGAAAAGGAAAATAATAAAAAGAAAAGAAAAATAGGAGTAGCGCTTTTCTGAGGACCAGCGCTATAGCTAAGTATTTTAGAATTAACAAAAAATAAAAATAGCAGTTAGCAGTAGCGCTTGTTTAGGACCAACGCTATAGCTAAGTTAGCTATAGTGCTTGTCTCCAAACAAGTGCTATCGCTATTTTGAGTTAACCCCCGCCACGCGGGCTCAAAATTTCACCAAGTCTCATTCCCCCCATCTCCACCTCACCCCTGCGCCCGCCGTCGACGCCCTCGACCTCGCCGGTGCCAGTCGTCGACCCTGCACCCGCACTCAACCTCATCGTCCGTCGCCCCTATGTCCGCCATCGACCTCGCCGGCCATCGATCGTATGCCCGCCCTCGACCTAGCCGCCGCCGCCCTCGACCTCGATGCCGTCGCCCTCTCCACCGCCCTCGACCTCGCCGCCGGCGCCCTCTCCCCCACCCCGTAAGCCTCCGTAACACCCCAAATTTTTGAGTTGGTTTTCTTCCAAAATTTTGGCCTTTTGGAAGAGGGTTATTTTATCTTTTCTTGAACCTCTTCTAAAATCTTTCTGGCCAAGGTTTTTTGGAGATTTCTCAAGCTTGGTTTTTGACCTTGAAGATCTTATCTTGGGTCGGATCAAGCCCAAGTTGAGTTTCAAAGACGTTGTTTGAATTCTCCCCTTCTTGATTTTTGCCTGTCAAGTTTGATCTTGGACTTATCCTCCCCTCCAACCTTCATCTTGCCATGACCCCAACAGAAATATTTCTCTCCAAGACTCTCTTCACACCTTAGGACAAGTCTTTCATCAATTCCAGTAAGTTTTAACCTTATTGGGATTTTTCTTCTATTTATTTTACTCCAAAAACTAATTATGTCTTTTATAGTGGGCCTTGGTGATTTACAAAGGAACCACCATGCCTAGCTTGTTGTTTGATTCCAAACCAACTTTCCTAGATAGTATTTAGTACCCACAACCTAGATCCATCTAGTTTCACTGGTCCATAGTTCAAAATTTTCAAATTTCACCTACTGCAAGTTTGGACCAGATTTGCAAAATTTGGTGAAATTCATATTTATCTTCTTCCAAAAATCCTGTGAAAAATCAGGTAGCCTCTAGATGCATCAAGAGGCCACTCCACCAAAAATCAGCCCTAGAAACATTGCACACATACCAGAAGCATTTCATCAAACACTTAGCATACACTGTACTGTCAAGTTCAGAACTGTTAACTGAAACTGTCGACAGTTCGACAGTTCGTCAGTTCATCAGGCGCAGCGACAAACCTCGCCAGTACCTCCTTTGCTCGATGCTGCACTGCACCTTCTTCTTATCCAGTGCGCCGCACGCTCGCTTGGCCGCTTCTGGGCGTCGGCGGCACTCTGGCCCGACCACGCCGGCGACTGCCACGGCAACAGCGCCGCCCGTGGCGGCTGACAGAAGCAACCCCGCAGCTCGACGCCGTTTAGCGCCGCCCAAATCACCCCAGCGCTCCGCGTGTCCACCTCCAGCGCCAGCGCACGCCTGCCACACCGTCGCCGTGGCCTGGCACGCGTAGAGCGCGGTTTCTGCCGCCGACGTGCCGCGCGGCCGTTCCGTCGAGGGCAGCCTGTAACTCCCTCTCCCCTGCTGAGTTAGGTGCGGGAATGGAACCACTACACCCCCTAGACGATTCTCAAGCCCCTAACTCCGCCGTTCGACCACTGCAGCACCGTAATCGACTCGCCGGACTTATCCATTCACGGCAACCACCTCGGGCCGGCTATATAAAGCACCCCCGAGCTCGTTCTCGAGCCCGCACACCTTCACTACCTCCCTAGACCACGCCCAGCCTCTGGAAGAGCCTCGAGGGGCCCTTCTTCCCCAACTCCGGCCACTTCCCTCCGCCTCGGGCTCCAGCATCGTTCACTCCGTTAAGAGCTTCTCCGCCGCCGTGGACTCGAGCGTAGCACCTGATACGTCCAAAACGTATCTATAATTTCTGCTTGCTCCATGCCTCTTTTGGGTAATATTGCTATGATATTTATACACTTCCATACACTTTTGATCATATTTGGACTAACCTATTAACTCAATGCACCCTAGTGCCAGTTTCTGTTTTCGGCTGTTTTTGAATTTCAGGTTTTCACGTTACGAGAACTGCCAGGAAAAATCCAGAAAAATTATATAAAAAATCAGCGTTCCAGAACCTACCGTGCGCCCGAAGTACAGCCAGGGGGGGGCACCAGGGCTCCAGGCGCCCTGGCGGCGCGCCCCCCTGGGCCGCGCCGGGGGGGGGGGGGGCGCCTGGGCACCCCGAGGCTCCGCTGATGCCCCCCTTTGGCATATATTTAAAGCGTCTCTCGAAACCCTCGAGACGAGAACTCTTTTTCGCGATCTCATCTCTGTTCCGCCGCCGCCTCCGCTTCCAAGATCGGGAGCACCAGGAGAACTCTTCCCGGCACCTTGCCGGAGGGGAGGATCACCACCGGGAGCTTCTCCGCCACCATGGACGCCTCCCGGATGAGTTGTGAGTAGTCTCCCTTGGACCATGGGTCCATGACCAGTAGCTATGTGATGTTCTCCTCCCGTTCTTGTGCTTCACTAATTAGTCCTCGTGAGCTGCCCTACATGATCGAGGCACATATGTAATCCTTATGCTGTTGCTATGATGAGTTTGCTGGGATCCGATGGATTATGAGATTATGTTCAGATTGTGTTTGAGTAATATATTTGATTCACCTCTTTTATGTTTATGTTCGTAAGTAATTCTTGCATGTTCTCCGTTGTTATTTATTGCTTTGGCCAAGTAGTAGGTAGTGACTCCAAGAGGGAACATTATGCTTGATTGTGGGTTCATGCCCCTCGATGACTAGTTTGAGTGACAGAAACATGAGTCTAGGTGATGTGATGTTGCCACAAGGGGGAAAACAACGGTGCTTGTGCCCGCGGGTGCAAGGATTGTTTACCTGATGCAAAGTTCTTTTAATGCAGTTGTCTGTTGCTTTGAGTTTACACTATGGGTGGGACTCGCAACTTAATACCAGCGAGATGTTCTGGATAGATATCTCAAGGTGGATGATTAGTAGTAGATGCAGATGGATTTTGGTCTACTTACCTCGGCGTACCGCCCATGCTTTGAACCTCTACCTTTCTTGCAACTTAGTCAACATTGGTCCTGTCAATTGCCCAGCTGTAATTCGTTTACCTCACATAGCTATTTTATCGTCTTTTGGGAGAGAGACATCACTAGTGAACATCATGAGACTCCGGTCCATATTACCATCATTGATCACATCCGCTATTTACTTTTCCACATTTTACTTACTATTGCAATTATATCTATCACTACTATCACTTGCGTTTGATCCTTTGTAAACTACAAGGCCGGAGGGATTGACAACCTCTCTGTACTCGTTGGGAGCAAAGTTATTTATATATGTGTGCAGGTCCACGTTGATTGCTAATATCTGGCGCCATTAGCAGTTGACACCTTCTTGTTGAAACTGGGAGTCTCAGGGAAATCGATCCTTGGTATTGCCAAGGGAAATCTTCTGCTACACTGCATCTCTAACCTTCCACTTGGGGTAACCAACGAGGGGCAAGAAGCCTAGCAAAGCAATTTCTGGCGCCGTTGCCGGGGACTCCACTCTTCAGGATAGGGGAGTTGCACGCTATCTTGTTAGTTTACCTTTCAGTTTTTCTTTAGTATCCTTTATCAAAAATTACAAAAAAAATTTATTTTGCTTTTATGTTAGTAGTCCTTTCTGTTTAGCCAAACATGTTAGGATTTGGTGCTTTGAGGGAATCAGAAGTTCTAGATTTCCATCAAAGGGATGGGGAAAATATGAAGAAGGCATGGGACAAAATTTCTGATGCACATAGGAGAATTATGCCTTGGATACCTATAAAAATTGTGCTTAGAAATTTTTACCATGGTCTTTTTATATGGTGTAAACACTCTCTTGATATTATAGCCGAGGGTGATTTCCTAGAGTGTGGTGAAGCTAGAGCTCTTGAAATTATAAATGGTCTATCTAGTTACTTTGTTTATGATCATAACTTTGATACTGTCATAGATATACTTGCTACTATTGAAAAGAGAATGGATGCTCTAGACTTGATGAAGGTAGAGAAACCTAAACCCAATAAGAAAGACATTTTGGAAATAGACAATGATTGGGAGCCTTTTGTTAGGGTTAGCATCTCTAATCAAGACTTCCTTGCTTATTGTGATATTGGATCTATGGTTTCTACTATGCCAAAAATTGTTCATGATTCTTTAAAATTTAACATGGATAGATTACCATCTTATCATGAACACACTAATGGAGATATTTTTGAAATCCAGGGAAGAATAAAAGACGTGCCAGTTAAATTCCTTAAAGGGGTTGCAATGATTGATTTCTTCATCATGGAGCCAAACCAAGGAAATATAGTGCTTGGAAGGGACTTCCTCCGAGCAGTAAAATGCTTCATTGATATAGGTAAGGGACAAATCCGCTTGCGCGGAAAGGCAAAAGGTGTGTACCCCTTTCCTAGAAGGAACAAGAGTGAACTTGTTGAGGAACCATTTGAAGCAATTTATAGCTCCGATTATTATGATGGTTATTGATTCCTCTATGCATTATGCCTAGCTTAAAGGCGTAAAAGAAAGCACTTTTGGGAGGCAGCCCAATGAATAAATTTTATTTTGCTTTTGTTGTGTCTTGATGTTGTTTACTACTGTAGCATCATCATTGTATCTTTGCTTTTCAATTTTGTGCCAAGTATAGCCTCTCATTGCTAGAAAGTTCAAAAGTTGTGAGGTGCTGTCCAGGAAACAGATTCTGTCCTTGGATAGAAAAAATCGTATAAAATCACCAGATCATCTTTTTGGTCTGAATTATTTCGAAAGCGTGCTCTATATAATTGTCTTTCGTGCGTCTGTTCTGAGTTTTTTGATTAGAGTTGCAGAAGTGCCCCGAACAAATCATTTACTACCTGCTGTTCTGTTTTTCACAGATTATGTCATGTTTTGCCTTTCCTTCATTTTGCAAACCTAGAGCTTGCTTTTTCTTTGCAATAACCTTTTGGAAGTCTTGAGAAACAATAGAACTTCAAGAATATCTTTATTTCCAGCAAGGTACAATTATTTTATTATGGGTACTAACCTCGCTAATCAGATTATGATGAGTTATGTATGAAGGGAGTTTTCAAGTGTGCGAGGGAAGATGATAAAAAGATTCAGGAGTGTCAAGCGCTCAAGCTTGGGGATGCCCCCGTGCACCCCCAAGAAATATTCAAGGAGACTCAAGCGTCTAAGCTTGGGGATGCCCCCGTGCATCCCCTTCTCCATCAACATTATCAGTTCGTCTTTCGTTCCACTATATTTTAATCACTTCATGTGTTATGTGCTATGCTTGGAGCGTCTTGTTTTTAGTTTTCTTTAGCTTTTCATAAGAAGTCGGAACTCAGCTTTCTTTATGTGGGAGAGAAACACGCTCCACTTCTACCTAGAACATAACATAGAATTTTCATATCTATCTCTGTTGTGTGTGTTCTTTGTCTTTCAATAGCTACTATCATGCTTAGCTCTCAGTTTTCATGCTTATCTTTTCAAGGAGCTTTTTTTAGTTGGTTGCTTGAACTCTCTTTAGTTATCATGCTCACCTTATTAAGAGAGTTTGCTTCCCTTGCACTGGTTGATATGTCTATGATAAAGATGCTACGTGCATAATGGCGCTTAGTAGTTCATGTTTTCTTATGGTTAGTCTCAAATAGCTGGGGGATTGCCAATGTGTTATTGGAGTACCAACATGATTTGTTTGCCTATGATGTGGTATGGTTTAGTAATATCTTCCTTCAAGAATTTATTTTGAATGACTTGGCGTATGCTCAAGCATATTTAAGACTGTAAAGAAAGTCTGTCAAGCCTTGACGATCTTTTATTTCTGAGTAGCGATATAACTTCCATGCCTGATTCAATGTTGCTTTGTCGCTCTGCATGATTATAACCGTCATTGCTCTCTTAGTTGGTCGCTCCCAGTCTTTTGCTAACCTTCGCCTATACTAAGCGGACTGACTGCTTGTGCATCCACATTCCTTTATACCAGTTATGCCATATGAGTCCACCATATCTTCCTACATGGTATTTACCTGCCATTCCTAACAGAGACTTGCATGTGCCATCTCAAAATTATTCAAATAAAAAGCATTCCTATTTATTGCCTCTGTTTTAAGTCCATGAGGAAGTAGTAGTTAATGCATGATCTTTTTAAGTTGGACAAGCTTCACCCCGGGATTGCATGTATAATGTGCAAACCCATAATACGAGAAGGAACTGGCATTGAGTGCGCCCGGCTCAAAAAGATAATATAACAAACAAACCCTCCTTCATGCTTTGTTCATGAGAAATCAGAAAACTTTGGCAGTGATAAACAAAGGAGATTAAGAGGATGTGATCGTCCTCATTCGGGAGCTGTTCCTCGAAACTTGTCCATCTCAAGAAGTGATTGAGTTATCTGCTAGCATTCGTTGACGAAACATGCATGATCTAAAAAAAATTATTATTACCTCTGTTTTAAAACCAAGAGCTTTGGTACATGTCTTGTCTTTGTTTCCGATTACGGGTTTTCAACCTTGCCAACAAAAGCCACTGTTCGAGAGTCTCCATCGTCTTTTAAAAGCACCAACTAATGAGAGCATGATTGTCATTCTGAGTGTAATGTGCATTGTCCCAAAGTAGCATTGTCTTTTGCATAATTGTGATATCGTTTATTCTGAAATCATTGTATCTAGTCATCACTTAAACTTTGGAGGTGCCCCTGCATTTATGTTTTGCTTCACTAAAGGGGGCAAGCGAGATATCACTTTATCATATTTACACATCACGTTCATTACAAATCTATTTGATGTTTCAGTATCATATTGTAAAACTTTCAGTTCTTTGTGATTTTCTCATGAGGCAACTTAATTACTATAGATTCATTGTCTCAGTAAGCTTTTGTCATATGATTATGAAAAAGTCCTATATGGTTAATAGCATGTCACCACAGAAATTATTCTTGTTATCATTTACCTACTCGAGGACGAGCAGGAATTAAGCCTGGGGATGTTGATACGTCCAAAACGTATCTATAATTTATGCATGCTCCATGCCTCTTTTGGGTGATATTACTATGATATTTATACACTTCCATACACTTTTGATCATATTTGGACTAACCTATTAACTCAGTGCACCCCAGTGCCAGTTTCTGTTTTCGGCTGTTTTTGTATTTCAGGTTTTCACGTTACGAGAACCACCAGGAAAAATCCAGAAAAATTATATAAAAAATCAGCGTTCCAGAACCTACCGTGCGCCCGAAGTACAGCCGGGGGGGCCACCAGGGCTCCAGGCGCCCTGGCGGCGCGCCCCCCCTGGGCCGCGCCGGGGGGGCGCCTGGGCCCCCCGAGGCTCCGCTGATGCCCCCCTTTGGCATATATTTAATGCGTCTCTCGAAACCCTCGAGACGGGAACTCTTTTTTGTGATCTCATCTCTGTTCTGCCGCCGCCGCCGCTTCTAAGATCGGGAGCACCAGGAGAACTCTTCCCGGCACCCTGCCGGATGGGAGGATCACCACCGGGAGCTTCTCCACCACCATGGACGCCTCCCAGATGAGTTGTGAGTAGTCTCCCTTGGACCATGGGTCCATGACCAGTAGCTATGTGATGTTCTCCTCCCGTTCTTGTGCTTCACTAATTAGTCCTCGTGAGCTACCCTACATGATCGAGGGACATATGTAATCCTTATGCTGTTGCTATGATGAGTTTGCTGGGATCCGATGGATTATGAGATTATGTTCAGATTGTGTTTGAGTAATATATTTGATTCACCTCTTTTATGTTTATGTTCGTAAGTAATTATTGCATGTTCTCCGTTGTTATTTATTGCTTTGGCCAAGTACTAGGTAGTGACTCCAAGAGGGAACATTATGCTTGATTGTGGGTTCATGCCCCTCGATGACTAGTTTGAGTGACAGAAACATGAGTCTAGGGGATGTGTTGTTGCCACAAGGGGGAAAACAACGGTGCTTGTGCCCGCGGGTGCAAGGATTGTTTACTTTATGCAAAGTTCTTTTAATGCAGTTGTCTGTTGCTTTGAGTTTACACTATGGGTGGGACTCGCAACTTAATACCAGTGAGATGTTCTGGATAGATATCTCAAGGTGGATGATTAGTAGTAGATGCAGATGGATTTCGGTCTACTTACCTCGGCGTACCACCCATGCTTTGAACCTCTACCTTTCTTGCAACTTAGTCAACATTGGTCCTGTCAATTGCCCAGCTGTAATTCGTTTACCTCACACAGCTGTTTTATCGTCTTTTGGGAGAGAGACATCACTAGTGAACATCATGAGACTCCGGTCCATATTACCATCATTGATCACATCCGCTATTTACTTTTCCGCATTTTACTTACTATTGCAATTATATCTATCACTACTATCACTTGCGTTTGATCCTTTGTAAACTACAAGGCCGGAGGGATTGACAACCTCTCTGTACTCGTTGGGAGCAAAGTTATTTGTATCTGTGTGCAGGTCCACGTTGATTGCTAATATCTGGCGCCGTTAGCAGTTGACACCTTCTTGTTGAAACTGGGAGTCTCAGGGAAATCGATCCTTGGTATTGCCAAGGGAAATCTTCTGCTACACTCCATCTCTAACCTTCCACTTGGGGTAACCAACGAGGGGCGAGAAGCCTAGCAGCACCCTGGCACCCACCTAGACCTAACCCCGACCTTAATTTGATCCCAGGAACCATCTCCGACGAGGCCCACTACCACCCGAGCCGCCGTCCGCCGGAGACAGGGTCACCGTCGACATGGGGCTCGCCGACACTCAACTCGACCACCGTTCGATGCGGAAGACCACCGAGAAGCCGTACATATCACTCCCCTCCCCTAACTAGCCGTGGATCGACGCCGGCGATCACTGCAGCACCGGCGCCGGCGCGACTCTGTTTCCAGTTTTCAAACCCGACGAGTGGGGCCTCTTGTTAGCTTCACGTCTCTGCCCCCGAACCGTTTTCTATAAGCGCCTTCGGGCAAAGTACGTTTTCTCCTTCAGTTGATGTACTGCGTACCGGTTCGCTTTGCTGTTTTCTGTTCTAGCCCCTGGAACTTTTCTGTTTCATTACAGATGAGTCCCTGGACAGAAACTCTAATATCTTTTAAACTAAAAATGATTTTGAGTTGATTCTTTTTCTGTCCTCTTTAGTTTTCTGCCTAGTTGTTTGTCATATTTATGTCGAAATTTTTGGAGCAACTTTATTTGCTCGCGCGGTATTTATGTTTGTATTTATTTGCTTGAATACATAGATACCGGAGGCCGTGACGGAGACGCGAACCACACCGAGTTAGGCTCCGACTTATCAGAACCAGGCAAGCATGTTTGAACTTTTGATATGATGAGTTTGTTGCATGTTTGCTCGAGTAGTTCGTTTCATAAGCATGACCATATGGGCATAAGTGTATGGTTATATTTCATGCTAGTAAGCTTCGGGTGAGCCCCGAAGGATAATGATTGAACCACCGCGATCATATGGTGATATGATGGGTGGAATGCTGGTATTGTTGGAGCATGCCAGTAGTTGGTTAACTCAGTATCAACGGAGATCATGTCATGATTCCGTTCTTCTCCTTTTTCGGTACTATCATAGGCCGTCCGTTGGGATTACGGTCTAGTCAGTTGTAAACCACTTCTCGAGTACACACCAAGTAGAGGGGCCGGGATGAGGGTTCCATGGCCCTGGATTAAAGCCCGTCATCCAGTCAGGGAGCATGGGTGTTTCCGGTTGGGACCGAGAGGGGGGCACCCCTTAGAGCACGCATATATAAATTTGATCCCATGCTATTCGAGGTTGTAACCTCCCCGTCTTAAAGTTTTCCGTGAATGTCGTCGCGGGTGATTCCGGACGACAGGATGTTAAATGGGTGTGTACTGGTTAGTAGGGTTTCTACTAAAACACCGTAGACGGAACTAGTCCCCATGGCTAGTAGAGTCTGTCGGCTATGAACTAATGGTACAAGCTCTGCAGAGTGAAATTCCTTCAGTAGCCATGTTCTTGGCCTAGGGTCAATCTTCATATCAACCCCGTGACCGTCTCTAGTATATTCTTGTTGGTAACTAGAATGGTGTTTTCGTCAAGTTCATTTGGTAGATGAACTCACCAACTATTTCTGTATTGTTTTACTTCCAGAAATATATCATCATTATACTATTGTCATTTATAAGCAATTTATGTGATGTCGCTCAGACGTCCGACTGGGGCATTCATTTCATTTATAAGCCCTTTATGTGATGTCGCTCAGACGTCCGACTGTGGCATTCATTTCGTTTATAAGCCCTTTATGTGATGTCGCTCAGACGTCCGACTGTGGCATTCTTTTTATTTATAAGCCCTTTATGTGATGTCGCGCAGACGTCCGAC
>LR738714.1:158181259-158286371 GCA_902687465.1 Secale cereale | reverse complement strand
CGCTCAGACGTCCAACTGTGGCATTCATTTCATTTATAAGCCCTTTATGTGATGTCGCTCAGACGTCCGACTGTGGCATTCTTTTTATTTATAAGCCCTTTATGTGATGTCGCTCAGACGTCCGACTGTGGCATTCTTTTTATTTATAAGCCCTTTATGCGATGTCACTCAGACGTCCGACTGAGGCAGCCTTGTTATTTATTTTGCTATAAGCCCTTTATGTGGTGTCGCTCAGACGCCCGACTCTGGCCTGCTGTCATTTATTTTTTTCTTACGAGGCGTCACTCAGACACTCGTTTAGTCTCCTTCCATTTATCTTTTGGATTTCGGGAGGATTACCGCCCGACATCCATCATTGCATACATCACTTTACTATTTTTATCCGGCCGCATTTTGCTGGAATACTCATATGCATCATGTTGGTATTTATTATATCTTAAGTCTGAACTGTCTTGCGAGTACATTCAAAGTACTCACCTGGCTTGTTGATTTGGCCAGATGTGCACGAAGGCGATCTAATGGATGAAGAATTTGATAGCGAGCCCGACGCTTAGTGGAGTCCCAGTCAGTCCCTTGCGATCCTGGAGCTGATCATTGTTATATAACTGCTTCCGCCTACCACCAAATAAATTCATCGGTTCTCACTCCGATACTCGATGAGCTGTAATATATTGGAGTCACATCACCCACTTCACTGTGACATATCCACCACCTTTTATTACGAGTTAGTAGGATGCCACCCTGCCTTGTGTCATATCCGCCTCTATGTATTATATTGGTGTGCTTGTAATAAAGTTGTTGAGCAACCCCCCAGCTCAACCTTGTACAATATTTGGTGTACTGGAATTCTGTATCAAGGAATTGTCTGCCAGCAAGGAATTATATTGTCACACCCTGATTTTCATGTCACATTGCTTAAGCTAATTTTCATGTTAAAAATGTGGATTTGCAAAAACTTTTGAGTGTTTTTGACTTTGATTGAATTGACTCTTGTCTGCTGTTTGCTAGTGCTCTAAAAATCAAATAAATCCTCCAACTCTTATACTTCATCTCCTTGGCCCAAAACCTTTTCCCAATGATCATGCCATGTGTATAGACCAGTATAGAATTTTCTTATAAAAATATTTTGGCCAAATGGTATTTTCTAAAATTAGTTTTCCAAAAACCCCTGAATTGAGGTTTGCACTGCAAGTACCTTATTTAGGGTGTGAAAAATCTTTCAAAAAGTATATTTGAATCCTATTAGGTATAGAACTCCCAGAAACCACAAAAGTATAATTTTAAAAGTTATTTTTATATTTTATTTAAAAGCTTTTTCTTAAGGCCAGAAATGGTCTTTAATAGGGAAAAATTATTTAATCATTTCAAAAATATATGCCAAAATTCAGGGAGACTCATAGGACATACATTGTCCATATATAAGAGTTTCAACACATGGTCATGTTCAAAATATTGGACTAATCTTTCCAAAACCCTTTCTGGATATTTCAAGCTTTTGAAATATTTACAAAGGAAATATTCTCCAAAAATTGCAGGGAAATTCTATCATGTCATATATGACACATTTGATGATCTTGCAAAGCCTCATGCCTTGAAGAACAAGGAAACATCCTCTAATCCCCTCAAAACCATTCTGTCCATATTTGAAGTTTGAGCAACTTTACATTGCCAAACTTGTCCAAATGCTCTCAAATTTGGTGCACATGCTAGAATGGCCTAATAAGGCATCTAGACCAAATGGCACAAGATTTGGAATAGAGCAACTTGATCAGATCACCCCAAAACCCTTTCTGTTCAAATTCAAATTTGAACAACTTTACATTGTCAACTTTTTATCTGGAGCCTCAAACTTTGTGGGCTTGTTCATAACCCCAAATGATGATGCTACACCAAGTGGTGCATCAAGGGGAGATGAATTGCTTGACTCAAACAAGGTGAACCCATTTCTGTTGATTTCTAGGGTTCACCAAAGTTACAGTAGCCACTTTGCCCAAATGAGCTCAAATTTGGTGTAGGGGCCTAATTATATGTGACATTTGATCCTGTTAAGTCCCATGTCAAGTGGATATCATTTGCTTGACCAAACACTGATCAAACACCTACTGGCTTTTTACTAAAACCTTCATCTTGATCACTTTTACTTTTCTCCATGGCCTCAACTTTTTACCACATGTTCATTCAGTTACTGGCTACCCCCAGTAACTTCCCCAGCACCCCAGCTCCATGATTGAGGGGGTAAAACCCCAATTCACTCTCCTGGACAGCAGTAAACACCCTCTCCTTAACCTCTCTCCTCATTCCAGTGGCCTCCAAGAGCATCCAAGGCCACAGGCCATTTCTTTACTCCAGTTCTGACCTTCTAGACAACTTTGGCTTGTTGGACACGACCAGAGCGGCGAGGTCACGACCATGTCAGCCAAAAGCATGCTCTGGAGCGCGCTACAGTGTGCTCCCGCACTGTAGCCGCCCCCAATCGGCTGCTTCCGACAGCCTTGGGCCTCCCCCTCGTGTCCCCCGAGGCGGCCTCGATGTCCGCAACACGCTGGGCGGTCGGCCCCCTCCTCTCTCCTCCTCCCTCACTCCTGCTCGCACGCGTGTCGTGGCCGCCCGAGCGCTCCAGTGAGCAAGCTCACACGCGCGGCCCCTCTGGCGCTCCCCGTCCCTTCTCTTCCTTCCTCTCGACTTGGACCACGCCCACGCACACCGCAGACACCCCGGAACCTACCCCCGTGGCCTCCCGAGCCGTTGCCGCAGCCACGCGTGCGCCGCGTCCACGGTGAGCTGCGGGATGTCTATATCAGAATGCCCCAGGCCCTCCTCTCCATCCCATTTGCTCCCTCTCCTTCCCAAACACCCTCTGGACCCATCCCTCGCTCTCCCCGTGCCCTGCAGCCGCCTCCCTGGCCGGAGCAGAGCCGCCGGCCGCCGCTCAAATTCAGGCGACCTCGAGCCCCTCTCTCCCCCTTGGCCACCCTGGTGCCGTCACACGACCTCTAGGGAGCTCCCCACCTCCATCTATCCTCGCCGAGGTGGCCGTGCGCTCGAAGCCCAAAGTGGCCGGAGCCCTCCTCCGCCACGGTTGCCCCCTTGCCCGATCTGGTCCTCCCCGGCGGGCGTGTCACCCACGGCCGGATGCGCCTCTCCGCGCTGGTCGTTCCGGTGGCCGGAGCGTCGCCGGAGATGGCCTGGGTCGACGGGGCCACGCCGGCGAGCGCTCGGCCACGCCTCCTCTGCCTCGCCTCTGTTCGCGCGGGAGGAAGAAGACGGCCTGCCGTTGGGGGCCCGCGCGTCAGCGACCTGGTCGCTGGGCCCTCCGTTTAAGTAGAGGCGGGTCTGGCCTCGGCCGCCTCCCCCGCGTGGTGGCGCCTTTCCTGGCGTGCGTCTTCGATGTGGCCAGGTTCCCTGCGCGCTGCTGTGCAGTTGGGCCGGCCCAGAGCGCTGCGGCGCTATACTGCGCCCAAAACGCAGTATAGGTATAAAACCCCCTTCCATTTTTCCTTTTCTTTATTCTGTCAACTTCAAAAATGCCTAGAATATTCAATTGAACTCCAAACTTGATAATTCAAATTTCCTATGACTCCATAAATCATGCTCTATCTGTTGGTGCTACATGCACATTATTCCAGAGACTTTTCCTTCACACATATTTATCAAGTGCCTTTATTTCATTTCTGTGATGAACTTTAGAAAATCACAGAGAGCTCAATCTTGATCCAAATGCTCTGATTCAAGTTCCTAGATGCTTGTCATGTCCAAACTTAGTTTTGGAACATTTTTAATAATAGTTTCTGTACCCCACCAAATATTGAGCCATTTCTTCATATTTATCAGCTTTGCAAAATCCTAGGAAATTCATTTCAAATCCAAATCCAGTGAAACCAACTCCTAAATGCTTCTAAAATCATGACTTGATGATGGGTACCTTTGCTCATCATTCAAGGAAATATTTCTGTATACTTCTTCCAAATCCATAAACCCTTTGGTTCCATCATATTGGAATGTTCCAAATCACCCATTGATCCAATACCTATGAAACCACCTTGGTGATTTCTAATATGACCAGAGGTATCCTAGAAAAGTCCAACTCCTATTTTTAGAGCACTTTTATTGTTGCTTTGATTGTGTTGCTTATTATGATTGTTTCCATCGTTAGTTGACATAATAAACGGAGTATTCGGAGATGGACCAGAAGATTTGAAGACTCGGAAGAATAAGGCTAGCAACCCTTTGACCATGGTCAAGAAACTTTTTTATGCATGTCTCATAGCACCTTATTATTCAATGCATCGGAACCATGTTGAGGTGGAAACCACTTTGGTTGCTACCCCTGTTACTTTATTGTTGAAACTTGCATCAAACATGACCCTACCTTCCTATGAGGGTTATGTGGGTGGGAATTGATAGATGTATGCTATAGTAGTTGGCTACGGAAGTGGGTCGGGGTTATGCATTGAGTGAAACAAGTGTGGTCTGACATACTTGCAAATGACCCAGTGGGTGCACTAATGCCCCTGGGAGTTGATGAGGAGCTAGGGCACTACTTGGTGAAGAAGTAGTGTGCCGAGGCTTGACGAAAGTGTTGTTTACAGAGATGGATTAGATTTATGTGTGACTACCGTCCCAACCAAACATGCGCAACCACTCTACCCTTATATGGGAGAGGGCATTATTGATTACCTAGGTCGATACTAGCATGGTGCCCGCATTACTAGTGACGGGGGTGACATGAGGTCACTCTCGGGACGGGGTCGTGCTTGGATAGGCAGCCATGACTGTTTCCACAGGGCACCGGACACACCGTTGGTACCCCGTGCTTGTGATATGTGATGAATTCGGAGCGAGTCTCCACAAACCTTGAGATGTGAAATGTTTGGCACGGGGCTGCTACCAATCGAGTGGACTCTATGTTAGTGTCGTCTAGGGAAAGATAGTGATCGGGTGCTTACCCCGGGTACTTGAGGTATCGCGGGTCGTGGATGACACGGAAGTTCCCCGGATCTTGTGGGTAAAGTGTGCAACCTCTGCAGAGTGTCAAACTATTCGAATAGCCGTGTCCGCGGTCAAGGACAGTTGGGTGGTGCCACTTAGACTATGTCCATAAGTTTCTGGGAAACAACACGAATCAGAGATATTGTTGAAGTGATTGTGAGAAAGTCACAATGAGCTTGTGCATGTGTTGATTAAAACTCTTTCTCGATATTGATGTCTGTGACCTCCTGATACTTGTTACAGACACATGCATGCCCTTGTTATATGTTGATCATAATTGCATATGAAAAGCTAGCTTTCCGCAAAACTGCCAACCTAGCAGTAGAGCCTTGCATAATTATTATGTTATCACACTTGGGTTGCTTGCGAGTACATTCAATGTACTCATTGGCTTTCCACTGGTTATTTTATTGGCCAGGCAGGAGAGAACAGGTTATGATGAAGATTTCTTGGTGACGAGCATGCGAGCTAGGACGCTTCCCAGTCAGAATGCCTGTAGGGTTAGAGGCAGATGGCATGGGTCCATGTTGTCGTTGAAGATTTCCGCTGCGATGTTATACTCAAGACTTGACCATTATGGTCCTACTTGTGTAACACGGTATGTAAGGATGTAAGACTCTTGTTATTCAGCTTCTGTGTGTTCAGTGAGCATTGATCTCTGGGATCACTGTACACGTGCATTCGGTGATCACGACTTATGAGTCGGGGTCCCCATAGAGCTGGTATCAGAGCCATCCTGACTGTAGGAAGCCTTAGTTAGCATGGTCGTTAGTTAGGGTAAAACTATTTTCAAAACTATCTATACTTCTCTTCCCTTCTCAGTTTTTCCGAAAACTAGGCTATACTTGATCTCTTCCCCTTCAAAACGTTGGTCGCTAGGACCCCTATGCCTCAGACCACTGGATTTTCTGTGATCCTCATGGGGTGCACCTTGCCAAACACTCACAGACCACTTTTGCACGCAAGATTGGTGACACCACGACAAGATGATACCAACAGGAACTACATCCTCGATGGATGAGGACATGAAGACCCAGAAGATGGTGATACCCTTGGCAGTACCCCAAGAAGAAGCGACGTTGGCCTATGATGACCAGGGAATAGGTTATGCAAAATCATGATATACACCGCTAATAGAGTAATCATGTCACTACCGTTGTTGTATCGACAACCACCGGTGGATGAGAACCTTGCCATTTGGTCCGCCTCACTATAGTGAGCAGGAAAACGGTTATCTTCGTCCCCCGCTCTTGGTGTGGATGTTTTCATCAACGAAACCGACATGTTGGACATCTATTATGCCTTGTTATTGTCACTGCATATGGATTGCCTACCTGGTACCCTCGACGCCCCAGAAGGCACAAGGTATCGTCATGATTAAAGAGACAAGAGAAGACCAAGTCAACGCTAGCTACAAGGAGGCACCTTCACCACATCAGCTCATCAGGCGAGAAGTTGTTGAAGATTCTTCAGGCTCAACCCGGATCGTTCATCAAGCAACTACAAGGGACATAGCAACACCCGAGGAAGCTCAGAAGACTGCACGAGGCACAAATCACGGCACTGGGTCCGAGAACCCCTAGGGTAGGATGAGTCGTGTACCCCCTATGCGCAGTTGAGTCCGTATGATGGTTCAAATAGAACCATGATTGTGTGTTGTTTGCTTTTATCAGCTTGTGTTTTGATATAAGTCGCGCTTTTGCCCCAGGCAACAAGTGCATGGCTATATCACCTTCCTTGCCTTGTTTCTTTTGTTTCGGCCTTTTTTGCACGTGTTTGTTGCACCTGCACTATAGAACCCCCTTTAGGCATTTCCCTCCTCTACGCTGCTTCTTCCCTCTATTCTCTCTCTCCCCAATTGAAGACCCGCAAGACAAGATGCACCAAGGATTCTACCTCGACAGCCAACTGGCACTGAAGACTTCTGCTACAACCTCCGCGATCAATTGTAACCCCGTAGAATTATGTTTAACCCTCCAGACCAGTAACCCTCTTCCTAGACCCTTTGAGACTTCCCGAGACACTCCAGCACGAATCCTTAACCATGTGCCTAACCCATGGTAAAGCAAGAGAACCTGTTAAGCCTTTGTAACCATGCACAACACTGGGTTCGTAAAGGAACTAGTGGACACGATGAGTGAGCACATTTTTCATCCTAATATAGCACGAGGTCTGACGATGCCATAGATAGACCAGTTCGAGGATATTGGACAGATGACTTGGTGGTTTGTATCAGTGACTTCGAGGAACTATTTGAGACCTTGATGGATTGCGAGGTTTTCATGTTGGTAGGATCATGACTTTGGGGAAGTATGTAGGAGTGCCCGTTGGACATGAGATTTGGATTTATGTAGGTGATTCTGGTTGGTATAATGCTGGATATGTCTGCATGATTCGGAGTAAGATTGGATTTAGGCCTATGATCCTGATTATGATATCATGCTTCTCGGTGGACAATAACCTAGGAGATTGGATTATTTGTCTGAGTTGATTTAGAGATCTATTTAGTCGTGATCTTGGAGTTTACTTGACCAGGATGACGGGAATTTGGTGTACATACTATCGTGATGCATAATCCTCCCAAGTATTTGGGTATTAAAGAGACTTGAGATCTTGCGAAACACTGTAGACATCGGATTTGTAGACTTGTTGGATTATGTGGTGATTGATGGAATTACCGGGCTATTGGAGTTGATCTATAGGAAGGAAACAAATCTTGGAGTGGCATATGACGTGTTTCCTTAGAATAGAGATGCATTATCTCGAGCCTTGCAAGAATAGTTTGAGTGCTTGGATTGTGGAGATAAAGTTAAGCTCAGCAGCATGTATGATCTACCTTTGGATTTTAGAGGTAGACGTACATATGGATTTGGGGATCGTAGACAATTACAATTTTGTTAGACCGTCTCTTGAGAGTCATGAGGTTATGCATGGCATGAGTGGTGATTGAAGTTGGTCTATGCGAGAAGATGCTTTTTTCGATCGGAGTACTAGATAGAGCTATTGGCATCTCAGAAACTGTGCTTAAGGATAAGATTATATAAGTTCACTCACTCACTAGAATCCTTGAAAACCTTAAGCCCCACCGAGCCACAGCTTGGTCAGATTCTGACAACGGGCCTTCGCTCTGAGTCAGGAAGGCCTTTGCAAATACTCAACCGAGACCACCACCAATACCCTAGCTTACCTTGCGTACCCCCATAGACCTCATGGAGTAAGTGGACAAGATGGGTAACATCATTATTTGATGGCCTACTTGTCTGCCCGAAGACAAAGAAGAGACGGACAGCTGGATAGAAGACATTTGAAGACCGCCCTGTCAAGAAGGAAGATCTACACCGACCACCGTCATCAAGAAGTAAACTTCCGCGTCGAAGACCGGGCGTATCCGCAAACCACTCCTCCCAAAGGAACGCTCACACCAAGTTGTATCAAGACTTGAAGCCACGATTCTGGTGGCACGAGATGAAAAGAGAGATTGCAACCTATGTTGCAAAGTGTGATGTGTGCCAAAAGGTCAAGGCTGAATATCAGCAACCCACCGGATTGCTTCAACCACTCAAGGTTCCTGAGTGGAAGTGGGATAAAGTCGGAATGGACTTCGTCACTGGATTACCAAGGTCAGATAAGAGGACATGGCTCTATCTGGGTCATAGTCGATCATTTGACCAAGGTAGTCCATTTCATTCCTGTCAAGACCCCTTATGATGGCAACCGGCTGGCAGCTCTCTACATCGACCGAATCGTAAGTCTTCACGGCATTTCCCAAGGAGATTGTGTCAGGTCGAGGAACCCAGTTCACCTCAAGGTTCTGGAAGAAGTTCCAAGAAGCCTTGGGAACCAAATATCTTTCAGCATGGCTTTCCACCCCCAGACCAGAGGTCAGACTGAACGAGTCAATCAGATACTCGAAGTCATGACTCCGAGCCTGTGTCTTGGCATATGGAGCCAAGTGGGAGGATTGTCTCCTTTTTGCCGAGTTCTCCTATAACAACAGTTACCAGTCGAGCCTTCAGATGGCACCATTTGAGGTTTTGTACGGACGCTGAGGTCGCACAACCCTCAACTGGTCAGAGGCTGGAGTAGGACTAGTCCTTGGACCGGATATTCTCCGCGCAGCGGAAGAGCAAGTCCAACTAGTCAGAGAAAGTTTGAAGGCAGCCAAGTCAAGGCAATAGAGCTATGCTGACACTCACCGTCGGAACATGAGTTTCCATATCGGGGACCACGTGTACCTGCGGGTAACTCCTCTGAAGGGAACCAAGCGTTTCCACGTCAAGGGGAAGATCGCACTAAGGTTCATTGCACCCTTTTGAGATCACTGCAAGTCATGTAGTAGACGGCTCCCCAGCTAGATCTACCACCTGAGATACCCTCCGTGCACCAAATCTTCCACGAGCCCCCACTCTGGAAGTACTTCTTACCTCCTAGCTAGCCCGATGCCCGCAAGGACATCGATCACCGAGCCTTTGACAGCTAACCCAACCTAACCTATGCAAGAGACCCCTCAGCAACCTCCATCAAGGACGGCATCAAGCAAGAAGCCATACCATCAAGCACTTCAAGATTCCAAGGAGCACCACTCGGAAGCAGAACCGACAAGAAGAAGTGAAGACTACCCCGTATCCAAGACTCCGCCTTTCTTTCCACGCCTAGTCTGGGAATCTCGGGGACGAGATTCTTGTAAGGGGGGTAGGTCTGTCACACCCTGATTATCATGTCACATTGCTTAAGCTAATTTTCATGTTAAAAATGTGGATTTGCAAAAAAATTTGAGTGTTTTTGACTTTGATTGATTTGACTCTTGTCTGCTGTTTGCTAGTGCTCTAAAAATCAAATAAATCCTCCAACTCTTATACTTCATCTCCTTGACCCAAAACCTTTTCCCAATGATCATGCCATGTGTATAGACTAGTATAGAATTTTCTTATAAAAATATTTTGGCCAAATGGTATTTTCTAAAATTAGTTTTCCAAAAACCCCTGAATTTAGGTTTGCACTGCAAGTACCTTATTTAGGGTGTGAAAAATCTTTCAAAAAGTATATTTGAATCCTATTAGGTATAGGACTCCCAGAAACCACAAAAGTATAATTTTAAAAGTTATTTTTATATTTTATTTAAAAGCTTTTTCTTAAGGCCAGAAATGGTCTTTAATAGGGAAAAATTATTTAATCATTTCAAAAATATTTGCCAAAATTCAGGGAGACTCATAGGACATACATTGTCCATATATAAGAGTTTCAACACATGGTCATGTTCAAAATATTGGACTAATCCTTCCAAAACCCTTTCTGGATATTTTAAGCTTTTGAAATATTTACAAAGGAAATATTCTCCAAAAATTCCAGGGAAATTCTATCATGTCATATATGACATATTTGATGATCTTGCAAAGCCTCATGCCTTGAAGATCAAGGAAACATCCTCCAATCCCCTCAAAACCATTCTGTCCATATTTGAAGTTTGAGCAACTTTACATTGCCAAACTTGTCCAAATGCTCTCAAATTTGGTGCACATGCTAGAATGGCCTAATAAGGCATCTAGACAAAATGGCACAAGATTTGGAATAGAGCAACTTGATCAGATCACCCCAAAACCCTTTCTGTTCAAATTCAAATTTGAACAACTTTACATTGTCAACTTTTTATCTGGAGCCTCAATCTTTGTGGGCATGTTCATAACCCCAAATGATGATGCTACACCAAGCGGTGCATCAAGGGGAGATGAATTGCTTGACTCAAACAAGGTGAACCCATTTCTGTTGATTTCTAGGGTTCACCAAAGTTACATTGGCCACTTAGCCCAAATGAGCTCAAATTTGGTGTAGGGGCCTAATTATATGTGACATTTGATCCTGTTAAGTCCCATGTCAAGTGGATGTTATTTGCTTGACCAAACACTGATCAAACACATTCTGGCTTTTTACTAAAACCTTCATCTTGATCACTTTTACTTTTCTCCATGGCCTCAACTTTTTACCACATGTTCATTCAGTTACTGGCTACCCCCAGTAACTTCCCCAGCACCCCAGCTCCATGATTGAGGTGGTAAAACCCCAATTCACTCTCCTGGACAGCAGTAAACCCCCTCTCCTTCACCTCTCTCCTCATTCCAGTGGCCTCCAAGAGCATCCAAGGCCACAGGCCATTTGTTTACTCCACTTCTGTCCTTCTAGACAACCTTTGGCTTGTTGGACACGACCAGAGCGGCGAGGTCACGACCATGTCAGCCAAAAGTATGCTCTGGAGCGTGCTACAGTGCGCTCCCGCACTGTAGCCGCCCCCAATCGGCTGCTTCCGACAGCCTTGGGCCTCCCCCTCATGTCCCCCGAGGCGTCCTCGACGTCCGCAACACGCTGGGCGGTCGGCCCCCTCCTCTCTCCTCCTCCCTCACTCCTGCTCGCACGCGCGCCGTGGCCGCCCGAGCGCTCCAGTGAGCAAGCTCACACGCGCGGCCCCTCTGGCGCTCCCCGCCCCTTCTCTTCCTTCCTCTCGACTTGGACCACGCCCACGCACACCGCAGACACCCCGGAACCTACCCCCGTGGCCTCCCGAGCCATTGCCGCAGCCACGCGTGCGCCGCGTCCACGGTGAGCTGCGGGATGTCTATATGAGACAGCCCCAGACCCTCCTCTCCGTCCCATTTGCTCCCTCTCCTTCCCAAACACCATCTGGACCCATCCCTCGCTCTCCCCGTGCCCTGCAGCCACCTCCCTGGCCGGAGCAGAGCCGCCGGCCGCCGCTCAAATTCAGGCGACCCCGAGCCCCTCTCTCCCCCTTGGCCACCCTGGTGCCGTCACACGACCTCCAGGGAGCTCCCCACCTCCGTCTATCCTCCCCGAGGTGGCCGTGCGCTCGAAGCCCAAAGTGGCCGGAGCCCTCCTCCGCCACGGTTGCCCCCTTGCCCGATCTGGTCCTCCCCGGCGGGCGTGTCACCCACGGCCGGATGCGCCTCTCCGTGCTGGTCATTCCGCTGGCCGGAGCGTCGCCGGAGACGGCCTGGGTCGACGGGGCCACGCCGGCGAGCGCTCGGCCGCGCCTCCTCTGCCTCGCCTCTGTTCGCGCGGGAGGAAGAAGACGGCCTGCCGTTGGGGGCCCGCGCGTCAGCGACCTGGAGGCTGGGCCCTCCGTTTAAGTGGAGGCGGGTCTGGCCTCGGCCGCCTCCCCCGCGCGGTGGCGCCCTTCCTATCGGGCGTCTTCGACGTGGCCAGGTTCCCTGCGCGCTGCTGTGCAGTTGGGCCGGCCCAGAGCGCTGCGGCGCTATACTGCGCCCAAAACGCAGTATAGGTATAAAACCCCCTTCCATTTTTCCTTTTCTTTATTCTGTCAACTTCAAAAATGCCTAGAATATTCAATTGAACTCTAAACTTGATAATTCAAATTTCCTATGACTCCATAAATCATGCTCTATCTGTTGGTGCTACATGCACATTATTCCAGAGACTTTTCCTTCACACATATTTATCAAATGCCTTTATTTCATTTCTGTGATGAACTTTAGAAAATCACAGAGAGCTCAATCTTGATCCAAATGCTGTGATTCAAGTTCCTAGATGCTTGTCATGTCCAAACTTAGTTTTGGAACATTTTTAATAATAGTTTCTGTACCCCACCAAATATTGAGCCATTTCTTCATATTTATCAGCTTTGCAAAATCCTAGGAAATTCATTTCAAATCCAAATCCAGTGAAACCAACTCCTAAATGCTTCTAAAATCATGACTTGATGATGGGTACCTTTGCTCATCATTCAAGGAAATATTTCTGTATACTTCTTCCAAATCCATAAACCCTTTGGTTCCATCATATTGGAATGTTCCAAATCACCAATTGATCCAATACCTATGAAACCACCTTGGTCATTTCTAATATGACCAGAGGTATCCTAGAAAAGTCCAACTCCTATTTTTAGAGCACTTTTATTGTTGCTTTGATTGTGTTGCTTATTATGATTGTTTCCATCGTTAGTTGACGTAATAAACGGAGTATTCGGAGATGGACCAGAAGATTTAAAGACTCGGAAGAATAAGGCAAGCAGCCCTTTGACCATGTTCAAGAAACCTTTTTATGCATGTCTCATAGCACCTTATTATTCAATGCATCGGAACCATGTTGAGGTGGAAACCACTTTGGTTGCTACCCCTGTTACTTTACTGTTGAAACTTGCATCAAACATGACCCTACCTTCCTATGAGGGTTATGTGGGTGGGAATTGATAGATGATTGCTATAGTAGTTGGCTACGCAAGTGGGTCGGGGTTATGCATTGAGTGAAACAAGTGTGGTCTGACATACTTGCAAATGACCCAGTGGGTGCCACTAATGCCCCTGGGAGTTGATGAGGAGCTAGGGCACTACTTGGTGAAGAAGTAGTGTGCCGAGGCTTGACGAAAGTGTTGTTTACAGAGATGGATTAGATTTATGTGTGACTACCGTCCCAACCAAACATGCGCAACCACTCTACCCTTATATGGGAGAGGGCATTATTGATTACCTAGGTCGATACTAGCATGGTGCCCGCATTACTAGTGACGGGGGTGACATGAGGTCACTCTCGGGACGGGGTCGTGCTTGGATAGGCGGCCATGACTGTTTTCACAGGGCACCGGACACAGCGTTGGTACCCCGTGCTTGTGATATGTGATGAATTCGGAGCGAGTCTCCACAAACCTTGAGATGTGAAATGTTTGGCACGGGGCTGCTACCAATCGAGTGGACTCTATGTTAGTGTCGTCTAGGGAAAGATAGTGATCGGGTGCTTACCCCGGGTACTTGAGGTATCGCGGGTCATGGATGACACGGAAGTTCCCCGGATCTTGTGGGTAAAGTGTGCAACCTCTGCAGAGTGTCAAACTATTCGAATAGTCGTGTCCGCGGTCAAGAACAGTTGGGTGGTGCTACTTAGACTATGTCCATAAGTTTCTGGGAAACAACACGAATCAGAGATATTGTTGAAGTGATTGTGAGAAAGTCACAATGAGCTTGTGCATGTGTTGATTACAACTCTTTCTCGATATTGATGTCTGTGACCTCCTGATACTTGTTACAGACACATGCATGCCCTTGTTATATGTTAATCATAATTGCATATGAAAAGCTAGCTTTCCGCAAAACTGCCAACCTAGCAGTAGAGCCTTGCATAATTATTATGTTATCACACTTGGGTTGCTTGCGAGTACATTCAATGTACTCATTGGCTTGCCACTGGTTATTTTATTGGCCAGGCAGGAGAGAACAGGTTATGATGAAGATTTCTTGGTGACGAGCATGCGAGCTAGGACGCTTCCCAGTCAGAATGCCTGTAGGGTTAGAGGCAGATGGCATGGGTCCATGTTGTCGTTGAAGATTTCCGCTGTGATGTTATACTCAAGACTTGACCATTATGGTCCTACTTGTGTAACACGGTATGTAAGGATGTAAGACTCTTGTTATTCAGCTTCTGTGTGTTCAGTGAGCATTGATCTCTGGGATCACTGTACACCTGCATTCGGTGATCACGACTTATGAGTCGGGGTCCCCACATATATTCCCCACTGGTTTAATAAAAAGGTCGGCCTTCCGGTAATTATTTTACTGAAGGACCGGTCCTGATAGCCTCTCACTCTCCTCCCCTGCAATCCTCCTCTCTCTCTCTCTCTCTGTCTCTATTGGCAATCTAGAAATTTAGTTCAGGGCGATTTTGTTTAGGTCAATTTAGTTTACGGCAATTTAGTTTAGGAAATTTAGCAAATTTAGTTTAGTGCAATTTAGCAATTTAGTTTAGGGCAATTTAGTTTAGGGAAATTTAGTTTAGGGTATGTAAAATACCTATAAATAAAAAATAGTAGCAAATTTGTGTTTGTAGGTATCAAAACAGTCGCTAATTAGTTTTTGTAGGTATATAAATTAGCTAAAAAACCGTAGATTTTTTTTTCTAAAAAACTGTAGCTAATTAGGGCAGTAGCAAATATAGCTAGGGCCATTTTTTAGCAAATGAGAAAATTTAGCTAAGGCATATTTCTTTAGGGCAGTAGCTAAGGCAATAGCTGGTTAATGTTGTTTTAGGAGCATATAGCCTAGATGATGTTTTAGGAGAATATAGCCTATACAATGTTGATGTTTTTAACTCTTGGTTAATTTGCTAAGTCATATGTTTTTTTTGAGATAGCATCAAATTTGTTATATGAACTTGTGCCAATTGTCGAAAAATATCTGAGTGGCCTATGTTTTGCCAGAATGTTGATTCATTTCCGTTCTGGCAAATTTCAGGCGCTCCATATGTCCACTTTTTAGCAAAGGCCATGCCAAAAATTTCCGTGATTTATGGCATGACTTGTGCTAGAAACTAGGACACATGGAGTACCCAGGATTTGCCAGAAGGGGAATGAATCAACATTCCGACCAAATATATATAGACCCTTTTTTCTTCTTCATTATATCTTTTCCTTACAATTGTTGAATAGGAAACATGTCTACCGACGCTGAAGCCGGGGGTTCTGCTCGCCTCGTAGTTGACCCCATCGAGACAGCAAATCACTATTTCGATTACCTGGACGAACACCAGATGGGGTTGCATGGTGGCGGCAGTGGCACCAACCCTTACATCGACACCGGCACCAGCACCGACACCACCCTCAAGAACGGCAATCATGCTGTCGTAGCCGGTAAAGCACCGAAGAAGAAGAGGTCACAAAAACCAAATGAGCTGGCATCGGACAAACTGTGGTCACAGAGATGCACCCCAAGAAGTTAGGCATAGGACTGTTGGGATCCTGATGCAAGATATCAATAAAGTCGAGGCTCCCTTTCGGATCCAAAAGCAGTGGCATAGTGCTTCCTTTGGCTCTAGCGGCCCTTTGTTGCCTGTCTTTGATGATTTCAACTAGTTCTTCACCATCAGCTTCGTCATCATCAGACGACACTTGGAAAGCAACTTGTTTCTTGTGAGGACTTGGGCGAGAACCACGTCCAGCAGTGGTCTTTTTCTTCAGCAGAGAGGGGCCAGCTGAGGAATTTGGAGCAGCTAAGGAACTTGCTGAGGCTCCTGGGGCAATAGATATGCCCGCAGTCCTTTGACATATGGCAAGATGCACTGGTGCAGAGGATTTTGTCTGAGCATCTGAAGACTTTGGCGGAGGAGCTGGGTACTTTGGAGGAGCAGGAGCAGTTTGAGGAGTTTGCCGTGAGGGCTTTGAAGAATCTGGCCGTGAGGGCATTGCTATGGAACAAGGCCGTGAGGACATTGAAGATGAAGCACTTGGCTTATGAGCAGGCTTCTTTGCCATGGCCTTCTTTGGCTTGCTAGCAGAGGCCTCAGAAGTGGCAGCAGCAACAGCAGAATCTTTATTGAATTTCCTCACTACTTCTTTTGCTTGTTTGGCCAACTTGTCCTGGCGCTTGGCCCATTCATCAGGATAATCCTCACCGCGCTTGAGGCTAGTGGGATCAGCAACTTGGCCATGTGCCAATGGAGGTCTTGGGCATGGAGGATTGAGTGTGACTTTCTTCATGTACTTGGGATTTACATACATGTACTCCCTCCACTCTCTTACGCATCTCCTCTCTATTATCTATATGCACACCTTGTGCTGATTTTTGTCCTCTTTTCCATACTTTGCCTCATCGGGAGTGCAGTAGTCAGCATATATGTCTTCAGGGATTTCGAAAGCAGTGTTGACCTCGGGCCTCTTTCATCCCTTTTGTGGCTTCTTTCCATCAGCCATTTTCCTCAGACGAGGAATTTGAACAATTGAATTCTCTGAAGAAGTATGCAACTTTTCTTTGAGGAACGCTGCAAATGAGTTAAGTTGACGAGAACCTAGTGATTTAGCAGCGGACATGAGTACCTGTGAACAGAGTATAGTTGCGACGAATTTGAGAGGTCATATACGTTCTCAGAAGGTTTTGTAAAAAGGACAAGTTTGAGGAATCTGACCAGATGAGTCTTGAAGAATTTCACTAAGCGTTCTTTGTCTTAGGGTCCAGAGTTGTATAGATTGAAAATCCACACAATTGAGGAATCTTGAAGAAAAACATAGCTTAGAGAAATGAATCAAGAACAGATGACATGTGAGGTGTTTCGTGTGTAAAGATTTGAAGAAAAACACCTTTGTGGATTTTCTAGAAAACATTCGAATCAAAGAGGGCAGTAAAAGTAACTTTTAATTACCCTGGACGAAGAACACGACGAACTGTGAGGTGGAGAAGTGAAGTTCGTTAGTGTAGATCTTCCACGCCCTAGCTTGGCTGAAGAAGACAGCTACGGTGGCGGCGGAGTGAAGAATTCCGTGGCCGGCGCGAGTACGACGGCGACGAGGTCGAGGCAGTGAAGCTCTTCCTCACCGACGATGATGAAGTAGCGGTGGCGCTAGGGTTTGAGAAGCTCGAGCGAGAGAGAGAGAACGAGCGGAGTAAAAGTGAAATGAGGAAGGGGAGGGGGTATTTATAGTGGAGATGAATAACCGTTTGCCCGAAGAATTTGGAAAAACGTGCCCCTGACCCTTCTCATTCGCTCGACATGTGTCACCCACGTACTGAGAAGGGGAGATCGTGTGCGATCGGAAGTCAACATCTGGTACATGTCACTTCCTCAGAAGATCTTTTGTCTGTTGGTCTTCGAAGAAACAGAACTGCGTGAGAATGAATCTGATGAAAACCTCAAGCCCAACAATTGAAAGTGCGATCGTGGGCTAATAGATAAGTATTGCCGTGGGATGCGGAACGATTTTAGAGGCAAAACCGAAAATTTGGATAAGATAAGTTTTAATGTTGAAGTCGCAAATTCTTCAGCTGACAAGGACATAGTGAAGATTTTGAATGAGTTTGAAATAGAATGCACATGAAGAATTTGTGAATAGAGTCAGTTGAGTATATCATTGAGGGGGAAGGGTCCGATCACATTCACTTAGCAGGAAAAACAACTTGAAGAATTAGCAATAAGTGAATGCTGTAGAGGACATAACTGAAGAATATGAAGAAAAAATGACGGAAAAGGTGAAGAGAATGCAAAGTTGAAGAATATGAACAACTGAGGAAATTCAGAAAAACTCAAATTGAAGATTTTCAACTTTGGTGGTGGCGTAACCCACCGTATAAGAATGATGATTTCAGACACCGCGTACAATTGTCGTAGGGTTCTGAGAATCAAATTCTTTGTTAATTTCTTCACACTTAGAGTGTTATTCTTCATTGATTAAAGAAAAACATTTCTTCATGTGTTGCACATCTAAGTCATCAATTTTGCATAAGTGTTAGGATGAGTGTCCTATTCAAAGAACATTCGAAGATTCTAAGATATTTATCTCACACCGCAACTTGCTAAATCTCTTCTCATCCAAGGTCTTTGTGAAGATATCGGCTAGCTGTTCTTCAGTCTTCACATGCTCAATAGAAATGTCGCCCTTTAACACATGATCACGAAGAAAATGATGACGAATCTGAATGTGCTTTGTCTTCGAGTGCTGAACTAGGTTGTGACCAATCTTGATGGCACTCTCATTGTCACAGAAGAGAGGCACATTCTTCACGTTGACGCCATAGTCCTTAAGAGTTTGCTTCATCCACAGCAATTAAGCATAGAAAGAGCCAGCAGCAATATACTCAGCTTCAGCAGTAGACAGTGATACACAGTTCTGTTTCTTCGAAGACCAACCGACCAAAGATCTTCCGAGGAAGTGACATATACCAGATGTTGACTTGCGGTCCACACGATCACCGGCATAGTCAGAGTCTGAATATCCAGTGAGATCAAAAGCCGAGCCCTTGGGGTACCATAATCCAAGTGTTGCTGTGTGAGCTAGATATCGAAGAATATGTTACACAGCCTTATGGTGTGATTCCTTTGGTGTAGCTTGAAATCGGGTACACATGCAAACACTAAGCATTATATTTGGCCTAGATGCACATAAGTACAATAAAGAACCAATCATGGAGCAGTATACCTTATAATTGAAGTCAAAACCATTTTCATCAGTGCACAGATGGCCATTTGTGGACATAGGAATTTTGACGCCTTTGCAATCTTGCATGCCGAATTTCCTCAGTACATCCTTGAGGTATTTCTCCTGAGATATGAATATGCCATTGCGTTGTTGACGAATTTGAAGACCTAAGAAGAATTTAAATTCTCCCATCATAGACATTTGATATTCTTCACTCATCATATAGGCAAATTCATCACTATAACGTTGGTCAGTACAGCCAAAGATAATATCATCAACATATATTTGGCACACAAATAATTCACCATCATAAGATGTAGTGAAAAGAGTAGGATCAAGTGAACTAGGTTTGAAGCCTTTCTTCATGAGGAATTCCTTCAAAGTATCATACCACGCCCGAGGGGCCTACTTGAGGCCATAGAGGGCCTTATTGTGTCTGAATACTTTGTCAGGATTCTTTGGATCTTCAAAACCCGGGGGTTGAGCAACATATACTTCTTCCTCAAGCTTGCCATTGAGGAATGCACTTTTCACATCCATTTGATATAGAGTGATATCATGATGGTTAGCATAAGCAAGTACTCCCTCCGTTCCTAAATATTTGTCTTTCTAGAGATTTCAGCAAGTGACTACATACGAAGCAAAATAAGTGAATCTACACTTTAAAATACGTCTATATACATCCGTATGTGGTAGTCATTTGAAATCACTAAAAAGACAAATATTTTGGAACGGAGGGAGTAATATGCGAATAGCCTCAAGTCTAGCAACAGGTGCAAAAGTTTCATCGCAATCAATTCCTTCGACCTGTGTGTAACCTTGAGCTACAAGCCGTGCCTTATTCCTTACCACAAGGCCATTTTCATCTTGATTGTTGCGGTAGATCCACTTTGTGCCAATGATATTATGCTTGCAAGGATCTGGACGTTTGACCAGTTCCCAAACGTTGTTGAGCTCGAACTGATGTAATTCTTCTTGCATAGCGTGAATCCACTCAGGCTCCATAAATGCTCCATCCACCTTAGTGGGCTCTATCATAGAGACAAAAGGAAAGTGCCCACAAAAGTTAGATAAATGTGAAGGTCTTGAGCGTGTGAGTGGACCTGGTGCTTCAATGTCATCGATGATTTTCTCAGTCTGCTCTTCTTTTGCCACATGAGGATGAGTTGGTTGTCGTTGAGGAATTTGATCAGCATTTTCTTCAGCACCATTTTCTTCAGCATTTTCTTCAGGTGCATTAGCTCGGCATTCTTCACGTTCTGAAATGAATTTTTCAGCATATTCTTTGGTCGAAATGACATCCTCAGTAGCCTTGAACTTGATAGTTTCCTTAGGTGCTGGTTCCTCTATGACAGAAGGTAGGTGCTCTCTTTGTGAGCCATTAGTTTCATCGAACCGCACATCTACAATTTCAAAAACCTTCTCAAGAACGTTGTTTAAGACTCTGTAGGTGTGTGAGTCCTTTTCGTAACCAAGCATAAACCCTTCATGTGCTTTCGGTGCAAATTTGTTATGACGATCTCTAATCCAAAATTTAGCACCGAAGACTTTGAAATAACTCACATTGGGTTTCTTGTTAGTGAGGAGTTCATAGGCAGTCTTCTTGAAGAATTGGTGAAGATATAATCTGTTGATGATGTGGCACACAGTATCAATCACATCAATCCAGAAACGACGAGGTGTTTTGTATTCATCAAGCATAGTATGAGCCATCACAGCAAGAGTCCTGTTCTTGCGCTCGACGACGCCATTTTGCTGAGGAGTATAAGGAGCAGATAACTCATGAGTAATACCAAGTTCATCAAGATAGTCATCGAGACCAGAGTTCTTGAACTCAGTTCCATTGTCACTTCTGATGTGCTTGATCTTCACACCGAAGTTGGTTGAAGCCCTCGAGAAAAACTGTTTGATGACTTCCTGCACTTCATGTTTGTAAGTAACAATGTGTACCCATGTGTATCGAGAGTAATCATCAACAATAACAAAGCCATATTGAGATGCATCATTTGAAACTGCAGAATAATGGTTAGGGCCCAAGAGATCCATGTGAAGCAATTCAAATGGTCGAGTAGTAGTCATGATAGTCTTCGCTGGATGCTTGGCCTTGGTCATCTTTACAGCTTCACAGGCTCCGCATAAGTGATCCTTGAGGAATTTGACAGTCTCAATGCCCATGACATGCTTCTTCTTTGTAAGCGTGTACAAATTCCTCATGCCTGCATGACCAAGTCGTCGATGCCATAGCCAGCCTTCTAAAGCTTTTGCAAGTAGACACACAGCTGGTTGAGGTCATGTAGATAAATCAACAATATACAAGTCTCCTCTCCTGAAGCCTCCGAAGACTTTGGAATTGTCAGATTCCATGATCACAACACAACGATACTTGCCAAAGACTACAACCATATCAAGATCATAAAGCATTGAGACAGACATGAGGTTGTATCCTAAGGACTCGACAAGCATGACTTTGTCCATGTGTCAATCCTTTGAGATCGCAACCTTACCTAGACCCAATACCTGACTTTTGCCTTTGTCAGCGAAGATGATATGCTTCAGATGATATGGTGATAAGGGAGCATCCATCAAGAGATTCTTGTCACCATTCATGTGATTTGTACATCCACTATCGAGGACCCACTCAGAGGCTTTGGGTTGATCATCCTGCAGATGAATTAGTGCAGCTTACAAACTCATATATTTCATCTGTGAAGAATATGACATCAAATCATCAGTTCAATTTCATCAAGCAATGCAACAGATAAAGCAGTATGAGGACGTGAAAAATGATAATTCATTTCTTCATGATTAGCCTACGTCCTTTCAGGCACTTTTCAGGTCTGCAGCAAATTCTTCAGACATTTGAGCACGTCTGGAGACCTGACCCTGCAGAAGAGATTAGTTCTTCTTATTCACCACCCACATCTGAAGGGGTGGCAAAGAGTTCATCAATCTACAAGCTCCATATGAGAAAGGTGGCATAGAAGCCAGTCCATTTCGTTTCACACAAGAGGAGTTAGTATAAGCATAAGAATAGGCAGAGAAATTCTTCGAGGACTTATGAACATAATGGTTAGAAGAATAATGGTCATATTCATAGCACTTACCTCTTCCCTGCGAAACAGAGTTGTTCGCACGATGATATTCATATGAGGACTTTGATCCTTTTGAGGAATTTGATCCACGTGAGGAATTTGATTCGTATGAGGATTTGAATCCATCTGAAGATTTTGATCCATATGAAGAATTGGATCTGGGGTTTTTATTCCTCACATGAGGTGTCATGAGGACATTCACTTGAAGATTTTCAAGGTGCCTCTTAGGGACCCCGATTTTCTTCATAGGGGGGCCATTCCTGCAGTTAGTTCCAACATATCTAGAAAATACTTCACCATTCTGATTTTTGAGCAGTTTATAGCTAGAGTCAAATGAGTCATCATAAGAATGAGGAGATTCACATGTAAAGCCAGATAAATTGGATGGATCAACTGGAGGTCCCTTTGTAGCAACCCATGAGGTTTTGGGGTACTGCTCAGGCTTCCAATATGTACCATCAGCATTAAGTTTCCTCTCAAAGGCTATACCCCATTTCCTAGGGTTCCTGTTGAGGATCTGCTTTTTAAGAACATCACAAAGAGTCTGATGCCCTTTGAGGCTTTTGTACATGCCTGTCATGTACAATTCCTTCAGCCCTGCATCATGAGTGATACTAGCGATGTCCTTAGATGAGGAATTTGTGATAGCAGAGATAGTTGAAGAATTTGTAGCATTAGAAGCATTTGAACATTCAGGTGAAGAATTAGCAGTTTCACTTTCAATGCATTGAAGACATGGGGGAATGAATTCCTCCTAAGAAGCGCTAATTTGTTGAGCAAGTAATGAATCGCGCTCCTTCTGAAGATCTTCATAACTCACTTTTAGCTTTTCAAGATATTGCTATCCTTGAAGTAATTCAGAGGAAAGCTTCCCATGATCAGATAACAGAGTGTTATGATTATCTTGAAGGTTATCATACTTGGAATGAAGTCTCTGAAGATATTCAGTCAAGATTTTAGATCGATCCATTTCTTCACCCAACATATTATCGCTCTCATTAAGCATATTATGAGCTTTTTCCAAAGATTTTTGTTGTTTATTGGCAAGGGAAGCAAGTTTGACATAGCTGGGTCAAAATTCATCACCAGATTCATCATCACTAGACTCAGATAGGTAGCATTTAGTTACCTTGGCACCTTTTGTCATAAGACTTGGTGCTGAGGATGATGATTCTGGATCGAAAGTCATCGTCTTCAGAGATTCTTTGAAATCTTAAAACCAGGGATCGTCACGAGTTCGATTACCTTCATAGACCTCAAAGAGACGGTCCCAGATAAGTTTCGCATGATCGAGATGCTTGATGTTGCTGAACTGATTTTGAAACAGACAGGAGCAGATGACATCCTTCGCTATGAGGTTGAGAAGGGTGAACTTGCGAATGTCATCAGCTTCTGCCATCTTGCACAGATCTGTAAGACCAATCTTAGTGACGGTCCATAGCTCACTGTTCATCACCATGAGACGCTTCTTCATCATGGCCTTCCACTTGGGATACTCATGACCGTCAAAGATGGGGCATGACACGGTCTTCATTCCTGTGATCGACATAACTAAAAACTCTAGGCGGTTAAACCAAAATCACACAGAGCAAGGGAGTTCCTTGCTCTGATACCAATTGAAAGTTTGTTATATCGACTAGAGGGGGGTGAATAGGCAATTTTTATGAAATCATCACTGAGGAATTTGCGGGTGAGGAAATTCCTTAGCGAAGAACTATTTGCAGCGGAATAAGTACTCAGAAGTAAACATAAAAGAACACAAGCATGGTCATCATGATGAAATGAAGAAAAGCACAGAGTACAGAAAGCGTAAACACGGGATAAAGAAGGATGAAGACAAACAGATTGAAGAAACCGAACTGGGGAAATTGAGAAAGTCTTCAGTCAAAGTCTTCAAACAGATATGAACAAGCACACAACACAGATATGAGGAAATAGAACCAGTAAACTTGGTGAAGACAATGATTTGTTAGACCAGTTCCAACTGCTGTCTCAGTTGTACATCTGGTGTCGGTGTATTTGGATCGACACCTATGGGATCACGAGAATACCTACTATGGTTGCGGGGCGCGGGGTTGAGAGAAGAGCGGATCTAACAATTAGCACACGGTTCCTTTACCCAGGTTCGGGCCGCAAAGATGCGTAAAACCCTACTCCTGCTTTGGTGGATTAGATGTTTGTGTTCTTCAGCTAGCTATGGGGCGTGATCAGCTCCGAAAGCCGAATCGTGAGGAGTTCTAAAAAGCTGAATCCTTCTCCTGGTCGCCTCGGGCCTCCTTTTATAGGAAAAAGGGGTTGCCAGAATGGCACACAGGAAGTGGAAAGGGTACAGTGATGCGAGGTTATCCCTCGCATTACAGGACAAGGCACATTTAATGCGCTTGGCTTAGGTGTCCTCGCTTTATCGGGGAAGAGGGGAGACGTCCGTCTTGTCCGTCGCCACTCCTCCTTGTGTGGACACGCGCCCTGGCCAGCGGTGCCTGAGGTGCCATGTAGGCAGGCAGGCAGCTGAGGTGGCGCAACGGCGGGTCTCCAAAAAGATCTGCATGTTGCCACGCAGGAGCCTGCCCAGCTGGTTGGGTCGGCAGCTGCATGGGGCGGTGGAAACTCAGTTGGTGCGGGCCTGACGATGGCCCTGCGGGTGTCCTCGGCAAGGGCCTTGCCGGGACCCTGGCAATGGTCTTGCCGCGGCGCTTGTTGTCATCCCCGGCAAGGTGCTTGCAGGAGGCCTTGTGGTCCTCCTTGGCTGGGATCCCACCAAGGGTCGTCGTCGTCCTCTTAGTGTGTGTATATGTCCTGGAATGTATTCACAAAGATCTGCATGCCAACACGGGGATATCTCCCGAATCCTTGCCCCATGGGGGCAGTGGACTCAAGGGTGATCCGCTCCGTAGGTGTGGGGCGAGCTGCCGCGGCAAGGGTCTTGCCGGGGCTGCCAGAGCCGGCCCCGGCAAGGATCTTGCCAGGGCTGCTGAAACTGGCTCCCGGCAAGGATCTTTCCGGGGGAGGCCGCTTTGCCCCTTTGCTCTTTGTGGTCTTGTTCTTGGCGTTGCTCCAGTTCCATCGAGCTTCGGTCTTACCTTGGCTCACCTCCCCTGCTGTGCTTGATTTGGTGGTGCCCGTGGCTCAGACTGGCCGTGCACAGTCATAGGGTAAAAAAATGTATCCCTGTTTTTGTACACCGACAGCAGGCCCCGGTCCTGGGCCACACATAAGCGCGATGCGTTGTTGGGCTAGGCCCAGAACGGTGCGCGGGCAGGCGGGACGGTTTTTACCAAGGTAAGATTTTCCGCGTGCCTTGCTTCCCATGACCCGCGCGTATGGCACGGGGTGGAGGGGCGTGCGTGATGTGGGCGGCATGCGTGGGGCGGTTTCCGCAGGCATGTGTCATGTCGCAGTAAATGCGAAAGGAGGCGGCTTCGCGCCTTCCCCGTAAACGGGGGGAGGCGTGGAGGCGCGGCCCATTTACTGAATGGGGCCGAGGCGCGGTCGTCAAGGCGTCCACTCCCCACGATCACGGGGTGGGGAGAGGTCGCCTCACCCGTCCCCTCGGTTTTGCACGTCCGCCACGTGCCCTCCATGCGCTTGAGGTGGCGAACGGTGGAGGTGGGAAATCGAGCCATCACTGGTTGGGGCGGCGGGTCGGTCTCGGCTCGCTCGCCTTCTGCGTCTTGATTGGCCGAGCAGGGCGGTCGAGCCCCAGCCCCGCCCCTTTATAAGGAGCGGGAGGGAAGGGACGGCGCCCCGTACTCCTCATCTTCTTTCTCCTTCAGCTTCTGCTCCTCTCTTCTGTTCGCCATGGAGAGAGGAAATCTCGGCTCTTCAACGGTGGCGGCGAGGGTCGCTGCTCGACAACGCGTCCCTCCTTCTCCTGCACCTGCGGTGGAAGAATCGGCCACGAGGGAAAGAGGGAGGGGGCGAGGCCGTGGGTGAGGCCGGGGCGCTTGGGGAAGAGGAGGACTGGGCCCCTCCTCCAATGGAAGGCCATATTGGGGATGACCCTTGCGAGTTCTTCGTCAGGTTGCGGCGGTCGCCGCGCCGTCGCCTTCGTCTCCCGACCCCATTTGCGCGGGAGATGGAGGTGGATCCGCCGGAGTCGCTGCGGCTGTACATGAGGGGCTGCGGGATCAGTGGCACGCGGGTCCGCGTCGACTTCCTTGCCCCTCATGTGATGTATCTTTGTCAAGGATGGAAGACGTTCGCTCGCATCCATAGCCCGACGGATGGGCTCACCCTCCATTTCAAGTTGATGGAGGATGGCCATCTCTCCGTCAAGGTCTTCGGGCACTTTGGGACTCGTGCGAGGTGCTTCGTGGAGAGCTCCTCCAATACGAAGACTCCTCCTCGAATGAGGGTGATGAGGAGGATAGCGGCAGCGACGACGAGGGCGGTGGACGGCAGGATGACGGGTCCGACTAGGTGTCGAGCGCCGCTCCTGGTGGCACCGGCGACCCCATCATCCGTGTCGCCCGCTCCTTGAACTTCTCGGGGCCGTCTCCTTGGCGGCTGGCGTAGGGAGGTGATGGCTTCTCGCCCCTCGTTGGTTACCCCAAGTGGAAGGTTGAGATGTAGCGTAGCGGCAAATTTCCCTTGGCAAAAATACCAAGGATCGAATCCCGTGAGACTCCGAGGGTCGACAAGTAGGTGTCAACGGCGCCAGAAACTTAGCGGTTGACAGGACCTGCACACAGATACAGATAACTTTGCTCCCAACGAGTACAGAGAGGTTGTCAATCCCTCCGACCTTGTTGTTTACAAAGGATCAAACAGAAGAGATAATAATGATAGCTATGACTGCAACTAGGAAATAAAAACAGGAAGTAAATAGAAGGTGTGATCAGCGGTGGTAATATGGACCGGGGTCCCATGATGTTCACTAGTGATGTCTCTCTCCCAAAAGACGATAAAACAACAAAGCGAGTTAAACAAATTACAGCTGGGCAATTGACAGGATTATGTGCGCAAACCAATGCTAACTATGCTGCAAAGAAAGGCAGAGGCTCAAAAGCATGGCCGGTACGCCAAGGCAAGTAGACCGAAATCCATCTGCATCTACTACTAATCATCCACCTTGAGATATCTATCCAGAACATCTCGTTGGTATTAAGTTGCGAATCCCACCCAAAGTGTAAACTCAAAGCAACAGACAACTGCATTAAAAGAACTTTGCGTAAAGTAAACAATCCTTGCACCCGCAAGTACAAGCACCGTTGTTTTCCCCCTTGTGGCAACAACACATCCCCTAGACTCATGTTTCTGTCACTCAAGGTAGTCATCAGGGGGCATGAACCCACAATCAAGCATAACGCTCCCTCTTTGAGTTACTACCTACTACTCGGTCAAAGCAATAAATAGCAACGGAGAACATGCAAGAATTACTCAAGAACAAATATATAAAAGAGGTGAATCAAATATATTACTCAAACACAATCTAAACTTAGTCTCATAATCCATCAGATCCCAGCAAACTCAGCAAAGCAACAGCAGAAAGATTACATATGTGCCTCGATCATGTAGGGCAGCTCACGAGGTCTAAACCATGAAGAGCAAAGAGGGGAGGAGAACATCACATAGCTACTGATCATGGACCCATGGTCCAAGGTGGACTACTCACGACTCATCCGGGAAGCGTCCATGGTGGTGGAGAAGCTCCCGGTGGTGGTTCTCCCCTCCGGCAGGGTGCTGGGAAGAGTTCTCCTGATGCTCCCGATCTTGGAAGCGCTGCGGCGGCGGAACAGAGGCGAGATCGCGAAAAAGGGTTCTGTCCTCGAGGGTTTCGGGACGAGAGGAATATATATGCGAAGGGGGGCAACCAGAGGCGGAGAGGGGTCCCCAGGCGCCCCCCTGGCGCGGCCAGGGGTGGGGCCGCGCCAGGTGGCCGCCTGGGCCACCCCTGGCTCCCCTCTGGCCCCGCTTTGGTTCTTCGCGAAGCTTCCTGTACGCTGATTTTTCCTGTATTTTTCCCAGAACTTTTGGAGCACTTTTAATATGGGGGAAACCTGAAATAGAAAAACAGCAAAAAACAGGAACTGGCACTATGGTGCACTGAGTTAATAGGTTAGTCCAAATATGATCAAAAGTGTATGGAAGTGCATCAATATCATAGCAATAATACACAAAAGAAGCATGGAGCAAGCAGAAATTATAGATACGTTTTGGACGTATCAGCAACCCCAATCTTAATTCCTGCTCGTCCTCGAGTAGGTAAATGATAACAAGCATAATTTCTGTGGTGACATGCTACCAACCATATAAGAACTTTTTAAGTAGAGCAATCAAGGCATGTAGTTCAATTCAAGTCATAACAAGCAAGAGTCTATATTAGCATTGTAACAAGCAACATAAGAACATAAAGGTGCAAGAGCTCTCACTGTCCGTGACTCGAATGTCTCCAAATGGTGTTTGCGTGCAAGAAAGGGGATAGGGATATACGAGAGAGTAAAACATAGTTTTTTGTATTGTTGAGAACTTAATCTACTAAAGTTTCACACTTGGTCTTCTTTGTAATCTTAACTTGACTCATCCCCAGACTACTAGCCAGGTACAAGTCAAAATGATTCAATCCCTTTCGATATTTTGAGCACTCATGCAATGGATGAGCGTAAGCAAGAAAGTTGACACTTAGGATGGCAAAGAGAGAAAAATGATGGAGGGGGAAGACAAAAAAGGTATGAAAGGCTCACATCAATGAGGACAATCATAGGCGAGAGAAAGCCAAATGATAGATATGATGTGAGGAGTAGGGATTGCCATGCAACGGATGCACATATGAGCTAAGGTAAGCTCTCCAATGGAACTAGTGGGGGTGCATCCAACTTGCTTGCTCAAGAAGACCTAGAGCTCTTTTGAGGAGGCTCGTCATTTGAATATACAAGCCAAGTTCTATACTGTGAAGGTCCCCACATAGCTATATGCATGAATGATAATCTCTATGGAGTACAAGGTATAAGATGGAGTACGAGTGTGGATCTCTCAAAAGGAATAGTAGTGTGCCCCCTTCTCTCTTTTTATTTCTTTTTCTCTTTTTCTCTTTTTTTATTTTTTTGTGTGGCCTCAGTGGCTCTTTCTATTTAACTCTCATTTGTCCTCTTTGGGATCTTTTGATTTTGTCCTCTTTGGGATCTTTTGATTTTGTTCTCTTTGGGATCTTTTCCTCACTTTAGGGGCAACACTCTATATATTACAAGAAGTATAGAAGATCTTTCACAGTTTACAAAAGTACTCAACATAAATAAAATGAAACTATCATGATGTATGTAAATGTATGCCTCTGCCAGTGTAGCAGGATATGCAATGATACTAGCGCGTCATGTAGAAATGATTAGGGCAAGGCCCAACTAGCATGCGGCTCATCGACCAAGCAAAATCATGTATGACATGAAGATCAAGTCATGAGAAGATGGATGTTGCAAGGCAATGTATCTCGGAAAGGCTATGGAAATGCCTTGATAAGTAGGTATGGTGGCTGTTTTGAGGAAGGATATAATGAGGCTTATGATGACAGAGCGTATCGTGCCAAGGATTTGGATGCACCGGCGAAGTATGCGCCGACTCTCGAGGTGAGAAAGGGAAATGCACGGTACCGAAGAGGCTAGAAAAATATGGCTAGGTGGAAGTGTCAACTTTCGAATACTCACATTAGTCCGAAGAACTCATGCACTTATTATCGGTAACTCTCAATCTAATTAGGAGGTTCACAAAGAGACAAGTACCCCGAGGAGGAGTGTATGGGGGTTTGGTTATCCTTGCGCATCCTCGACTCATGGTACGTGAGTGTACTCTAATATTTGATCCCTCCAAAGATTAGTGATCCATCTAGTAGCTAAAGTTCTCAACTATTTTGTAGGTTTTCGAAAATAAACACAGATTGCCCAAAATACAACATCTATCACTAATAGGCTAAAGCTCTTGACACCAAAAGTTCAGACATTACTCATGGCAATACCTCAAAACTATTGCAAGTTACTACTAAAATTAAATAGCAACCTCAATTACCTACTTTAAGTTACGACACACAACTCAGTGCAACAGGCAAACTCTCTTAACAAGATAAACTTGAAAACTCAAGAGAGTTCAGCAACCAACTAAACAAAAGCTCTTTAAAAAGAAAAGCATGAAAACTAAGAGCTAAACATGACAGCAGCTAAGAAAAGACAAAGAACACACACAGCAAAGATAAGCATGAAAATCCTATGTTGTGTCCTAGGTTGAAGTGGAGCGTGTTTCTCTCCCACACAAAGAAAGCTGGGTTCTACATTGTTATGAACAGCAAGCAAAGCTAAAGAAAACTAAAAAAAGGAAACTAAGAGCAAGACGCTCCAAGCATATCACATAACGCATGAAGTGATAAAAATATAGTGGAACGAAAGACGAACTGATAATTGTTGATGGAGAAGGGGATGCATGGGGGCATCCCCAAGCTTAGACGCTTGAGTCTTCTTGAATATTTCTTGGGGGTGCATGGGGGCATCCCCAAGCTTGAGCGTTTGACCCTCCTGAATCTTCTTTTATCATCTTCACTCGCACACTTGAAAACTCCCTTGATACATAACTCATCATAATCTGATTAGCGAGGTTAGTACCCACAATAAAATAATTTTTCCCTACTGGAAATAAAGATAATCTTGAAGAGCTACTGTTTCTCAAGATTGCCAAAAGGTTTTTGCAAAGAAAAAGCAAGCTCAAGGTTTGCAAAACGAAGAAAAGGCAAAACAGGACAGAATCTGTGAAAAACAGACCAGCAGGTAGTAAATAATTTTTTCGGGGCACTTCTGCAACTCAAATCAAAAAACTCAGAACAGACGCTCGAAATCCAATTGTATAGAGCACACTGTCAAAAAAATTCAGATCAAAAAGATGGTCTGGTGATTTTATACGAATTTTTCTGTCCAAGGACAGAATCTGTTTTCTAGACAGCACATCACAACATTTGAACTTTCTTGCAAACGGAGGCTAAACTTGGCACCAAGCTGAAAATAAAAGATACAATGACGATGCTACTATAGTAACAAACATCAAGACACAACAAAAGCAAAATAAAACCTTATTCGTTGTGGGCTGCCTCCCAAAAGCGCTTTCTTTTATGCCTTTAAGCTAGGCATGATGCAAAAAGAGAAGATCAAGTTTTATCAATTGAACCATCATCAAGATCATCAAAAAGTTCTTCAATAGTACAACTAGTCTTAAGAGGACTTTCAAATAAAGGCCTAATAAAGATACTTCTAGGGAGAAAACCAAAAGGTGGAAAGTCAATGGGAGATTCATTTATAAATTTATCAAAGAGAGGTATTTCTTCCAAAGTCTTCACAGTTTCAACCCCTTTGGCAATGGATGGATTACTTTTGGATCGAGGAGCCTTTGGAACGTAAACGAACTTAGGTTCCTTCTTTGCCGGAGTTTCTACCTTTTTGGCTTTGTTTGAGGAGAAAGTAGTTCCTAAAGTGTCAAAGATTTCCTCAATCTTGTCTATCCTAGAAGAATCCAAGTCATGGGATTTGATGGTCTCCAAAGTTTTGAGAATTTTATGCATGGAGCTATCAAGCCTATTCAAATTCCCTTGGATCTAACGATCCAACTCATTTATCTTATTAATGCTTGGCATCTCTAGCTCTATCTTTTCAAGTTTTTTTCATAATGTGAGCTAGGGTAATGTCCTCTTGAATGCTAACAACAGGGGGATTTCCAACAAGATTTTCCATAATACTAAGAGATTCCCAAACTGGGGCTTCTAGGAAATTTCCATCGATAGCAGAATCTAGAATAAACCTATTCCAAGAAGTAATTCCAACATAAAAATTTCTAAGCAGGATAGTAGTAGATTGCTTCTTGGTGGCTCTTTTTTGAGAATCATTAATTCTATACCATGCATCTTTTAGACTTTCACCACCTCTTTGTTTAAAGGTGAGCACTTCTGCCTCACCAAAGGCAAAAGGACCAGACATAATGCCAACTAAAAGTAAGATAACTATTTTTGGTGATTTTTGGTAAGGGACACTAAAGCAAAAACTGCAAGGTAAACTAACAAGACTAAAAAGCAAAGATAAAAGATAGCGTGCATCTCCCCTATCTTGAAGAGTGGAGTCCCCGGCAATGGCGCCAGAAAACTTGCTTGATGGCTTCTCGCCCCTCGTTGGTTACCCCAAGTGGAAGGTTGAGATGTAGCGTAGCAGCAAATTTCCCTTGGCAAAGATACCAAGGATCGAATCCTGTGAGACTCCGAGGGTCGACAAGTAGGTGTCAACGGCGCCAGAAACTTAGCGGTTGACAGGACCTGCACACAGATACAGATAACTTTGCTCCCAACGAGTACAGAGAGGTTGTCAATCCCTCCGGCCTTGTTGTTTACAAAGGATCAAACACAAGAGATAATAACGATAGCTATGACTGCAACTAGGAAATAAAAATAGGAAGTAAATAGAAGGTGTGATCAGCGGTGGTAATATGGACAGGGGTCCCATGATGTTCACTAGTGATGTCTCTCTCCCAAAAGACGATAAAACAGCAAAGCGAGGTAAACAAATTACAGCTGGGCAATTGACAGGATTAACTATGCTGCAAAGAAAGGTAGAGGCTCAAAAGCATGGGCGGTACGCCAAGGCAAGTAGACCGAAATCCATCTGCATCTACTACTAATCATCCACCTTGAGATATCTATCCAGAACATCTCGCTGGTATTAAGTTGCGAATCCCACCCTAAGTGTAAACTCAAAGCAACAGACAACTGCATTAAAAGAACTTTGCGTAAAGTAAACAATCCTTGCACCCGCAAGTACAAGCACCGTTGTTTCCCCCTTGTGGCAACAGGACATCCCCTAGACTCATGTTTCTGTCACTCAAGCTAGTCATCAGGGGCATGAACCCACAATCAAGCATAACGCTCCCTCTTGGAGTTACTACCTACTACTCGGCCAAAGCAATAAACAGCAACGGAGAACATGCAAGAATTACTCAACAACAAATATATAAAAGAGGTGAATCAAATATATTACTCAAACACAATCTGAACATAGTCTCATAATCCATCAGATCCCTGCAAACTCAGCAGAGCAACAGCAGAAAGATTACATATGTGCCTCGATCATGTAGGGCAGCTCACGAGGTCTAAATCATGAAGAGCAAAGAGGGGAGGAGAACATCACATAGGTACTGATCATGGACCCATGGTCCAAGGTGGACCACTCACGACTCATCCGGGAAGCGTCCATGGTGGTGGAGAAGCTCCCGGTGGTGGTTCTCCCCTCCGGCAGGGTGCCGGGAAGAGTTCTCCTGATGCTCACGATCTTGGAAGCGCTGCGGCAGCGGAACAGAGGCGAGATCGCGAAAAAGGGTTCTGTCCTCGAGGGTTTCGGGACGAGAGGAATATATATGCGAAGGGGGGCAACCAGAGACGGAGAGGGGGCCCCAGGCGCCCCCCTGGCGCGGCCAGGGGTGAGGCCTTGCTAGGTGGCCACCTAGGCCACCCCTGGCTCCCCTCTGGCCCCGCTTTGGTTCTTCGCGAAGCTTCTTGTACGATGATTTTTCCTGGATTTTTCCTGGAATTTTTGGAGCACTTTTAATATGGGGGAAACCTGAAATAGAAAAACAGCAGAAAACAGGAACTGGCACTGTGGTGCACTGAGTTAATAGGTTAGTCCAAATATGATCAAAAGTGTATGGAAGTGCATCAATAGCATAGCAATATCACACAAAAGAAGCATGGAGCAAGCAGAAATTATAGATACGTTTTGGACATATCAGGAGGCTGCGGAAGAGGAAGAGGAAGAAGGCGGGCGGCAAGATCGTCATGTTGGAGTACGCGGGTACCGACGCCTTCGACGCATACTGACGTCCTGCCGCCTCGTCTTCGAGCTCTACCTCCAGCGCCGTCATCACCATCCAGCCCTTGGGCGGCTACCGAGATGTCCTCTTGGTGTCTTCTGCCACCCGTAGCTCGCCTAGGTGCCCCTTTTGCCCTTCTCGCCTCCTTGACCTACCTCCTGAGGAGAGGGACAAGAAAGGCATTACGGGCATCTTATCTCTTTTTAGTTTGTGAGCCTTCAGGCATCTGTTAAGTTTAAAACTTGTAATCTCCTTGTTCATGTTTTTCATTCCCTATGGGTTGTACCCGAGTGGAATGTTTTTAATGAAAAGGAATGTTTGTCGGGTCATTTGTTCGCAGGTAGAACCCACAACAGGGAATAAATCCCTGATATCTCTAAGATAAACATTTTCTTGCCTGGCAACAGGCCTTGCCGTCTCCCTACTTTGCTCGACCTTTCTCACGCCCTTGGTGGAGGCACGGATGAAGTGGTCTTAAGCTCCTCGTCTCACCTTTTCGCTGCCGCGACTACGACCAAACTTAGTCCCAGGAACGAGCCCTAGGGCCTAGAGTTATGGGAGCACGGTAGCTTAAGGAAAAGAACAAGGTTTCACATACCTCAGTCCATAATGGAATGGATGATAGGGGATGAAGAACTTATCTGAAGCCGCAGCCCCCGGCAACCCTGGTTCGCCGTGGGTGAATCTTTGCTCTTGTAGCCCCCGGCAACACTGGCTTGTCGGGGCCTTGATGCTGATCTGTTCCTCTTTCTTCTCCCCAAGTGGCCTCGGCAAGGATGTCTGTGCGTCCTGTGAACCAAAGGAGATAGAGGAAAGACAAAAAGACGCAAACTCGACCTCTAAGCTAGGGGTTAGCCGCCGCTAAGCACTATCAACCCTAACCAAGGACGAGACTCGACTCAGCATGCATGCTATAACTTAGGGTGCCAGTGCTTCATTTATTTATGCTCAGGGTCTGCGCCTGGCTTTGTACAAAGGGTTACATGCCTTGCCGGCAAGGCTTGTACAAAAGGGTGGCTTGCCGAGGGGCCCGGCATGCCGCGCCTTATGGGTAAAACTAGCGAAGATGCTCAATGTTCCAGGAATTGCTCACCGGAATGGCATTTTCGGTCTCCAGGCGGACTGCGCCAGGCCTGGTGACTCGTATTACCCGATAAGGGCCTTCCCGCTTCGGCGTCAACTTGTTCATATTCCTGGCCGATTGAACGCGCCGGAGAACAAGGTCGCCTTCCTCAAAGTTTCGGGCATGGACCTTGCGGCTATGGTAGCGGCGCAAGGCTTGCTGGTAGCGTGCTGCTCTCACAGCCGCCCGAAGACGATCTTCCTCATGGAGCGTTGCATCCTCTTGCCGCAGTTGCTCTTGCTCAAGCTCATCATAAGCGAGCACTCGAGGTGACCCGTATATGAGTTCAGTTGGGAGAACTGCTTCCGCCCCGTATATCAGGGGAAAGGGTGTCTGGCCGGTGGCTCGATTTGGCGTCGTTCTGATCGACCAAAGAACCGCAGGCAACTCATCAATCCAGTGCCTCCCGCTCTTGTGCAGACTGTCAAAGGTCTTTGTCCTTAACCCTCGCAACACTTCAGTGTTTGCCCTCTCAGCTTGACCATTGCTTCGGGGGTGAGCAACGGAAGAGAAACAGACCTTGCTGCCGAGGTCTTGGGTATATTGCATGAAGGTGCGGCTTGTGAACTGCGTGCCGTTGTTGGTGATGATCCTGTTGGGTAGACCAAAACGGCACACTAGTCCCTTAAAGAACTTGACGACTGACTGAGCTATGACCTTCCTCACTGCCTCCACCTCTGGCCACTTTGTGAACTTGTCGATTGCAACGTACAAGTACTCAAAGCCCCCGACAGCGCGGGGGAAAGGGCCCAGTATGTCGAGCCCCCAGACCGAGAAGGGCCAGGAGAGAGGAATGGTTTGAAGGGCTTGAGCTGGTTGATGATGTTTCTTTGAATGGAACTGGCACGCTTCACACCTGGTGACCAGTGCCATCGCATCCTGGAGGGCAGTGGGCCAGAAGAAGCCTTGCCGGAATGCCTTGCCGGCAAGGGCTCTTGACTCTATGTGGGATCCACATATGCCTCCATGCATCTCTCCCAACAGCTCCAGTCCTTCCTCTCGAGGGATGCACTTAAATTTCATGTCGTTCGGTCTCTTTCTGTACAGGACGTCATCGATGAACTGGTACATAGCAGACCGACGGCCTACTTTCTCCGCCTCTTCCTGCTCCTCAGGAAGTTCCCCAGTCTGGAGGAATCGGACGGTATGCTGCGCCCATGCTAGAGCCTGGGGCTGGACGACGAGGACCAAAGGCATTTCCTCCGCCAAGGGAGCGGCTGTCTCGACGGCAAAAGCTTGACGCTCTGCCGGAGCTAGCCGTCCTGTGGCGGGCTTAGTGTCTCCGGCAACATTCTTGCCGGCGGCTCCGGGGAGCTCGGTGGGAAAGTACTTGCCGGGCCCTGATTTCCTCCTCTTGTTCTACTCTGTTGATGGATCAACGGATGGCTGAGAAAGATGAAGCACAAAGGTACCTGGTTCCAAAGGTAGCTTGAGGGCAGCGGGCTTTGACAGGTAATCGGTGATGTCGTTCTCCGCTCGGGGAACGTGCTCCGCCTGTATACCATCCGAGCGCTCTTCCAACTTTCTTACTTCATCGACGTAGGCCTTCATCAACGGGCTCTGGTAATCCTTCTTGACTTGTTTGACGACAAGCTGCGAGTCGCCCATGACAATGAGCTTCTTGATTCCGAGGTCTGCCACGATCCTGAGACCAGCCAGCACCCCCTCGTACTCAGCAGTGTTGTTCGTTGATACCTCCCTGGGGAAGTGCATCTGGACCACGTACTTGAGGTGCTCTCCAGTGGGCGCGACCAGAAGTACGCCAACCCCGACGCCCTGCAAGGAGAAAGCTCCATCAAAGCACATGATATATTTGCAATTCGCCTCGTTGCCGGGGAGAGCAGTTTCCTGGACTTCTTCATCAGGCGTTGCGGTCATTCTGCGATGAACTCTGCCAGGACTCGGCTCTAAATCATCGAGGTACTTTCAAACTTGAGGCCAAAGCTGGACAGCTCCAGTGCCCACTATACAATCCTTCCCTTTGCATCTGGATTGTGCAATATCCGTTGAAGAGGGAGGCGAGTGATGACAGTGATCTCGTGCGCCTGGAAGTAGTGACGCAGCTTCCTCGAGGCCATGAGAAGGCCGAAGAGCAATTTCTGCACACCAGAGTACCTTGATCTAACAAAGTAGACCGGGTGCTGCATCATTTTCTTCCTTGGCTGCACTCCAACCGGCCGTGTCGTCTCTGCGCCAGTGGCACCAGGCTCTGTTGCTGCTATGACCCCGTCATCAATTTCTCTCTGCGCCACTAGTGCGGCGCTGACCACCTGGTTCATCGCCGCCAAGTATAGCAGCAACGGTTCTTGTGGCCTAGGCGCAACTAGTATTGGCGTGGAGGAAAGATACCTCTTCAAATCTTGTAATGCTGCTTCAGCTTCTGCCGTCCACTCCATCGGCCCTGCCTTTTTCAAAATCATGAAGAAGGGGAGGGCGCGCTTGGCAGACTTGGAAATGAATCTGCTCATGGCGGCAACGCAGCCAGCAAGCCGACGCACGTCCTTGACCCGTTTGGGTGCTTCAATCTGCTATATAGCTTTGATCCTGTCCGGATTGGCCTCTATCCCACGCTGCGACACAAAGAACCCGAGAAGCTTGCCGGATGGGACACCGAAGACGCACTTCTCAGGGTTCAGCTTGAGGTTGATCTTGCGTAGGTTGACAAATGTTTCTTGTAAATCCGGTATAAGGGTTGCCCTGTTCTTGGTTTTGACCACTATATCATCCATATAAGCCTCCATATTTCTATGGAGCTGGGGTTCAAAACCAATCTGAACTGCCCTTGCAAACGTCGAGCCAGCACTCTTCAACCCGAAAGGCATTCATACGAAACAGTACGTACCACATGGGGTGATGAATGATGTCTTCTCTTCGTCTTCTCTTGCCATGAAGATCTGGTGGTAGCCAGATTAGGCATCGAGGATTGACAGTAGGTCACACCCAGCCGTGGAGTCAACAATCTGGTCGATGCGCGGCAACGGGAAGGGGTCCTTGGGACAAGCTTTCTTGATATCTGTGTAATCAATACACAGCCTCCACTTCCCATTTGCCTTGCGCACTACCACTGGATTGGCCAACCACGTTGGATGGAGCACTCCTCTTACCAAACCCGTAGCTTCCAATTTACGGATCTCCTCTGTGATTAACTCTTGCCGTTCCAAAGCTTGCTTCCTGACCTTCTGCTTGACGGGCCGCGCATGGGGACAGACAACAAGGTGGTGCTCAATCACCTCCGTGGGAATGCCAGGGATGTCGGATGCTTTCCATGAAAACACGTCGACATTCGCCCGCAGGAAGGTGACGAGCGCATCTTCCTATTTGTCGTCAAGGGAGGAGCTTATGATGAAAGCCCCTCCTATGCCGTCCTCCTTGACGGAAACCTTCTTGGTTCCCGGCGGTGTGGCCCTGGACCTCTTGTTCCTGCCGGTGGAGCTCTCTGGCGCGTCCTCGACGGGAGCGCGACACTCTGAAGAGGTGCGCTTGCCGGAGTGGGTGTCCGAGGTCTCACCGGCCTTCCTCTTTACGGTGGAGCTCTCTGGCACGTCCTCGACGGGAGCATAGCACTCCGAAGATGTGCGCTTGCCAGAGTGGGTGTCTAAGGTCGCACGGGTCTTCTTCTTCTTCCCTCCCGGGGCCCTAGTGGCAGGATCAAGTGCCCTCATAGCGGCAGCTGCTGCAACCGCTTGCTGGTACAGTTGGTCAGCGCAGATCAGCACATCTTTCTTATCGGAGGGGATGGTGATGATCGTCATAGGTCATGGCATCTTCAGGGTGTTGTAGGCGTAGTGCGACGCTGCCATGAACTTGGCCAGCGCTGGGTGGCCAAGGATCCCGTTGTAGGGCAAGGGGATCTTGGCAACATCGAACACAATCCTCTCCGTCCTATAGTTCAAATCACTTCCAAAAGTCACGGGCAGCGTGACCTTCCCCTTTGGTTGCCTTTGTCGGGACCCCGATCCTAAGTCACACAGATCTAGCATGTAACACACTATATCACTTTGCGGCCTCACGCACGGTATCTCCACGGGTGCCACCTTACCTGGCCCGGGACCGTTTGCGCATTTTGGCTCACGTATATGATAGTGTCGCTAGCATCCATATGACAGAGAACCCGGGCCGACATGACCAGTTATAAACCAAAAGTGGCACTAAATTACAAAGACAGGCATTCATGACCCAGCAACGAACGTGTCGGTCATCAACGTATGAACCCAAGTCATAGCAAGCTACAAGGACTTAAAGGAACAACGCGTGATATTTCCCCTAAGGGACAGACACAGGAACGAAGAAGGACACATGCCGGTCAGCCTAAGTGTTCCGGAGCAGTAGCAAGATACCAAGGCTCAGTGGAAACACTAGGAGACATTTCCCTGTAAGATAGGCTACCAAGGGTAAACAACTAGGTGTCGGATCCCACACATACCAAGCATTTCAAAACATACACACAATATGCTCAATATGTGCAAATACAACATGGCATCACAACAATACTCTAATAAACAAAGTATTTATTCATTAGGCTCCGAGGAGCCAAATATTACAAACATGGGTCTCATGACCCAACATTCAGAGCATACAAGCAACAAGCGGAAGCACTACATGTCTGAGTATAGACATCTACAAATGAAAAAGGCTGAAGAGCCTGACTATCTACAACACTCGTCCAAGATCGTAGCTGAGGTAACAAGCTACTTGTCGAACTACTAGTGAGACATCAATCCTATCTGCAAAACATAAATTAAGCAAACATGAGTACAAAGGTACTCAGCAGGACTTACATCAGATCCTATCATACATGCACTTGTATCAAGATGGCAAAGTGGGGTTTAGTTGCAGCAAGCCAGCTTTGACTCAGTGGCTATCCTGTACTACGATTGCTGGTAACTTTGAGGTGGCGCACACGAGTCCACTAAGCACCACACAATACACCACTATGGATTCATCCCCGTCTCCCTACGAGAAGGCCATCCATAGCACTCACACTTGTCTTGAGTATTTTAGAGAATCCACTTCAAGTTGTCTATGTACCACGTAAGCATCCAAGAAGTCCATAACCGTGGACCCGGCTATTCGAATAGATCATGTTAACCCTGCAGGGGTGTACTTCTTCACACACGCTCTCGCCACTTACCGCCATGTACATCTCGCGTATCTCGGCAACCTTCAAGCGGAAGCCTGGCGAGGGTGTCGGCCACGACCTGACTAACCACACAAGACTCTAGTCCAGGTTTATCGCCTATTCGGGTTCCATCCGTGGGGAGATCCGGCCGGGGTGTCGCTCACGGCCCCAAATGATGTGCGCAGGGTTCCCAAGCCCACCTCGCCGAGTGGATCTACGCTTGGTACACCGTGCCACGGTGCCTAGTCTGTCCCAAGCCCATTGGCCGAGTGCTACTTGGTAGACTACTAACACTACCTACAAACACCAGAAACTAGTTGCAACTCCTGGACAGAGACCAAGTCGGTTAATAAGTCGAGAGGGGCACTTAAGCATTCCAATGCGTGGTAGTAGCTGGTCATTGGACAACATACACAGAACTCAGTTCTTAGGGACGGTTCCAGTGAGATAACCCACCATGTACTCCTACATGGCCTCTCACCACTACCTTTACCAAAACGTGTTCACACGTTTAACCCTCAGCATCAGAACATATCATTTCACTCCAATTCATTCCCGATGAATCAGACCTGACACACTCTAAGCAATAGCAAGCAAGGCATGGTAAGATCACAACATGGCTTCAATCAACTCCTACACATGCTAGTGGGTTTCAACTATTTACTGTGGAAAGACAGGTCATGCAGAGGAACGGGTTTAACTACCGCAGCATAAAGTAGAAGTTGAAGTCGATGTTGTCCTAATGCAATAACAGGGAGCAGGAGCGAGAGAGGGATTGTATCGAAATGAACAAGGGGGTTTGCTTGCCTGGTAAAACTACGTGCAGAGCACTGCTCCTCTGACAGGTACTCTGGATCGGTCTCCGGAGCTGGACCTATTAAGAAGAACGGTGCCGACAATCAAACACAAGCATATGCAACAATATGATGCATGAATATGGCATGAAAATATGATGTTGTTTGAGCTAATGCAACTAGCATTTTGATTGGTTGAACTCCATTTGAACCAAGGGTTCAAATGCAACTCTAAAATAAGTATTTCTAAATGCCATATATATGTTTTCATATAAACAGTAGGTTTAACTTCGTTTGTCATGCATGAAAATGGTACAGATGGATAGATTGAATTTTTCTGATAATTTTTCATATATAAATTATTTCATTCTGAGCTACGGTTGAATTTCTGTGATTTTCTGAAGTTTAAGCCAATTTCTGAAATAAATAAATCATTTAAGATTTATTTAAAAACCAGAACTGGATTACTGCGTCAGCATGACACAAACATGACGTCAGCAGGTCAAAGGGGCTGGTCGAGAGGCAAACCTGATAGTGGGGTCCACTGGTCAGTGACTCAGTTAATTAACTGAGTTAATTAACTCTAAACTAATTCTAACAGAAATGTCAACAGAGCAGGGCCCACATGTCAGTGGCTAATCTAATTAACCAAAACTAATTAATTAACTTAATGGTCAACTAACTAAAAGGGGTGGGGGCCCACCTGTCATTGACCCAGGGGTCAAGTCCTGGTCAAACCACGGTGTTTAGCCGCCGGCGGCAGCAAACGCGGCGGAGGGCATCGGGTTTTCTGTTCCGGGGGTCATTTGCGCAGCTGAGACCATCTACGGGGAGCTGGAGCTCACCCGCATCCATCTCAGCCAGCGGCAGCAGCTAGGGTGGCCGGAGCTCGCCGGAAACGAGCTCGCGGCGGCGCCGGAGTTCGGGCCTCGTCGGGGTTGGAGCTACGGGGCACGGGGAGGCTAACGGAGAGGCGCTACGGGCTCCTGGTGAAGCGGCGGATGCGGTGGCGTGCTCAGTTTGGAGCTTGCGTGGCTGTGGCCACGGCGGTGGCATCGCCGGCGGCGGTGAGGTCGGGCATCTGCGGGGTAGGACCTAGAGGTCGCAGACGACGGCGAGGACAGGGGGGAAAGATCCGGGAGCTCACCGCGGTTCTGCTGGGGGGTTCAGTGGCTCGGGGAGGCTTCTGCTGCGGCGAATTCGTCGGCGGCGATCGTCGGCGTCCGAGGAGGAAGACGATGACGATGGCGGCTCCACAGGGCGTCCGGCGTCTGGTGGCTTGACGGAGAGGACAAGGGAGTCGTGGCGGAGCTCTCGGGCTACTCGAAGAGGCGAGGGGGAGACGGTGGCTACGACAACGGCAATCGGCGGCGACGACGGCGGTCGGGACCGAGCTCGAGAGGGAGACAGAGGAGAGGGGAGGGGTCCAGAAGAGTGCAGGAGGGTCGAGGAGGTTGCGTGGCTGCTCCAGAGACCACCAGGCGGCGAGGGGGATGAAGCAGAGAGGCAGGAGGTGGCGCGCTCGCCGTGCGCGCGCGCCGGCCACACACCTCGGCCTCCTGTCATCGCCAGGAGGACGACGACTGGCAACTGGGCCGGCCCAGTGCCAGGCCAGCAAGTGGCCCAGGTAAAGCTAACCCTTTTATTTTCTTTTCTATTTTTTTCTGACATTTGTTTTGATTTAATTTCTAAATTAAATCAATTATTTTCTTCTGACATGTTTATTTTGCAGGGACCTAGGAATTAACCCAAACCCCTCAAAATAAAGAACCAGAATTTTGGACATATATAAAATATAAAATAAATATATATCCAAGCAAATAGCTATGGCATTAATTCCAAATGCCCAAAATAAATACTTATGAGCTCCTAATAATATTGGCTTGATTTTTATCTCTGACCAATATTTTTAGAGGGCCACATGAACATTTTCTTGGACCCTTTTGGAGCAACTTTTATTTGGGTCATTTTCAAAAGGGTTTCTGAGGGTTTCACAAGTCCTCATTTCAATTTCATTTGAAATTTAAACATGATGCAACCCACAAGACTAACCTAGTGCATACCAGAACTAGGGTTATGACAACTCGCCTCCACTCGAAAGAATCTCGTCCCGAGATTCAGGAGTAGGCGGAAAGAAGGTAGGGTACTCCAGTCGGAGACGATCTTCTCGCTCCCAAGTAGCTTCTCTCTCGGAATGATGAGACCATTGAACTTTGAGAAAATAGATGTTATGACATCGAGTGACACGCTCTGCTTGACCCAGAATGCGAACGGGATACTCTCGATATGTGAGGTTATCTTGGAGATCAAGCGTTTCGTGGTCCACTCCGCGGATGGGATCCGAGAAGCAACGCCTGAGTTGAGAGACGTGGAAGACATCATGAACTCGAGAAAGATGTGGGGGTAGTTCCAATTGGTAGGCAACCTCTCCTCGTTTAGCAAGAATGCGAAAAGGACCAATGTAACGAGGAGCCGACTTGCCCTTGATACCGAAACGATGGGTACCCTTCAAAGGAGTAACCCGAAGATAAGCTTTGTCACCAACTTCATAAGCCACTTCCTTATGATGACGATCATACTGGCTCTTCTGACGAGATTGGGCTGTTTTCAAATTCTCACGAATGATGCGAACTTGCTCTTCTGCTTCCTAGATCATATCCGGTCCAAAGAATTGTCTTTCACCGGTTTCTGACCAGTTCAAAGGTGTTCGACATCTTCGTCCATAAAGAATTTCAAAAGGAGCTTGCTTAAGACTGGATTGATAGCTATTGTTATAAGCAAACTCGGCGAAAGGAAGACATTTCTCCCAATCCATACCGAATGAGATAACGCAAGCTCTAAGCATGTCTTCGAGAATTTGGTTAACCCGTTCCACTTGACCACTTGACTGAGGGTGGAAAGTGGTGCTGAAAGAAAGATGGGTGCCCATGGCAGTCTGGAAACTCTCCCAGAAATGCGAGGCGAAAAGACTACCACGGTCTGAATTGATCTCTAGTGGGACACCATGAAGTGACACTATTCGAGATATATACAGGTTAGCAAGCTGACTAGCAGTGATACTCGCTCGAACAGGTAGGAAGTGAGCCACTTTGGAGAGACGATCAATGACTACGAAGATAGCATTATTCCCTCTCTTGGTCCAGGGAAAACCGGTGATGAAGTCCATACCAACTTTATCCCATTTCCACTCAGGAATAGCTAGAGGCTGAAGGGTGCCAGCAGGTCTTTGATGTTCTGCCTAAACGCGACGACAAACGTCACATTTAGCAATGAACTCAGCAATTTCTCTCTTCATCCTAGTCCACTAGAATCTCTGGCGTAGATCCTGATACATCTTAGTACTACCGGGAAGAATCGTGAGAGGAGATTCATGAGCCTCTTTAAGAATCAATTGCCGAAGATGTTGCTTCTTGGGAACTACCAAGCGATTCTCAAAGAAAACAACACCTCGATCATCCATAGAGAAACATCCACCAACTCCCTTTTTAATGTTTCTCTTGATGCGGATAACACCCCTATCAAACTTTTGGTCAGAAATGATCTGATCCTCAAGGGTAGGTTTCGCCACCAAGGTAGAAAGGAATCCGTGAGGAGTGATGTGAAGGTTAAGCTTACATAATTCCTCATGGAGAAGTGGTTGGCCCTGCTGCAACATGAGATTGTTGCAATAGGACTTATGACTTAGCGCATCAACCATGACATTTCCCTTGCCTGGGGTGTAGGTAATCCCTAAGTCGTAATCTGAGATCAACTCCAACCAACGTCTTTGCCTAAGATTCAAATCTGGTTGGGTGAAGATATACTTGAGACTCTGGTGATTGGTGTAGATCTCGCAACGATTACCAAGGAGGTAATGTCGCCAGGTCTTAAGTGCATAGACTACGGCTGCGAGCTCTAAATCATGTGTAGGATAATTCTCCTCATGTGGATGCAACTGTCGAGATGCATAGGTAATCACACAACGATCCTGCATAAGAATGCAACCTAGTCCCTGTCATGAGGCATCACAGTAGATAACAAAGTCCTTAGTGAAATCCGGTGGCACAAGTATGGGAGCAGAAGTCAGGCGTCTTTTCAGTTCCTGAAAACTTCACACTGTGGGGACCACTCAAACTTTTTATCTTTCTTAAGAAGTTCCGTGAGAGGTTTGGCCACTTTAGAGAAGTTCTCAACAAAGCGGCGACAATAACTTGCTAGACCAAGGAAACTCCTAACTTGTTTAACTGTTTCAGGCGGAGTCCAATCAAGAACGGCCTGAACTCTCTCGGGGTTGACAGCAATGCCCTTACCAGAGATTACATGGCTGAGATAGGTCACTTCTGGCAACCAAAATTTGCACTTGGAGAACTTGGCATAAAGGCGGTGCTCTCTGAGTTTTTCTAGAACAAGTCTAAGATGTTCGGCATGCTCTTCCTCGTTCTTCGAGTAAATAAGAATATCATCGAGATAAACCACGACGAACTTATCTAAATACTCCATGAAGATCGAGTTCATCAAGCGGGAGAAGGTGGCTGGAGCATTTGTTAAACCGAAAGACATGACGGTGTACTCGTACTGACCATAACGGGTGACGAAAGCCGTCTTGGGGATGTCCCCATTTCTAATCTTGATTTGATGGTATCCTAACCTCAAATCCATCTTGGAGAAGACTGAGGATCCAGCGAGCTGATCATAAAAGGTCGTTGATCCTGGGAAGCGGATACTTGTTCTTTACTGTGACCAAATTAACGGGGCGATAATCTACAACCATCCGATCCGTACCATCCTTCTTCTTAATGAAGAGGACGGGGCAAGCCCAAGGAGAAGAACTAGGACGAATGAAACCCTTTTGCAAGGACTCATCAAGTTGTTTCTTAAGCTCAGCTAGTTCTAGGGGTGCCATTTTGTAGGGTCTCCTAGAGATTGGAGCGGTTCCTGGGATTAGATCTATAACAAACTCTATATCTCGGTCGGGTGGAACACCTGACAGTTCCTCTGGAAAGACATCCAGAAAGTCACGGACTACCGGAACATCTTCAAGATCTGGAAGAGGGCTGGCATTAAGAGAATAGAGTTGACACTTTGCAATTCTATTGTTGACAGTGACTGTCTTACCAGATGGATGTGTAAGCTGAACAGACCTAGTGAAGCAATCAATCTTGGCATGATGAGCTGTCATCCAGTCCATACCCAAGATGATATTAATATCTGAAGACTTGAGGGCTACAAGTGATGCAAGGAACACAAGTCTGTTGACAAGGATTTCATTACCATGGCTTACACTAGAAGTTTGCCATTTGGATCCAGGAGTTTGAATAAGTAGTGGGGAGGGCATATCAGAAAATGACATGTCGTGCAAACGGGCATAACTTTCGGAAATGAAAGAATGGGATGCTCCTGTATCGAACAGAACCGATGCCGGATGACAATTGACAAGAAGTGTACCAGGAACGACATCTGGATCATCATGAGCGTCATTGGCTGAGACGTGATGCACACGTCCATGTTCGGTGGGAGATGACTTAACCCTGATCATCTTGCGTGATGATTTATCACGTCTAACAGACTTTACGGACTGGGATGGGGCAACACGGGTCTGAGTGCAAATACGAGCAATGTGGCCCGGCTCTCTGCACTTGTAACAAATCCTGGAATTAGGACGTGGACCCGCATTGGCAAACGGTCCATCAATAGGCCTGGGTGGAGCATACTGCTGAACTAGAAGAGGTACCACATGAGAAGGCCTCGGAGGATAAATGGGTGGAAGAACAGAGTTCGGAACCCAAATCCGGCGCTTCTGGGAACTAGTACCGGAGGAAGTTCCCAAATCAAGGTTGTGCTTACGAGACTCATCGTAAATGAGCTGAGCTGTCTCTGCATTGATGGCCTTGTTCACAAGAGCATGGAATGTGTTGCAATGATGCAAGTGGAGATCACGACGCAGTTTGGGGTTGAGACCCTTCCGGAACCTAGCCTGCTTCTTGGCGTCCGTGGACACTTCTTCTGTAGCATAGCGGGCGAGGTTCTCAAACTCTCGACCATAGGCATCAACAGCCATCTTAGCCTGTGTAAGACTACAGAACTTTTCTCTCTTACGATAGATAAGGGCTTGCGGGATATGATGTTCACGAAAAGCCTCGGTGAAATCTCTCCAGGTAGGAATCTAGCCAGCTGGAATCATGGCCTCATAGTTCTGCCACCAAAGACTAGCAGGACCTTCCAGGTGATAAGTGGCATAGATGACCTTGTCATCTTCAGCTACGTTCGCAAAACGCAGCTTGTGAGTGATACTACGGAGCCAGTCATCTACATCGAGTGGCTCAATGGAATGATGAAAGGTGGGTGGTTTCAGACGAATGAAGTCATGGATGGTTGTTGATTCCTTGCACTGATGTGCGGTGTTCTCCTCAATACGTGCCAACAAACGGTTAGACTCACGCTTGTTTCTCTCCATCTCTAACATTAACTCTGCCAACGAAGGCTGGTCGGGAGGATCCTCCTCATCTCTACCACCTCCGTGGTTCTGTCTACGAGCAGCTGAGCTTCGCTTAACTGAAGACATCCTGAGAAGCGAAATTGAAGACGGAAACATCAACAACTATGGGATGCATAAGGTGGAACAAGAAATTAGTATCTTTCGACTACTAAGATAATTGCGGCAGCATACCGGCAGTAAAATGCTCAGAATGAGACATCCTGCTAACAAAGGGTAGTTCAACATCTCAACATCATCACTCAAGGTTCTGTGATAGTACTAAAACAACTTCACCGGAAGAACTTGAAAACAGGAGTAGGACTCTGATCAAACAATCCTAAGGTACTACGGAGTAGTAACTCGTGATCCTGATAGACGAAAAAGAAAGCCTAGTTCCTTAACCCCGTAGGAAAGGTAAGATGACTCAGATCAGAAGACATGAGGTATAAGGAGTAAAAGAGCCTTACGTTCCCTTCCACAATCAATTCCCTTATATAACTAAGGAATTTCTAGACTCAACTTCGACCAGTTTGGCTTGGTAATCCTACAGGAAGTCAGGCTCTGATACCAACGCTGTCGGGACCCCGATCCTAAGTCACACCGATCTAGCATGTAACACACCATATCACTTTGCGGCCTCACGCACGGTATCCCCACGGGTGCAACCTTACCTGGCCCGGGACCGTTTGCGCATTTTGGCTCACGTATATGATAGTGTCGCTAGCATCCATATGACAGAGAACCCGGGCCGACATGACCAGTTATAAACCAAAAGTGGCACTAAATTACAGAGACAGGCATTCATGAACCAGCAACGAACGTGTCGGTCATCAACGTATGAACCCAAGTCGTAGCAAGCTACAAGGACTTAAAGGAACAACGCGTGACATTTCCCCTAAGGGACAGACACAGGAACGAAGAAGGACACATGCCGGTCAGCCTAAGTGTTCCGGAGCAGTAGCAAGCTACCAAGGCTCAGTGGAAACACTAGGAGACATTTCCCTGTAAGATAGGCTCCCAAGGGTAAACAACTAGGTGTCGGATCCCACACATACCAAGCATTTCAAAACATACACACAATATGCTCAATATGTGCAAATACAACATGGCATCACAACAAGACTCTAATAAACAAAGTATTTATTCATTAGGCTCCGAGGAGCCAAATATTACAAACATGGGTCTCATGACCCAACATTCAGAGCATACAAGCAACAAGCGGAAGCACTACATGTCTGAGTACAGACATCTACAAATGAAAAAGGCTGAAGAGCCTGACTATCTACAACACTCGTCCAAGATCGTAGCTGAGGTAACAAGCTACTTGTCGAAGTCCAAGCGGAACTACTAGTGAGACATCAATCCTATCTGCAAAACATAAATTAAGCAAACATGAGTACAAAGGTACTCAGCAAGACTTACATCAGATCCTATCATACATGCACTTGTATCAAGATGGCAAAGTGGGGTTTAGTTGCAGCAAGCCAGCTTTGACTCAGTGGCTATCCTGTACTACGATTGCTGGTAACTTTGAGGTGGCGCACACGAGTCCACTAAGCACCACACAATACACCACTATGGATTCATCCCCGTCTCCCTATGAGAAGGCCATCCATAGCACTCACACTTGTCTTGAGTATTTTAGAGAATCCACTTCAAGTTGTCTATGTACCACGTAAGCATCCAAGAATTCCATAATCGTGGACCCGGCTATTTGAATAGATCATGTTAACCCTGCAGGGGTGTACTTCTTCACACACGCTCTCGCCACTTACCGCCATGTACATCTCGTGTATCTCGGCAACCTTCAAGCGGAAGCCTGGCGAGGGTGTCGGCCACGACCTGACTAACCACACAAGACTCTAGTCCAGGTTTATCGCCTATTCGGGTTCCATCCGTGGGGAGATCCGGCCGGGGTGTCGCTCACGGCCCCAAATGATGTTCGCAGGGTTCCCAAGCCCACCTCGCCGAGTGGATCTACGCTTGATACACCGTGCCACGGTGCCTAGTCTGACCCAAGCCCACTGGCCGAGTGCCACTTGGTAGACTACTAACACTACCTACAAACACCAGAAACTAGTTGCAACTCCTGGACAGAGACCAAGTCGGTTAATAAGTCGAGAGGGGCACTTAAGCATTCCAATGCGTGGTAGTAGCTGGTCATTGGACAACATACAGAGAACTCAGTTCTTAGGGACGGTTCCAGTGAGACAACCCACCATGTACTCCTACATGGCCTCTCACCACTACCTTTACCAAAACGTGTTCACACGTTTAACCCTCAGCATCAGAACATATCATTTCACTCCAATTCATTCCCAATGAATCAGACCTGACACACTCTAAGCAATAGCAAGCAAGGCATGGTAAGATCACAACATGGCTTCAATCAACTCCTACACATGCTAGTGGGTTTCAACTATTTACTGTGGAAAGACAGGTCATGCAGAGGAATGGGTTTAACTACCGCAGCATAAAGTAGCAGTTAAAGTTGTTGTTGTCCTAATGCAATAACAGGGAGCATGAGCGAGAGAGGGATTGTATCGAAATGAACAAGGGGGTTTGCTTGCCTGGTAAAACAACGTGCAGAGCACTGCTCCTCTGAAAGGTACTCTGGATCGGTCTGCGGAGCTGGACCTATCGAGAAGAACGGTGCCGACAATCAAACACAAGCATATGCAACAATATGATGCATGAATATGGCATGAAAATATGATGTTGTTTGAGCTAATGCAACTAGCATTTTGATTGGTTGAACTCCATTTGAACCAAGGGTTCAAATGCAACTCTAAAATAAGTATTTCTAAATGCCATATATGTGTTTTCATATAAACAGTAGGTTTAACTTCATTTGTTATGCATGAAAATGGTACAGATGGATAGATTGAATTTTTCTGATAATTTTTCATATATAAATTATTTCATTCTGAGCTATGGTTGAATTTCTGTGATTTTTTGAAGTTTAAGCCAATTTCTGAAATAAATAAATCATTTAAGATTTATTTAAAAACCAGAACTGGATTACTACGTCAGCATGACACAAACATGACGTCAGCAGGTCAAAGGGGCTGGTCCAGAGTCAAACCTGACAGTGGGGTCCACTGGTCAGTGACTCAGTTAATTAACTGAGTTAATTAACTCTAAACTAATTCTAACACAAATGTCAACAGAGCAGGGCCCACATGTCAGTGGCTAATCTAATTAACCAAAACTAATTAATTAACTTAACGGTCAACTAACTAAAAGGGGTGGGGGCCCACCTGTCATTGACCCAGGGGTCAAGTCCTGGTCAAACCACGGCTAGCACGCCGGCGTTTAGCCGCCAGCGGCAGCAAACGCGGTGGAGGGCATCGGGTTTTCTGTTCCGGGGGTCATTTGCGCAGCTGAGACCATCTACGGGGACCTGGAGCTCACCCGCATCCATCCCAGCCAGCGGCAGCAGCTAGGGTGGCCGGAGCTCGCCGGAAACGAGCTCGCGGCGGCGCCGGAGTTCGGGCCTCGTCGGGGTTGGAGCTACGGGACACGGGGTGGCTAACGGAGAGGTGCTACGGGCTCCTGGTGAAGTGGCGGGTGCGGTGGCGTGCTCAGTTTGGAGCTTGCGTGGTTGTGGCCACGGCGGCGGCATCGCCGGCGGCGTTGAGGTCGGGCATCTGCGGGGTACGACCTAGAGGTCGCAGACGACGGCGAGGACAGGGGGGAAAGATCCGGGAGCTCACCGCGGTTCTGCTGGGGGGTTCAGTGGCTCGGGGAGGCTTCTGCTGCGGCGAATTCGTCGGCGGCGATCGTCGGCGTCCGAGGAGGAAGACGATGATGACGGCGGCTCCACAGGGCGTTCGGCGTCTGGTGGCTTGACGGAGAGGACGAGGGAGTTGTGGCGGAGCTCTCGGGCTACTCGGAGAGGCGAGGGGGAGACGGTTGCTACAGCAACGGCGATCGGCGGCGACGACGGCGGTCGGGACCGAGCTCGAGAGGGAGATAGAGGAGAGGGGAGGGGTCCAGAAGAGTGCAGGAGGGTCGGGGAGGTTGCGTGGCTGCTCCAGAGACCACCAGGCGGCGAGGGGGGATGAAGCAGAGAGGCAGGAGGTGGCGCGTTCGCCGTGCGCGCGCGCCGGCCACACGCCTCGGCCTCCTGTCATCGCCAGGAGGACGACGACTGGCAACTGGGCCGGCCCAGTGCCAGGCCAGCAAGTGGCCCAGGTAAAGCTAACCCTTTTATTTTCTTTTCTATTTTTTTCTGACATTTGTTTTGATTTAATTTCTAAATTAAATCAATTATTTTCTTCTGACATGTTTATTTTGCAGGGACCTAGGAATTAACCCAAACCCCTCAAAATAAAGAACCAGAATTTTGGACATATATAAAATATAAAATAAATATATATCCAAGCAAATAGTTATGGCATTAATTCCAAATGCCCAAAATAAATACTTATGAGCTCCTAATAATATTGGCTTGATTTTTATCTCTGGCCAATAGTTTTAGAGGGCCACATGAACATTTTCTTGGACCCTTTTGGCGCAACTTTTATTTGGGTCATTTTCAAAAGGGTTTCTGAGGGTTTCACAAGTCCTCATTTCAATTTCATTTGAAATTTAAACATGATGCAACCCACAAGACTAACCTAGTGCATACCAGAACTAGGGTTGTGACAGGCTTCTCCCCGGGTTGACCCCCTGAAACGTGCCCGTCTCTTCGAGGTCTCCATTAGGAACTTGCAGCTTCTCGATCATGGTGGGCGAGAGTAGGTTCAGACCGGCCCCGCCATCGACTAGCATCTTTGTCACCTTGAGGTTGCGTATTGTTGGTGAAACCAACAATGGCAAGCACCCGACCGCAGTAGTGCGATCAGGGTGATCCTCAGCGTCAAAGATGATAGGTGTGCTGGACCATTTCAGCGGGTTTTGGGCACCGGACGACGGCTCCGCCACTGTAATCTCACGCGCCAACTGTTTAAGTTGGCGGTGAGAAGTATGCATCGAGGCGCCGCCGTCGACGCACATGGCCTCCGTAGCTTTCTGAAATTCTTGGTCGCCGGACTCGTCGTCCTCCTCGTGATCGTCGTCTTCGGGCCTTCTGTCATGGCCCCGGGTGGGCCTCTCCTGCTGTTTATCCTTACCGCGATGGCCTGCTTGGCCGTTGCGCTTCTTGCCGGACCCATCGGCACCATCCTGGCCTTTCTCCTTATCCCGCCTCCCATATTCAGCCCTCTGCTTCTCAGCAAGGAGATCAACCTTTCGGTAGTCCAGGAGATCATGGCCCTTGGTGCGGTGGATCTTGCAATATCGCTTGCCGGAGTTCCCTGGCTTCTCGGTAGCCGCCAAGGCCCGGCAGGCGACACACCCGGCAATTTCCTTGCCGGGGTCACCCGCCCTGGTTTTCTTGGCGGAGCCGGTGTCATCAGATCCCTCGACGGCAAGCACGGCTTTACCCTTGCACTTCCTGTTGCGGTGCCGGCCTTTCTATGCCAGGGCGGTAGTATCGTCATCTGAAGAGTCGGTTTCCGCGCCGGCATCTTCGCCGGGGTACTTCCTTCCCTCTTCAGCCCAGGCACATCTCTCGGCGAGAACATAGAGCTCTGCCAAATCTTCCACCTTGGTCATCGCCAGTTCTTCACGTATCTTGCGATTACGCACGTTCTGATGGAACGCGCTGATGATAGCGGCAGGGTGGACGTCAGGGATGTTGTACTGCACCCGGCTGAACCTTTGTATGTACTTGCGCAGACTCTCGCCTTCCTTCTGGGGTATGACGTGCAGGTCACTCGCTTGGCCATGGGCTTGGTGACCTCCAGTAAAGGCGCCAACAAACTCATGGCACAAGTCAGACCAGGAGGAAATAGAGTCTACTGGCAAGTGCATCAACCACGACATGGCGTTAGGTTTAAGAGCCAACGGAAAGTTATTCGCAAGCACCTTATCATCGCGGGCCCCGGTAGCTTGCATCACGATGGTGTAGATGCTGAGGAACTCCGAAGGGTGGGTCTTGCCGTTGTACTTCTCGCCAACATCAGGCTTGAAGGTGCGGTGAGAGGGCCACTGGAACTGCCGCAGCTCACGGGTAAAAGCCGGACAACCTACCTCGTAAGGTAGACCTCCATGGCTCTCCGGTGCTGGGCGGTCCATAGCAGGCCCCGCTCGCCTGTCTGACTGGTGGCGCGCTCCGCGCCGGCGCTCGATGGTGGTTCGAGCGTCTTCATGAGCTCGCTCCTGAAGAACTTGACGCTGGTCGCCCTAGGTCCGTGGGTCGGGCGACGCTATGGAGATGGCGTCGCCCGCGACGTCCCGACGAGTCGACGCACGCGACACCGGGCGAGGAGGAGGCGAGTGCACCGTGGCCACGGCGCTGCCGGCCCTCCCGCCGCCGGTGCATGGGATCCCATCGGAGCGTCGACCCGGGAGCTCCGCTGGATTTGGTTCATCCTTGTTGGCGACTGCAACAAGGCTTCGGATGGTGGCTCTCCATTCGTCGAGTTTCCCCGTAACGGGAGGAAAGTCGAGGAGCAACTGCGCGCGCTAGTGCTTCGGCTGGGGTCAATGGTAACGAAACCTGCACGGACCGCGACGCGCTTCGACCCCTGACCGCGTCAGGAGGAGCTCCGTCACGATCCCGCGGTTGCATGCCATTTCCACCAACGCTCTGGCGGGCGGGCAGGTCTTCTATGTCCCGGGAGTGGCACTCGGGGCTCTTCCCGTGGCGACGCCCGGGATCTTCTGCGCGATGACGCCGCTCGTCGCGCGCTACTTGGGAGGAGTGTGATGTGGGCGCCGGCGTGGGAGTCCTGGAGGCCCTTGCGTCGCCTTCGGGTGATGCGGCAGCAACTTTGGAAGGCCCCGCGCCATTCGCGGAGGGCTCGGCTGCGTCCTTGGACATGGCGGTGTGCGGCCCATTAACGGGCACACAAACATCGCCACCTCCCAAACTCCGGCTGCTGGGATGGCGTCGGTGTTCGCGAGCAGCGCCCCGGGTCCTTTCCGCGACCGGTCCACTACTCGCCCGCGTCGGGGCGGGCTGTCCGGCCTCCGACTGGCCAACTACCACCGTCGTCTTCTTCTTGGGCACCATGATGATGAAGAAGCGTCGAACTGACTGCTAAAGCCGATTCTCACTACTGCACCCCCTACCTGACGCGCCAAAGATGTCGGTGTATTTTGATTGACACCTATGGGATCACGAGAATCCCTACTACGGTTGCGGGCCGCAGGGTTGAGAGAAGAGCGGATCTAACAATTAGCACACGGTTCCTTTACCCAGTTTCGGGCTGCAAAGATGCGTAAAACCCTACTCCTGCTTTGGTGGATTATATGTTTGTGTTCTTCAGCTAGTTATGGGGCGTGATCAGCTCTGAAAGTCGAGTCGCGAGGAGTTCTAAAAAGCAGAATCCTTCTCCTGGTCGCCTCGGGCCTCCTTTTATAGGAAAAAGGGGTTGCCACAGTGGCACACAGGAGGTGGAAAGGGTACAGTGATGCGAGGTTATCCCTCGCATTACAGGACAAGGCGCATTTAATGCGCTTAGCTTAGGTGTCCTCGCTTTATCGGGGACAAGGGGAGACGTCCGTCTTGTCCGTCGTCGCTCCTCCTTGTGTTGACACGCTCCCTAGCCAGCGGTGCCTGAGGTGCCATGTAGGCAGGCAGGCAGCTGAGGTGGCACAACGGCGGGTCTCCACGAAGATCTGCATGTTGCCACGCAGGAGCCTGCCCAGCTGGTTGGGTCGGCAGCTGCATTGGGCGGTGGAAACTCAGTTGGTGCGGGCCTAACGGTGGCCCTGCGGGTGTCCTCGGCAAGGGCCTTGCCGGGGCCCCGGCAAGGGTCTTGCCACGACGCCTGCTGTCATCCCCGGCAAGGTGCTTGCCGGAGGCCTTGTGGTCCTCCTTGGCTGGGATCCCGCCGAGGGTCGTCGTCCTCCTTTTAGTGTGTGTATCTGTCCTTGAATGTATTCTCAAAGATCTGCATGCCACCACGGGGATATCTCCCGAATCCTTGCCCCATGGGGGCAATGGACTCAAGGGTGATCCGCTCCGTTGGCGTGGGGCTAGCTGCCGCGGCAAGGGTCTTGCCGGGGCTGCCAGAGCCGGCCCCGGCAAGAATCTTGCCAGGGCTGCTGAAATTGGCTCCCGGCAAGGATCTTGCTGGGGGAGGCCGCTTTGTCCTTTGCTCTTTGTGGTCTTGTTCTTGGCGTTGCTCCAGTTCAATCGAGCTTCGGTCTTACTTTGGCTCAACTCCCCTGCTGTGCTTGGTGTGGTGGTGCCCGTGGCTCAGACTGGCCGTGCACAGTTATAGGGGTACAAAAAATGTATCCCTCTTTTTGTACACCGACATTTGGTTAGGGCGGCTAGGTATTTAAACCTAAGGACACAAAGTCCCGGACACACAGTCCAAGACACCATGTCCTCACCGTCTTCCCCTTGAGCTAAGGTCACATAGACCTCGCCCAATCACTCGTGGTAAGTCTTCACAGGTGACTTCCGAACCTTCACAAACTCGGTTACTGGCGATCCACAATTCCTCTTGGATGCTCTAGACCGTGACGCCTAACCGTCTGGAAGAAGCACAGTCTTGAAAGGTAACAAGCGTCGGATCCACTCAGGATCAATCTCTTCAGTGATGCTCAATCACTTTTGGGTTTGTAGGTGTTTGGGTTTGGTTTTGGGTTTTTCCTCACTTGATGATTTTCACTCAAAGTCCTCGGAGGATGGGTTGCTCTTATGACAAGTTTCAGTTTCTCTCGGAGCTGCCAACCAGCTAGTGGTTGTAGGGGGCGGCTATTTATAGCCTAGGGAGCAGCCCGACATGATAAGACATAAATGCCCTTAATGATATGACCGTTAGGTAGGTAGATATTTTGGGACAGCTGGCGCATAGCACAACAACGGTCAGAAATTTGAGTATCAAATTCCTAAGGGCTATCATGTTCCTCACTTGTAGGAAATCTGCACTGGCGAATTCCTAACTCCTCAGTCAGAACAAATTCCTCAGAGACCAGAAGAACTTCGTCTCTGTCACTGAAGAATATGACTGAACTGTATGAGATTTCAATGTCTTCACTCGAAGGGATTAGTAGGTGTAGGATTTTGAGTTGAGCATCAAATGGAAATTTTTCCTTAGTATTTCCTCGACCCCCTTTAACAGTACGGTGTTTCCTATGACCCAAGAAAGAGAAAATGAAACTACAAAGACAAAAGTCTTCATGCTTCATGTTCCTCAAATGATTACCAATTCTTCAAGGTCACACCAATTTCTTCACTTTCAAAGTCTTCAGAAAGTCTTGAGAGATCTAAAGTCTTTAGTCGAAGAACCTCATTTTTAGGGGTCGACTTTCTCTGTAAATATCAAACTCCTCATAGACTTGTAGACCTGTGTACACTCATAAACACATTAGTCCCTTAACGTATAAGTCTTCAATACACCAAAATCACTAAGGGGCACTAGATGCACTTACAATGCTGCTTGATAGGCCGGAGCCGAAACTTCCTAAGGCAGAATGCAAACAGTCTCTCTTCAAGGGATCCTTGCGGGAGACGCCTCCAGATGCCGCCACTACCCAGCAACCCCCCGAGGCCTGTCCAATGATTAGCCCGACGACACTAGTGGTGGTGGTTAGGGAAGGTATGGTGGGCTCACTACCGGCACCCACAAAGAAGCAAAGGAGGAGACCGGACAGGAAAGGCCCTAAAGGTGCTAGAGCTGCTTCAAGCAGCCAGCCGCCTCTGAAGCCCCGGGCGGTAGACATAATACCTGTCGAAGATAAGAATCATTTCCATGTCGCCAGCGAGCCGATCCTACCTGCCAAAGCACTAGAGCACATATTGAACAATGATCTAAGGAGACTCCATGAAGATGTGATGGCGAAAGAGAAAAGCCTTCTGATCACGGAAAAACTAGGATACCCGCTTTACGCGGCTCAGGTGCCGGGTGGGAGGTTGTATGTCGACACCTGGCCCGCAAATCAGTTCATCCTGCGATTTGACTACATCTACGACATGTTCCACATGACCAAGCTAGATTTCCAGTTCATCCGCATGTATGTGATGTATCTCAACCACTTCATCAGGATCGAGAACATACAATATATCTGCGTCGCGGACCCATTCTATATGCACAAGAGCTTCTTTGCAGTTTGCAAAGAGCACCGTCACTATGCGAGCAAGTACCTTGACGAATTCATAATCGCTAATAAGGACAAGGAAGCGGTTCTCCTGCCTTATCATCCCATGTAAGTCATCCATGCATATCCTTTCGTAAGTGTTAATCATTCCTTTGCCAGCATGGAGGCTAATTTAAGGTGTACTTAATTTGCGCAGCAGGGGCGGCGCCGTGCTCATCGTTCTGTACCTGTAATACTCCCATGCTATGTACTTGGACTCATCTAAGAACATCAAGAAAAAGGATTACACGCATGTAAAGATTGTTCTTGATAGTGCCATGTTTACCTTCAGCCTGTCTGGTGGATATATCAAGGTGAAAAGGCACAAGAAGAACGGGTTGGTTTTCCGCCGTAAGACTGACTTCTGCTGCATCCAGCAACCACACACCAGTCGGGTTGATGGATTCTACCTCATGCATCACATTCTCGAGTACAGACGGGATAATTAACGCCTTTGTATGTCACCTACTACCAAAGATGCCGAGATTGACAGGTGGGGCACAAGCATAGGAAAGACATCGGATAATCGAATCGGAGCTGAGTTTTATCACGTACAGTGTGAACTTGCCCAAGTGATGATGAAGCAGGTCCTCGAACCAACATGGATGTTCTACCATGGGCCAATAATGATGCGTGATGATGTCAGAGCACTGCTACTCGCTCAGCGTCTGGACCTTAAGCCTTTCAGGAAGCTCGGGTGCTTCCTCCCTGACTATAAAGATTGGACCGCCGACATCGAGCACTGATCACTCTAGTTAATTAGTTTGGGTATGAGGAACTTCATCATTTATGTTTACTATAAATTGCTTCTATTTTGCTCATTATGCCTCTTTGTTTTCTTAAGTACATTATGTTGCATATTATCGTTCAATTGATAAACTATCGATGCAGGTACATAGATCAGAGATGGTGAAGGACTTCTATGTCATGTTCGTTGAGAGTGTTCCCGGAGTCTACGACCACTGGCCAGACGCTCAGGCCTAGGTGGACAAGTACCCGGGTGCTAGCCACAGAGGATTCAACAGCAGAACCGAAGCGGAAAGTAGTTACTTGAGGTGGACACTCCGCCATGAGCGGGGGCGGGACCGCTGGTGCCTCATGTACTACATAGTCGTGCTCTTGCTCATGCTGATCACTCTTCTCTTCTACATCATGGTTTAAATAGAGATGATGAAACTTGTGCGTGTGCCATGACCATGCATTTGCACTTATTCGAGACATGACATGATCACTCTTTTGTATCGTTATTTCCGAGATGTGATTTTATTTGTGTTGAATGATGATGATGGTATGATGAGAGTACTGTATGTGTAGTATGATCTAATGAAACTACTGTATGGAGCCTGTATAAATACATCACAAATACGTACAGGGGATGTAAATCTGTGAAAGTAGGAATACTAGCAGTAGCGCTGGCAAGCATCTACTAGCAGAGCTGGATTAGCAGCAGTGCTTCATTTGTTCAAGCACTACAAATAGTTAGAAGTAGCGCTGGTCAGGGAAACGCTACATTTAACAATACTTACCAGTAGCGCTGCCCATACCAGCGCTACTGCTACAACTTAGCTATAGCGCACTAGCAGTAGCACTGGACCCAGCGCTACTGCTATGCATATTTCAAGCGCTACTACTAAGGTTTTCCCTAGTAGTGTTACCGGCAAGTCTCCTTACTTGTTCCATAATACAAGATCCCATGACTAAACTCATCAGTCACATGCTTGTAAGATTCTTGGGATGTTGTATTACCGATATGGCCCAGAGATATATCTCCGTCACACGGAGTGACAAATCCCAGTCTCAATCCATGCGAACCCAACAGACACCTTCGGAGATACCTATAGAACATCTTTATGATCACCCATTTACGAAGTGACATTTGCTAGCACACAAGATATTCCTCCGGTATCCGGGAGTTGCATGATCTCATGGTCGTAGGAACAGATACTTGACATGAAGAAAGCTATAGCAAATAACTTAAACAATATGATGCTAAGCTTACAGTTGGGTCTAGTCCATCACATCATTCTCCCAATGATGTGATCCCATTATTAAATGACAACTCATTTCTATGGTTAGGAAACCTTTGCCATCTTTGATCAACGAGCTAGTATAGTAGAGGCATACTAGGGACACAGTGTAATTTATGTATTCACACATGTATTACAGTTTCCGGTCAATACAATTCTAGCATGAATAATGAACATTTATCATGAATGTGAAATATGATAATAACAACTTTATTATTGCCTCTAGGGCATGTTTCCAACATAGATCGCATCTTTTCTTCCTACCTACAGTCCACGAAAAAGCCAGAAAACATAGGGTTAGATCATCATATCTGAACCAAGCTAAGCCTTTTGCCATATTCTGTTTGGTGTTTTGCTTTGTTGAATTTGCGGTTGCATCATCGTGTCAAGTTGCTGGTCTTAGCATCTAGTCATTTAGAGTTTCGAGTTATGTTCACAAGTTGTCACGCCACCGCCGCACCATCGTCATTATCGCTGCCATATACCACCACTGCGCCATCTGCATCACAGCTGCCATATACCACCACCACACCATCTTCATTGCCACTGCCCTATACCACCACCACATCATATTCATCGCCCCTACCATATACCTCCACCGCATATCCACCACCAATCTGATTCCATATATACCACTGCATCTCCATCACGCCAATCCGAGTCCACCTCCATCACAGATTCGCTACCCGTCCCTATGCCACCGCCCCTACATATATCCGCCACTAGTTCGAGTTCCATCAAATTTATCTCTGCCACCTATCCTAGTCTGTATCCAGTATTTGATTCTCTGCAATTGATTTCCTGAACATTTCCAAGTATGTGTCGTGACCAAGTCGGACTCCCCAACTTATGTACCAACCACAGATGAAAAATAGTTGCAATTTAAAAAAACAAGTATGGAAAATTCTGGCTAGGCAATTTCTAGACCATTTGTAGACTTATTCGGAAAAGAATTATTATAGAGCAAAAAAAAGAGGAAAAAAAGTTGAAAAAACTATGAAAAATAGATTCATAGTGTGCTTCACCCTTGTTTATGTGTCACATCGTTATTTTCTTCGTGTTCTAGGATCGCGTCTCTAGTATGGTCTAGCCTAGGACGAGCAAAGTACCGTCACTGAGCGTTTATTCAACTTTGCTTCTCTGAATTGATTATTGTTGACCCTTTTTGCTACCATATATATTAAGCCTTCCCAACTCCACATATCATCTACATTGTGCATTTGAATCCACCTGGCAATTGCTTTATCGAAGCTTTGAGAGCTTTGACTACAACGATTGCCAATCACCGCCTGCTGCTTGGCAAGAACAAGTAAGACTTTGAGATTTACTTGACGTATTTGTGACTCTCCACCACTTCCTATTAGTCTGTAGAATCATATTCTTGTGTATTTCTATTGCTGCTAACCATGAAATGATCATAAGACAACGAGACTGACTAGGAGAAGATGACGAACAAGGCGTTAAATGATGAATTTCAACAAGTGACGAGTGGATAGGTGCAAGATGTGCTGAACAGATTTGAAGAGGCGATGGATGAGATAAACGGCATTGAGAAGACGTTCGAAACAAAGCTAGATGACAAGTTTAATGAACTGCTTTCGTGTGTTCCACAACCACCACTGGTTGCACCTGCCGCACCTCTCCAACAACTACAAAAAGCACCTCCACGTTGCTTCGATCAAGTAGGATGAATGAAGCATGTTCCCCTTGAGCTTGGCCAACATTCTGGTGTCGCCACAACTTCTGTTGATGCTTCTGTATCTCCTGCTGCTACCGTCAAGGAGTACGACAAATACGAGGGTAATTATGAGGACGAGGTTGTTGAAAATAAGAACTACGTGCAACCACCAGCACCAGGTCGTCCACATGCATGCACCACCCCCTCGGGTACGAGATCATGACCATTTTCCTAAACTAGAATTTAATGTTTCGCCATTTGAGGGTAGATACATTCCTGATGTATATCTTGGGAGCTAGAAACTGAACAATGTATTACATGCTTAAAATATCCTGAGGATAGACGTGTTGCTGCTGCGGTTTGTGCATTCACTAGTTTTGCTTATGTTTGGTGGTCTGTACATTGTAGATTATATCATGGTAATATCCCAACTAGTTGGGCTGCTTTCAAAAATTCTATCCATACTCGCTGGGTTCCACTATATTATCAATGTGAACTACTTAAAAAATTGCAGCGTTTTATACAAGCAAAAAACTCTGTAGATGAATATTGTCAGGAATTACAAACTAGACTGAGTAGATGTGGTATTGTTGAGGATAACGAAGCAATGAGTGCACGTTTTATGGGTGGGTTAAATAGAGAGATCTAGACCATTTTATAGTATAATGATTATAACAATATCACTCATTTATTCCATCTTGCTTGCAAAGATGAACATGAAGTGCAGGATCAACATGCATAGACGCGAACTAATTTTTACGCGGGTTCATCTTCATCATGGGCACCACATATGTCCTATCATGGTTTTGTCATGGCAGATGTCCTCATGAAAGGACTTAGTCGTGAGGCCATCGCTGCATGGTAGTAGAATGAACAATGTTATTTTGAATCGAGAGACAAGGGTTTACCCAGGTCCGGGCTCGCTCGATCGAGGGAAAAGCCTACGTCCTGCTTTGTGTTTATTGATGATGATGATCTCGATTACAAGGGTGCAACTTGGCTAACTACTACTTGTGATCCGTGTTGGTAAATTCCCCGAAGAGGAGGGGATGATGCAAAAGATCAGCGGTAAGTATTTCCCTCAGTTATGGAACCAAGGTTATCAATCCAGTAGGAGAACCAAGCAACACTATGTAAACATCACCTACACACAAACAACAAAACTCTCAACCTAACACATAGAGGGGTTGTCAATCCCTCCAAGGTAAGATAACTAGATAGAGTGATATATGCAAGTAAAATAAAGGAAATTAAAATGCCGCATTGGACTTTTGGCAAAACATATATGAAAATATATGATCAGAAAATAGACCCCATGGCTGTAGATTTCACTATTTGCTTCTCTCGAGAAAATAGCTAACGGTGGGTAAACAAATTACTGTTGGGCAATTAATAGAAGAGCAAATAATTATGACAATATCCAAGACAGTGATCATGTATATACGCATCGCGTCCAAGATTAGTAGACCGACTCCTGCCTGCATCAACTACTATTACTCCACACATCGACTACTATCCAACATGCATCTAGTGTATTAAGTTAATGGAGAAATGGTGTAATGATTTAAGAACGATGACATGATGTAGACAAGATCTATTCATGTTGGAATAGACCCCATCTTGTTATCCTTAATAGCAACGATACATGCGTCTCATGTCTCCTTCTATCACTGAGATTGAGCAGCACAAGATCGAACCCAACACCTCTTCCCATTGTAAGATAAATCAATCAAGTTGGCCAAACAAAACCGAAATATCAAAGAAGAAATATGAGGGTATAATAATCATGTATGGATAGATCTGATCATAAACTCACAATTCATCGGATCCCAACAAACACATCGCAAAAAAGAGTTACATCAAATAGATCTCCAAGAACATTGTATTGAAGATCAAAAAGAGATAAGAAGCCATCTAGCTACTAACTACGGACCCGTAGGTGATACGTCCATTTTGCATCATGCTTTTATGTTGATATTTATTGTACTATGGGCTATTATTACACGTTATGTCACAATACTTATGCCTTTTCTCTCTTATTTTACAAGGTTTACATGAAGAGGGAGAATGCCGGCAGCTGGAATTCTGGGCTGGAAAAGAAGCAAACTCTGGAAACCTATTCTGCACAACTCAAAAACCTTTGAAACTCGACGGGACACTGTATGAGAAAATATAAAAAATATATGGCGAAAGAGAATCACCAGGGGGGCCACCACCTGTCCACGAGGGTGGGGGTGCCCCCCCCTCTAGGCGCGCCCCCTGTCTCGTGGGCCACCAGATGGCCCCCCGATGCCCATCTTCTCATATATGAGGTGTTTTGACCTGGAAAAAATCACAAGGAGGCTTTCGGGACCAGACGCCACCGTCTCGAGGCGGAACCTTGGCGGAAACCAATCTAGGGCTCCGGCATAGCTGTTCTGTCGGGGATACTTCCCTTCGGGAGGGGGAAATCGTCACCGCCGTCATCACCAACAACTCTCCCATCTTGGAGGGTTACCTTCATCGACATCTTCACCAGCACCATCTCCTCTAAAACCCTAGTTCATCTCTTGTATCCAATCTTTGTATCCAAACCTCAGATTGGTACTTGTGGGTTGCTAGTAGTGTTGATTACTCCTTGTAGTTGATGCTAGTTGGTTACTTTGGTGGAAGATCATATGTTAACATATATTATGCATATTAATACCCCTCTGATCATGAACCATATTATGTCTTGTGAGTAGTTACTTTTGTTCCTGAGGACATGGGAGAAGTCTTGCTATAAGTAGTCATGTGAATTTGGTATTTGTTCGATATTTTGATGAGATGTATGTTGTCTCTCCTCTAGTGGTGTCATGTGAACGTCGAGTACATGACACTTCACCATTTTTTGGGCCTAGATGAAGGCATTGGGAAGTAATAAGTAGATGATGGGTTGCTAGAGTGACAGAAGCTTAAACCCTAGTTTATGCGTTGCTTCGTAAGGGACTGATTTGGATCCACTTGTTTCATGCTATGGTTAGGTTTACCTTAATACTTCTTTTGTAGTTGCGGATGCTTGCATCAAAGGTTAATCATAAGTGGAAGGCTTGTCCAAGCAAGGACATCACCCAAGCACCGGTCCACCCACATACCAAATTATCAATGTAATGAACGCGAATCATATGAACGTGATGAAAACTAGCTTGACGATAATTCCATGTGTCCTCGGGAGCGTTTACCTTCATATAAGAGTTTCTCCAGGCTTATCCTTTGCTACAAAAAGGATTGGGCCATCTTTCTGCACCTTATTTACTTTTACCTTTTGTTACTTGCTACCAATTACCTTATCACAAAATAATATGTTACCGATAATTTCAGTGCTTGCAGAAAATACCTTACTGAAAATTGCCTATCATTTCCTTCTGCTCCTCGTTGGGTTCGACACTCTTACTTATCGAAAGGACTATGATAGATCCCCTACACTTGTGGGTCATCAAGACTCTTTTCTGGCGCCGTTGCCGGGGAGTGAAGCACCTTTGGTAGGTGGAATTTGGGAAAAAATTATATAGTGTGCTGAAATTTACTGTCACTTGTTGCTATGGCTCATCATCCTTTGAGGGGCTTGTTCGTGGTATCTTCAGCCCGACCAGAAGAGCAAAGAGTTGCTCCTCAACCTACTGCACCTGCCGAATTTTTTTGCTTTGAAACTCCTTCGGGTATGATAGAGAAACTGCTAGATAATCCCTTTACAGGAGATGGAACACTGCATCCCGATTTGCATCTAATCTATGTGGATGAAGTTTGTGGATTATTTAAGCTTGCAGGTATGCCCAAGGATGTTAACAAGAAGAAGGTCTTCCCTTTATCTTTGAAGGGAGATTCATTGACATGGTTTAGGCTATGTGATGATATTGGATCATGGAACTATAATCGTCTGAAGTTGGAATTTCATCAGAAGTTCTACCCTATGCATCAGGTTCATCGTGTTCGTAATTATATATACAATTTTTGGCCTCGCGAAGGAGAAAGCATCGCTCAAGCTTGGGGGAGGCTTAAGTCAATGTTATATTCATGCCCCAATCATGAGCTCTCAAGAAAAATGATCATTCAAAATTTTTATGCTCGACTTTCTCTCAGTAATCGCACCATGCTCGATAATTCTTGTTCTGGTTCTTTTATGATGAATACTGTTGAATTCAAATGGGATTTATTGGAAAGAATTAAACGCAACTATGAAGATTGGGACCTCGACGAAGGTAAGGAGTCAGGTATGACCCCTAAGTTTGATTGTGTTAAAGCTTTTTTGGATACCGATGTTTTTCGTGAATTCAGGACTAAATATGGGCTTGACTCTGAGATAGTAGCTTCTTTCTGTGAATCATTTGCTACTTATGTTGATCTTCCCAAGGAGAAGTGGTTTAAATATCATCCCCCCATTGAAGTAAAATTAGTCGAACAAGTATAAGTTGAAGAAAAGACTATCACTTATAATGTTGATCCTATTGTTCCCACTGCTTATATTCAGAAACCACCTTTCCCTGTTAGAATAAAGGATCATGCTAAAGCTTCAACTGTGGTTCGTAAAAGTAGTACTAGAACACCTACACCCTTTGAGCAAATTAACGTTGAACCTAGTGTTGCTATGGTTAAAGATCTCTTGGTTGAAAATTTAGATGGACATGTCATTTACCTCCAAGAGGAAGCTGCTAGAATAGCCAAACCCGATGCTAGTAATAAACATAGACATGTTGTAGGCTTGCCTGTTATCTCTATTAAAATAGGAGATCATTGCTATCATGGCTTATGTGATGTAGGTGCTAGTGCAAGTATAATCCCTCATTCCCTATATCAAAAAATTATGCATGATATTGCCCATATTGAGTTGGAAGGGATTGATGTTACTATTAAGCTTGCTAACAGAGGCACTATTTCACCAGTTGGGATTGTTAGAGATGTTGAAGTCTTGTGTGGGAAAGTTAAATACCTTGCTGATTTTCTTATTCTTAGTTCCCCACAAGATGATTTTTGTCCCATTATATTTGGTAGACCCTTCTTGAATACTGTTAATGCTAAGATAGACTACGTGAAAATATTGTTACTATTGGTTTAGGGGATATGTCTCATGATTTTAAATTAGCTAAATTTCATAGACAACCCCATGATAAAGAATTACCTAGTAAGGATGAAATTATTGGTCTTGCTTCTATTGCTGTGCCTCCTAACGATCCTTTAGAACAATATCTTCTAGACCATGAAAATGATATGTATATGAAAGAGAGAAGGGAAATAGATGAAATATTCTTTAAGCAGGGACCCGTGTTGAAAAACAACTTGCCTGTTGAATTTCTTGGGGATCCTCCTCCACCCAAGGGTGATCCCGTGTTTGAACTTAAACCTTTACCTGATAATCTGAAGTATGTTTATCTTGATGAAAAGAAGATATATCATGTTATTATCAGTGCTAACCTTTCAGAGCAGGAAGTAGAAAATTTATTGAAAACTCAGAAGAAGCACCGTGCTGCTATTGGATATACTCTGGATGATCTTAAGGGCATTAGTCCCACTTTATGTCAACACAAGGTAAAATTGGAAGAAGATGCTAAACCGGTTATTGATCATCAACGACGGTTAAATCCTAAGATGAAAGAATTGGTAATGAAGGAAATACTAAAGCTTCTAGAGGCAGGTATTATCTATCTAGTTGCTGATAGCTAGTGGGTAAGTCCTGTAATTTGCGTCCCTAAGAAGGGAGGTATGACTGTTGTTCCTAATGATAAAGATGAATTGATCCCACAAAGAATTGTTACAGGTTATAGGATGGTAATTGATTTCCGCAAATTAAATAAAGCTACTAAGAAAGATCATTACCCTTTGCCTTTTATTGATCAAATGCTAGAAAGGTTATCCAATCATACTCATTTTTGCTTTCTAGATGGTTATTCTGGTTTCTCTCAAATACATGTGTCAAAAGGGGATCAATAAAACACCACTTTTACTTGTCCTTTCGGTACCTTTGCTTATAGACGTATGCCTTTTGGTTTATGTAATGCACCTGCTACCTTTGAAAGACGCATGATGGCTATATTCTCTGATTTTTATGAAAAGATTGTTGAGGTTTTCATGGATGATTTCTCCGTTTACGGAACTTCTTTTGATGATTGCTTGAGCAACCTTGATCGAGTTTTGCAAAGATGTGAAGACACTAATCTTGTCTTGAATTGGGAGAAGTGCCACTTTATGGTTAATGAAGGCATTGTCTTGGGACATAAAATTTCTGAAAGAGGTAATGAAGTTGACAAAGCTAAAGTTGATGCTATTGAAAAGATGCAGTGTCCCAAGTACATCAAAGGTATACGAAGTTTCCTTGGTCATGCCGAGTTTTATAGGAGGTTCATTAAGGACTTGTCCAAAATTTCCAGGCCTCTCACTAACCTCTTACAAAAAGATATTCCCTTTGTCTTTGATGATGATTCTGCACCTATTGTCCAGCCTCCTGACTGGAATTTACCCTTTGAGATTATGTGCGATGCTAGTGATTATGTTGTAGGCGTTGTTTTAGGGCAAAGTGTCGGTAAGAAATTGAATGCTATCCAATATGCTAGTAAAACCCTAGACAGTGCCCAGAGAAATTATGCTACTACTGAGAAAGAATTTTTAGCAGTTGTATTTGCTTGTGATAAGTTTACACTTTATATTGTTGATTCTAAAGTAACTATTCACACTGATCATGCTGCTATCAAATACCTTATGGAAAAGAAAGATGCTAAACCTAGACTTATTAGATGGGTTCTCTTGATTCAAGAGTTTCATCTGCATATTATTGATAGAAAGGGAGCTGAAAACCCCATTGCGGATAACTTTTCTAGGCTAGAGAATATATTTGATGACCCACAACCTATTGATGATAGCTTTCCTGATGAACACTTAGCTGTCATAAATACTTCTCGTACTGCTCCTTGGTATGATGATTATGCTAATTACATTGTTGCCAAGTTCATACCTCCTAGCTTCACATACCAGCAAAAGAAGAAGTTCTTCTATGATTTGAGATATTACTTCTGGGATGACCCACATCTCTATAAAGAAGGAGTAGATGGTATCATTAGATGATGTGTACCTGCGCATGAATAGGAACAGATCCTATGCAAGTGCCACTTCGATGCTTATGGAGGACACCGTGCTGGAGATAGAACTGCACATAAGGTATTGCCATCTGGTTTTTATTGGCCTACTCTCTTAAAGGAAGCCCGTGAGTTTGTCTTAACTTATGATGAATGTCAAAGAATTGGTAATATTAGTAGACGTCAAGAAATTCCTATTAATTATTCATTTGTTATTGAACCATTTGATGTCTGGGGCTTTAATTATATGGGACCGTTTCCTTCCTCTAACGGATATACACATATTTTAGTTGCTGTTGATTACATTACTAAGTGGGTAGAAGCTATTCCAACTAGTAGTGCTGATCACAACACTTCTATTAAGATGCTTAAAGAATTTATTTTCCCGAGGTTTGGAGTCCCTAGATACTTAATGACTGATGGTGGTTTACACTTTATTCATGGTGCTTTCCGTAAAATGCTCGCAAAGTATGATGTTAACCATAGAATTGCATCCCCTTATCACCCACAGACTAGTGGTCAGGTAGAATTAAGTAATAGAGAGATGAAATTAATTTTGCAAAAGACAGTTAATAGGTCTAGAAAGAATTGGTCCAAGAAACTTGATGATGCATTATGGGCCTATAGAACTGCATACGAAAATCATATGGGTATGTCTCCATATAAGATGCTTTAGGGAAAAGCATGTCACTTACCTCTTGAGCTAGAACTGAAGGCATATTGGGCTATCAAAGAGCTCAATTATTACTTCAAACTTGCCGGTGAGAAGAGGTTATTTGACATTAGCTCTCTTGATGAGAGAACCTAGGCCTATGAGAATGTGAAGCTGTTTAAAGAAAAAGTTAAAAGATGGCATGACAAAAGGATACAAAAGCGTGAGTTTAATGTAGGAGATTATGTCTTGCTATAGAACACTCGTTAAAGAAAAGGTTAAAAATCATAAGGAGGCTTTCGGGACCAGACGCCGCCGTCTCGATGCGGAACCTTGGCGGAAACCAATCTAGGGCTCCGGCAGAGCTATTCTGCTGGGATACTTCCCTCCGGGAGGGAGAAAACATCACCGCTGTCATCACCAACATGTAGCGACCAGACCTCAAACAGTCTGATCTCTGTGCATCAGTGTCATCCCTGGATCAGTAATGCTGACACGCACAGTACTTGAAGGATTTATAACAGAGTAGCAATAACACACTTATTACATCGATAGTTCCAACGATGAACTTATTACAATAAAAATGGCTTAAGGCCATCTAACACGATAACAGCGGAAGGCTTGGAAGAAAAGTGAGTCCATCAACTCCAACGGCATCACTGAGTATAGAACCACGACCTAATAGGCACCTTACTCGTCGTCTGAAAAGTCTGCAACATGAACATTGCAACCCGAAAACGGGCCAGCACATGGAATATGCAGGTAAAGTAACACATAGAGAGTAACAAAAGTAGAGCTATACTATATGCAATATGGCTGGTGGAAAGCTCTATGGTTACAGTTTTGCGTAAAGCCAATTTTCCCCTACTGCAAAGGAATAGATTTTAATTAACTATCATGGTAGTTGAAACATCGTTGAGAAGATAGACATCCTCTCAACCCCAATTAATAATCATCATTAAACCCAACAATATTAATTAAAGTAACGTGATGAGATTCACATGATAATCCAAGTACTATATACTCAAGATGTCCGTAACCGGGGACACGGCTAATGATGATCAGTTTGTACACTCTGCAGAGGTTTGTGCACTTTTCCCCACAAGACTCGATCGCCTCCGTTGGAATTCTCGCATTGCAGGTTGTTTGAGGAACGGATGACCGAGACACAGTGTTTTAGAAGCACTAGCACCTTACGTCCGGGTGGACCGTACCAACCTACATCCCCTACATCTGCTAGTCCACCACTATAAGAGTTCGCACGACTTAGTCAACTATGCTAGAGCCCATAATAGCTTGTGGCTGCACACGAAAGTTTCTAGTATGAATAATCTCATGATCCCTTTGAGCCTAGGTGGTGGTCCATAAAGAAAACAGGCAATCGCTGGAATACCCAGGTTCCTCAGTCCACCCAGATGTGTGTGAAAGTTTCCACCTTAAGTTGAACCATTAATTAACAATCTCACATCTGTCATGGATACACTCACCCAATCCACGTCTACGAGCATAGCATGACCTAACAGCAAACGTAGAAGTAACTCCCAAGGGTTTGAAAATAATGCAGGTAATAGGTACTACCTCAATCTACTTCCCAGTCCCACAAGTTAACAGATCCTAATCATGCAATGTGTGAGGGTTTGACTAATGCAATGAAAACTAGGTAATTGGAAAGTATGATCAAAGTGTTACTTGCCTTGCTGATGATCCACAAAACCTAGAGATTCAAAGTAGCAAGCGGCGCACTCCGGGTACTCTATCGCAAACAAACAAGCACACAAATAGTACTTAACTAATGCACGGGTAAAACTCAAATAAGAGATGTAACCAGAAAGTTCAACTTAAGAACTCCGGTTTGCAAAAGAAACACCAAAAAGAAAGCAACGAAAGACAAACGGCAAAAGAGAAACAACTACCGTACCAATCTGAACCTAAGTCCAAATTTAGCAGAGGCAAACGCTTGGGTGACTAGGTTAAACGGAAAGAGAGTTTCGAGATGAAACTCGAGGCGCTTGAATCGCCTGATTCAAATAAACGAGCGAAAAGATAAACTAGAACGAAGATCGGATCAAAAAATCACGATCAGAAAATAACTACAAAAAAGAAAACTAAAAGCAGCTTAACGAACGGACGTTCGTCAGCTGAGACTAAACGATGAACTCGTTCGTGAAAACGAACGAATGGGTGAACGCTCACTAATTAACTAAACCGGGAAAAGAAAAAAACCGATCTATCTAAAAAACGAACTAGGGTTCTTAAAAAAAGACCGGTGTTTTTCTACCGAAAATCGGCGGCGGCGGCTACCTCGTCGTTCGGTCGGCGGGAGGCGTAGGCGGCGGGCGGCGGTGGCAGGCGGCGGTGAGGCTGCTGCAGCGGCGGTGGTGTGCAGCGGTGGCGGTGGTGCAGCGGCGACGGTGGTGCAGCGGCGGCGGCGGCAGTGTGCAGCGGTGGCGACGGCTTATGCGGCGGCGGCGTCGTTTGTAGTGGCGGCAGTGGCGTTTGCAGCGGCGACGGTGGCTTGCTCGCGGCGGGGCGGGGTGCGGCAAGGGGCAGGGGGGCGGCTATATATAGGGGGGCTAGCAGCTTGGGGGAGGGGGCAAGAAACGGCGGCGGCGGAGTCCGACGCTGGCACGGCGGCGCGCGGCTGGTGAAGGTGGCGCGGCGACTTGGGCCTGGCAACTTGAGACGATTGAAACAGACAAATCGTCAGATTTCCCAACGGTGTCCGTATGGAATAACTTGAAGAGAAGGCACACCGGTTGAAAAGATTAACATGACATCTTGATGATCAAGAAGGACTAGCACTCCCATAGAAATATGAGAACACCGATTAGGAAAGGTATGGAATCAACATTTGACATCGAAGCAACTCGAATACCAGAATCAAAACAAAACAAAGGGCAGATATTGAACGAATGAATTCCGTAGGTACATCAACTCGTCGAGAAGCCCTTGGAAGAAGAAAAAGATAAATAAAAAGGAACAAGGATCAGATAGAACAAATACAAGATAGAAGCTTCGTTCGGCATCTTCGTGCTGAAAGCTCATGGAACGTGTTACAAAAGGGTTTTGCAATCCCCGGATCAGCATAGCCAAGGACCCTTTAAGATGCAACTCCCGATCAGAACAAGTCCATAAAACAACTTCACTCAATGTAGAACCCCAAACTTCATATCGAGCATCTGTTGGAAGAATGCTTAGAACTACTGGATGAACCCACCTATAGATTTCCGAAAGTTTCCAGTTATGCAATTAGGTGTTGGGGATACACGGGAAGCACCGCGCAATCAACTCTAAACCTACATCCAGGTGTATCCATCCTTCAACACATAACCAGTCTTTCTCGGAAACTTTTTACCTCGGACCTTCGAAACGCATCCACTATACAAGCTATGGCAATACTCTCGAACTACCTCCCCAGTACTGGGTGATGTCGGGGTTATCTTGCCACTGGCCGTATAGGAGAGATTTTCGATGTCGGCCGTCTTAAGTATTTAGTACTGCCGCGATATGCTTGTGACGACAATACCCCGAAGCTCAACTCCTCGGTAACAGGAGGCATCGAGAACAATATCCTTGTCACAAGAACATCGAAACAATCCCAGAATACTCGCGGGATCCTAAAAAAAAAATTGGTGCAATTTTTGAAAGTAGAAGAGGCAAGAGTAGTCGTCAGGAGTCCTCACCAGAGTGAAAAGGGGATGAGAAGCAAAGAAATCCTACTCTCCGATATAATATATAGGACTCAAAACATTTTCAGTGTGTGCCTAGACTCAACCGTGAACGATTCGATCAAACAGTGGGGGCTTCTAGGTCGGAGAAGGCTCTGAATACCAACTTGTAATGCCCAGGATGGGACTATACCTCCTACGTGTCGAGGCACGACTTAAAGGTATAAGCCCATCCTGGAATGATCTCAAGTTTGGTATCTTTGCACGACTCATGTAAAAGAGGGATTAAATTGCAAAAGGAGATAGTTGGCTTACACTCGCCACTTCACACAATACATTACATAACAATCATCATTCAAAACATCACAACCCGACTACGGGTGAAGATCCAAAAGAAAGATACCAAAACAACATAAAGCCACAGGTCAGGATCGAATCCTAGTAGAAACCACTACTGATCGTCGAAGCGTCACAAACAAACAGCCAAACTCTTCATCGAGCTCCCGGTGAAGAACTGAACAAACTCCTGCTTCAAACTCGGCTGAACCTGCATCTGGTGTTGTAGTAACTGTGAGCCACAGAGGACTCAGCAATCCCGTTCCCGGGTAACACGACTATTTAAGCCTTGGGTGAGGACAAGGCTGAAGAAAAAATAAGAGGTGAAGGAACAAACAAGAGTCTGCAGCAGCAACTAGCACTAACTTACGCAAAAGAGAGCGAGAAGAGAAGTGCCTCGGTCGAGAGATGATCACGAAGTGATCCTAACTAAAGCCGGTCTAACATAACCCCACCGTGTTCAACTTCCGAATCCCTATTCGGAAATTGAAAGTCACGGTACACGCGCTGGTAGTGTATTAGAACATTGTGTCAAGATATCTACAACCGGATATTAACAAGCTCCCATCTGCCACATAACCGCGGGCACGGCTTTCGAAAGTTCAAACCCTGCAGGGGTGTTCCAACTTGACCCATTACAAGCCCACGATCCGCGGAGTCGCAACTCCAAGGTGGGAAGACCCGAGTATTCTCGGAATCCCGTGCTCAAGTTAAACCGAACTAAGGTAAGGCTAATCCAGCAAATCCTCCCGGCGTGTCGACACCCTGATAGTAGCCGCGCGTATCTAAGTCTCAGGACACGACCGGATGGGCGATTCTACAGGTTATACCAGATACCTCGGGTTGCCCCAAGGCGGCCCCGCAGAACCCCCGTTTGGGACCAACACCATCAGCGTTGGGCCCCCCTGCTATGTAGAATTAAGAATCCTCGGGGACGCGACCCCCTATGCAATTTTAATTAATTAATTAAGTTTTTATAATGAGGCAAATAGTACCAAATGTTGGGACTTGCTGGAAAAGACTTAGCACTTAGCGGTTTATCAAGGGGGTCCCATACACCCCAACCGTGTTAGGAACGCATAATCAAGGAACATAACACCGGTTTATACGGTTCCTAACGGCATGAGTGGAACAAAACACCAAGCAAAAGGCTTAGCCTTCCACCCTGCCAGTATATAGATGATTTCATTTTAAGCATATAAATAGTGTGATATAACCCAACCAAACTTCAACGTGAAGCGAGCATCTTCAATCTTCACCTGCAACTAACAATGCTATAAGAGGGGCTGAGCGAAGCGTACTTAGCCAAGCAACGGTTTGCATAGGTAGGGTGGTTAGACAGGTTCATGGTTACAATAGGAGGCTGACAGGAAAACATGGGCATCGAGGCAAAACTATAGAGCGATACTCTAGCAATAGGCAAAAAATAGTAATGGTATCCGGGTTCGGTCATCTTGCCTGGGATTCCACAAGGGAGAAGAACAGATCCACTAAGTAGATGGAGCAACACAGACGAGCGAATCCTCACAACTCCGGAACGAAACCGAAGCTAACAAGAGAAGCAACCGGAAAGAAGAAACGACACGGTAAACACACAAGCATAGACATGGCATACGATGCACAAACAAGTATGATGCATGTCCGGTTTAATTATGCAAGGCATGGCAAAGTGCACAAACAAAACTACAAGTTAAGTGGAGCTCAATATGCAGCGAGTTGCATATTGGCGAAACACCACATTTAATTAGTTAATTGACTCTCGTTTATTTACAAGACAAGATTAAATGTTTGTTAACATGGCAAGAGGTGAAGCATAATAAAACTACACTATTAAGACATTTTAAATGAGGCCGGAAATAATAACAACATATCCGGAAAATCCCCATGAGCATGTTTAATAATTATTGAAGCAACAACAATTAAACATTTTAGTGTTGTTAACATGATGCGGATGACATGATCAAGTTTATGCAATTTTTATTAAAAAGGTTAACAAGAAGAGATATGAAGCATCGTCACCGTGGTGGATGGAAAGGGTGCCACGGCAACGATCCGAAATGATGCAAAGGCAACAACTCGGTTCCGGTAACTCGTTGAGAGTCCGGTGCAAAAGGAAAGATGGCGTGAGCGAGTCAAACGATATGAAAGAGGTGGGGTGATCCCGTTACCGGGTTCCCACGAGTCGGCGACGAGGCAACCGAGGAACATGACAACGGACGAAACGGACACGGTGCACACAAGGAAGACATTTCATACAACTCAACAAGCATCACACGGGTCATCCACGGGGTCGTCTTGTTATACCTTTGAAGCGTGCGTTTCGGGGCGGTTCGAGACGTAGAGGAAGGAGTCGTTCTCGCGGGTCGTAGAGGAAGTAGTCGTTCACGAGGCGGTAGTTGTACTCGGGCGACGGTAGTGGTACTCGCGGTCGTCGAGCGACGGTAGTGGTACTCGGGGCGACGGTAGACGTTCACGTAGGCGTTTCCGTTTCCTAAGAGGTACTTGTCGCGTCGGCGTTCGTAGTGGTACTTGTGGTCTTCGAACTTGTCGACGGTAGTGGTACTTGACATATCGCCGTGTAGTCGGACTTGATGCTTTGTAGAACTTGCGCATCGTCGTGTATCCGTTCATATTGAAGAGGAACTTGACGCAACGCCGGGTTTACTCGTACACGGTTCATCGGACAAGTCAACAGTACAACACAAAACACAAAACAGGAGCTAAACAAAAGGGGCAGCACGGCGCTGTGGGGAGCTGCGGCTGGAGGGCGCGGCTCGAGGGAGCTCTTGCTGGTCGATGCGGTCCTGGCCTGGCCGCAGGGGAAGACGGACGAGCTGGGCGCGGCGGACTTCCTGCCTTGGCACGCCAGGAGCGGCGCGGTGGCTCTGGCCTTGGGACGCGGTGGCGGGCACCCGGAGCTGGGAGGGGGCCACGGCGCTGGCGCTCGACCATGGCTGCTGCAGGTGGACAGCGCGGATGCTAACTAGCCGGCGCGGTGCTGAGGAAACGGAGGGAGGCGCACCACTGGCTCAGGGCGTTGGAGGAGCTGGCTGAATGGGAGCTCCTTGGCGAGGACGGAAGGGCGGCTGGCTCGTGCCAGAGGAGGGAGCCGCGCAGACGGCTGGCTCTGGCCGGCTGGAGCCTGGAGGCCGAGCGCATCGGGCGCCAGGAGAAGGGAGGCAGGGGCGCGGCTGCGCGGCTGCGCGTCGCGGAGGAGGGAGCCCGCGCGTGGGGCAGCTCGTGCCAGAGGGGGAGGTCGTGAGGCGACGCGGCCAACTGGCGATGCGGGCGCGGAGGGGCTCGGCCCTCCTGGGCCGACGGAGGCGGGAGGCCATGGCACGAAGGAGGCGAGGCCGCGGGAAGACTCGGCGACGAGAGGGAGCGAGGCAGAGGGAAAATCGGGCCTCGGTCGTAGATCGAAGGGGAGAGAGAAGGGGAGATCGGGCATCGTCCCTGGAGCGATGTGAGGAGGTGCGAGGGAGAGGTCGAGGGGTTCGGGACTCCAAGCGAGGGGAACGAGGAGAGTGCGGCGGCTGGGGGTCGATGAGAGGGAGAAATGAGTGCTCTAGGGTTAGGTGGCTGCTGGGCCAAAGTGGGCCAAGAGGGAAGATGGGCCGCGGGCCGGCTTAGGGACGGAGGAGGTAAAGAGACTGAGAGCCTGGCTGCTGGGCTCACCCTTCTCTTAATAAGAAGAGAGAAAGAAAGAAGAAAAAGAAGATAGAGACAAGATTAGAGAAAAAAGGAAAGAGGGGGTTAGGAGAAAAGTTAGCACAAGGGGTTAATATTTTTCTCGGGCTCATAAAAAGAGCACGGTCCGAGAAAAATAGAAAAGGCGTGATTGGAAAAAATAATTCAAACATATTTGAATTTAATTCAAATAGTTTTGAACTAAGACTTGATGATTGAAGTGTCCAAAAATGTTCAAATTTTTGGAGGAACCTCGAAACAACGGAAAAGAATTATTGGCAAGATTTTAAGGAGAAACTCGAAGTGAAAAGACATGGGGAAATTATGCAAGTGTGTTATGGTGATTCCGAAGCAATGGAATAATTAATAAATATAGCTCCCTAAATATTGAGAGGCTTTTATCTGTTTTAAAGAGAAGACACCCTTCCCTCGATTTAAATGGACTGAAGGCCCACACGATTTTTTTAGTTGCAAAAAAATTAATGAGATGATGGCATGATGATATGATGCAATGCAAAAATAAATAACACAAGCACAAATAACACACACGGGCAACCCGGAACATCTGGAATCTTCTGGGACGTCGGTCTCGGGCGTCACATCCACGCTAACGTGGTTCACTTGCCCCCTATTAAAAGGGTTCAGCTTCTTTCCAGAGCTTGCATTGCCATTTCCATTCTGGGCTTCTGGACATTCATTGGCGTAATGTCCCGTCTTCTGGCACTTGAAGCAAGTGATTTGACTCAGGTCTCGCTTGGCTGGAGTTGTTGGGTTGGTGCGGTTTTGTCCGTTGCTTCCTCCATTCCCATTCCCATTCTTGGGACCACTATGATTGTGCGAGCTACCTCCTCCATGGGTATGTTGAAATTGTCCTACCGTTTTAGGGTTAAAATGAGGCTTCTGCTGAGCTCCAGAACTGTACTTTCCTTGTCCATACTTCCTCTTACGACTTTCAAGCTGTTGATGCTTCCCTTCAATCATTAGAGCTCGATCAACCAGTTCCTGGTAGTTGTTGAAAGTTGCCACCATCAACTGTACGCTCATCTCATCATTCAGCCCTTCCATAAATCTCTCCTGCTTAGCGGCATCTGTGGCCACATCATCTGTGGCATAACGAGATAGGGTACTAAACTCATCCACATACTGAGCCACAGTACAATTGCCTTGGCGCAAATTGCGAAACTCCCGCTTCTTCATGCTCATAGCTCCAGTTGAGACATGGGCGGTACGAAAAGCTTGCTAAAACTGATCCCAAGTAACATTGGCTATGGGAAAAGTGGCGGTGTAATTCTCCCACCACGCTGCGGCTGGTCCAGACAACTGATGTGCGGCAAAACGCACCTTCTCAGCATCTGAGCAGTTAGCAGTGGTCAAATCCCTTCCAATCTTGCGCAGCCAGTCATCAGCGACTATTGGTTCAATGCTACTAGCAAACACCGGTGGTTGTAACCTTAAGAAACGGGTCAGGTTATCCACGGGTGGTGGTGGTGGAGGTTTGTTGTTGTTCTGGTTGTTCTGAGTGTTCTGGACAAGAAGTTGCATCAAGGTGTTTTGCTGTTGGATCAACTGAGTGAGCTCAGGGGGAAACTCAAATTCGGGCTCACGTCTTGGAGGCATCTTATGGGTGTAGAGGGAAGAGATTAGAATATAAAAGAGGTCTAAGGGAAAATCACTACCCAAATGCACATGAGGCAAACACAAACATAACACACCAATATCAATTTCAAGCAAGGGATTATATGGATCTAATCGTTAGTGCTCTAAGTCTACTAAATGGGAAAAACTACTAGTCATAGGAAGGTCTTCTAGAAATTTTGATCGGCAGAGGATTACATGATGTCAGCTCCAGCTTCATCTTCATATTCCTCATCATCGCTATCATCGGGGTCTGAGTCCGTGTCGTCAAGGATAATGTAGTCTTCAGGTGGAATCTCCTTGGGTTCTTCTTCCTCTTCTCCCATGAATACTCCTAGCTTTCATGTCAAGTCATCATTCTTCTCCACAAGTATTAACATCTCCTCCTCGTATCCGTTGCGTGTAGACTTGAGTTCCTCCTCTAACTCCAAGTTTCTGGTTAGTGCTTTCTTCAAGTCTATCATCCCTGCACACATCTGGTGTTCCAGGCGACGAATGTGCTGGTTTAACTCTTGAATGAACGATGCAATGGACCTGTCCTTCCGGGTGTTGATCATGTCCCACCGCTCATCTCTACGTCCACAAATCTGGTAGATGGTGTCCTTTAGCTCCTGCTTGTAAATTTCTCCTATCCTTCCAATAGAGATGTGGGCTGCCATGCTTCTACCTAGACTCCATGTAGGCGCATTAAAGGAAAATTCTATGGGTACGGTGACGGGCATGAACGTCCTTCCTGGAACTTGAGCTTGAATCAACCAGCGCTCCTCTTTAGGTAAAGTGGCGTTGTAGGTTCCGGTGAAGCGTGGTAATCCGATGTTTAGATATCTGGTGACTTCCTTCAGGTGTCGTCCAAATGGTGTATCTTCATCAGGTTGCGTGAACTTGTTCCTTGCATCCACCATCCTAAAAGAGTAGAAAAGATGAGGAGTCAGAAAAGAGAAGAGTGAATAGTGCTCTAGGGTTTTAGCTTAGTGGTCGTGTCCTACAGTCAGCGTGTGCTCTGATACCATCTTGTAGCGACCAGACCTCAAACAGTCTGATCTCTGTGCATCAGTGTCATCCTTGGATCAGTAATGCTGACACGCATAGTACTTGAAGGATTTATAACAGAGTAGCAATCACACACTTATTACATCGATAGTTCCAACGATGAACTTATTACAATAAAAATGGCTTAAGCCCATCTAACACGATAACAGCGGAAGGCTTGGAAGAAAAGTGAGTCCATCAACTCCAACGGCATCACTGAGTATAGAACCACGACCTAATAGGCACCTTACTCGTCGTCTGAAAAGTCTGCAACATGAACGTTGCAGCCTGAAAACGGGTCACCACATGGAATATGCTGGCAAAGTAACACTTAAGGAGTAACAAAAGTAGAGCTATACTATATGCAATATGGCTAGTGGAAAGCTCTATGGTTACAGTTTTGCGTAAAGCCAATTTTTCCCTACTGCAAAGGAATAGATTTTAATTAACTATCATGGTAGTTGAAACGTCGTAGAGAAGGTAGACATCCTCTCAACCACAATTTAATCATCATTAAACCCAACAATATTAATTAAAGTAAGATGATGAGATTCACATGATAATCCAAGTACTAGATACTCAAGACGTCCGTAACCGGGGACACGGCTAATCATGATCAGTTTGTACACTCTGTAGAGGATTGTGCACTTTTCCCCACAAGACTCCATCGCCTCCGTTGGAATTCTCGCACTGCAGGTTGTTTGAGAAACGGATGACCGAGACACAGTCTTTCAGAAGCACTAGCACCTTACGTCCGAGTGGACCGTACCAACCTACATCCCCTACATCTTCCAGTCCACCACTGTAAGAGTTCGCACGACTTAGTCAGCTATGCTAGAGCCCATAATAGCTTGTGGCTGCACACGGAAGTTTCTAGTATGAATAATCTCATGATCCCTTTGAGCCTGGGTGGCGGTCCATAAAGAAAACAGGCAATCGCTGGAATACCCAGGTGCCTCAATCCACCCAGGCCACCTTAAGTTGGACCATTAATTAACAATCCCATATATGTCATGGATACACTCACCCAATCCACGTCTACGAGCATAGCATGATCTAACAGCAAACGTAGAAGTAACTCCCAAGGGTTTGAAAATAATGCAGGTAATAGGTACTACCTCAATCTACTTCCCAGTCCCACAAGTTAATAGATCCTACTCATGCAATGTGTGAGGGTTTGACTAATGCAATGAAAACTAGGTAATTGGAAAGTATGATCAAAGTGTTACTTGCCTTGCTGATGATCCGCAAAACCTAGAGATTCAAAGTAGCAAGCGGCGCCCTCCGGGTACTCTATCGCAAACAAACAAGCACACAATAAGTACTTAACTAATGCACGGTTAAAACTCAAATAAGAGATATAACCAGAAAGTTCAACTTAAGAACTCCGATTTGGAAAAGAAACAACAAAAAGAAAGCAACGAAAGACAAACGGCGAAAGAGAAACAACTACCGTACCAATCTGAACCTAAGTCCAAATTTAGCAGAGGCAAACGCTTGGGTGACTAGGTTAAACGGAAATAGAGTTTCAAGACAAAACTCCAGGCGATTGAATCACCTGATTCCGATAAACGAGCGAAAAGATAAACTAGAACGAAGATCGGATCAAAAAATCACGATCAGAAAATAACTACGAAAAAGAAAACTAAAAACAGCTTAACGAACTGACGTTCGTCAGCTGAGACTAAACGATGATCTCATTCGTTAAAACGAACGAACGGGTGAACGCTCACTAATTAACTAAACAGGGAAAAGAAAAAAAATGATCTATCGAAAAAATATGAACTAGGGTTCTTAAAAAAAAAGACCAGTGGTTTTCTATCGAAAACCGGCGGCGGCGGCTACCTCGTCGTTCGGCCGGCGGGAGGCGTCGGCGGCGGGCGGCGGTGGCAGGCGACGGCGAGGCTGCTGCGGCGGCGGTGGTGTGCAGCGGCGGCGGCGGCGGCGGCTTATGCGGCGGCGACGGTGTTTGCAGCGGCGGCGGTGGCTTGCTCGCGGCGGGGCGGTGTGCGGCAAGGGGCAGGGGCGACGGCTATATATAGAGGGGGCTAGCAGCTTGGGGGAGGGGGCAAGAAACGGCGGAGGCGGCGGAGTCCGACGCTGGCACGGCGGCGCGCGGGCAGTGAAGGAGGCGCGGCGACTTGGGCCTGGCTTGGCTGGGCTTTGGCCCAGTCGGGTTTGGGTCCCCCTACCCTTTTTTTTTCTAATTAACGCCCGCGCTACAAAAAGAAACCCTAGAAAATAAAATAAAAAACTAAAATTGCCAAAACAAATTTTCACCGTCTAAATAGAATATTTAGAACAAGATGAACATTTTCTTGTCACTAAAATGCATTTTTGGAAACATGCAATTTTTCCTAATTCAAATAAAACTCCAAATAAAACTTATTAGATTTTTTTTTAAATCCTCAGTATTTCTTTATTTTTGGGAGAGTCATTTTACTCCCTCTCTCATATTTTCATGATACAAATACTTGAAGATAAATTAAATAAAATCAAATGACCCTATTTTCAAAATTTGAGAGACCTCAAATATGAAAATATTGAAATCCCCAACTCTCTCCGAGGGTCCTTGAGTTGCTTAGGTTTTCTTGGATCCACCAAAAGCAAGAAAAAAATATGATATGCATGATGGTCTAATGTATAACATTCCAAATTGGAAATTTGGGATGTTACACAACAACTCTCGCATCTTGGGGAGGGTTATCTTCATCAATATCTTCACCAGCACCATCTCCTCTCAAACCCTAGTTCATCTCTTGTATCCAATCTTTGTATCCAAACTTCAGATTGGTACCTGTGGGTAGCTAGTAGTGTTGATTACTCCTTGTAGTTGATGCTAGTTGGTTTATTTGGTGGAAGATCATATGTTGAGATCTATTATGCATATTAATACCCCTCTGATCATGAACAATATTATGTCTTGTGAGTAGTTACTTTTGTTCCTGAGGACATGGGAGAAGTCTTGCTATAAGTAGTCATGTGAATTTGGTATTCTTTTGATATTTTGATGAGGAAGGCATTGGGAAGTAATAAGTAGATGATGGGTTGCTAGAGTGACAGAAGCTAAAACCCTAGTTTATGAGTTGCTTCGTAAGGGGCTGATTTGGATCCACTTGTTTCATGCTATGGTTAGGTTTACATTAATCCTTCTTTTGTAGTTGCGGATGCTTGGATTAGAGGTTAATCATAAGTGGGAGGCTTGCCCAAGCAAGGACAACACCCAAGCACTGGTCCACCCACATACCAAATTATCAAAGTAACGAACGCGAATCATATGAACATGATGAAAACTAGCTTGACAATAATTCCCGTGTGTCCTCGGGAGCGTTTTCTTTCATATAAGAGTTCGTCCAGGATTGTCTTTGCTACAAAAAGGATTGCGCCATCTTGCTGCACCTTATTTACTTTTACCTTTTGTTACTTGCTACCAATTACCTTATCACAAAACTATCTGTTATCAATAATTTCAGTGCATGCAGAAAATACCTTACTGAAAACTGCCTATCATTTCCTTCTGCTCCTCGTTGGGTTCGATAATCTTACTTATCGAAAGGACTATTATAGATCCCCTACACTTGTTGGTCATCAGTAGGTACGTGGTAAACTACTCACACATCATCGAAGGAGCACCAATGACGATGATGAACCCCTCTGTGATCGTGTTCCTCTCCGGCGGAGTGCCGAAAAAGGCCCCTAGATTGGATCTCGTGGTTCTGGAACTTGCGGCAGCTAAACCATTTTTTTGTCGACTCCCTTAGGGTTTTTGAATATTGTTGTATTTATAGAGCTGGAGGTCGACAGAGAAGGGCACCATGGGCCCCACAAGGCACCAGGGCGCGCCTAGGCCTCCTGGCGAGCCCTGGTGTGTTGTGGGCCCCACCGGCCTGCTCTGGTACACCTCTTGGGCTCTCTGGGTCTCTTCTGGGCAGAAAAAATCTCCAAATTTTTTTGTTGCATTTTGACTCCGTTTGGTATTGATATTCTGCAATGTAAAAAAACAAGCAAAGAATAGCAGCTGGTTGATACTTCCACTTTGCATCATACTTTTATGTTGATATTTATTGCATTATGGACTGTTATTTCATATTATGATACAATACATATGCCTTTTCTCTTTTATTTTACAAGATTTACATGAAGAGGGAGAATGCCGGCAGCTGGAATTCTGGACCGGAAAGGAGGAAATCTGAGAGGCCTATTCTGCACAACTCCAAAAGTCCTAAAAATCTATGGAGAATTATTTTGGAATATATAAATAATATTGGGCGAAGAAAATCCAGAGGGGCACCCACCAAGTGGCCACAAGCCTAGGGGCGCGTCCTACCCCCCAAGGCGCGCCCCCAAGGCTTGTGGGCCCCCTAGCAAGTCCCTGGTGCCCATCTTCTTCTATATTGAGGGTTTTGACCTGGAAAAAACTGAGTAGAGATTTCGGGACGAAACACCGCCGTCTCGAGGCAGAACTTAGGCAGTACAAATCTAGGGCTCCGTCGGAGCTATTCTGTCGGAGAAGCTTCCCTCTAGGAGGGGGAAATCAAAGCCATCATGGTCACCAACGATCCTCTCATCGAGAGAGAGAGGGTCGATCTCATGTTCATCAGCACCATCTCATCTCAAACCCTAATTCATCTCTTGTATTCAGTATTTGCCGCAAAACCTCAGATTGGTACATATGGGTTGCTAGTAGTGTTGATTACTCGTTGTAGTTGATGCTATTGATACTATTAAATACTCCTCTAATTATGAACATGAATATGCTTCATGAGTAATTACATTTGTTACCGAGGACATGGGAGAAGGCTTGTTATAAGTAATCATGTGAATTTGGTATTCGTCCGGTATTTTGATGAGATGTATGTTGTCTTTCCTCTAGTGGTGTTAGGTGAATGTCGACGACATGACACTTCACCTTTATTCGGGCCTAGGGGAAGGCATTGGGAAGTAATAAGTAGATGATGGATTGCTAGAGTGACAGAAGCTTAAACCCTAGTTTATGTGTTGCTTCTTGAGGGGCTGCACATATGGTTGGATTTTTCTTAATTCTTCTTTCATAGTTGCGGATGCTTGCGAGAGGGGTTAATCATAAGTGGGAGGCTTGTCCACGTAAGGACAGCACCCAAGCACTGGTCCACCCACCTATCAAATTATTAAAGTAATGAGCGCAAATCATATGAGCATGATGAAAACTAACTTGACAATAATTTCCATGTGTCCTCGGGAGCGCTTTGCTTTACAAAAGAGTTCGTCCAGGCTTGTCCTTTGCTATAAAAAGTATTGGGCTACCTTTCTGCACCTTTGTTACACTTGTTACTTGTTACCCATTACGCATCATCTTATCACAAAACTATCTGTTACCGATAATTTCAGTGCTTGCAAAAAATACCTTGCTGAAAACTGCTTGTCATTTCCTTCTGCTCCTCGTTGGGTTCGACACTCTTACTTATCGAAAGGACTAAGATAGATTCCCTACACTTGTGGATAATAAACACTCTGTTCTGGCGCTGTTGCCAGGGAGTTAAACATCTTTGGTGAGTGGAATTTGGTAAGGAAAAAATTTATATTATGTGCTGAAATTTATTGTCACTTGTCACAATGGAAAACAATCCATTGAGGGGTTTATTCGGGGTATCTTCACCTCGACAGGAAGAACAACGAGTTTCCCCTCAACGTACTAAAGCTACTGAAAATATTTAGTACAAAATTTCTTTCGGTACATTAGAGAAACTGCTAGCTAATCCTTATGCAAGAGATTCAACACTACATCCTTATATGCATCTAATCTATGTGGATGAAGTTTGTGGATTATTTAACCTTGCATGTCTGCCGGAGGATGAGGTCAAGAAGAAATTCTTCCCTTTATCTTTGAAGGGAAAGGCATTGACATGGTATAGTCGATATGATGATGTTGGAGCATGGAACTATAACCGAAATTATATATATCTAGTTCATCAAAAGTTTTATCCTATGCATCTAGTTCATCGTGATCGGAATTATATATATAATTTTTGGCCTCATGAAGGAGAAAGTATCGCTCAAGATTTAGGGAGGGGGCTTAAGTCCATGTTATATTCATGCCCCTATCATGAGCTCCCAAGAGAAATTATTATTCAGAATTTTTATGCTCGGCTTTCTCGTAATGATCAATCCATGCTCGATACTTCTTGTACCGATTCTTTTATGAAAAAGACTATTGAATTCTGATGGGAACTTTTGGAAAGAATTAAACGCAGCTCCGAAGATTGGGAACTTGGCAAAGGTAAGGAGTCAGGTATAAACCTTGAGTTTGATTGTGTTAAATCTTTTATGAATACCGATGCTTTTCATGAATTTAGCACTAAGTGTGGACTTGACTCTAAGATAGTAGCTTCTTTTTGTGAATCATTTGCTACTCATATTGATCTCCCTAAGAAGAAGTGGTTTAAATATCATCCTCCCATTGAAGTAAAAGTAGTAGAACCTATTAAGGTTGAAGAAGAAACCATCACTTATAATGATAATCCAGTTGTTCCTACTGCTTATATTGAGAAAACACCTTTCCCTGTTAGATTAATGGAACATGCTAAAGCTTCAACCGTGGTCCGTAAGAGTTATGTTAGAACACCTACACCTCCTGAACAAATTAAAATAGAACCTAATGTTCCTATGGTTAAAGATCTTTTGGGCAATAATGTTGATGGGCATGTTATTTAGTTTGTTGGCGAAGCCGCTAGAATTGCTAAACTCGATGAAAAAGATAAACATAGACATATTGTTTCCATGCTTCTTGTCTTAGTTAAAATTGGAGATCATTGTTATCATGGCCTATGTGATTTGCGTGCTAGTGTGAATGCTATTCCCTTTACTCTTTATCAAGAAATTATGAATGATATTGCACCTGATGAGATAGAAGATATTGATGTCCCTATTAAACTTGCTAATAGAGAAAATATCACACCACTTGGGATTGTTAGATATGTCGAAGTCTTGTGTGGGAAAATAAAATACCCTACTGATTTTCTAGTTCTTGGTTCCCCACAAGATGATCTTTGTCCCATTACATTTGGTAGACCTTTCTTGAACACGGTGAATGCTAAAATTGACTGCACTAAAGAAACGCCCAGTATTAATTTTGGTGAAGTGTCTCATGAGTTTAATTTCTCTAAATTTTGTAGACAACCTCGTGATAAGGAACCACCTAGTAAGGATGAAATTATTGGTCTTGCCTCTATTGCTATACCTCCTACCAATCCTTTAGAACAATATTTGCTAGACCAGGAAAATGATATGTTCATGACTGAAAGGAATGAAATAGATAGAATTTTCTTTGAACAACAACCTTTGCTCAAGCACAATTTGCCTGTTGAAACCCTAGGAGGTCCTCCTCCACCTAAGGGTGACCCTATTTTTTAATTGAAATAATTACCTGATACTCTGAAATATGCTTATCTTGATGAAAAAAAGATATATCATGTTATTATTAGAGCTAACCTTACGAAGCATGAAAAAAAGAGATTATTAAAAACTCGGAAGAAGCACCGTGCCGCTATTGGATATACTTTGGATGATCTTAAGGGCATTAGTCCCACTTTATGCCAACACAAAATTAAGGTGGAACCCGACTCTAAACCAGTTGTTGACCATCAGCTATGGTTAAATCCTAGGATGAAGAAAGTGGTAAGAAATGAAATATTAAAACTTCTGGAAGCATGTATAATCTACCCCATAGCTGATAGTAAATGGGTAAGCCATGTTCATTGTTTCCCCAAGAAGGGAGGTATTACCGTTTTTCCTAATGATTAAAATGAATTGATTCCACAAAGAGTTATTACAGGCCATAGAATGGTAACTGATTTCAGAAAATTAAACAAAGCTACTAGGAAGGATAATTATCCTCTACCATTCATTTATGAAATGCTAGAAAGACTATCAAACCATACACACTTTTTCTTTCTAGATGGATATTATGGTTTTTCCCAATTACCTGTGTCACAAGAGGATCAAGAAAAAAACTACTTTTACATGCCCTTTTGGTACCTTTGCTTATAGACGTATGCATTTTGGTTTATGCACTTCACCTGCTACCTTTCAAAGATGTATGAAAACTATATTCTCTGATTTTTGTGAAAAGATTGTTGAGGTTGTAGCGACCACGATACGAATGGACCGAAGTCTCTGTGCTCAATGTCATCCTTGGATCGGTATGCTGACACACACAATACTCGAGGATTTATAACAGAGGTTCAATCACACTTTATTACATCGAAGATCCTCGAAGAGGCAATATCCATTACACGGTAATGGCTGAAGGCCATCTAAAACAATAAACTACGAAAGCTATGAAGAGTAGTTGAGTCCGTCCAACTCCATGGCAAACATTGAGTGCATGACAACGACCTATCGCACTTTAATCCTCGTATGAAAACTCTACAACATGATACGTTGCAGCCATGTAGGTCAGCACATTGAATATGCTGGCAAGAACACAGTGTAAGGACAATGAAAAAGTCCTACAACTACATGCATATATGGCTGGTGGAGGCTGTAAGGTTTGTTTTTGCATAAAGCTATTTTTTTCCTACAACAAAGGAATAAACTTGTTTACTACTTTGTTAAATTTAGAACATGATCGATTGAGAATGGTACCCCCATCTCAAACCCAAAACCAAGTAATTATTAACCCAACAAATTAGTAAACTGACGAGATTTGTCCATAATTCAAATACCAGGATACTCAAAAATGTCCATAACCGAGGACACGGTTACTCATGAATAGTTTGTACACTCTGCAGAGGTTTGTGCACTTTTCCCCACAAGACTCGATCTCCTCCATTTGATTTCTCGCACTTCATGGTGTTTGAGAAACGGATGACCGAGACATAGTCTTTCAGATGCATTAACTCTTTACCCTGGGTACTGTACCACCTACATCTGCTAGTCTACCACTGAAAGAGGTCACACAACATACTCCACTATGCCAGAGCCTATAATGGCATTGTGGTTGCACACGGAAGTTTCTTGGCAGGAATGATATATGATCCCTTTGAGCCTGGGTGGCATTCCTTGGACAACACTGGTAAATCACCAGGTGCCCTGACATCTACTGGTAGATCCCCCGGGTGCCACAACCAATCCACCCAGATGTGTATTACATTCCACCTTAAAGAAACCCTTAGTTGTAATTACACTCACAACTTTCATGAAATCACTCATACCAATCCACATCTACAAGCATGGCTAAGCAATAAGTAACAAAGCGTATATTCCCTTGGTTTCATCTCAAGTGATTGGGTTCCTACCTCATGAACTACAAAGTATCATATTAAACAACCAGTCCTACTCATGCAAGTGTTTGAGGATATAACTAATGCAATAAAAACTGGGTATTGGAAAGTATGATCAAAGGATGAACTTGCCTTGCTGACGATCACTAAAACCCAGTGACTCGTAGTAGCAAGCTTCGCACTCCGGGTATTCTATCGCATTCAAACAATAGCATACATAAGCAATCAAGCAATAGAATCGAAGAACGAAACTCAGAAAATTTCAAAAGAAAGCACATAAGAAACGCAACAGAAATCAATTCTAATAGTACCAAAACTGAAAGAATTTGGTCTTGTTAGAAAGTTTACCTCACGAGCTTCGATTTGCAAAAAGAATCGACGAAAACAGAGTTAAGAAACTCAAGTTATGACCAAACGAAGCTCAAGCACAAAACTAGTTGAACAATAGTTTTAAAATTTTCAAAATCATATTTGAGTTGATTAACTAAATAGAGGAGGTTGTAACGAAAACGTGGGTGTTGGTTTCACCTAATTCCGATAAAGGAGCTAAAAGTTGTGATCGAAAGAAGATCAGGGACTAAACTGCAAAATAAAACTGTGGATACGTCCCTGGCTGAGAAAAACAAGTCAAAAGAAAAACTAACAGACGAATGTTCAATAGTTAAAACTAACTAACGAATTTGCTTATTAAAAACCCTAAACGAACGAATGTTCGTTAACTAGTTAGGTTTTAAAAAAGCGGTCTAATCAACTAAACCGATCTAAACATAAAAAACGTTTTGGTTTTACCTCGAAAACCGGCGAAAGGAAAACCGGCCGGCGGCGGTCAACGACGACGGTGGCGGTCGCGACATCGGCTCCGGTGGGGCTCGGCTGCGTCCGAGGGGCGAAGTGAGGCGAGGGTAGTGCGGGGCGGCGGAGTCGGCGGTGGCGCGGGCGGCGGAGCTAGGCACAGCGGCAGCGGCAGCTAGGTGCAGCGGCGGCGGCACTCCGGTGGCGTGGCGGCGGCTTGAGCTCGGGAGGTGGCGGGATGGTGAAAACGAGCGGGGCGACGGCTTAAATAGGCTGGCGGAGCGGTGGCTTGGGGAGGGGGAAAGGAGGCGGAGTCCGGGACGGAGACGGCGGCCGGCGGCGACATTGTGGAGGCGGACTCCTCCCGGAGTCCGAGCGGGCGAGGCGGCGGGGCGGACGGGCCAGGTGGGCCGTGGCGCAGACTATGGGGGGCGCGGGCGCGTGTCCGCGAGGTGTGGCGGCTGGCTAGTTGGGCTTCGGCCTAGCTTGACGGGGCGGCCTAACTTTTTTTTAACACCCGAACAGAAAACAAATCCTAATTAAATAAATAAAAATCTAAAAATGCCAAAAATAATTTTCACCGTCCTGCTAAAATATTTAGAACTAGTTAAACATTTTCTTGGCCTAAAATGCAGTTTTCAAAAATGCATATTTTTCTAATGCAAATACAATAGTAATAAAATCCAAATAAAAATTGTTTGTTCAATTTTAATATTTTTTCCTCTAATATTTCTTTTATTTTGGAGAAGTCATATTATCTCCTATCATATATTTTAATATTGAAATATTTTGGAGAGAAAAATAATTAAAATTGAATGGTCCTCTTTTCAATATTTGAGAAAATTCAAATATGAAAATAATGAAATCCCCAACTCTCTCTGAGGGTCCTTGAGTTGCTTAGGATTTTAGGATCTAAACCAACAATGCAGGCAAAACATGATATGCATCTGATCATCTAAGTAGAACATTCCAAATTGAAAATTTTGGGATGTTACAGAGGTTTTCATGGATGATTTTTTCCATTTATGGAACTTCTTTTGATGATTGCTTGAGCAACCTTGATCGAGTTTTTCAGAGATGTGAACAAACTAATCTTTTCTTGAATTGGGATAAGTGCCACTTTATGGTTAATGAGGGTATTGTCTTGGGACATAAAATCTCCGAAAGAGGTATTGAAGTTGATAAAGCTAAAGTTGATGCTATTGAAAAAATGTTGTGTCCTAAAGATATCAAAGGTATACGAAGTTTCCTAGGTCATGCTGGTTTCTATAGGAGATTTATTAAAGACTTCTCTAGAATTTCTAGGCCTCTTACTAATCTTTTGCAAAAAGTTGTTCCATTTGTTTTTTATCATGATTGTGTAGAAGCCTTTGAAATACTTGAATAAAGCCTTAGTACTTGCACCTATTGTTCAAACGCCAAATTGGAACCTACCCTTTGAAACCATGTCTGATGCTACTGATTATGTTATTGGTAATGTTCTAGGACAAAGAGTTCATAAGGAATAAATGTTGGGGAACGTAGCATGAAATTTCAAAAAAAAATATACGCTCGCGCAAGATCTATCTAGGAGAAGCAAAGAAACGAGACGGGAAGAGTGTGTCCACGTACCCTCGTAGACCAAAAGCGGAAGCGTTAGATTAACGCGGTTGATGTAGTCGGACATCTTGGCGATTCAACCGATCAGGCACCGAACGTATGACACCTCCGTGTTCTGCACATTTCAGCTCGATGACGTCCCTCGAACTCTTGATCCAGAGAGTTTCGGCGAAGAGTTCCGACAGCACGATGATGTGGTGACGGTGATTGTGAAGTTGATCGCGCAGGGCTTCGCCTAAGCACTATAACAATATGATCTGAGGAGTAAACTGTGAAGGGGGGCACTGCACATGGCTAAGAAAAATTGATGTCTGTTGGGGTGCTCTCTGCCCATGTATATAAAGGAGGAGAGGAGGAGAAGGCCGACCAAGGGGGGCGCCATGTGGGGGAGTCCTACTAGGACTCCAATCCTTGTAGGATTCACCCCTCTTTTTCCTTTTCTTAGGGAGGGGGGAATCGGAAGGAAGAGGAGACGGAGAAGGAAAGGGGGCCCGCGCCCCCTCCCCTTGTCCTATTCAGACTCCCCTTGGGGGGGCACCCCTTTGTGGGCTGCCCTCTCTCTCCCCTATGGCCCATGAGGCCTGATACTTTCCCCATGGGGTTTCGATAACCTCTCGGTCCAATAAATATCTGAAACGTCCCGAAACCATTCCGGTGTCCGAATACCATTGTCCAATATATCAATCTTTACCTATCGACTATTTCGAGACTCCTCGTCATGTCTGATCTCATCTGAGAATCCGAACAATCTTTGGTCTCCAAATCACATTACTTATAAAACAAATCGTCATCGAACATTAAGCGTGCGCACCCTACGGGGTCGAGAACTATGTAGACATGACCGAGACACTTCTCCGGTCAATAACCAATAGCGGAACCTAGATGCTCATACTGGCTCCCACATATTCTATGAAGATCTTTATCTGTCAAACCGTAATTTCAACATACATTATTCCCTTTGTCATCGGTATGTTACTTGCTGGAGATTCGATCGTCGGTATCTTCATACCTAGTTCAATCTCGTTACCGGCAAGTCTCTTTACTCTTTCCGTAATGCATCATCCCGCAACTAAATCATTAGCCACATTGCTTGCAAGGCTTCTTATGATGTGCATAACCGAGAGGGCCCAGAGATACTTCCGATACTCGGAGTGACAAATCCTAATATCGATCTATGCCAACTCAAAAAACACCTTCAGAGATACCTATATAGCATCTTTATAATCACCCAGTTACGTTTTGAAATTTCATAGCACACAAGGCATTCCTTCGGTATCCGGGAGTTGCATAGTCACATAGTGTGAGGAATATGTATTTGACATGAAGAAAGCAGTAGCGATAAAACTGAACGATCAATACGCTAAGCTAACAGATGGGTCATGTCCATTAGATCATGCTCCTAATGATGTGCTCCCGCTAATCAAATGATAACACATGTCTATGGTTAGGAAACTCAACCATCTTTTATTAATGACCTAGTCTAGTAGAGGATTACTAGGGACACTGTGTTTTGTCGATGTATCCACACATGTATCAAGTTTCTGGTTAATACAATTCTAGCATGAATAAAAGACATTTATCATGATATAAGGAAATATAAATAACAACTTTATTATTGCCTCTAGGGCATATTTCCTTCAGTCTCCCACTTGCACTAGAGTCAATAACCTAGATTACATAGTAATGATTCTAACACCCATGGAGTCTTGGTGCTGATCATTTTGTGCTCGTGGAAGAGGCTTAGTCAATGGGTCTGCCACATTCAGATTCATATGTATTTTGCAAATCTCTATGTCTCCCTCCTTGACTTGATCGCGGATGGAGTTGAAGCATCTTTTCATGTGTTTGGTTCTCTTGTGAAACCTGGATTCCTTCGCCAAGGCAATTGCTCTAGTGTTGTCACAAAAGATTTTCATTGGACCCGATGCACTAGGTATTACACCTAGATCGGATATTAAATCCTTCATCCAGACTCCTTCATTTGCTGCTTCTGAAGCAGCTATGTACTCCACTTCACATGTAGATCCTGCCACGATGCTCTGCTTGGAACTGCACCAACTGACAACTCCACCGTTCAACAAAAATAAGTATCCGGTTTGTGACTTAGAATCATCCTGATCAGTGTCAAAGCTAGCATCGACGTAACCATTTATGGCGAGCTCTTTGTCACCTCCATAAACGAGAAACATATCCTTGGTCCTTTTTCAGGTACTTTAGGATGTTCTTGACCGCTATCTAGTGATCCATGATTACCCACACGTATAGGGGATCAGTTGTAGTCTCCTTTGATAAGTAATAGTGTCGAACCCAACGAGGAGCTAAAGGTAGAATAAATATTCCCTCAAGTTCTATCGACCACCGATACAACTCTACGCACGCTTGACGTTGGCCTTACCTAGAACAAGTATGAAACTAGAAGTACTTTTTAAGTGTAACGGGATAGGTTTGCAAGAATATAAAGAGCACGTACATAAAAACTAGGGGATATTTAGGTAAAGAAGCAATAAAGTTAGTATAGCGTGTGTGGAAAAGTGGTGGTAGGATTTGCGAAATTGTCCGTAAGCAATTGACTACGTTACTAGATGGATAGCAAGTTTTATGTGGGAGAGGCCACTGCTAGCATGTCATCCCTGACTTGGAATTCTATGCACTTATGATTGGAACTATTATTAAGCATCCGCAACGACTAACATTCATTAAGGTAAAACCCAACCATAGCATTAAGATATATTGGTCCCCCTTTCCATCCCGTATGCATCAATTTCTATGCTAGGTTGAAGCTTCTGTCACTCTTGCCCTCCAATACATAGTCATATCAACATACAATAGTCCTATCAATATACAACTAACCCTATGGTGTGATCCACCCGCGTGCTCATATGATGGGCACCAAAGGACATCAACATAACCACAAGAAAATTAAACCAATCATAGCAATTCACCAATTACCGATAGGACAACGAAAATCTACTCAGACATCATAGGATGGAAACACATCATTGGATAATAATATGAAGCATAAAGTACCATGTTCAAGTAGAGGGTACAACGGGTTGCGGGAGAGTGGACCACTGTAGATAGATGGGGGAAGGTGATGAAGATGTTGGTGAAGATGACGGAGGTGTTAGTGTAGATCGCCGTCACGTGATGATGGCCCTCGCGGTGTTTCGGTGCCACCGGGAGAGAGGGGTAGAGAGAGCACCTCTCCTTCTTCTTCTTCCTTGACCTTCTCCCTAGATGGGAGAAGGGTTTCCCCTCTAGTCCATGGCCTCCATGGCAGCGGAGGGGCGAGAGCCCCACCGAGATTGGATCTATCTCTCTATCTCTCTCTACTTCTGCGCTCCAGATTCTGGCCTTTCAGCGTTTCTTATATTCGTGAAGATCCGTAACTCCGATTGGCTAAAATTTTAACACGATTTGTATCCGGATATTAACTTTCTTGCGGCAAAAGAAGGGCACCAACCGCCTTACAGGGTGGCCACGAGGGTCAGGGGCGCGCCCCCCTACCTCGTGGCCCCCTCGGGCATCGTCTCGCGTTGATTCTTCTTCCCAAAAATCACAGATATTTCAAAAAAAAATCTTTGTAAGTTTTTATCCCGTTCCCGGTTGATATGGATTTTCCGCGAAACAAAAAAACATGCAACAAACAGGAACTGGCACTAGATCAATATGTTAGTCAAAAAATAGTATAAAAAGTTGCCAAAAGTATGTAAAAGTTGTATAATATTGGCATGGAACAATAAAAAATTATAGATACGACGGAGACGTATCAGCATCCCAAAGCTTAATTCCTACTCGTCCTCGAGTAGGTAAATGATAAAAAGATATTTTTTGATGTGGTATGCTACCTAGCATAATCTTGATCATGTAATATAATCATGGCATGAATATTAAGATACGAGTGATTCAAAGTAATAGTCTATCATTTGACATAAAATAATTTAATACTCGGGCATCCCAACAAACAATCAAGTCTTTCAAAATATCAATGCTAAAGAACGTTATACCTACAAAATCATATAGTCTTTTATGCTCACTTTTCTTAACACAAGGTACCCCTCATGCCCATCCCGTTGTCAGCCAAGCAATTGTTTTCATACTTTTACTTTTTCGAACCTTTTCAACTCTTCACGCAATACATGAGTGTGAGCCATGGACATATCACTATGGATGGAATAGAAGGTGGTAGTAGACAAAAGTAGGGAGAAAGTCTCACATCAACTAGGCAAATCAAAAGACTATGGAGATGTCCATAAATTGATATCAATGTGAGTGAGTAGGGATTGCCATGTAACGGATGCACTAGAGCTATAAGTGTATGAAAGCTCAAAGGAAAACTAGTGGGTGTGCATCAACTTGCTTGGTCATGATGACCTAGGGCAATTTGAGGAAGCCCATCGTTGGAATATACAAGCCAAGTTCTATTACAAAAAATTCCAACTAGTATATGAAAGTGACAATATAGGAGACTCTCTATGTCGGTGTACTAAAGTAGGGGTGCCTTAGTACCCCAACTTGTGCACGAGCAGTAGCAGCATCCCGTGGCAGGGCTTGCCACGTGCCCGCCAAGGCCCACTAAGATCCCTTTGGGGCCATTCAAGAACAAAGTATTCAAGTCAAAGAACAAGACCCCGGCAAGAGGAGCTTGCCGGGAAGGCCGCTCCAGGCTCAAGACCACCCTTTTAACACAAGACCCTGGCAAGAGGAGCTTGCCAGGAAGGCCAAAACATGGCATTTCAGGAGACTTGCCGTGGCGCATCACGCGCCCCGGCAAGGCCAGGAGAGCGACAAGCTTCCGGGCGCGGCAAGGTAGCGACCGCGGCAAGGCGCTTGCCGCGACAAGCTTCCACTATGTGCCCACACTCCAGCTCATCCGGCCACACGTCGCCCTGGGGCCCTTCCAGGGGCACGTGGCGGAAGGCTGTGCAGCCTGGGGTACACGGTTGCAAGCCACGATGACGAGGCCACCATCATGGAGAACGGAGACGCCCTGACGGACGCTTTTTGCACTGTTTGGGGCGACGGCGACGGGCATTCAATGCCTTTGTACCCCACCGTCAGGGTTAGGTACAAAGCACTGTACATACACTGTTCCAACTACCACCATTTTTACATTTTTACCCTCATCTGCGTTGCCACCTGTCGGTGACCCCTTTGTTCTATAAAAGGAGGCCCATGCGCAACGTAGAGGGGGTTCCGATCTTCAAACACTCTCACGCTCGGTGTAGCTAGCGACAAGTACTGTAGCTCTCATCGCTCCTGAGCCAAGAACACAATACAAACCAAGGCAGGAGTAGGGTTTTACGCAGTCATGCGGCCCGAACCTGGGTAAACTGCTCGCGTGCTCGCCTCGATCCACTCTTCGTGCATCCTCCGCTCCCTTGTCGTACCGAAAAGGGGCTCCGGTCCCATAGGTGTTCGTGGGCGATCAGTTTCCCCGACATCTTTGGCGCGCCAGGTAGGGGGCGTCGAGGTTGTGCAAACCTGATCCGGCGTTCACGTGGGCGCAATCTTCAGTAAATTCATCAACTTCGTTAACTTCATCGACATGCCGCCAAAGAAGAAAGCTTCGGAGGTGGGAGGCCCGTCCGCGTCGATCCCACCACCACCAGAACCAATGGTTGGTGGGGTAGACGCTGGCGGAAGGACGGACGCCGGCGAGGAAACTCACGGCGCTGCCAAGTCCAAGGACAAGACGGACTACCGGGCGCACTCCAAGACCTCGGCGTCCGTGCACTCACCACACCCCTCTCAGGAGGTGCCGGACCGGTAGCGACGTGGTACCCAGGGTACCATCCGCTTGCTGGGCCAAGGACAAGTTGGCGGGTCGCGGGACGCTCAAGGCCAACGTGCTGGCACGAGCAAGGTGCGGTCGTCGGGACGAGACGTTGCTCCTACTAACGTTGTTAGAAGTCCGAGCATATCTCGCTCCTCGCACCGCTCGCCACCGCTCCCCTCCACTCCAGCAGAAGCTCTAGCCCGAGCTCAGCTGCTCCTCGACTTCCCTCCTGCGGCAGACAAGGCCGAAGACTGGAGGGCCACCATCCAAAGCCTCATCGCCTTCGCCAACAATGACACGCCGCAGCAGCCGGCGACGTCGCGGCCGCGGCAAGTCAGCCAGGCGCGGGCTGATGGAGACAAGACCGCAGGGGGTGCAACTACCATGCACTCCCCGCCCCGAAGGCCAAAATCGCCGACTCGCCGGATCAACATCGACGACGACTCCACGGCGTCGTCGGATCCACGAGCTCGCCGCGATCAACGCCAAGTCCTCGACGACAGACGACAAGAAGACGCTCGAACTCGCATCGAGCGTCGAAGAGAAGCGCGACGACAGTCCGACCAGCGCGCTGCTAGGTGGCTTCTCACCCCTCGTTGGTCACCCCAAGTGGAAGGTTTGAGATGTAGTGTGGCAGAAGTTTTCCCTTGGTATTACCAAGGATCGATTTCCCAGAGACTCCCAATTTCAACAAGAATGTGTCAACTGCTAACGGCGCCGGATATTAGCAATCAACGTGGACCTACACACAGATACAAATAACTTTGCTCTCAACGAGTACAGAGAGGTTGTCAATCCCTCCGGCCTTGTAGTTTACAAAGGATCAAACGCAAGTGATAATAGTGATAGGTATAATTCCAATAGTAAGTAAATAGCGGAAAATTAAATAGCGGATGTGATCAATGATGGTAATATGGACTGGAGCCTCATGATGTTCACTAGTGATGTCTCTCTCCCAAAAGACGATAAAACAGCTATGTGAGGTAAACGAATTACAGCTGGGCAATTGACAGGACCATGTGCACAAACCAATGCTAACTACATTGCAAGAAAGGTTGATGTTCAAAGCATGGGCGGTACGCCAAAGTAAGTAGACCGAAATCCATCAATATCTATTACTAATCATCCACCTTGAGATATCTCTCCAGAACATCTCGCTGGTATTAAGTTGCGAGTCCCACCCATAGTGTAAACTCAATGCAACAGACAACTGCATTAAAAGAACTTTGCGTAAAGTAAACAATCCTTGCACCCGCGGGCACAAGCACCATTGTTTTCCCCCTTGTGGCAACAGCACATCCCCTAGACTCATGTTTATGTCACTCAAACTAGTCATCGAAGGGCATGAACCCACAATCGAGCATAACGTTCCCTCTTGGAGTCACTACCTACTACTTGGCCAAAGCAATAAATAACAACGGAGAACATGCAAGAATTACTTACAAACATAAATATAAAAGAGGTGAATCAAATATATTACTCAAACACAATCTGAACATAATCTCATAATCCATCGGATCCCAGCAAACTCATCATAGCAACAACATAAGGATTACATATGTGCCTCGATCATGTAGGGCAGCTCATGAGGACTAATTAGTGAAGCACAAGAACGGGAGGAGAACATCACATAGCTAATGTTCATGGACTCATGGTCCAAGGGAGACTACTCACAACTCATCCGGGAGGCGTCCATGGTGGTGGAGAAGCTCCCGGTGGTGATCCTCCCCTCCGGAAGGGTGCCGGGAAGGGTTCTCCTGGTGCTCCCGATCTTGGAAGCGGCGGCGGCGGCGGAACAGAGATGAGATCGTGAAAAAGAGTTCATGTTTCGAGGGTTTCGGGAGACGCTTTAAATATATGCTGAAGGGGGGCATCGGAGGAGCCTCGGGGGGCCCAGGCGCCCCCCTGGCGCGGCCCAGGGGGGGCGCCGCCAGGGCGCCTGGAGCCCTGGTGCCCCCCCCCCCCCGGCTGTCCTTCTGGCGCACGGTAGATTCTGGAACGCTGATTTTTTATATAATTTTTCTGGATTTTTCCTGGCAGTTCTCGTAATGTGAAAACCTGAAATACAAAAACAGCCGAAAACAGAAATTGGCACTGGGGTGCACTGAGTTAATAGGTTAGTCCAAATATGATCAAAAGTGTATGGAAGTGTATAAATATCATAGCAATATCACCCAAAAGAGGCATGGAGCAAGCAGAAATTATAGATACGTTTTTGACGTATCAACATCCCCAAGCTTAATTCCTGCTCGTCCTCGAGTAGGTAAATGATAACAAGAATAATTTCTGTGGTGACATGCTATTAACCATATAGGACTTTTTCATAGTCATATGACAAAAGCTTACTGAGGCAATGAATCTATAGTAATTAAGTTGCCTCATTAGAAAATCACAAAGAACTGAAAGTTTTACAATATGATACTGAAACATTAAATAGATTTGCAATGAATATGATGTGCAAATATGATAAAGTGATATCTAGCTTGCCCCATTTAATGAAGCATAAATGCAGGGGCACCTTCAAGGTTTAAGTGATGACTAGATACAATGATTTCAAAATAAACGTTATCACAATCATGCAAAAGACAATGCTACTTTGGGACAATGCACATTACACTCAGAATGACAATCATGCTCTCAGTAGTTGGTGCTTTTAAAAGAAGGTGGAGACTCAACATAAAAGTAAAAGAATGGCCCTTCGCAGAGGGAAGCAGGGATTACTCATGTGCTAGAGCTTTTTATTTTGAAAACATAGAAACAATTTTGTCAACGGTAGTAGTACTTCATATGTGTTATGCATAAGACATCCTATAAGTTGCAAGCCTCATGCATCGAATACCAATAGTGCTCGCACCTTGTCCTAATTAGCTCGGATTTCCATGGATTGTCATTGCATTACATATGTTTCAACCAAGTGTCACAAAGGGGTACCTCTATGTCACCTGTACAAAGGTCCAAGGAGATAGATCGCATTTGATTTCTCGTTTTTGATAGATCTCAACTTGAGGACATCCATACCGGGACAACATAGAAAATAGATAATGGACTCCTCTTGAGGATTAATGTCCAAGCTAAAACTTCCACCATGATACATGGCTTTGGTTGGCGGCCCAATGTTCTTCTCTAACAATATGCATACTCAAACCATTCAACCCATGGTAAATCACCCTTACTTTAGACAAGACGAACATGCATAGCAACTCACATGATATTCAACAAAAGTGTAACTATTGATGGCGTCCCCAGAAACATGGTTACCGCTCAGCAAGCAACTTATAAGAAAATAAGATACATAAGCAACATATTCTTTACCACAATAGTTTTTAAGCTACTTTCCCATGAGCTATGTATTGCAAAGACTGAAGGTTTTAAAGGTAGCACATGTAAATTTACTTGGAGTGGCGGTGAAATACCACATATAGGTAGGTATGGTGGACTCATATGGCACAACTGGTTTAAAAGGATGTGGATGCACAAGCAGTCAGTCCGCTTAGTACAGGTGGAGGTTAGCAAAAGACTGGGAGCGACCAACTAAGAGAGCAATGACGGTCATAATCATGCAGAGCGACAAAGCAACATTGAATCAGGCATGGAAGTTATATCGCTACTCAGAAACAAAAGATCATCAAGGCTTGACAGACTTTCTTTACAGTCTTAAGTATGCGTGAGCATACGCCAAGTCAATCAAAATAAATTCTTGAGGGAAGATATTACTAAACCATACCACATCATTGGCAAACAAATCATGTTGGTACTCCAATAACACATTGGGAATCCCCGAGCTATTTGAGACTAACCATAAGAAAACCTGAACTACTAAGCGCCATTATGCATGTAGCATCTTTATCATAGACATATTAACCAATGCAACAGAAGCAAACTCTCTTAATAAGATGAGCATGATAATTAAAGAGAGTTCAAGCAACCAACTAAACAAAAGCTCTTTAAAATATAAGCATGAATACTAAGAGCAGAGCATGATAGTAGATATTAAAAGACAAAGAACACACACATCAAAGATAGTCATGAAAGTTCTATGTTATGTTCTAGGTAGAAGTGGAGCGTGTTTCTCTCCCACATAAAGAACGCCGAGTTCCGATTCGTTATGAAAAACTAAAAAGGAAACTAAAAGCAAGACGCGCCAAGCATAGCACATAACACATGAAGTGATTAAAATATAGTGGAACGAAAGACGAACTGATAATGTTGATGGAGAAGGGGATGCACGGGGGCATCCCCAAGCTTAGACGCTTGAGTCTCCTTGAATATTTCTTGGGGGTAAATGGGGGCATCCCCAAGCTTGAGCGCTTGACACTCCTGGATCTTTTTATCATCTTCCCTCGCACACTTGAAAACTCCCTTCATACATAACTCATCATAATCTGATTAGCGAGGTTAGTACCCATAATAAAATAATTATACCTTGCTGTAAATAAAGATATTCTTGAAGGTCTACTGTTTCTCAAGATTGCCAAAAGGTTTTTGCAAAGAAAAAGCAAGCTCTTGTTTTGCAAAATGAAGGAAAAGCAAAACAGGACAGAATCTGTGAAAAACAGAACAGCAGGTAGTAATTGATTTGTTCGGGGCACTTCTGCAACTCAAATCAAAAAACTCAGAACAAACGCACGAAAGAAAATTATATAGAGAACGCTGTCGAAAAAATTCAGACCAAAAATATGATCTGGTGATTTTATACGAATTTTTCTATCCAAGGACAGAATCTGTTTCCTGGACAGCACCTCACAACTTTTGAACTTTCTAGCAATAAGAGGCTATACTTGGCACAAAATTAAAAAGTAAAGATATAATGATGATGCTACAGTAGTAAACAACATCAAGACACAACAAAAGCAAAATAAATTTATTCATTGGGCTGCCTCCCAAAAGCGCTTTCTTTTATGCCTTTAAGCTAGGCATAATGCATAGAGATCAAGTTTTATCAAGAGTAAAAGAATAGCTAGCCCGTACAACGGACTCAAAAGGTAACTTGATCTTCTTTCGAGGGAAGTGTTCCATCCCTTTATTGAGAGGAAACTGAAATTTTATATTACCCTCTTTCATGTCAATGATAGCACCAACGGTGCGCAAAAAAGGACGTCCCAAAATAATTGGACAAGAAGGATCACATTCAATATCCATAATAGTAAAATCAACGGGAACATAATTATCATTGACAATGATAAGAACATCGTCGATCCTCCCCAAAGGTTTCTTTATGGAAGAATCAACGAGACCAACACCAAAAGAACAAGAATCATAAGGTTTCAATTTAAGCATATCATATATTCTTTTGGGCATAACAGAGGTACTAGCTCCAACATCACATAATGCACAGCAAGAGAAGTCATTCAATTTAATTTTTATCATAGGATCCCAACCATCTTCTAGCTTTCTAGGTATGGAGGCTTCTACTCTAAGTTTCTCCTCCCTAGCTTTGATGAGAGCATTAGTGATATGCTCTGTGAAGGCAAGGTTAAGCGTGCTAGTGCGGGGGTCCCTAGACATCTTGTGAAGGAAATCAATGACTTCGGTAAGAGTGCAACTATCAAAATCAAGGTCACTAGCTTCAAGTAAAGTGGTAGTGGTGTCCTTTAGGTTCACATGTTTGGTAGTTTCTATAGTCATAGCATCACCATCAATAGGTCCAATGGGACCAGGAGTACATTGGGTGCTAAGAGTTTGGATATCCTCAACAACTTGGATAGTAGCAACAGTGTGGTGGGTAGGAAGGCTCTTAATTCTATATTCTTCCTCCCTTTCTCTAGCCCATCTTTCTTTAAGTTTAGCCATCATCCTAATATTTTCATTAATTTGCACTTGAGTAGCATTAATAGGAGTGACCTTCCTCTCCTCAAGAGGAGAAGTTTTAATTTTAAGCAATTATATCTCATTGGCTGAATGGTCTACCTTCAAAGAGAGATCATCTAGTTTATGTAGTTTTTCTTCTACACTCTTATTAAAGGCTTTTTGGGTAGTGATGAAATCTTTAAGCATAATCTCTAGTTCAGTATTGGAGTTCTTGGTGCTAAGATAAGCATTGTTGTTCCCATAAGAATTAGAGGGGAACGGTCTAGGATAGCTACCAAAATTACTCCTATAAGCATTGTTGTTAAAATTGTTTCTAGAGATAAAGTTCACATCTACTTGTTCTCGAGCAATCAAAGAATTTAAAGGAACATCACGAGGATCAACAGAGGATTGCTTCGAAAGTAGAGACATGATCAAGTCAACTTTTTCATTAAGGGAGGAAATCTCCTCGACAGAGTTTACCTTCCTACCTATTGGAGCGCGTTCGGTGTGCCATTGGGAATAGTTGGTCATCATCTCATCGAGAAGTTTTGTGGTAGCACCAAGTGTAGTTGACATAAAAGTTCCTCCCGCGGCCGAATCTAACAAGTTCCGCGAGGTAAAGTTCAAGCCTGCATAAAAAGTTTGGATAACCATCCAAGTAGTCAAACCATGAGTAGGGCAGTTCTTGATAAGAGATTTCATACGTTCCCAAGCTTGGGCAACGTGTTCATTATCCAATTGTTTAAAATTCATTATGTTACTTCTTAGTTGGATAATTTTAGCAGGTGGAGAGTATTTACCAATAAAAGCATCTTTGCACTTGTCCCATGAATCTATGATATTTCTAGGCAAAGACTGAAACCAAATTTTAGCTCCTCCTCTCAAGGAGAAAGGAAAAAGCTTAAGCTTAACAATATTACCAACTATTTCTTGGTACTTTTGCATATCACAAAGTTCAACAAAGTTGTTCAAGTGTAAAGCAGCATCATCTCCAGCACCGGAGGATTGATCTTTCATAACTAGATTCAGTAAAGCAGGTTTAATTTCATATGAAGGTGCTGAAGTGGCAGGTGTAGTGATAGGTGTGCTGATAAAGTCATCGTTGTTGTGACTAGTGAAGTCACACAACTTGGTGTTCTCGGTGGAACCCATTGTAGCAAGCAAGCAAGATAACTATTTTTGGGATCTTCGATAAAAGATACTAAAGCAAAACTGAAAGGTAAACTAGCAAGACTAAAAGCAAAGGTAAAAGATAGCGTGCAACTCCCCTATCCTGAAGAGTGGAGTCCCCGGCAACGGTGCCAGAAATTGCTTTGCTAGGTGGCTTCTCACCCCTGATTGGTTACCCCAAGTGGAAGGTTTGAGATGCAGTGTAGCAGAAGTTTTCCCTTGGTATTACCAAGGATTGATTTCCCAGAGACTCCCAGTTTCAATAAGAAGGTGTCAACTGCTAACGGCGTCGGATATTAGCAATCAACGTGGACCTGCACACAGATACAAATAACTTTGCTCCCAACGAGTACAGAGAGGTTGTCAATCCCTCCGGCCTTGTAGTTTACAAAGCATCAAACGCAAGTGATAATAGTGATAGGTATAATTGCAATAGTAAGTAAATAGCGGATGTGATCAATGATGGTAACATGGACCGGAGTCTCATGATGTTCACTAGTGATGTCTCTCTCCCAAAAGACGATAAAACAGCTATGTGAGGTAAACGAATTACAGCTGGGCAATTGACAGGACCATGTGCGCAAACCAATGCTGACTACATTGCAGGAAAGGTTGAGGTTCAAAGCATGGGCGGTACGCCAAAGTAAGTAGACCGAAATCCATCAATATCTACTACTAATCATCCACCTTGAGATATCTATCCAGAACATCTCGCTGGTATTAAGTTGCGAGTCCCACCCATAGTGTAAACTCAATGCAACAGACAACTGCATTAAAAGAACTTTGCGTAAAGTAAACAATCCTTGCACCCGCGGGCACAAGCACCGTTGTTTTCCCCCTTGTGGCAACAGCACATCCCCTAGACTCATGTTTCTGTCACTCAAACTAGTCATCGAGGGGCATGAACCCACAATCGAGCATAACGTTCCCTCTTGGAGTCACTACCTACTACTTGGCCAAAGCAATAAATAACAATGGAGAACATGCAAGAATTACTTACAAACATAAATATAAAAGAGGTGAATCAAATATATTACTCAAACACAATCTGAACATAATCTCATAATCCATCGGATCACAGCAAACTCATCATAGCAACAGCATAAGGATTACATGTGTGCCTCGATCATGTAGGGCAGCTCACGAGGACTAATTAGTGAAGCACAAGAACGGGAGGAGAACATCACATAGCTACTAGTCATGGACTCATGGTCCAATTGAGACTACTCACAACTCATCCGGGAGGCGTCCATGGTGGTGGAGAAGCTCCCGGTGGTGATCCCCCCTCCGCAGGGTGCCGGGAAGGGATCTCCTGGTGCTCCCGATCTTGGAAGCGGCGGCGGCGGCGGCAGAACAGAGATGAGATCGCGAAAAAGAGTTCCTATTTCGAGGGTTTCGGGAGACGCTTTAAATATATGCCAAAGGGGGGCATCGGAGGAGCCTCGGGCGGCCCAGGCCCCCCCCCCCCCGGCGCGGCCC
>LR738714.1:158094572-158181179 GCA_902687465.1 Secale cereale | reverse complement strand
CCCCCCCCCCGACTATCCTTCGGGCGCACGGTAGGTTCTGGAACGCTGATTTTTTATATAATTTTTCTGGATTTTTCCTGGCAGTTCTCGTAACGTGAAAACCTAAAATACAAAAACAGCCGAAAACAGAAACTGGCACTGAGGTGCACTGAGTTAATAGGTTAGTACAAATATGATCAAAAGTGTATGGAAGTGTATAAATATCATAGCAATATCACCCAAAAGAGGCATGGAGCAAGAAGAAATTATAGATACGTTTTGGACGTATCACTCGCTGGGCCCGCTGTCGACATGCACGCGCCCGGAGAACCGGGCGACTTGCCGTACGCGGCAGGTTGCCCTGCGTTCACCCGTGAGCTGCGGCAAGTCAAGTGGCCCAGCATGAAGAACTTCAAGCCCGACGTACCCGAGAAGTACGACGGCAAGACCCATCCCTCAGAGTTCCTCAGCATCTACACCATTGCGGTGCAGGCTGCCGGGGGACGAGGCGAGAAGATACTGGCAAACTACTTCCCGCTCGTGCTCAAGCCAAACGTCAGATCTTGGCTCATGCACTTGCCGGAAAACTCCATCTCTTCCTGGGCTGACCTGTGCCATCAGTTTGTCGGCGCCTTCACGGGCGGCCACAAACCCCATGGCCAGGAGAGTGATCTCCACATACTTGCCCAGAAGGAAGGAGAGTGCCTGCGAAAGTACATCCAGAGATTTAGCCGCGTTCAGCACAACATCCCAGATGTACACCCTGCCGCGATTTTTAGCGCGTTCCACCAGAACGTGCATAACCGCCGGATGAGGGAGGAAATGGCGATGTGCAAGATACGAGATGTCAGTGAGCTCTATGCCCTGTCCGACAAGTGCGCACAAGCTGAAGAGGGGAGGAGACTCCACGGAGAGGATACTGGAGCAGGGGGAACAGATAGTGAGGATGCCGCCCCGGCAAGGAAGAACCGGCGGCGGAACAACAAGAAGAAGAAGAACAAGGAAGTACTGGTCGTTGAGCAGTCCGGCAAGGAGGCTGGCGCCAAGAAAGCTCAGGCTGGTAGCTCCGGCAAGGAAGCTGCCACTGTAGTAGCCGCCGACAAGCAAGACGGCTCCGACAAGCGGTACTGCAAGATCCACCGCACCAAGGGCCACGATCTCCAGAACTGCAAAAGGGTCGAGTACCTCGTCGAACAGCAGAAGGCTGAGTACGAGCGATGCGACAAAGAGAAGGCCCAGGGAGGCGGAGGAGAGTCCGGCAAGAAGCGGCCATTCAATGGCCGGGGAGGACGCCGCGGCAAGGCCAAGCAGCGGCAAGGAGACAGAACTCCCCGCGGCCGCGACAAGGACGAAGACGAAGACGACGATGAGGACATAGATGACGGAGACAACAGCGAGCAGGAGTTCCAGAAGGCCACAGAAGTTATGTGCGTCGATGGAGGTGCCTCTCTGCATACTTCCAACCGCCAACTCAATCAATGGGTGCGGGAAGTTAATGCAGCAGAGCCACCTGTCAAGTCGCGCAAACTCCTGAAGTGGTCCAGCACGCCCATCATCTTCGACATTGAGGACCACCCTGACCGCACGACTGCGGTCGGGTGTTTGTCGATGTTGGTTTCACCAACCATCTGCAACCTCAAGGTCACCAAGATGCTGGTTGACGGCGGGGCCGGCCTGAACCTGATCTCCTCTCCTGTGGTCCGGAAGCTACAGATCCCCGACAGCGAGCTTGAGGAAACCGGCACGTTCCAAGGGATCAACCCGGGAAGGAGCAAGCCGAAGGGGAAGATCACACTGCCAGTCACTTTTGGCGGAGAGCTGAATTTCAGGACTGAGAGGATCACCTTTGATGTTGCCGATATCCCGTTGCCATACAATGGGATACTTGGCCGTCCGGCGCTCGCCAAGTTCATGGCAGCCTCTCATTACGCCTACAACATGCTCAAGATGCCAGGCCCGATAAGCGTCATCTCTGTCCCCGGCGACAAGAAGGACGCGCTTATCTGCGCCGACAAGATCTACCGGGACGCAGCAGCCGCAACGGACAACAAGACACTTGCCGCTGAAGCTCCCGGGGGGAAGAACAAGACCAAGTCCGGCAAGAGCTCTGGGGCCCACTCCGGCAAACGCACCTCTTCGGAGTGCTGCGCTGCCGTCGAGGACGCACCGTCGAGCTCCACCGGCAAGTGCAAGAAGGGAATGGCAGCTCCACCTGCAACCAAGAAGGTGTCCGCCAAGGAGGACGGCACTGGTGGTACTTTCACTATCAGTGCCACGCTCGATCCTAAATTGGAAAGCGCGCTCGTTGCTTTCCTGCGGACGAATGTCGACGGGTTTGCATGGCAACCGTCCGACATCCCCGGCGTTTTCAGGAAAGTGATTGAGCACAAGCTTGCCGTTTGTCCTCACGCGCGGCCCGTCAAGCAGAAGGTCAGAAAGCAAGCGGTGGAGCGCCAAGAGTTTACCGCTGAAGAAATCAAGAAGCTGGAAGCGGCAGGCCTTGTTAGAGGTGTACTTCATCCCACGTGCCTGGCCAACCCTGTTGTCGTGCGCAAAGCAAATGGGAAGTGGAGGCTTTGTATAGACTTCACTGATGTGGATAAAGCTTGTCCCAAAGATCCATTTCCCTTGCCGCGCATTGACCAGATCGTTGACTCCACGGCTGGATGTGAGTTGTTTTCGTTTCTTGATGCATACTCCGGATACCACCAGATATTTATGGCTGAAGAAGATGAAGAAAAGACCGCATTCATTACTCTATGTGGCACTTATTGCTTCATACGCATGCCCTTTGGATTGAAGAATGCCGGTTCAACGTTTGCAAGGGTAGTCCACACTGCTTTTGAGCCACAGATACACAGAAATGTAGAAGCTTACATGGATGATATAGTGGTCAAAAGCAAGGACAAGGATACTCTGATTCAAGATCTAGATGAAACTTTTGCGAATCTGCGCAAGATACAACTCAAGCTTAACCCCGAGAAATGCGTCTTCGGAGTCCCCTCCGGCAAGCTTCTCGGGTTCTTTGTGTCACAGAGGGGGATTGAAGCCAATCCCGACAAGATCAAAGCCATCGAATAGATCGAAGCTCCAAAGCGCGTCAAGGATGTACGAAGGCTTGCCGGCTGCGTGGCTGCTCTCAGCAGGTTCATTTCTAAGTCTGCAGAACGCGCCCTGCCGTTTTTCAAAATCTTGAAAAAGGCAGGTCTAATGAAATGGACTCCGGAAGCGGAGGCAGCGCTGCAGGACTTGAAAAGGTACCTGTCCTCCGCTCCAATACTTGTCGCACCTAGGCCGCACGAGAAGTTGCTGCTATACCTAGCAGCAACCAATCAAGTGGTTAATGCTGCGTTGGTAGCGGAGAGGGAGGCAGAGGAGGAGCCCACAACCCCGGCGAGCACGTCCAGCGACAAGCAGGAGGCTTCCCCGACAAGCTCTGGCCCCGACAAGGATGAGTCTGCGCAGATGCAAGGAGAAGTGCGAAAGAAGATGGTACAGCGCCCAGTTTATTTTGTCAGCTCCCTCTTGCAGGGGGCTAGGTTAATATACTCTGGGGTGCAGAAGCTGCTTTTCGGCCTCCTCATGGCCTCGAGAAAGTTGTGCCACTACTTCCAAGCACATGAGATAACAGTGGTCACTCGCTTTCCACTGAAGAGGATATTGCAAAATCCAGAAGCAACAGGCAGGATTGTCGAGTGGGCACTGGAGCTGTCAAGCTTTGGTATCAGGTTTGAAAGTACTTCTACTATCCAGAGCAGAGCATTGGCAGAGTTCATAGCAGAATGGACACCAACGCTAGACGAAGAAATTCCAGAGACAAGCATCCCCGTCAAAGAAGCAAGCAAAGAATGGGTAATGTACTTCGATGGTGCCTTCTCGCTACAAGGCGCCGGCGCTGGCGTGCTGCTCGTCGCGCCCACCGGCGAGCACCTCAAGTACGTCGTCCAGATGCACTTTCCCAAGGAGCAAGCAACAAATAATACTGCAGAGTATGAAGGTTTGCTTGCCCGCCTCAGAATCGCAGCAGAGCTTGGGATCAAAAAGCTGATTGTGCGGGGTGATTCACAGTTGGTTGTCCGCCAAGTAAACAAGAGCTACCAGAGTCCATTGATGGAAGCTTACGTCGATGAAGTGAGAAAGCTTGAAGAGCACTTTGAAGGCCTACAGATGGAGCACGTCCCAAGAGCTCAAAATGACGTCGCAGACGGCCTATCGAAGTGTCCTGCACTAAAGCTACCTGTGGAACTAGGGATCTTTGTGCTCAAGTTAACTCAACCATCCGTTACGCCATCAATTGGACAAAGTAAAAAGAGAAAGTTGGTCTCCGGCAGAACTTTCTGAAGCCGCCGCCAAGGCCCCCAAGACCAACGACGAAGTTGCTGAGGAACAGTCTGCTCCTGCGGACCCTAGGGTTCGTACAGTTGAAGCAGGCGTTCCCGACAAGCTTTGCCCCGGCAAGCTTGCCGGGGAGCGTCAAGCTCCGGCCGAGCCACAAGTCCTCGCCGTAGAAGCTGACGTTCCCACAGCAGCACTGATGCCTTTAGTCCTTGCTGTTGAGCCCCTGGCTCCAGCATGGGCGCAGCAGATTGTCCGTTTCCTTCAAACAGGAGAACTTCCCGAAGAGCCAGAAGAAGCAGAAAGAATAACCCGGCAGTCAAGTATGTATCAGTTCGTCGGCAACGAACTGTACAGAAGAAGACTCAATGGTGTTAGACTGAAGTGCATTCCCCGGAAAGATGGGCAAAAGCTGTTAGCAGAGATACATGGAGGCATATGTGGCCACCACATTGGCGCAAGAGCACTTGCCGGCAAGGCGTTCCGGCAAGGGTTCTTTTGGCCAGAAGCCCTCCAGGACGCAACTGCACAAGTAACCAAGTGTGAAGCGTGCCAGTTCCATGCCAAGCAAATACATCAACCAGCTCAAGCTCTCCAGACGATCCCTTTGTCCTGGCCATTTTCGGTCTGGGGGCTTGACATCCTCGGCCCCGTTCCCCGCGCAGCCGGGGGCTTTGAGTACTTGTACGTTGCCATCGACAAGTTCACAAAGTGGCCAGAAGTGGAACCAGTGAGAAAGGTGACCGCACAGTCAGCAGTCAAGTTCTTCAGGTCAATTGTTTGCCGTTTCGGAATCCCCAACAGGATCATCACCGACAATGGCACACAATTCACAAGTCGCACCTTCATGCAATACATCCAAGACCTTGGCGCCAAGGTCTGCTTAGCTTCTGTTGCTCACCCGAGGAGCAACGGTCAAGCGGAGAGGGCAAACGCTGAAGTGCTGCGCGGACTCAAGACAAGAACTTTCGACAGGCTGCGCAAATGCGGAAGAAACTGGATTGAAGAGTTGCCGGCGGCTCTTTGGTCAATCAGGACGACACCAAATCGAGCCACTAGACAGACACCCTTTGCTCTTGTCTATGGAGCAGAGGCAGTTCTCCCCACGGAACTCGTATACGGATCGCCTCGAGTGCTCGCTTACGATGAGCTAGAGGAAGAGCAGCTGCGCCAGGATGACGCACTGCTCCTTGAGGAGGACCGTCTCCAGACTGCTGTACGAGCTGCTCGATACCAGCAGGCTTTGCGCCGCTACCATAGCCGCAAATTCAAGGCCAGGAGTCTCGAGGAAGGCGACCTTGTTCTTCGGCGCGTTCAGTCCGCCAAGAATTCCAACAAGTTGACGCCGACGTGGGAAGGCCCTTATCAGGTGAGACAAGTCACAAGGCCCGGCGCTGTCCGCCTTGAGACCGAAGAGGGCTTACCGGTGAGCAACTCTTGGAACATTGAGCACCTTCGCAAGTTTTACCCATAAGGCGCGGTTGCCGTGATCCGTTCCGGCAACCACCTTTTTGTACAAGTCTTGCCGCTGTCGCATGTAAACCTTTGTACAAAGCCGGGCGCAGACCCCGTGCATCAGTAAAACTTTTGTGCCTCGCACAACTTGTCGTTTCATGCTTTTACATTTTTCTTGCATGTACTATCTGACACTTTGTGCAGCACGCGCCCCCGGTAAGCAATAACAAGCCATAAGGCTCCATATCTATATTTCCACCCTTCTTTCTTTTCTCTCAAGCAGAAGAAGTTTCCCTCGCGAACAAGTTTGCCGGGGGGAAGGGGGCAGTGGTATGGACCAAGTGCCGTTCAAGAAAGCCTCGCCTTGCCGGGAAGCAAACAACACGAAAGCTAAGTTACCAAAGTTTGAGCATTCAAATTTTTAAACTTTAAAAGTTATCTTCCTTGAACGACCACACTTTGTATGGAAAACCTGTGTGCGGAGGAACCCACTCGTAGCTAGCCACGCCCTTATTTTGTTTCGAGCACGCTCAACGTCTTAAGCGTGCTGCGACAAGTGTCGCGCCCTTACTTCGTTTTCGAGTTCGCTCAACAACCTAAGTGTGCTGCGACTAGCTGCGACAAGGTTTCTTGCCGGTAGCGGCATTGCCAGTAGGCTGCTGAAGTCCCGCACTCAGCGCTCGCGGCAAGGGTCCCTTTGCCAGCAAGTTCCCTAAAAGCGTAGGGTAAAAGCATACAGAGCAAAGAAGTCAAGTAAAGGAAATAACATTGCATTCACTACCCAAAGTAGAGTTATATTACAAAGCAACTTGCCGCAGCACTAATAGATTTTTGTCCATAACATGATAAGCAGCGACAAGGGAAGCAGAAAGAAAACAGCCTAGTCTGCACGGTCACCATCAACTCTCTTGATCTTGCCCACCTGGGCCACGATGGGTGCGACAAGAGCCTTCAGCGCCTCCTGGTCGGCGTCGGGCGGCAAGGTCCTGAGGACGTTGTTGAGGTTGAGCCCGGGGTTGCGGTAGACTATCTTCGTCGGCACTCTCTCCATGACTCCCGTGCAAACCCTGCGCGCCTCATTCGCCAGCTGCGTGGGGATCCTCTCCCGGAGCTGCTCGAGGGCCGGCGCCACTCCCATGAAGAACAAGCTTAGCTTGGCGCTGTGAGGGAGGTTCTCGTCGGGGGAGTACCCGAGGTGCTCCGTCCCCAGCCCCGCCAACTCCCTGTCGATGTCGGCAGCGGCGGCGACAAGCCCCTCGGTCCATTGCTCCACCGTCTGCCTGAAGTTGTTTTGGGTGAGGGCGGCGCTGTCCAACAGTGCCCTCTCAGCCCTGAGGTCCGCCTTCAGCTTCGTCTCCCGATTTCTGGCGCTGTCAAGTGATGCGGTGAGGGTGGACAGCTTCAGCTCCAAGTCTGCAATGGAATCCTTGGCGATGGAGAGCTCCTTGCTCTTGTCGGAGAGATGGACCTGCAGCTCAGAGTGGCTGTGGGCGTCCTTCTCCCAATCCGACGTGAGCGCGACAACCTTCTCCTCGCTCGTCTTCAGGTGGACTTCCAGTTGCGCCACCCTTGCCTCCAAGTCTCTCTTGGCGGTTTCTGCAGCTGCAGTGGTGTCCCTCGCTTCCTGCAGGGCTCCGCCAAGGGACTACTCGCGCGCGGCAAGGTCGTCCTCATGGCTGTCGAGGTCGACCTTCCGCTGCGTTAGTTCTCCTTCCCGCCGAGACAGCTCTTCGGCGGCGAGCCGTTGCTGCTCCTCTGCTTCGGCCTTCTCAAGTAAGAACGCCTGATGCGCCTCGGCGAGCTCCTCCCGCTCCTCCGCCAAGGATCGGAGGGCCGCCTGGTCGGCGGCCCGGAGCTCTTCGGCACGCTTCTCCAAGTCGACACCCGCCTTGGCGGCCAAAGCCTCTCGGGACTCCAGCTTGGCCTTCCTGGCGCGGTACAGAGCCAGAAGCCTTCGTAGGAGCCGCTCCTCCTCGGGCTCGCTGCTGCTGCCGGGCGTGTCGACGAACTTTAACCCGGCGGAGGCGAGGACTTCCCCGTCGAAGACCTCTCCCTCCGCGGGACCCCTTGACGTAGATGCCCACGGGAGCTGAATAAAAACCCCGTTTCTAGCCTCCAGGTAGGCGCCAGTTCCAGTCGCGGCAGCAGCGGGGTCGGCGGTCGGCGCAGCGTCTAACGCTCCTGCGGCCTCAGGGCCGTCAGTGCGACCGCCGGTCCCCTCCTCAGCTGCCGCGTCGGCGGCCCTGGCTGCCTCTTCAACTGGGGGCTCATCAGTACCGATCACCTCCTCGGTGGCCGCGGCGTCACCAGCATTGCCGCGCGCGGCCTCCTCGGTGGCAGCTTCCGTCTCCATCGTCTCTGGAGCGGACGGATCTGAAGACCAGAAAAGAAAAAGAAAGAAGAATGGTCAAGAAAATATCCAAAAAGAAAAATTCAAGAGAGGAAAAGTCCAAGGGTTACCTGCGCGGGCCTCTTCTTCAACGGGGTTCCTTGCCGGGGAGTTCTCCCTCGGCGGCGTGGTGGAGGCCCCCGCTGGCGGAGGGCCGCTGGCGCCTTCCCTTGGAGGGGTGCTCACCCTTGGCGGGGTGCTCGCCCTTGGCGGGGTACTCGCCCTTGGCGGAGTACCCGCCCTTGGCGGAGTATTCTCCCTCGCCGGGGAGCTCCTCCTTGGCGGAGAGGTTGAGACGTGCGGCTCGTCGAGAGCAGTCTCTTGCCGCTCCTGAGGCTGCGGCTCTGCTTCTGTACAAGTCAACAAACAAGACGATTAACAAGGATGAGAAGCCCACGCGCGCCTGACAAGCGAAGAAGTGAACAGAAGACTTATGCTGGGGGCTGCGCTGGGGGCTGCTCTTAGGAGCAGTTGCCTGATCCGGCAAGCTTGTCGCAGGCGCATCCCCTGCTGCTGCGACGGGCTCGTCCTCAAGATCGACCACCGGGATCTTGGCCCTCTTCGTCGCCCTCTGGGCCAGGGTCCTGGAAGAAAAACAAGATCAGAATCAAGCAAAAAAGATTCAAGACAGGAACAACAAAAATCGAAGGAAACAAGAGTTGACAGTGCTTACTCTTCCTCCTCCTCGTCGGAGCTAAGCACGGAGAAGTCAAAGTCCGCATCGCGCGTCCTGGCGCGAGGAGCTGGAGGGGTAGGCCCCCTCGGGCGCTTGGCGGGCACCAGAGCGGTGGTGTGGGAAGATCCCGCTCCGGTCGTCGCCGAGGCTCGAGGGGCGGAAGGAGCGGTGGAGCCAGAGCGGGAAGATCCTCCTCCAGCCGCTACTGAAGCGCGGGGCGCTCCCTTGGCGGCCTTCCCTGCCGCGGTGGCGCGCATCAGACGGCGCTGCGGTTGCTGGCCCGCCGGCTGCCCCACCACGTCTGCGGCTCTGCGGGGGCGCCTCCTCGCTGGAGCCGGAGGACTTGCCGGTGGTGGTGAACTTCCCGAGGATGAAGAAGAATCGACGTTCAGAGACCCGCCTGAGTCTTTGGCAGAATCGCTTGATTCAGCGCCCTGCTCGGCGGGCTCGCTCGACTCTGTGCCTTGCTCGGCGGCCTCGCTTGTCCCAGCAGGCTGCCCGGCAGGCTTTATCAATTTGAGGAGCTCTTCCTCCTCGGCCCGACTTACCGCCTCAGCTGCGTCCGCCTCCTCCAAGGTATACCCAAACTCGCCCGCGGCCTCGGCTGCGGCTGCCTCCTCCAGCCTGGTGGCAATATAAGCCATTTCCCGGTCGGTGGTGTCGCGGGTGAGGCCTTTCTTCTCGTCGGGATCGATTGGAAGCTCCAACAAGTTGTCGAAGAACATTTGCACGGCTTCGTCAGAAGGCGCCAGCCAAGTGGGGTCAATCCCATGGGAGCCACACCATGGCATTGCCGCGCGGATAGCACTGAGCGACAAATTGTTGCATAGTGGAACTACGCCCCGCGGCAATGCAAACCACTCTGGATGTTTGGCGTCGTGCTTGAATAGCTCACGGAGCATCCCTTTGAGCTCCAGGACAGTGAAATTATAGTTGAAGCCTGGGCGTAGCCTCATACAGTCTGCCGCGTTACCAAACTCCCAAGCGGGCCTTTTCCTCTCCTGCAAGGGGGCGATGCGGCGGCGAAGGAAATATGCTCCGACAGCACCTACAGTGAGCTTGGCTTGCCGGAGGCAAAGGATCCTAGTGATGGCTATCTTCAGCTTGTCGTCCTCAGGGGCCAAGTCACTCCAGTCATTGCCACGCACTATTGCAACTTGGCGCGGGGAAGTGAACTGCTGGGGTTCATCCTCCATGATCCAGCACCAGTTGGCCCTCCACTCCTCCCACTTGCCGCGGAGTTCCCCAGTCAAGTATGCCTCTTTCTTATGAAGCCTAAATATCCAAGAAATCCCGCCGGACAGAGGAGACCCAGACTCGACTCGAGGCGTGAAATAATGGCGGAAGAGGGCTACGTTGGGGTACACTCCGACAAAGTTCTCGCACAGATGTGCGAAAACGGCCATGGTCAAGACGGCGTTTGGGGTGAAATCAAGGAGATGAAACCCGTCGGTATTCATTATATCGCAGAAGAATTCGGAGCATGGTGGGCAGAGTCCGCAATGGAAGAACATAGCTAAATAGGCGTACCCTCCCGGAAACATGTCGCAGGCCTCGGCGGGGAGTACCCTGGTGCGCGGGTGCGCTTTTTTCTCCCTCGACCAGAAGAGGTAGAAAGAGTCCTTCAGCTCCCTCGCGCCGAGCCTCGGCGGGAAGACCACCATCTTCTTCCGCATTGCCGCTAGCTTTAGTGCCCTGGCAGTCTTCACGGCTTTCGCCTTGTCGCCCTTCGGGGCCATGGCGGGGACGGCGGGGGAAGTCGACGGCGCTGGAGAGACTGGCGGCGGCGGAGGAAGGGCGGAGCGCTGCTCTCTTTCGACCTTCGGGGATGAGGAGAGCGGCGGGGGTTTTTGGAGGTTGAAGAAGCAATGAGCGAATGGGGGGAACTGCCCCTGTTTCCCCTGCTTTTAAGGGGGATAGGGGGATGTTCCGCATTTTCTCCATTAAAGAAACAGGCCACGATCTCTCCCACGACGCCGCAATCGACGCGTGCCGTTAGGGAGGGGCGCGGTGGATACGGAGTGGGATACGGCGCGCCGTGGGCCGCGTGTGCCCGTGCACTGTTCTGGGCCTGGCCCAACAGCGCTCGGCAACGTTTGTGGCCCAAGCCCGGGGGCTCCTGTCGGTGTACTAAAGTTGGGGTGCCTTAGTACCCCAACTTGTGCACGGGCAGTAGCAGCATCCCTTGGCAGGGCTTGCCACGTGCCTGCCAAGGCCCACTAAGATCCCTTTGGGGCCATTCAAGAACAAAGTATTCAAGTCAAAGAACAAGACCCCGGCAAGAGGAGCTTGCTGGGAAGGCCGCTCCAGGCTCAAGACCACCATTTTAACACAAGACCCTGGCAAGAGGAGCTTGCCAGGAAGGCCAAAACATGGCATTTCAGGAGACTTGCCGTGGTGCATCGCGCGCCCCGGCAAGGACCGGAGAGCGACAAGCTTCCGGGCGCGGCAAGGTAGTGACCGCGGCAAGGCGCTTGCCGCGACAAGCTTCCACTGTGTGCCCGCGCTCCAGCTCATCCGGCCACGCGTCGCCCTGGGGCCCTTCCAGGGGCACGTGGCGGAAGGCTGTGCAGCCTGGGGTACACGGTGGCAAGCCACGATGACGAGGCCACCATCATGGCGAACGGAGACGCCCTGACGGACGCTTTTTGCACTGTTTGGGGCGACGGCGACGGGCATTCAATGCCTTTGTCCCCCACCGTCAGGGTTAGGTACAAAGCACTATACATACACTGTTCCAACTACCACCATTTTTACATTTTTACGCTCATCTGCGTTGCCACCAGTCGGTGACCCCTTTGTCCTATAAAAGGAGGCCCATGCGCAACGTAGAGGGGGTTCCGATCTTCAAACACTCTCACGCTCGGTGTAGCTAGCGACAAGTACTATAGCTCTTATCGCTCCCGAGCCAAGAACACAATACAAACCAAGGCAGGAGTAGGGTTTTACGCATCCGTGCGGCCCGAACCTGGGTAAACTGCTCGCGTGCTCGCCTCGATCCGCTCTTCGTGCATCCTCCGCTCCCTTGCCGTACCGAAAAGGGGCTCCGGTCCCATAGGTGTTCGTGGGCGATCAGTTTCCCCGACACTCTATATGAAGAACATGGTGCTACTCTGAAGCACAAGTGTGGTAAAATGATAGTAACATTGCCCCTTCTCTCTTTTTTCTCTCATTTTTTTGTTTTCTCTCATTTTTTTCTTTTTTTACGGGCTTCTTTGGCCCCTTTTTCTTATTTAGGCTTCTTTGGCCTCTTTTTTTCCTCACATGGGGCAATGCTCTAATAATGATAATCATCACACTTTTATTTACTTACAACTCGATACTAGGACAAAGATATGACTCTATATGAATGCCGCCGTTGGTGTACCGGGATGTGCAATGATCTAACATAGCAATGACATAAAAAAACGGACAAGCCATGAAAACATAATGCTAGCTATCTTATGATCATGCAAAGCAATATGACAATGGTGGTGCATTTCATAACAAACGGAACGGTGGAGTTACATGACAATATATCTCTGAATGGCTATGGAAATGCCATAATAGGTAGGTATGGTGGCTGTTTTGAGGAAGGGTATAAGGTGGTTTGATGCACCGGCGAAAATTGCGCGGTACTAGAGTGGCTAGCAAGGTGGAAGGGTGAGAGTCCGTATAATCCATCGACTCAACATTAGTCATAAAGAACTCACATACTTATTGCGAAAAATCTATTAGCCCTCGAAACAAAAATACTACGACGCATGCTCCTAGGGGGGAGGTTGGTAGGAGTTAACCATCCCGCGCCCCCGACCTTCACGCAAAGATAAACAATCAAAATACAATATGCGCCAATTTGGTTACATACTTAGGAGACCATACGTGCATGCTTCAGGAATCACAAACCTTAACACCAATATTTTTACTAAACCACAATCATTCACTAGTACCTCCCACATATTAGCATCTCTATATCGCAAAACTATTGCAAGGAATCAAACATATCATATTCAGCGATCTACAAGTTTATGTAGGGTTTTATGACTAACCATGTGAATGACCAATTCCTGTCAACTTCTCTAAATAGATATAAATGAAGCAAGAGAGTTTTAATTCTTTCTACAAAAGATATGCCCACGCTCTAACAAATATAAGTGAAGCAAAATAGAATTCTACAAATGGCGGTTTTCTATGTGAGGAGAAACAGGCAATCCAAACTTTAAATAATATAAGTGAAGCCCATGAAGCATTCTATAAAGCCTTACTCAAAAGATATAAGTGAAGTGCAAAGAGCATTCTATAAATCAACCAAGGACTATCTCATACTAGCATGGTGCATTTATTAAAAGAAAAATAAAAAGCACACGACGCTCGAAGAATTTATGCATATCATGTGGACGAAACAAATCTGAAAACATACCAATACTTATTAAAGAAAGATGGGATGCCTTCTGGGGCATCCCCAAGCTTAGACACTTGAGTCTCCTTGAATATTTACTTGGGGTGCCTTGGGCATCCCCAAGCTTGCTCTCTTGCCTCTCCTCCTTCTCCTCACATCGAGACCTCGTCGATCTTCGAACACTACATCCACACAAATCTTAACCGAACTTTTAGTGGCGAGGTTAGTGCATATGATCAATGAAATCCCATCATGTACTGCTCTAACATTATTGTATAATTATGAACAAACATTACTCACTGTATGCTATCACAATTCTATGGCCCCAAGTCAAGGAGGCCAGCAATAATTCAAACATATGCAAATAATGAAGCTATAACGGCAATATGTGAAAACAGGATAGTCTGTACAGATTAGAACATTCACCATACTTTTGTAACTCTAAAAATTCGGGAAAAATTAGGAAAAATCAACAATTTGTATAGCAAGACTATGCAAAAATTTTAAGATCCTTTCGACGTTCTAGTAAAAAATGTAATATTGCGCACTACAACCAAAGTTTATGTTTTTGCACCGCACAAACCAACAAGCAGTTTAATCATACTAAAGGAAACTCTTGGCACATTATTTTTATAATATAATGGAATTGTGCAAGGGGATAATTATTTTGTTGAAAAGTTTACGTAGTCAAGGTTCACAAAGTTTCGATGGGCATGAACATAGTTATAGGCTAGCTCCCACTTTAACAATGCTCGTCTTTCTCACTTTCGCTTTTTTTTGAAAAAGTTTTAGGTTCCCCTCTTTATTTTTTTGTTTTTAAACTTTATAAAAGCACATAACAGAAATAAATGACTCTCTAAAACTTCTGGGTTGTCTCCCTGGCATCACTTTCTTTAAAGCCATTAAGCTAGACATATAGTGCTCAAGCAATGGATCCACCCGGATCCCGAGGTATATCAAAGCCAATTTTAATTAACAATGATTTGTGATTTGGTAGTGAGCACAAAGTAACATATATCATGCAACAACGAAGTCTAACTCTCTTCCTATGCATCGGCATGTCATAAAAGAAAAATTCATGCACACATAGTAAAGGCCAATGAATAGCATAAACAGTTTCTTGCAATTTTATCGTATTGGAAACATTGAGAGGCAGAGATGTAGTTCCTCTCTCATAATAATTGCAAGTAGGAGCAGCAAGCACGTGCATATTATATCTATTAAAATCATCATGTGTAGTAGTGAGACGCAACCCATCAATGTAATCCTTAATAAGGGCAAACTTCTCCGATATAGTGTAGTCGGGAGAATTCAAAAAGATAATAGGACTATCATGTGTGGGTGCAATAGCAACAATTTCATTCATAACATAAGGAACTATAGCAAGTTCATCTCCATAAGCATAATTCATATTAGCATCGTGGCCGCAAGCATAGCAAGCATCAAGTTCATCAAAAAGGGATATTTCAAACGAATTCAAGGGATCATAGCATTCATCATTCGGTAACCACGAAGGGAAATTAAACAATGTATGAGTTGAATTGTTACTCTCATTAGAAGGTGGGCACGGGTAGCTACTCCGCTCTTCCTCCTTTTCTTCTTCGCTCTCCTCCTCATCTTTTTCATCTAATGAGCTCACAGTGTCATCAATTCCTTCTTCCATAGTTTCCTGCAAAATATTAGTCTCTTCTTGGATAGCGGAGACCTTCTCAATAAATGCATCAATATAGGCATTGTATTTATAATTCAATTATCAATATTTCAATATAGCAAGATTTCCAGATCTATAAACAGCATCATCATAATTTTCATAATCTTCAAATAAATATTTAATTTCACAAGCACCCTTAAAAGCAACAAAATGTTCTATTTGTTCAACATCATAGTAATCATATATACCATTAGCATAAGATGCTAAGTTTTAATTATCGTTAAATTTGCATGAAAAGGGAAAGTGTGGAGCCTTCATCCTAGAGTAAAAAGTATAATCATATCTCAAGCATAATTCACCAGCATACCAACGCAACATATAAATTTGATCCCATAATAGTTTCCCTTTTTGTGTCAAGCGATAATCCCTAAAGTATTCACGCTGATCCAACATTACGCCCATTATATAGTTGAATGGGGTTTTCTCAGGATTATCAAAGTAGTACAAAATATCTTTCACGTAATGAGCATCCAGAGTTTTAGGAGGTTCCCCATCTCCATGAGTAGCAAGTACACCTAATTTTTTTGGTATTTCGTGTTCCATATCCATAACTAAAGATATAGAACAACATAGAACAACAAATAAAATCTACTTAGTTATAAAGCAAACAAGCACACACAAGAATATTCACCCCACGCTATTGCTCCCCGGCAATGGCGCCAGAAAAAGGTCTTGATAACCCACAAGTATAGGGGATCAGTTGTAGCCTCTTTCGATAAGTAAGAGTGTCGAACCCAACGAGGAGCTAAAGGTAGAATAAATATTCCCTCAAGTTCTATCGACCACCGATACAACTCTACGCACGCTTGATGTTCGCTTTACCTAGAACATGTATGAAACTAGAAGTACTTTGTCGGTGTAACGGGATAGGTTTGCAAGAATATGAAGAGCACGTAAATAAAAACTAGGGGCTATTTAGATAAAGAAGCAATAAAGTTAGTATAGAGAGTGTGGAAAAGTGGTGGTAGGAGTTGCGAAATTGTCCCTAAGAAATTGACTACGTTACTAGACCGATAGCAAGTTTTATGTGGGAGAGGCCACTGCTAGCATGTCATCCCTGACTTGTAATTCTATGCACTTACAATTGGAACTATTAGCAAGAATCCTAAACTACTAGCATTCATTAAGGTAAAACCCAACCATAGCATTAAGATATATTGGTCCCCCTTCAATTCTGTATGCATCAATTTATATGCTAGGTTGAAGCTTCTGTCACTCTTGCCCTCCAATACATAGTCCTATCAACATATAACTAACCCTATGGTGTGATCCACGCGCGTTCTCATATGATGGGCACCAAAGGGCAGCAACATAACCACTAGCAAATTAAACCAATCATAGCAATTCACCAATTGCTGATAGGACAACGAATATCTACTTAGACATCTTAGGATGGCAAGACATCGTTGGATAATAATATGAAGCATAAAGCACCATGTTCAAGTAAAGGGTACATCGGGTTGCGGGAGAATGGAATGATGTAGATAGATGGGGGAAGGTGATGAAGATGTTGGTGAATATGACGGGGGTGTTGGTGTAGATCACCGTCACGCGATGATGGCCCCGACAACGTTCCGGTGCCACCGGGAGAGAGGGGGGAGAGCCCCCCCTCCTTCTTCTTCCTTGACCTTCTCCCTAGATGGGAGAAGGGTTTCCCCTCTGGTCCATGGCGTCCATGGCGGCGGAGGGGTGAGAGCCCCTCTGAGATTGGATCTGTCTCTCTATCTCTCTCTGTTTCTGCGCTCCAGATTCTGGCCTTTCACTATTTGTTATATTCCCAGAGATCCGTAACTCCGGTTGGGCTGAAATTGTAACACGATTTGTATCGAGATATCGGCTTTCTTGCGGCGAAAGAAGGGCACCAACCTTCTTACGGGGTGGCCACGAGGGTCAGGGGTGCGCCCACCCCTACCATGTGGGCCCCTTGGGCATCATCCCGCGTTGATTATTCTTCCGAAAAATCACATGTATTCCGAAAAAAATCTCCGTAAGTTTTTATCCCGTTTGGACTCCGTTTGATATGGATTTTATGTGAAACAAAAAACATGCAACAAATAGGAACTGACATTGGGCACCAGATTAATTTGTTAGTCCCAAAAATAGTATAAAAAGTTGCCAAAAGTATGTAAAAGTTTATAATATTGGCATGGACCAATAAAAAATTATAGAAACGACGGAGACGTATCAATCCACTCCTGGATTACTTTGGTACCTCCCTGCTAGACTTATAGGAAGGCACACATCAGGTCTGGTACACAACATTGCATACATGATAGAACATATGGCTGAGGCATAGGGAATGACTTTCATTTTCTCTTTATCTTTGTTGGGGAACGTAGCATAATTCAAAAAAATTCTACGTCTTCACCAAGATCCAACTATGGATACATCTAGCGACGAGCAAGTAAGAGTGCATCTACATACCGTTATGAAGATCGCGTGCGGAAGCTTTCAACGAAGTGTGGATGAAGTAGTCGAACTCTTCACGTTCTTCGTCACCGATGATCTAGCGCCGAACGGACGGCACCTCCGCGTTCAACACACGTACGGTGCAGCAACGTCACCTCCTTCTTGATCCAGCAAGGGGGGAGGAGAAGTCGTCAGAGATCCGGCAGCACGACAGCGTGATGACGGATGCAGTGGAGATCGCAGCAGGGCTTCGCCGGGCGCCCTGCGTTGGGAGTATGGAGGTGTGACGGGAGGGGGAGAGGCGCCAGGGCTTGGGTGGGGCTGCCCTCTCCCCCCCACATATATATAGGGGGCCAGGGGGGGCACCAGGACCCCCTGCAGATCCAATCTGCAAGGGGGCGGCGGCCAGGGGGGGTTCCTTGCCCCCCAAGGCAAGTGGAGCCCCCCTCCCCCTTAGGGTTTTAACCCTAGGCGCATGGGGAGGTGGGCCCCCTAGTGGTGCGCCAGCCCTGAGGGCTGGACACTTCCCCTTGCGGCCTAGGAGCCCCACCGGGATGGGTAGCCCCACCCGGTGGACCCCCGGGGTCCCTCCGGTGGTCCCGGGACGCTCCCGGTGACCCCCGGAGATCACCCGTTGGCCGAAACTGGACTTCCTATATATCAATCTTTACCTCCGGACCATTCCGGAACTCCTCGTGACGTCCGGGATCTCATCCGGGACTCCGAACAACTTTTGGGTTTCCACGTGCATTTATCTCTACGACCCTAGCGTTACCGAACCTTAAGTGTGTAGACCCTACAGGTTCGGGAGACACGTAGACATGACCGAGACCACTCTCCGGTCAATAACCAATAGCGGGATCTGGATACCCATGTTGGTTCCTACGTGTTCCTCGATGATCTTCATCGTATGAACCACCGTGTCAAGGATTCACTCAATCCCGTATGTTATTCCCTTTGTCCATCGGTACGGTACTTGCCCGAGATTCGATCGTCGGTATCCCCGATACCTTGTTCAATCTCGTCATGGCAAGTCTCTTTACTCGATCCATAATCCATCATCCCGTGACTAACTACTTAGTCACATTGAGCTCATTATGATGATGTCTTACCGAGTGGGCCCAGAGGTACCTCTCCGTCATACGGAGTGACAACATCCCAGTCTCGGTTCGTACCAACTCAACAAACACTTTCGGAGATACCCGATGCGTACCTTTATAGCCACCCAGTTACGTTGTGACGGTTGGCACACCCAAAGTACTCCTACGGCATCCGGGAGTTGTATAACCTCATGGTCTAAGGAATAAATACTTGACACCGAAAAGCTTATGCATTACGAACTAAACGATCTCGTGTTATGCTCAAGTTTGGGTGTTGTCCATCACATCATTCTCCTAATGATGTGATCCCGTTATCACTGACATCCTATGTCCATGGTCAGGAAACCGTGACCATCTGTTGATCAACGAGCTGGCAACTAGAGGCCTACCAGGGACTCAATGTGGTCTGTGTATTCACACATGTATCGCTGTTTCCGTACAATACAATTCATGCATGAATAACAGACAATTATCATGAACAAGGAGATATAATAATAATGCTTTTATTATTGCCTCTAGGGCATATCTCCAACAGTCTCCCACTTGCACTAGAGTCAATAATCTAGTTACATTGTGATGAATCGAACACTCATGGAGTTCTGGTGTTGATCATGTTTTGCTCGTGAAAGAGGTTTAGTCAACGGGTCTGCGACATTCAGATCCGTATGTACTTTACAAATATCTATGTCTCCATCCTGAACATAATTCCGGATGGAGTTGAAATGGCGCTTGATGTGCTTGGTCTTCTTGTGAAACCTGGGCTCCTTGGTAATAGCAATAGCACCAGTGTTGTCACAGAAGAGAGTCATCGGGTTTGATGCGCTTGGAATGACTCCTAGGTCGGTGATGAACTCCTTCATCCAGACTCCTTCCTGCGCTGCTTCAGAAGCAGCTATGTATTCCGCTTCACATGTAGATGCTGCCACCACGCTTTGCTTGCAACTGCACCAGCTGACTGCCCCTCCATTCAAAATATACACGTATCCGGTTTGTGACTTAGAGTCATCCAGATCTGTGTCGAAGCTAGCATCGACGTAACCTTTTACGACGAGCTCTTCGTCACCTCCATAAACGAGAAACATATCCTTAGTCCTTTTCAGGTACTTCAGGATGTTCTTGACCGCTGTCCAGTGTTCCGTACCGGCATCACTTTGGTACCTCCCTACCAAACTTATGGCAAGGTTCACATCAGGTCTGGTACACAGCATGGCATACATGATAGAACCTATGGCCGAGGCATAGGGAATGACACTCATCTTTTCTCTATCATCTGCCATGGTCGGCGACTGAGCTTTGCTCAATCTCATACCTTGCAAAACAGGCAAGAATCCTTTCTTTGACTGATCCATATTGAACTTCTTTAATATTTTGTCAAGGTATGTACTTTGTGAAAGACCAATGAGGCGTCTCGATCTATCTCTATAGATTTTGATGCCTAATATGTAAGCAGCTTCTCCAAGGTCCTTCATTGAAAAACTTTTATTCAAGTAGGCCTTTACATTTTCCAAGAATTCTATATCATTTCCCATCAGCAATATGTCATCCACATATAATATGAGAAATGCCACAAAGCTCCCACTCACTTTCTTGTAAATACAGGCTTCTCCATAAGTCTGTATAAAGCCAAACGCTTTGATCACCTCATCAAAGCGAATATTCCAACTCCGAGATGCTTGCACCAGCCCGTAAATCGAGCGCTGGAGCTTGCATACCTTTTTAGCGTTCTCTGGATCGACAAAACCTTTCGGTTGCATCATATACAACTCTTCCTTGAGGAAGCCGTTAAGGAATGCTGTTTTGACGTCCATTTGCCATATCTCATAATCATAGAATGCGGCAAAAGCTAACATGATTCTGACTGACTTCAGCATCGCTACGGGAGAGAAAGTCTCGTCGTAGTCAATCCCTTGAACTTGTCGATAACCCTTAGCAACAAGCCGAGCCTTATAGATGGTCACATTACCATCCGCGTCTGTCTTCTTCTTAAATATCCATTTGTTTTCTATGGCGTGCCTATCATCAGGCAAGTCCACCAAAGTCCATACTTTGTTTTCATACATGGATTCTATCTCAGATTTCATGGCTCCAAGCCATTTATTGGAATTTGGGCCCGCCATTGCTTCTTCATAGTTCGAAGGTTCACCGTTGTCTAACAACACGATTTCTAGTACAGGGTTGCCGTACCACTCTGGTGCGGAACGTGCCCTTGTGGACCTTCGAAGTTCAGTAGTAACTTGATCTGTATCTTCATGATCATTATCATTATCTTCCTCCCTTGTCGATGCAGGCACTTCAGGAACAGTTTCCTGCACTGCGCTACTTTCCGGTACAGGAGGGGTGACTGTCACCTCATCAAGTTCTACTTTCCTCCCACTCACTTCTTTCGAGAGAAACTCTTTCTCCAGAAAGCATCCATTCTTGGCAACAAAGACTTTGCCTTCGGATCTGTGGTAGAAGGTGTACCCAATTGTTTCATTTGGGTATCCTATGAAGACGCATTTCTCCGATTTGGGTTCGAGCTTTTCAGGTTGAAGTTTCTTGACATAAGCATCGCAACCCCAAACTTTCAGAAACGGCAGCTTCGGTTTCTTGCCAAACCAAAGTTCATACGGAGTCGTCTCAACGGATTTTGACGGAGCCCTATTTAAAGTGAATGCGGCAGTCTCTAAAGCATAACCCCAAAAAGATAGCGGTAAATCGGTAAGGGACATCATAGATCGCACCATGTCCAAGAGAGTACGATTTCGACGTTCGGACACACCGTTACGTTGAGGTGTTCCGGGCGGTGTCAATTGTGAAACAATTCCACAGCTCCTAAGGTGTGTGCCAAATTCATGACTTAAATATTCACCCCCACGATCCGATCGCAAGAACTTTATTTTTCTGTCACGTTGATTCTCAACCTCATTCTGAAATTCCTTGAACTTTTCAAAGGTCTCAGACTTGTGTTTCATCAAATAGATATACCCATAGCTACTCAAGTCATCTGTGAGGGTGAGAACATAACGGTAGCCTCCGCGAGCCTCAACAATCATTGGACCGCACACATCGGTATGTATGATTTCCAACAAGTTGGTTGCTCGCTCCATTGTTCCGGAGAACGGAGTCTTGGTCATCTTGCCCAAAAGGCATGGTTCGCACGTGTCAAATGATTCATAATCAAGAGACTCTAGAAGTCCATCCGAATGGAGCTTCTTCATACGTTTGACACCAATATGACCAAGACGACAATGCCACAAGTATGTGGGACTATCATTATCAACTTTACATCTTTTGGCATCTACACTATGAATATGTGTATCACTATGTTCAAGACTCATCAAAAATAAACCATTGACCAGCGGGGCATGACCATAAAACATATCTCTCAAATAAATAGAACAACCATTATTCTCCGATTTGAAAGAATATCCATCTCGCATAAGACGAGATCCAGAAACAATGTTCATGCTCAAAGCTGGTACTAAATAACAATTATTGAGGTTTAAAACTAATCCTGAGGGTAGATGTAGAGGCAGCGTGCCAACGGCGATCACATCGACCTTGGAACCATTCCCGACGTGGATCGTCACCTCATCCTTCGCCAGTCTCCGTTTATTCCGCAGCTCCTGTTTTGAGTTACAAATGTGAGCAACTGCACCGGTATCGAATACCCAGGAGCTACTGCGAGTGCTGGTAAGGCACACATCAATAACATGTATATCATATATACCTTTGACGTTGCCGGCCTTCTTGTCTGCTAAGTATTTGGGGAAGTTCCGCTTCCAGTGACCCGTTCCCTTGCAATAAAAGCACTCTGTCTCAGGCTTGGGTCCATACTTTGGCTTCTTCGCGGCAACAGGCTTGCCAGGCGCGGCAACTCCCTTGACGTCCTTCTTGAAGTTCTTCTTACCCTTGCCTTTCTTGAACTTAGTGGTTTTATTGACCATCAACACTTGATGTTCTTTCTTGATGTCTACCTTCGCTGATTTCAGCATTGAATATACCTCGGGAATGGACTTCTCCATCCCCTGCATATTGAAGTTCAGCACGAAGCTCTTGAAGCTTGGTGGGAGCGACTGGAGGATTCTGTCAACGACCGCTTCATCTGGGAGATTCATTCCCAGCTGAGACAAGCGGTTGTGCAATCATGAAATCTTGAGGATGTGCTCACTGACAGAACTGTTCTCCTCCATCTTACAGCTGTAGAATGCGTCGGAGACATCATATCTCTCGACTCGGGCATGAGCTTGGAAAACCATTTTCAGCTCTTCGAACATCTCATATGCTCCGTGGTGCTCAAAACGTTTTTGGAGCCCCGATTCTAAACTGTAAAGCATGCCACACTGAACCAGGGAGTAATCATCACTACGCGACTGCCAGACGTTCAAAACGTCTTGGTCCGCATCGGGAGCAGGTGCATCACCTAGCGGTGCTTCTAGGACATATGATCTCTTGGCAGCTATGAGGATAATCCTCAGGTTACAGACCCAATCCGTATAGTTGCTACCATCGTCTTTCAGCTTGGTTTTCTCTAGGAACGCGTTGAAGTTGAGGGAAACCTGAGCGTGGGCCATTTGATCTACAAGAGATATTGTAAAGAATTTAGACTAAGTTCATGATAATTAAGTTCATCTTAATCAAATTTTAATGAACTCCCACTCAGAATGACATCTCTCTAGTCATCTAAGTGATACGCGATCCGAATCGAGTAGTCCGTGTCCGATCATCACGTGAGACGGACTAGTCATCAACGGTGAACATCTTCATGTTGATCGTATCTTCTATACAACTCGTGTTCGACCTTTCGGTCTTCCGTGTTCCGAGGCCATGTCTGTACATGCTAGGCTCGTTAAGTGAACCCTAAGTGTATCACGTGTGTAAATCTGTCTTACACCCGTTGTATGTGAACGTTAGAACCTATCACACCCGATCATCACATGGTCCTTCGGAGCAACGAACTTTAGCAACAATGCACATTTAGGGGAAACACAATACTTGAAATTTTAGTGAGAGATCATCTTATTTACTACCGTCGTTCTAAGTAAACAAGATGCAAAAACATGATAAACATCACATGCAATCAATTAAAGTGACATGATATGGCCAATATCATCTTGCTCCTTGGATCTCCATCTTCAGGGCACCATGATCATCTTGTCACCGGCTCGACACCATGATCTTCATCATCATGAACTCCATCATCGTGTCTTGAAGAAGTCGTCACGCCAACTATTACTTCTACTACTATAGCTAACGTTTAGCAATGAAGTAAAGTAATTACATGGCGTTATTCAGTGACACGCAGGTCATACAATAATAAAGACAACTCCTATGGCTCCTGCCGGTTGTCAAGTTCATCGACATGCAAGTCGTGATTCCCTATTACAAAAACATGATCAATCTCATACATCACATATATCATTCATCACATCTTCGTTCTTGGCCATACCACGTCACAAAACACATGCTGCAAAAACAAGTTAGACGTCCTCTAATTGTTGTTGCAAGTTTTACGTGGCTTCTATAGGATTTCTAGCAAGAACGTTTCTTACCTACGCCAAAACCACAACGTGATTTGTCAACTTCTATTTACCCTTCACAAGGACCCTTTTCATCGAATCCGATCCGACTAAAGTAGGAGAGACAGACACCCGCCAGCCACCTTATGCATCTAGTGCATGTCTGTCGGTGGAACCAGTCTCACGTAAGTGTACGTGTAAGGTCGGTCCGGGCCGCTTCATCCCACAATACCGCCGAATCAAGATTGACTAGTAACGGTAAGAAAGTTGAACAAGATCATACGCCCACAACTGCTTTGTGTTCTACTCGTGCAAGATGCTACGCATAAAACCTAGGCTCAGATGCCACTGTTGGGGAACGTAGCATAATTCAAAAAAATTCTACGTCTTCACCAAGATCCAACTATGGATACATCTAGCAACGAGAAAGTAAGAGTGCATCTACATACCGTTATGTAGATCGTGTGCGGAAGCTTTCAACGAAGTGTGGATGAAGTAGTCGAACTCTTCACGTTCTTCGTCATCGATGATCTAGCGCCGAACGGACGGCACCTCCGCGTCCAACACACGTACGGTGCAGCAACGTCACCTCCTTCTTGATCCAGCAAGGGGGGAGGAGAAGTCGTCAGAGATCCGGCAGCACGACGGTGTGATGACGGATGCAGTGGAGATCGCAGCAGGGCTTCGCCGGGCGCCCTGCGTTGGGAGTATGGAGGTGTGACGGGAGGGGGAGAGGCGCCAGTGATTTGGTGCGGCTGCCCTCTCCCCCCCACATATATATAGGGGGCCAGGGGGGTGCCAGGACCCCCTGCAGATCCAATCTGCAAGGGGGCGGCGGCCAGGGGGGGGGGTTCCTTGCCCCCCAAGGCAAGTGGAGCCCGCCTCCCCTTAGGGTTTTAACCCAAGGCGCATGGGGAGGTGGGCCCCCTAGTGGTGCGCCAGCCCTGAGGGCTGGACACTTCCCCTTGCGGCCTACGGGCCCCACCGCTATGGGTGGCCCCACCCGGTGGACCCCCGGGGTCCCTCCGGTGGTCCCGGGACGCTCCCGGTGACCCCCGGAGATCACCCGTTGGCCGAAACTGGACTTCCTATATATCAATCTTTACCTCCGGACCATTCCGGAACTCCTCGTGACGTCCGGGATCTCATCCGGGACTCCGAACAACTTTCGGGTTTCCACGTGCATTTATCTCTACGACCCTAGCGTTACCGAACCTTAAGTGTGTAGACCCTACGGGTTCGGGAGACACGTAGATATGACCGAGACCACTCTCCGGTCAATAACCAACAGCGGGATTTGGATACCCATGTTGGTTCCTACGTGTTCCTCGATGATCTTCATCGGATGAACCACCATGTCAAGGATTCACTCAATCCCGTATGTTATTCCCTTTGTCCATCGGTACGGTACTTGCCCGAGATTCGATCGTCGGTATCCCCGATACCTTGTTCAATCTCGTCATGGCAAGTCTCTTTACTCGATCCGTAATCCATCATCCCGTGACTAACTACTTAGTCACATTGAGCTCATTATGATGATGTCTTACCGAGTGGGCCCAGAGGTACCTCTCCGTCATACGGAGTGACAACATCCCAGTCTCGGTTCGTACCAACTCAACAAACACTTTCGGAGATACCCGATGCATACCTTTATAGCCACCCAGTTACGTTGTGACGGTTGGCACACCCAAAGTACTCCTACGGCATCCGGGAGTTGTATAACCTGATGGTCTAAGGAATAAATACTTGACACCGAAAAGCTTATGCATTACGAACTAAACGATCTCGTGTTATGCTCAAGTTTGGGTCTTGTCCATCACATCATTCTCCTAATGATGTGATCCCGTTATCACTGACATCCTATGTCCATGGTCAGGAAACCGTGACCATCTGTTGATCAACGAGCTGGCAACTAGAGGCCTACCAGGGACTCAATGTGGTCTGTGTATTCACACATGTATCGCTGTTTCGTACAATACAATTCAAGCATGAATAACAGACAATTATCATGAACAAGGAGATATAATAATAATGCTTTTATTATTGCCTCTAGGGCATATCTCCAACAATCTTCTGCAGTGGTCGGGCATTGAGTCTGACTCAACTTCACACCTTGGAACACATGTAAGAACCCTTTCTTTGACTGATCCATTTTGAACTTCTTCAAAACTTTATCAAGGTATGTGCTTTGTTAAAGTTCAGTTAAGCGTCTTGATCTATCTCTATAATCTTGATACCCAATATATAAGCAGCTTCACCGAGGTCTTTCATTGAAAAATTCTTATTCAAGTATCCTTTTATGCTATCCAGAAATTATACATCATTTCCAATCAATAATATGTCATCCACATATAATATCAGAAAAGCTATAGAGCCCCTAGTCACTTTCTTGTAAATACATGCGTCTGCAAAAGTCTGTATAAAACCATATGCTTTGATCACCTCATCAAAACGTATATTCCAACTCCTAGATGCTTGCACCAGTCCATAGATGGATCGCTGGAGCTCGCACACTTTGTTAGCACCTTTAGGATCGACAAAACCTTCTGGTTGCATTATATACAACTCTTCGTTGAGAAATCCATTAAGGAATGCAGTTTTAACATCCATTTGCTAGATTTCATAATCATAAAATGTGGCCATTGCTAACATGATTCGGACAGACTTAAGCATTGCTACGGGTGAGAAGGTCCCGTCGTAGTCAACTCCTTGAACTTTATGAAAACCTTTCGCAACAAGTCGAGCTTTGTAGACGATAACATTACCATCCGCGTCAGTCTTCTTCTTAAAGATCCATTTATTCTCTATGGCTTGCCTATCATCGGGAAAGTCAACCAAAGTCCACACTTTGTTGCCATACATGGATCCCATCTCAGATTTCATGGCCTCAAGCCATTTTGCTGAATCTGGGCTCATCATTGATGCCTCATAGTTCGTAGGTTCATCATGGTCTAGTAACAGGACTTCCAGAACAGGATTACCGTACCACTCTGGTGCGGAAAGTACTCTGGTTGACCTATGAAGTTTGGGAGTAACTTCATCTGAAGTTTCATGATCATCATCATTAGCTACCTCACTAATTGGTTTAGGCATCACGGGAACGGTTTTCTGTGATGAGCTACTTTCCAATTCGAGAGAAGGTACAATTACCTCATCAAGTTCTACTTTCCTCCCACACACTTCTTTCGAGAGAAACTCCTTCTCTAGAAAGGATCCATTCTTTGCAACAAAGACTTTGCCTTCGGATCTGTGATAGGAGGTGTACCCAACAGTTTCTTTTGGGTATCCTATAAAGACGCACTTCTCCGATTTGTGTTCGAGCATATCAGGCTGAAGCTTTTTCACATAAGCATCACAACCCCAAACTTTAAGAAACGACAACTTAGGTTTCTTGCCAAACACAGTTCATTCTGTGTCGTCTCAACAGACTTAGACGGTGCCCTATTCAACGTGAATGCAGCTGCGTCTAATTGATACGTCCAAAATGTATCTATAATTTCTGCTTGCTCCATGCTTCTTTTGTGTGATATTGCTATGATATTGATGCACTTCCATACACTTTTGATCATATTTGGACTAACCTATTAACTTAGTGCACCACAGTGACAGTTCCAGTTTTCTGCTCTTTTTCTATTTTAGGTTTGCCCCATATTAAAAGTGCTTCAAAAATTCCGGGAAAAATACAGGAAAAATCAGCGTACAGGAAGCTTCGCGAAGAACCAAAGCGGGGCCAGAGGGGAGCTAGGGGTGGCCCAGGCGGCAACCTGGCGCGGCCCAACCCCTGGCCGCGCCAGGGGGGCGCTTGGGGCCCCCTCTCCGCCTCTGGTTGCCCCCCTTCGCATATATATTCCTCTCGTCCCGAAACCCTCGAGGACAGAACCCTTTTTCGCGATCTCGCCTCTGTTCCACCGCCGCAGCGCTTCCAAGATCGGGAGCATCAGGAGAACTCTTCCCGGCACCCTGCTGGAGGGGAGAACCACCACCGGGAGCTTCTCCACCACCATGGACGCTTCCCGGATGAGTCGTGAGTAGTCCACCTTGGACCATGGGTCCATGATCAGTAGCTATGTGATGTTCTCCTCCCCTCTTTGCTCTTCATGGTTTAGACCTCGTGAGCTGCCCTACATGATCGAGGCACATATGTAATCTTTCTGGTGTTGCTCTGCTGAGTTTGCTGGGTTCTGATGGATTATGAGACTATGTTCAGATTGTGTTTGAGTAATATATTTGATTCACCTCTTTTATATATTTGTTCTTGAGTAATTCTTGCATGTTCTCCGTTGCTGTTTATTTCTTTGGCCGAGTAGTAGGTAGTAACTCCAAGAGGGAGCGTTATGCTTGATTGTGGGTTCATGCCCCCTGATGACTACCTTGAGTGACAGAAACATGAGTCTAGGGGATGTGCTGTTGCCACAAGGGGGAAAACAACGGTGCTTGTACTTGCGGGTGCAAGGATTGTTTACTTTGCGCATAGTTCTTTTAATGCAGTTGTCTGTTGCTTTGAGTTTACACTTTGGGTGGGATTCGCAACTTAATACCAGCGAGATGTTCTGGATAGATATCTCAAGGTGGATGATTAGTAGTATATGCAGATGGATTTCGGTCTACTTGCCTTGGCGTACCGCCCATGCTTTTGAGCCTCTACCTTTCTTTGCAGCATAGTTAGCATTGGTTTGCGCACATAATCCTGTCAATTGCCCAGTTGTAATTTGTTTACCTCGCTTTGCTGTTTTATCGTCTTTTGGGAGAGAGACATCACAAGTGAACATCATGGGACCCCGGTCCATATTACCACCGCTGATCACACCTTCTATTTACTTCCTGTTTTTATTTCCTAGTTGCAGTCATAACTAGCATTATTATCTCTTGTGTTTGATCCTTTGTAAACAACAAGGCCGAAGGGATTGACAACCTCTCTGTACTCGTTGGGAGCAAAGTTATCTGTATCTGTGTGCAGGTCCTGTCAACCGCTAAGTTTCTGGCGCCGTTGACACCTACTTGTCGACCCTCGGAGTCTCACGGGATTCGATCCTTGGTATCTTTGCCAAGGGAAATTTGCCGCTACGCTACATCTCAACCTTCCACTTGGGTTAACCATCGAGGGGCGAGAAGCCATCAAGCAAGTTTTCTGGCGCCGTTGCCGGGGACTCCACTCTTCAAGATAGGGGAGTTGCACGCTATCTTTTATCTTTGCCTTTTAGTCTTGTTAGTTTACCTTGCAGTTTTTTCTTTAGTGTCCCTTACCAAAAATCACCAAAAATAGTTATCTTACTTTTAGTTGGCATTATGTCTGGTCCTTTTTCCTTTGGTGAGGCAGAAGTGCTCACCTTTGAACAAAGAGGTGGTGAAAGTCTAAAAGATGCTTGGTATAGAATTAATGATTCTGAAAAAAGAGCCACCAAGAAGCAGTCTACTACTATCCTGCTTAGAAATTTTTATGTTGGAATTACTTCTTGGAATAGGTTTATTCTAGATTCTGCTATCAATGGAAATTTCCTAGAAGCCCCAGTTTGGGAATCTCTTAGTATTATGGAAAATCTTGTTGGAAATCCCCGTGTTGTTAGAATTCAAGAGGACATTACCCTAGCTAACATTATGAAAAAACTTGAAAAGATAGAGCTAGAGATGCCAAGCATTAATAAGATAAATGAGTTGGATCGTAAGATCCAAGGGAATTTGAATAGGCTTGATAGCTCCATGCATAAAATTCTCAAAACTTTGGAGACCATCAAATCCCATGACTTGGATTCTTCTAGGATAGACAAGATTGATGAAATCTTTGACACTTTAGGAACTACTTTATCCTCAATCAAAGCCAAAAAGGTAGAAACTCCAGCAAAGAAGGAACCTAAGTTCGTTTACGTTCCAAAGGCTCCTCGTTCCAAAAGTAATCCATCCATTGCCAAAGGGGTTGAAACTATGAAGACTTTGGAAGAAATACCTCTCTTTGATAAATTTATAAATGAATCTCCCATTGACTTTCCACCTTTTGGTTTTCTCCCTAGAAGTATCTTTATTAGGCCTTTATTTGAAAGTCCTCTTAAGACTAGTTGTACTATTGAAGAACTTTTTGATGATCTTGATGATGGTTCAATTGATACAACTTGATCTTCTATTTTTGCCTCATGCCTAGCTTAAGGGCATAAAAGAAAGCGCTTTTGGGAGGCAGCTGTGGGGACCCCGACTTGGAAGTCGAGATCACCGAATGCACGTGTACAGTGATCCCAGAGATCAATGCTCACTGAACACACAGAAGCTGAAATAACAAGAGTCTTACATCCATACAAATAGTCTTACACGAATTAAGGCTGTTATGGCCAAGTCTTACATAGATAGAGCCTCACGGGCTGAAAAGCAAATAACTCAAGTAGCGGAAGTCTTCGATAAAACGGGTAGAACCCATGCCATCTGCCTTAACCCTACAGGCATTCTGACTGGGATAGCGTCCTAGTTCGCATGGTCGTCTCCAAAGAACTCTTCCTCATAATCCTGTTCTTCCATGCCTGGCCAATTAAATAACCAGTGGCAAGCCAATGAGTACTTTGAATGTACTCGCAAGCAACCCATGATGTGGTTCAAGTAACAATGCAATTGAATAATAATGAACAATCTAGCAGGAGGCTAGAACAATATGCTACCATCAAGTTATGCATCAATGACCTCGCGTAACCTCGAGAACAGGTTACCGATATCAACATGAATATGATTCATCTCATCGAGTCAAGTCACCATCTTGACTCTCATACACACGCATGTTTTCACAAACATTGGACGTAGCCCAAGAGCGGTTACCCAACTGTCCATGACCGTGGACACGGCTATTCGAATAGATTGACACTCTGTAGAGGTTGTACACTTTACCCACAAGATCCAGGGAACTTCCGTGTCATCCATGACCCGCGGTACCTCAAGTACCCGGGGTAAGCACCCGGTCATTACCTTTCCTTAGACGACACTAACATAGAGTCCACTCGTTGGCACACGGCCCTCGGGTACAAACAATAGATCACGGGACTTGCCCTAATTTCAATGTTCACGCGTACCCGAAGGGACCAACGGTGTGTCCGGTGCCCTGTAAAAACAGTCATGGCCGTCTATCCAAGCACGACCCCATCCCGGGAAAGACCTCAAGTCTCCCCGTCACTAGTAATGCGGGCACCATGCTAGTATCGACCTAAGTAATCAATAAAGCCCCGTCCCACAAGGGGTAGTGTGGTTGCACATGTATGGTTGGAATAACGGTCGCAACTTCAACCAATCCGTTTGAAAAACACACACCTGCCTTGGCACACCACTTCGTCATCAAGTGGTCACCCAATCTCATTATCATCATCACCCTCGGGCATAAATGGCACCCGACGGGGTTTTATGTAAAGACTTCAACCGTGAAGGTTCATGTCACACATGCATCACTTTCCATAACTACTAACCATATGCAAGTCATCTAGCATATAGCAAGATCAAGATCATGCCATGTATCATATAAGCATCATGACCTCCTATTGCATGTCATCTAGCATATAGCAAGATCAACAATAAAGCATGCATCATGTGGTGGTTCATCTAGGTTACCATCGTAACCCTAATCATCATGCATCGGAAACCAACGGGTTCCGAAGAACAAGTGTATCATGGTCAAAGGGCTGCTTGCCTGGATTGGCTTGGTCTTCAAAGTCTTCTAGTCCTTCTCCTTCTTCTTCCACATCAACATCGTCAAATACGGGATCTATACGTCGCATAATAATAACGGAAAAAATAAGAATACAATTAAAACAGAAAAGTCAAAGTGCTCAGAAAAATGTCAACTCATTTTTGTAAAATACTAGAGGGATTTCTAAGATGGGGAAAAATCTTAGTTGGAGTTTTGGAGTTACAGAATAGGTTATATTGATTTTTGAACAGGAGTTATACTGCTCAAATTTGAATTTAAATTTGAACAGTACAGAAAAGTTTCATGGATTTGAGAGAAAGTGGTACCATTAAATAGGTTGGAATATTACAAGATTTTAGGAGTTGGAAATATTTAATTTGGATCAATATTCTTTTGTGCATAAATGTTTAAAACATCAACAGAAAAGAAAAAGAGAAAAAGGGTCCTGTGCACTGGGCCAGAAGAGGCCACAGTGCACGGCCCAGGCGGACTGGCCCAGCCGCACGGAGCCAGCGCGCGCGCACGTCAGGTTTCAAACCTGACGGGCGGGTCCCGTGGGTCAGCGGCACAGAGGAGGGGAAAGAGGTGGGGGGATGACAGGCGGGGCCCGCCTGTCATCTCTAACCCCTCGGTCACGGCGGCGGCGAGCTCACCGGCGACGATACCGGCCACGGCGACGGCAACAGAGGCCAAGGACGGACTCAGTGTCGTGTCGCGGTTGCAGCGGTGGTAGTGCGGCACAGCGGGGAGCCCTGGTTCGCCGGCGACGAGGTGCGACGGCGGAGGCTCGTCGGAGGACGGTGGTTGGGGTCGTTTCTGACTGCAAATGGAGGGGGAAAGAGAGGGGAAAGGGTCAGTGAGGTCTGGCGGTTCCGAAACGAGCGGAAGGAGAGGCAGGGGAGGCCTGTACCTCGAGATCGCCGGCGGCCCGACGCGGCGGAGCTCCGGTCGATCCCGAGCACTGGGGCACTCCGGGGTCGAACTGAGGGTGCAGGAGGGATCAGTGGAGAGGTGTGAGGCCGGTGGTGGTGTTGGAGAGGCTCGGGGAGGCCTATATATAGGAGCTCGACGGGGACCCGTGGTCCAGTGCGCCGGCGAGCCCATCGGCGAGGCTACAACGCACGGGAGGCTTGGGGAACGGGTCTGGGGAGTTCCTGGACGAGCTCCACGTCCAGTAGAGGTGAGAGGAGGAGCGGGGGAGCAACAGAGAGGCGCGCACGTGCGAGGCAGAGGAGTGGCTGCCGCGGGCGGCCAGCGCGCGTGCGACGGCGGCTACTGGAGGGCGCAGGAGGAGGGGGGACAGCGCCGGGGAGGTCGCGGACGTCGAGACGCCTCGACTAGCGCGAGGGGGAGGCCCGAGGCTGTCGGGGAGCGGCGATTGGCCCGAGCCAGCGTGCGAGGTGCACTGTTCACGCGCTCTGGAGCGTGCGTATGACCGGCATCAGCGTGCTCTCGCCGGTTTGGCCCGTCCCAACGTGTCCAACAGTGTCTGGGGCGTAGAGGAAGGAGTAAAGAATTGCCCTGAGGCCTTGGATGCTCTGGGGTGCAGAGAGAGGGTGAGAGTGTTGGTAAAAATGGTGAAAGGTGGTTGCACAGCAAGGTAAAGCTGGGGTTTCACCCCCCAATCATGGAGATGAGGTGCTGGGGGAGTTACTGGAGGTTGCTGGTAACTCAATGGGCTTGTGGTAAGAAGTTGAGGCTATGGAGAAAAGTGAAAGTGGTCAAAATGGAGGTTTTAGAATTTCTGCAGAAGGTGTTTGATCTGTGTTTGATCAAGTAAATGAGGTCCACTTGACATGGCACTTAACAGGGTTGAAAGTCATGAGAAAATAGGGTGCCTCACCAAATTTGGCCTCATTTGAAGAAACTAGCCAATGTAACTTTGGTGAACCCTTGAAATCAACAGAAACAGTTTCATCTTGATTGAGTCAAGCTAATCATCTCCCCTTGATGCACCACTTGGTGTAGCATCCTTATTTGGGGTATTGATCATGCTCACAAAGTTTGAGGCTCCAGATAAAAAGTTGGTAATGTAAAGTTGTTCAAATTTGCATTTGAACAGAAAGGGTTTTGAGGTGATCTGATCAAGTTGATCTATTCCAAATCTTGTGCCATTTGGTCTAGGTGCCTTATTAGGTCATTCTAGCATGTGCACCAAGGTTGAGAGCATTTGGACAAGTTTGGCAATATAAAGTTGCTCAAACTTCAAATACGGACAGAATGGTTATGAAGGGGTTTGAGGAGGTTTTCTTGCTTCCCAAGGCATGGGACTTGGCAAAATCATCAAATATGTCATATATGACATGATAGAATTTCCCTGGAATTTTTGGAGAAAAATTCCTTTGTAAATATTTCAAAAGCTTGAAATATCCAGAAAGGGTTTTAGAGGGTTTAGCCCATTATTTTGAACATGACCAAGTGTTGAAATTCTCATATATGGACAATATATGTCCTATGAGTCTCTCTGAATTTTGGCAAATATTTTTGAAATAGTTAAATAATTTTCCCCTATTAAAGACCATTTCTGGCCTTAAGAAAAAGCTTTTAAATAAAATAGGAAAATAACTTTTAAAATTATACCTTTGTGGTTTCTGGGAGTCCTATGACTACTAGGTCTCAAATAAACCTTTTGAAATAATTTTCACATCCTTAATCAAGTACTTGCAGTGCAAATCTCAATTCAGGGGTTTTTGGAAAACTAAATTTATAAAATACTTTTTGGCCAAATTAATTTTTGTAAGAAAATACTATACTGTTATATATCACTTGGCATGATCATTGGGCAGAAGTTTTGGGTGTGGAGATGAAATCTTCAAGAGATCATAGTTGACTCTAATGAGCACATGAAAAAGCAAATGAAGAAAACTCAATTCCAAATAAAAGCCAAATGATGCTAAAAAAATTGCTGGTCCAAATTTTCATGCTTCAAAATTACAAACAACATGTTACGAAATGCAGGGTGTGACAGACCTACCCCCCTTACAAGAATCTCATCCCCGAGATTCCTAAACTAGGGCTTAAAAGAGGTCGGGAAACTCGGATCTAAGATAGTCTTCTCGTTCCGAGGTTGCTTCTGCTTCGGTGTGGTTGCTCCACTGGACCTTGATGTACTTGATGGTACGGCTCCGCGTACGTCGTTCTGCTTCGTCCAGAATACGAATGGGCTTCTCGCGGTAGGTCAGATCAGGCTGCAGATCAATGGCTTGGTGATCCACATCCTTGTAGAGACTGGGCTTGTCCGGAACCTGGAGACATTTCCGGAGTTGTGACACGTGGAATACATTGTGCACATCGGATAGCTCAGGTGGTAGTTCCAACTGATAAGCCACTTCTCCTCGTCGGTCGGTGATCTTGAAAGGGCCAATGAACCTTGGTGCGAGCTTCCCCTTGACGTGGAAATGCTTGGTTCCCTTTAGAGGGGTTACCCGCAGGTACACATGATCTCCGACACGGAAACTCATGTCTCGGCGTCGAGTGTCAGCATAACTCTTCTGCCTTGACTTGGCTGCCTTTAATCGCTCTCTGACTAGTTGGACTTGCTCTTCTGCTGCGCGGAGAATATCCGGTCCAAAGACTAGTCCTTCTCCAGTCTCTGACCAGTTGAGGGGTGTGCGACATCTGCGTCCGTACAACACCTCAAATGGTGCCATCTGAAGGCTTGACTGGTAACTGTTGTTATAGGAGAACTCGACAAAAGGGAGACAGTCTTCCCACTTGGCTCCATATGCCAGGACACAGGCTCGGAGCATGTCTTCGAGAATCTGATTGACTCGCTCAGTTTGACCTCCGGTCTGTGGGTGGAAAGCTGTGCTGAAAGACAACTTGGTTCCCAAGGCTTCTTGGAATCTCTTCCAGAACCTAGAAGTGAACTGGGTGCCTCGATCTGACACAATCTCCTTGGGAACACCGTGAATACTTACGATTCGGTTGATATAGAGAGTTGCCAGCTGGTTGCCTGAGTAGGTAGTCTTGACAGGAATGAAATGGGCCACCTTGGTCAAATGATCGACTATGACCCAGATAGAGTCATGTCCTCTATTCGACCTTGGTAATCCAGTGATGAAGTCCATTCCGACTTTATCCCACTTCCACTCAGGAACCTTGAGTGGTTGAAGCAATCCAGTGGGTCGCTGATATTCAGCCTTGACCTTTTGGCACACATCACACTTTGCAACATAGGTTGCAATCTCTCTCTTCATACCGTGCCACCAGAATCGTGCCTTCAAGTCTTGGTACATCTTGGTTCCTCCGGGGTGGATGGAATACGGAGTGTCGTGGGCTTCTTGCAGAATCAGCGTCTTCAACTCGGTGTTGTTTGGTACGCAGAGGCGTCCTTTGTACCAAACAATCCCGTGCTCGTTTTCGGAGAATCCTGGGGCCTTTCCCAGCTTCATCTTCTTCTTGATACCTTCAATGCTTGCGTGTCCATCTTGAGCCTTCTTGACGTCGTCCAGCAGGGTCGGTCTGACTTCCAAATGATCCAGAAATCCAGGGGTGACCAATTCCAAACTGAATTGTTCGATCTCCTTAAACAAGGCTGGCTGCCTTTCCTGAATAATGACATTCAAAGAGCAAGCCTTCCTGCTTAAGGCGTCAGCCACCACGTTGGCCTTCCCAGGGTGATACTGAACACTGAGGTCATAATCCTTGATGAGTTCCAACCATCTCCACTGCCTCATGTTCAATTCCTTTTGGGTGAAAATATACTTCAGACTTTTGTGGTCTGTGTAAATCTCACACCGTTTCCCTAGGAGGTAATGCCGCCATGTCTTCAAGGCATGAACTACTGCCGCTAGCTCAAGATCGTGAGTAGCGTAGTTCTCCTCATGGGGTCGTAGCTGCCTGGAGAGGTATGCTATGACGCAGCCTTCTTGCATCAGAACGCTTCCCAATCCGGTTCGAGAGGCATCACAATATATCACGAACTCCTTGTGAATATCAGGTGTTGCCAGAACTGGGGCGGTGGTCAATCTCTTCTTGAGCTCTTGGAAGCTCTCTTCGCATTTTGGCGTCCACTCGAGCTTCTTGTCCTTCTTGAGGAGCTGAGTCATTGGTCGTGCAATGCTAGAGAATCCTTCCACGAACTTGCGGTAATAGCCCGCTAGTCCGAGGAAGCTTCTGACTTCCTTGACGGTCGTTGGAGATTGCCATTGGGTCACAGCTTCGATTTTTGCAGGATCAACAGATAATCCTTCCTCGGTCAAGACATGACCTAAGAATCCAACTTTGTGCAGCCAGAACTCACACTTGCTGAATTTGGCATACAGTTGGTGCTCACGAAGCTTGTCTAGGACCATTCTCAGATGTTGCTCATGCTCTTCCTCCGTCTTCGAGAACACAAGGATGTCATCAATGAAGACAACAACGAACTTGTCCAAATATTCCATGAAGACTTTATTCATGAGATACATGAAGTAAGCTGGGGCATTGGTTAACCCAAAAGACATGACCGTGCACTCGTACAGGCCATATCTGGTTACGAATGCCGTCTTCGGAATATCTTGGGGTCTGATCTTCAGCTAGTAATACCCAGATCTGAGGTCGATCTTGGAGAATACCTTGGCTCCGCTGAGTTGATCAAACAGATCTTCGATCTTGGGAAGTGGGTACTTGTTCTTGATTGTAACTTCATTGAGGGAACGATAATCAATGCATAAGCGGATGGTACCGTCCCTCTTTGCCACAAACAGAACAGGAGATCCCCAAGGGGAGGCACTTGGACGGATAAATCCCTTCCTTAGCTGCTCTTCTAGCTGCTTCTTCAACTCGGCTAGTTCTTCCGTCCCCATTCTATAAGGCTTCTTATAGATGGGTCCTGCTCCGGGCACGAGCTCGATGATGAACTCAATGTCACGGTCAGGGGGCATTCCCGGTAGTTCATCCGAAAAGACATCAGGATACTCACATACCACCGGTACTTGGTCTAGCCCAACTTCAAACAGACAGTTGATTTTAGCGGCTTGAGCGGAAGAGGAGTTGGGGGCAAACTTGACTTCGACTCCTTGGTCATTGGACACAGTGACTGTCCGATTGGCACAGTCTAACAAGCCTTGGTGCTTGCTGAGCCAATTCATACCTAGGATCACATCCAAGCCTTGCGATCTCAGGACAATAAGGTCTGCTAGGAAGTCTACACCGTTAATGGTAATACTGACTCCTTTACAGCCTATCTTGGCTCTCATCTCGGCTCCGGGGGTTTGTACCACCATAGGGTTATTCAGGGGTGTAGGGGTCATGCCACTTTTTAATGCAAATCTTTGAGTGACAAATGAATGCGTTGCTCCAGAATCAAACAAGACAATTGCAGGTGCTGAGTTGACAAGGAACGTACCCAGCACGACGTCCGGGTCTTCCTGGGCTTCTTCAGCAATGACGTGATTCACACGCCCCTTCCCATAGTTCGGTGGATTGCGAGGAGCTGGGTTCCTTGGTGGCATACCACGGCCTTGTCCCTGGTTCTGCGCATTGGGGCGCGGGGCATCAGGCTTCTTGTTGGGGCACACCCTGGAGATGTGTCCGGGCTGACCACACCCAAAACAAGTGACTTGATTTGGAGTGTTGATCTTGTTGCCACCACTGTTATTGGGGTTGAAAGCTGGCCTGGGGTTGGCATACTGTTGAGGCTGAGGATTGGCACGCGGTGCAGGAGCTCTTGGCTGCTGATAGGTTGGCTTGGCCGGGGCTGACTGCCCCGGACGAGGCTTCTGGTTGCTGGAACTTCCCTTACTGACCAACTTGCGCTTGCGAGTGTCTTCCAAAGCACGCCGCTTGTCTTCAAGCATAAGTGCCTTGTTCACCAGGTCAGGGAAAGACGGGCAGTCGCACACGACAAGCGAGTATTGCAGAGTCTGATTAAGGCCTTCCATGAAGCGCTCCCTTTTGGCAGCATCAGTGCTGACATCCCCTGGGGCATACCTTGACAGAATACTGAACTTCTGCATGTACTCCTTGACAGTGCCACTTCCTTGCTTCAGGGCTCGGAACTCGCGCTTTTTGATAGCCATGACTCTAGAAGGAATGTGGGCCTTGCGGAATTCTGCCTTGAAGTTAACCCAAGTGATGTCTTGTTCAGCATGCATGACCTTGAATCCATCCCACCAAGCTCTTGCGGTTCCCCCGAGGCAGTGGGCTGCATAAGCCACCTTCTCGCGATCTTCGGTGCATCCGACTAGCTCCAGGATTTCCTCAATCGAACGGACCCAGTCATCAGCATCCAGGGGTTCAGCAGTCTCGATGAAGGTTGGCGGTGCATGCTTCTTGAACTCTGCCAACGTGGAACGTCCATTGCCATTCCCCGCCGGCTGGCGGTTGTTGGCGACAGCTTGAGCAATCAGCTGAAGAGCTGCAGTGTTGGCTTGGCGTTCCTCTCGGAAAGCTTGGAGAAGCTAAGCCATGTCCATGCTTGGAGGAGGTGGTGGTGGAGCTTGGTCGTTGGTTTGGTCGTGGTCTGCCTCTGGCTGAGAGGATGCTCCGGCTTCGGGCTGCTGGGTAGAGGTACCAGTACAAGTTACAACAGGCATCCTGTTGGAGCGGTAAAAGGTCTCATGACTCGGAAGAGGAAAAGCAAGATAGATGGGTGCCTAGTAAGGGGGTGGGTGTGACACTAAATCAAATCATGCAAGGGCCGTAAGGCCAAAACACATTTATTAAAATCCAGATGGGTGATGTAGTCGTTTACACATTCCCGAAGGAAGATTACGACTTACATCCAGACACGACAAAAGCAAACGCTAGATGGTTTCATATGAACCATACAAGGACTCGACTGCGCATAGGGGTTACACGACCTATCCTACCTTAGAGGTCACAACGGGCATATTCGAGTAGCGAATAATGCCTAAGCGGCGGAATGCTCGGTCGCGTATTCGGGCTCTTCTGGGTCTTCCTCCTTGTCTTCATCTGTCTGGGCTCCCTTATTGCTTGAGGGAGTGGGGGAGTGGAGGAGTTGGATACGACGGTGCTTCGACGGTGGTGCAGGGAAAAGCTTGCGGTATTCCCTTGCTGTCATCCGGCGTCGCCGAGGTGGTTCTTCACCCTTGGAAGACACATCCTCGGAGGGCCTTCCGCCTCGATATGCGATAGCGGATTGTCCAGAAGGTGCTCCTTCCTTCTTGATCCTGTTTGCCTTCTCTTGATCTCGACGAAGAAGTGCCTTGGTCTTGTAAAGTTCTTCTCGAAGCTTCATTGATTCCGAGGCCAAGTCTTGTGCCAGGCTGTCGGCACATAGACTGAAGTAGGTCTGGAACCGAAGCGAGAGTCCTTCCTTCAGTGGAGGGGCTAGTGCGCTGCTTTCTTCGTCACCTTCCTTCCGGAAAGGTAAGAAGCGAGTTGCCATCTTGGCTGCCATCTCCGGAAGAAGCTCGCGGAGACGGGTTAGTGCCTTGAGTGCAGCAGCCTCGGCAGCGAGTGGTAGTGTCGCCATCTGGGGTCCCTCGAAGAACCAACTTGTGGGAGGGTCGTTTGCCTTCACGATTACTTCCACATGGTACTCCACCTCAGTATCGCTCACCCAATGCTCGAGGTAGGTGAGGATGGGTGCTCGGTGGAACTGACACTCCTGGAGGCTATCCTCGAGAAGTAGGGGAAACCCAGTGGTCAGGTGCTCTTCGGGAACAGCGGCCATCTACAAAGGTGGAATAGGAGGGGTTAATAAGCTAAGGAAATCTCAGGTTTAGAAAAGAAGAGAGGTTCAGAAGGTTTTGAAAAAGGGGGTCTCAACTAACTAACGCCCATGCTAACTAAGGCTTCCTACAGTCAGGATGGCTCTGATACCAGCTCTGTGGGGACCCCGACTTGGAAGTCGAGATCACCGAATGCACGTGTACAGTGATCCCAGAGATCAATGCTCACTGAACACACAGAAGCTGAAATAACAAGAGTCTTACATCCATACAAATAGTCTTACACGAATTAAGGCCGTTATGGCCAAGTCTTACATAGATAGAGCCTCACGGGCTGAATAGCAACTAACTCAAGTAGCGGAAGTCTTCGATAAAACGGGTAGAACCCATGCCATCTGCCTTAACCCTACAGGCATTCTGACTGGGATAGCGTCCTAGTTCGCATGGTCGTCTCCAAAGAACTCTTCCTCATAATCTTGTTCTTCCATGCCTGGCCAATTAAATAACCAGTGGCAAGCCAATGAGTACTTTGAATGTACTCGCAAGCAACCCATGATGTGGTTCAAGTAACAATGCAATTGAATAATAATGAACAATCTAGCAGGAGGCTAGAACAATATGCTACCATCAAGTTATGCATCAATGACCTCGCGTAACCTCGAGAATAGGTTACCGATATCAACATGAATATGATTCATCTCATCGAGTCAAGTCACCATCTTGACTCTCATACACACACATGTTTTCACAAACATTGGACGTAGCCCAAGAGCGGTTACCCAACTGTCCATGACCGTGGACACGGCTATTCGAATAGATTGACACTCTGCAGAGGTTGTACACTTTACCCACAAGATCCGGGGAACTTCCGTGTCATCCACGACCCGCGGTACCTAAAGTACCCGGGGTAAGCACCCGGTCATTACCTTTCCTTAGACGACACTAACATAGAGTCCACTCGTTGGCACACGGCCCTCGGGTACAAACAATAGATCACGGGACTTGCCCAAATTTCAATGTTCACGCGTACCCGAAGGGACCAACGGTGTGTCCGGTGCCCTGTAAAAACAGTCATGGCCGTCTATCCAAGCACGACCCTGTCCCGGTAAAGACCTCAAGTCTCCCCGTCACTAGTAATGCGGGCACCATGCTAGTATCGACGTAAGTAATCAATAAAGCCCCGTCCCACAAGGGGTAGTGTGGTTGCACATGTATGGTTGGAATAACGGTCGCAACTTCAACCAATCCGTTTGAAAAACACACACCTGCCTTGGCACACCACTTCGTCATCAAGTGGTCACCCAATCTCATTATCATCATCACCCTCGGGCATAAATGGCACCCGACGGGGTTTTATGTAAAGACTTCAACCGTGAAGGTTCATGTCACACATGCATCACTTTCCATAACTACTAACCATATGCAAGTCATCTAGCATATAGCAAGATCAAGATCATGCCATGTATCATATAAGCATCATGACCACCTATTGCATGTCATCTAGCATATAGCAAGATCAACAATAAAGCATGCATCATGTGGTGGTTCATCTAGGTTACCATCGTAACCCTAATCATCATGCATCGGAAACCAACGGGTTCCGAAGAACAAGTGTATCATGGTCAAAGGGCCGCTTGCCTGGATTGGCTTGGTCTTCAAAGTCTTCTAGTCCTTCTCCTTCTTCTTCCACAGCAACTTCGTCAAATACGGGATCTATACGTCGCATAATAATAACGGAAAAAATAAGAATACAATTAAAACAGAAAAGTCAAAGTGCTCAGAAAAATGTCAACTCATTTTTGTAAAATACTAGAGGGATTTCTAAGATGGGGAAAAATCTTAGTTGGAGTTTTGGAGTTACAGAATAGGTTATATTGATTTTTGAACAGGAGTTATACTGCTCAAATTTGAATTTAAATTTGAACAGTACATAAAAGTTTCATGGATTTGAGTGAAAGTGGTACCATTAAATAGGTTGGAATATTACAAGATTTTAGGAGTTGGAAATATTTATTTTGGATCAATATTCTTTTCTGCATAAATGTTTAAAACATCAACAGAAAAGAAAAAGAGAAAAAGGGTCCTGTGCACTGGGCCAGAAGAGGCCACAATGCACGGCCCAGGCGGACTGGCCCAGCCGCACGGAGCCAGCGCGCGCGCACGTCAGGTTTCAAACCTGACGGGCGGGGCCCGTGGGTCAGCGGCACAGAGGAGGGGAGAGAGGTGGGGGGATGACAGGCGGGGCCCGCCTGTCATCTCTAACCCCTCGGTCACGGCGGCGGCGAGCTCACCGGCGACGATACCGGCCACGGCGACGGCAACGGAGGCCAGGGACGGACTCAGTGTCGTGTCGCGGTTGCAGCGGTGGTAGTGCGGCACGGCGGGGAGCCCTGGTTCGCCGGCGACGAGGTGCGACGGCGGAGGCTCGTCGGAGGACGGTGGTTGGGGTCGTTTCTGACTGCAAATGGAGGGGGAAAGAGAGGGGAAAGGGTCAGTGAGGTGTGGCGGTTCCGAAACGAGCGGAAGGAAAGGCAGGGGAGGCCTGTACCTCGAGATCGCCGGCGGCCCGACGCGGCGGAGCTCCGGTCGATCCCGAGCACTGGGGCACTCCGGGGTCGAACTGAGGGTGCAGGAGGGATGAGTGGAGAGGTGTGAGGCCGGTGGTGGTGTTGGAGAGGCTCGGGGAGGCCTATATATAGGAGCTCGACGGGGACCCGTGGTCCAGTGCACCGGCGAGCCCATCGGCGAGGCTACAGCGCACAGGAGGCTTGGGGAACGGGTCTGGGGAGTTCCTGGACGAGCTCCACGTCCAGTAGAGGTGAGAGGAGGAGCGGGGGAGCGATAGAGAGGCGCGCGCATGCGAGGCAGAGGAGTGGCTGCCGCGGGTGGCTAGCGCGCGTGCGACGGCGGCTACTGGAGGGCGCAGGAGGAGGGGGACAGCGCCGGGGAGGTCGCGGACGTCGAGACGCCTCGACTGGCGCGAGGGGGAGGCCCGAGGCTGTCGGGGAGCGGCGATTGGCCCGAGCCAGCGTGCGAGGTGCACTGTTCACGCGCTCTGGAGCGTGCGTATGACCGGCATCAGCGTGCTCTCGCCGGTTTGGCCCGTCCCAGCGTGTCCAACAGTGTCTGGGGCGTAGAGGAAGGAGTAAAGAATTGCCCTGAGGCCTTGGATGCTCTGGGGTGCAGAGAGAGGGTGAGAGTGTTGGTAAAAATGGTGAAAGGTGGTTGCACAGCAAGGTAAAGCTGGGGTTTCACCCCCCAGTCATGGAGATGAGGTGCTGGGGGAGTTACTGGAGGTTGCTGGTAACTCAATGGGCTTGTGGTAAGAAGTTGAGGCTATGGAGAAAAGTGAAAGTGGTCAAAATGGAGGTTTTAGAATTTCTGCAGAAGGTGTTTGATCTGTGTTTGATCAAGTAAATGAGGTCCACTTGACATGGCACTTAACAGGGTTGAAAGTCATGAGAAAATAGGGTGCCTCACCAAATTTGGCCTCATTTGAAGAAACTAGCCAATGTAACTTTGGTGAACCCTAGAAATCAACAGAAATAGTTTCATCTTGATTGAGTCAAGCTAATCATCTCCCCTTGATGCACCACTTGGTGTAGCATCCTTATTTGGGGTATTGATCATGCTCACAAAGTTTGAGGCTCCAGATAAAAAGTTGGTAATGTAAAGTTGTTCAAATTTGCATTTGAACAGAAATGGTTTTGAGGTGATCTGATCAAGTTGCTCTATTCCAAATCTTGTGCCATTTGGTCTAGGTGCCTTATTAGGCCATTCTAGCATGTGCACCAAGTTTGAGAGCATTTGGACAAGTTTGGCAATGTAAAGTTGCTCAAACTTCAAATATGGACAGAATGGTTATGAAGGGGTTTGAGGAGGTTTTCTTGCTTCCCAAGGCATGGGACTTGGCAAGATCATCAAATATGTCATATATGACATGATAGAATTTCCCTGGAATTTTTGGAGAAAAATTCCTTTGTAAATATTTCAAAAGCTTGAAATATCCAGAAAGGGTTTTAGAGGGTTTAGCCCATTATTTTGAACATGACCAAGTGTTGAAATTCTCATATATGGACAATATATGTCCTATGAGTCTCTCTGAATTTTGGCAAATATTTTTGAAATAGTTAAATAATTTTCCCCTATTAAAGACCATTTCTGGCCTTAAGAAAAAGCTTTTAAATAAAATAGGAAAATAACTTTTTAAATTATACCTTTGTGGTTTCTGGGAGTCCTATGACTACTAGGTCTCAAATAAACCTTTTGAAATAATTTTCACATCCTTAATCAAGTACTTGCAGTGCAAATCTCAATTCAGGGGTTTTTGGAAAACTAAATTTATAAAATACTTTTTGGCCAAATTAATTTTTGTAAGAAAATACTATACTGTTATATATCACTTGGCATGATCATTGGGCAGAAGTTTTGGGTGTGGAGATGAAATCTACAAGAGATCATAGTTGACTCTAATGAGCACATGAAAAAGCAAATGAAGAAAACTCAATTCCAAATAAAAGCCAAATGATGCTAAAAAATTTTGCTGGTCCAAATTTTCATGCTTCAAAATTACAAACAACATGTTACAAAATGCAGGGTGTGACAGCAGCCCACAACGAATAAGGTTTTATTTTGCTTTTGTTGTGTCTTGATGTTTGTTACTACAGTAGCATCGTCATTGTATCTTTTCTTTTCACCTTTGTGCCAAGTTTAGCCTCCGATTGCAAGAAAGTTCAAAAGTTGTGACGTGCTGTCCAGAAAACAGATTCTGTCCTTGGACAGAAAAATTCGTATAAAATCACCAGATCATCTTTTTGATCTGAATTTTTTTTATAGCGTGCTCTATATAATTGGCTTTCGAGCGTCTGTTCTGAGTTTTTTGATTTGAGCTGCAGAAGTGCCCCGAAAAAATTATTTACTACTTGCTGGTCTGTTTTTCACAGATTCTGTCCTGTTTTGCCTTTTCTTCATTTTGCAAACCTTGAGCTTGCTTTTTCTTTGCAAAAACCTTTTGGCAATCTTGAGAAACAGTAGCTCTTCAAGATTATCCTTATTTCCAGTAGGGAAAAATTATTTTATTGTGGGTACTAACCCCGCTAATCAGATTATGATGAGTTATGTATGAAGGGAGTTTTCAAGTGTGCGAGGGAAGATGATAAAAGAAGATTCAGGAGGGTCAAACGCTCAAGCTTGGGGATGCCCCCGTGCACCCCCAAGAAATATTCAATAAGACTCAAGCGTCTAAGCTTGGGGATGCCCCCATGCATCCCCTTCTCCATCAATAATTATCAGTTCGTCTTTCGTTCCACTATATTTTTATCACTTCATGCGTTATGTGCTATGCTTGGAGCGTCTTGCTCTTAGTTTCCTTTTTTTTGTTTTCTTTAGCTTTGCTTGCTGTTCATAACAAGTTAGAACCCGGCTTTCTTTGTGTGGGAGAGAAACACGCTCCACTTCAACCTAGGACACAACATAGGATTTTCATGCTTATCTTTGTTGTGTGTGTTCTTTGTCTTTTCTTAGCTGCTGTCATGTTTAGCTCTTAGTTTTCATGCTTTTCTTTTTAAAGAGCTTTTGTTTAGTTGGTTGCTAAACTCTCTTGAGTTTTCATGTTTATCTTGTTAAGAGAGTTTGCCTGTTGCACTGAGTTGTGTGTCTTAACTTAAATTAGGTAATTGAGGTTGCTATTTAATTTTAGTAGTAACTTATAATAGTTTTGAGGTATTGCCATGAGTAATGTCTGAACTTTTGGTGTCAAGAGCTTTAGCCTATTAGTGATAGATGTCATATTTTGGGCAATCCGTGTTTATTTTCGAAAACCTACAAAATAGTTGAGAACTTTAGCTACTAGATGGATCACTAATCTTTGGAGGGATCGAATATTAGAGTACACACACTTACCATGAGTCGAGGATGCGTAAGGATAACCAAACCCCCATACACTCCTCCTCGGGGTACTTGTCTCTTTGTGAACCTCCTAATTAAATTGAGAGTTACCGATAATAAGTGCATGAGTTCTTCGGTCTAATGTGAGTATTCGAAAGCTGACACTTCCACCTAGCCATATTTTTTTAGCCTCTTCGGTACCGTGCATTGCCCTTTCTCTCCTCGAGAGTCGGCGCATACTTCGCCGGTGCATCCAAATCCTTGACACGATATGCTCTGTCATCATAAGCCTCATTATATCCTTCCTCAAAACAGCCACCATACCTACCTATCAAGGCATTTCCATAGCCTTTCCGAGATACATTGCCATGCAACATCCATCTTCTCATGACTTGATCTTCATGTCATACATGCTTTTGCTTGATCGATGAGCCGCATGCTAGTTGGGCCTTGCCCTAATCATTGCTACATGACGCGCTAGTATCATTGCATATCCTGCTACACTGGCAGAGGCATACATTTGTATACATCATGATAGTTTCATTTTCTTTATGTTGAGTACTTTTGTAAAGTGTGAAAGATCTTCTATACTTCTTGTAATATATAGAGTGTTGCCCCTAAATTGAGGAAAAGATCCCAAAGAGGACAAAATCAAAAGTTCCCAAAGAGGACAAAATCAAAAGATCCCAAAGAGGACAAAATCAAAAGATCCCAAAGAGGACAAATGAGAGTTGAATAGAAAGAGCCACTAAGGCCACAAAAAAAATAAAAAAATAGAAAAAAGAGAAAAAGAAATAAAAAGAGAGAAGGGGGCACACTACTATTCCTTTTGAGAGATCCACACTCGTACTCTATCTTATACCTTGTACTCCATAGAGATTATCATTCATGCATATAGCTATGTGGGGACCTTCACACTATAGAACTTGGCTTGTATATTGCAATGACGAGCCTCCTCAAAAGAGCTCTAGACCTTATTGAGCAAGCAAGTTGGATGCACCCCCACTAGTTCCATTGGAGAGCTTACCTTAGCTCATATGTGCATCCGTTGCATGGCAATCCCTACTCCTCACATCATATCTATCATTTGGCTTTCTCTTGCCTATGATTGTCCTCATTGATGTGAGCCTTTCACACCTTTTTGTCTTCCCCCTCCATCATTTTTCTCTCTTTGCCATCCTAAGTGTCAACTTTCTTGCTTACGCTCATCCATTGCATGAGTGCTCAAAATATCGAAAGGGAGTGGATCATTTTGACTTGTACCTAGCTAGTGGTCTGGGGATGAGTCAAGATAAGATTCCAAAGAAGACCAAGTGTGAAACTTTAGTAGATTAAGTTCTCAACAATACAAAAAACTATGTTTTACTCTCTCGTATATCCCTATCCCCTTTCTTGCACGCAAACACCATTTGGAGACATTCGAGTCACGGACAGCGAGAGCTCTTGCACCTTTATGTTCTTATGTTGCTTGTTACAATGCTAATATAGACTCTTGCTTGTTATGACTTGAATTGAATTACATGCCTTGATTGCTTTACTTAAAAATTTCTTATATGGTTGGTAGCATGTCACCACAGAAATTATGCTTGTTATCATTTACCTACTCGAGGATGAGCAGGAATTAAGCTTGAGGATGTTGATACTTCCAAAATGTATCTATAATTTCTGCTTGCTCCATGCTTCTTTTGTGTGATATTGCTATGATATTGATGCACTTCCATACACTTTTGATCATATTTGGACTAACCTATTAACTCAGTGCACCACAGTGTCAGTTCCTGTTTTCTGCTGTTTTTCTATTTCAGGTTTCCCCCATATTAAAAGTGCTCCAAAAATTCCGGGAAAAATACAGGAAAAATCAGCATACAGGAAGGTTCGCGAAGAACCAAAGCGGGGCCAGAGGGGAGCCAGGGGTGGCCCAGGCGGCCACCTGGCGCGGCCCCACCCCTGGCCGCGCCAGGGGGGGCGCCTGGGGCCCCCTCTCCGCCTCTGGTTGCCCCCCTTCGCATATATATTCTTCTCGTCCTAAAACCCTCGAGGACAGAAACCTTTTTCGCGATCTCGCTTCTGTTCCGCCGCCGTAGCGCTTCCAAGATCGGGAGCATCAGGAGAACTCTTTCCGGCACCCTGCCGGAGGGGAGAACCACCACCGGGAGCTTCTCCACCACCATGGACGCTTCCCGGATGAGTCGTGAGAAGTCCACCTTGGACCATGGGTCCATGATCAGTAGCTATGTGATGTTCTCCTCCCCTCTTTGCTCTTCATGGTTTAGACCTCGTGAGCTGCCCTACATGATTGAGGCACATATGTAATCTTTCTGCTGTTGCTCTGCTGAGTTTGCTGGGATCTGATGGATTATGAGACTATGTTTAGATTGTGTTTGAGTAATATATTTGATTCACCTCTTTTATATATTTGGTCTTGAGTAATTCTTGCATGTTCTCCGTTGCTGTTTATTGCTTTGGCCGAGTAGTAGGTAGTAACTCCAAGAGGGAGCGTATGCTTGATTGTGGGTTCATGCCCCCTGATGACTAGCTTGAGTGACAGAAACATGAGTCTAGGGGATGTGCTGTTGCCACAAGGGGGAAAACAACGGTGCTTGTACTTGCGGGTGCAAGGATTGTTTACTTTACGCATAGTTCTATTAATGGAGTTGTCTGTTGCTTTGAGTTTACACTTTGGGTGGGATTCGCAACTTAATACCAGCGAGATGTTCTGGATAGATATCTCAAGGTGGATGATTAGTAGTAGATGCAGATGGATTTCGGTCTACTTGCCTTGGCGTACCGCCCATGCTTTTGAGCCTCTACCTTTCTTTGCAGCATAGTTAGCATTGGTTTGCGCACATAATCCTGTCAATTGCCGAGCTGTAATTTGTTTACCTCGCTTTGCTGTTTTATCGTCTTTTGGGAGAGAGACATCACTAGTGAACATCATGGGACCCCGGTCCATATTACCACCGCTGATCACACCTTCTATTTACTTCCTGTTTTTATTTCCTAGTTGCAGTCATAACTATAATTATTATCTCTTGTGTTTGATCCTTTGTAAACAACAAGGCAGGAGGGATTGACAACCTCTCTGTACTCGTTGGGAGCAAAGTTATCTGTATCTGTGTGCAGGTCCTGTCAACCGCTAAGTTTCTGGCGCCGTTGACACCTACTTGTCGACCCTCGGAGTCTCACGGGATTCGATCCTTGGTATCTTTGCCAAGGGAAATTTGCCGCTATGCTACATCTCAACCTTCCACTTGGGGTAACCAACGAGGGGCGAGAAGCCATCAAGCAAGTTTTCTCTAGAAAGGATCCATTCTTTGAAACAAAGACTTTGCCTTCGGATCTGTGATAGAAGGTGTACCCAACAGTTTCTTTTGGGTATCCTATAAAGACGCACTTCTCCGATTTGGGTTCGAGCATATCAGGCTGAAGCTTTTTCACATAAGCATCACAACCCCAAACTTTAAGAAACGACAACTTAGGTTTCTTGCCAAACACAGTTCATTCTGTGTCGTCTCAACAGACTTAGACGGTGCCCTATTCAACGTGAATGCAGCTGCGTCTAATGCGTAACCCCAAAACGATAGTGGTAAATTGGTAAGAGACATCATAGATCGCACCATATCAAATAAAGTGCGGTTACGATGTTCAGACACACCATTACGATGTGGTGTTCCAGGTGGCGTGAGTTGCGAAACTATCCCACATTATTTTAAATGAAGACCAAACTCGTAACTCAAATATTCGCCTCCATGATCAGATCGTAGAAACTTTATATTCTTGTTACGATGATTCTCTACTTCACTCTGAAATTCTTTGAACTTTTCAAATATTTCAGACTTGTGCTTCATCACGTATATATACCCATATCTGCTCAAATCATCTGTGAAGGTCAGAAAATAACGATACCCGTCGCGAGCTTCAACACTCATCGGACCACATACATCAGTATGTATTATTTCCAGTAAGTCATTGGCTCGCTTCATTGCTCCGGAGAATGGAGTCTTAGTCATCTTGCCCATGAGGCATGGTTCGCAAGCATCAAATGATTCATAATCAAGTGTTTCCAACAGTCCATCGGCATGGAGTTTCTTCATGCGCTTTACACCAATATGACCTAAACGGCAGTGCCACAAATATGTTGCACTATCATTATTGACTTTGTATCTTTTGGCATCAATATTATGAAAATGTATATCTCAACGATCAAGATTCAAAAAAAATAGAGCACTCTTCAATGGTGCATGACCATAAAAGATATTACTCATATAAATAGACAACCATTATCCTCTGATTTAAATGAATAACCATCTCGCATCAAACAAGATCCATATATAATGTTCATGCTCAACGCTGGCACCAAATAACAATTATTTAGGTCTAAAACCAATCCCGAAGGTAGATGTAGAGGTAGTGTGCGGATGGCGATCACATCGACTTTGGAACCATTTCCCACGCGCATCGTCACCTCGTCCTCATCCAATCTTCGTTTAATCTGTAGCCCCTATTTCAAGTTACAAATATGAGCAATCGAACCAGTATCAAATACCCAGGCACTACTACAAGCATTAGTAAGGTACACATCAATAACATGTATATCAAATATACCTTTGTTCAGTTTTCCATCCTTCTTATCTGCCAAATACTTGGGGCAGTTCCGCTTACAGTGACCAGTCCCTTTGAAGTAGAAGCACTCAGTTTCAGGCTTGGGTCCAAACTTAGGTTTCTTCCCGGGAGTAGCAACTTGCTTGCTATTCCTCTTGAAGTTCCCCTTCTTTCCCTTGCCCTTTTTCTTGAAACTAGTGGTCTTGTTAATCATCAATACTTGATGCTCCTTTTTGATTTCTACCTCTGCAGCCTTGAGCATTGCGAAGAGCTTGGGAATTGTCTTGTTCATCCCTTGCATATTATTGTTCATCACGAAGCCATTGTATCTTGGTGGCAGTGATTGGAGAACTCTATCAATGACACTATCATATGGAAGATTAACTCCCAACTGAGTCAAGTGGTTAAGGTACCCAGACATTCTGAGTATGTGTTCACTGACAGAACTGTTCTCCTCCATCTTGCAGCTATAGAACTTGTTGGAGACTTCATATCTCTCAACTCGGGCATTTGCTTGAAACATTAAATTCAACTCTTAGAACATCTCATATGCTCCATGATGCTCAAAACGTCTTTGAAGTCCTGATTCTAAGCCGTAAAGCAAGACACACTGAACTACAGACTAGTCATCAGACCGTGTCTGCCAAACGTAAAGCGTCCACGTTAGCGGGAGGGGGCTTGTCACCTAGCGGTGCATCAAGGACATAATTCTTTTGTGCATCAATGAGGATAATCCTCAAGTTACGGACCCAGTCTGTGTAGTTTCTACAATCATCTTTCAACTTAGCTTTCTCTAGGAACGCATTAAAATTCAAGGGAACGGTAGCACGGGCCATTGATCTACAACATAGATATGCAAAAACTATCAGGACTAAGTTCATGATAAATGAAGTTCAATTAATCATATTACTAAAGAACTATGACTTAGATAGACATCCCTCAAGTTATCTAAATGATGACGTGATCCAAATCAACTAAACCATGTCCGATCATCACGTGAGATGGAATAGTTTTCAGTGGTGAACATCTTATGTTGATCATATCTACTATATGATTCACGCTCGACCTTTCGGTCTCTAGTGTTCCGAGTCCATGTTTGTACATGCTAGGATCGTCAAGTTTAACCCGAGTATTCTGCATGTGCAAACTTGTCTTGCACCCGTTGTATGTGAACGTAGAGCTTATCACACCCGATCATCACGTGGTGTCTCAGCACGACGAACTGTCGCAACGGTGCATACTCAGAGAGAACACTTGTACCTTGTAATTTTTAGTAAGGGATCGTCTTATAATGCTACCGTCGTACTAAGCAAAATAAGATGCATAAAAAGATAAACATCACATGCAATCAAAATATGTGACATCATATGGCCATCATCATCTTGTGCTTTTTTTGATCTCCATCTCCAAAGCAACATCATGATCTCCATTGTCACCGGCTTGGCACCTTGATCTCCATCACAGCGTCGTGGTCGTCTCGCCAACTATTGCTACTACTACTATTGCTAACCCATAGCGATGAAGTAAAGAAATTACACGACACTTGCAATTCATACAATAAAGAGACAACCATAAGGCTCCTGTCGGTTGCTGATAACTTACGAAACACGATCATCTCATACAAAAACATATAACTCATCACTACATGACCATATCACATCATAACATGCCCTGCAAAAACAAGTTAGACGTCCTCTACTTTGTTGTTGCAAGTTTTACGTGGCTGCTACGGGCTTCTATCAAGAACCGTTCTTACCTACGGCACAAAAACCACAATGGTGATTTATCAAGTTTGTTGTTTTAACCTTCAACAAGGACCGGCCGTAGTCAAATTCAATTCAACTAAATCAAGAGAGACAGACACCCTCCGGCCACCTTTATACAAACGAGTTGCACGTAACGGTGGAACTGGTCTCTTGAATGTTGCTTCGGGCCGCTTCATCTTACAATACCGCTGAATCAAAATAAGACGTTGGTGGTAAGAAGTATGAACATCACCGCCCACAACTCCTTTTGTTTTCTACTCATGCATATCATCTATGCATAGACCTGGCTCATGATGCCACTACTGGGGAACGTAGCATGCAATTTCGAAAAAATTATACGCTCACGCAAGATCCATTTAGGAGAAGCATAACAACGAGACGGGAAAAGTGTGTTTACGTACACTAGTAGACTGAAAGAGGAAGCTTTAGATTAACGTGGTTGATGTAGTAGAACATCTTCGTGATTCAACAGATCAAGCACCAAACGTATGGCACCTCCGAGCTCTGCACACGTTCAGCTCGATGACGTCCCTCGAACTCTTGATCCAACAGAGTGTCGGGGAAGAGTTCCGGCAACACGATGGAGTGGTGACGGTGATGGTGAAATTGATCGCGTAGGGCTTCGCCTAAGCACTACGACAATATGATCTGAGGAGTAAACTATGGAGGGGGGCATCGCACACGGCTAAGAACAATTGATGTCCTTTGGGGTGCCCAACCCATGTATAGAAAGGAGGAGAGGAGGAGGAGGCCGACCTAGGGGCGCGCCTTGGGGGAGTCCTACTAGGACTCCAATCCTAGTAGGATTCGCCCCCCTCTTTTTCCTTTTCTTACGGAGGGGGAAAGGGGAAGGAAGAGGAGAGGGAGAAGGAAAGGGGGGACCGCACTCGCTCCCCTTGTCCTATTCAGACTCCCATTGTGGGGGCGCCACCCCTTTGTGGGCTACCCTCTCTCTCCCCTATGGCCCATGAGGCCCAATACCTTCCCCGAGGGGTTCCGGTAACCCCTCGATACTCCGAGAAATATCTAAAACATCATGAAACCATTCCGTTGTCCGAATACCATCATCCAATCTATCAATCTTAACCTCTCGACTATTTCAAGACTCCTCGTCATGTCCGTGATCTCATCCGGGACTCCGAACAATCTTCGGTCACCAAATCACAAACTCATAATACGAATTGTAATCAAACGTTAAGCATGCGGACCCTACGGGTTCTAGAACTATGTAGACATGACCGAGACACTTCTCCAGTCAATAGCCAATAGCGGAAACTGGATGCTCATATTGGCTCCCACATATTCTACAAAGATCTTTATCGGTCAAACCGTAATGTCAACATACGTTATTCCCTTTGTCATCGATATGTTACTTTCCCGGGATTCGATCGTCGGTATCTTCATACCTAGTTCAATCTCGTTACCGGCTAGTCTCTTTACTCATTCTGTAATGAATCATCCGGCAACTAATTCATTAGTCACATTGCTTGCAAGGCTTCTTATGATGTGCATTACCTAGAGGGCCCAGAGATACCTCTCCGATACTCAGAGTGAAAAATCCTAATCTCGATCTATGCCAACTCAACAAACACCTTTGGAGATACCTGTAGAGCATCTTTATAATCACCCAGTTACGCTGTGACATTTGACAGCACACAAGGCATTCCTCCAGTATCCTAGATTTGCATAGTCGCATAGTGTGAGGAATATGTATTGTTGAGAAAGCAGTCACGATAAAACTAAATGATCAATACGCTAAGATATCGGATGGGTCATGTCCATGGCATAATTCTCCTAATGATGTGATCCCACTAATCAAATGACAACACATGTCTATGGTTAGGAAACTCAACCATCTTTGATTAACGAGCTAGTCTAGTAGAGGCTTATTAGGGACACTGTGTTTTGTCTATGTATCCACACATGTATCAAGTTTCCGGTTAATACAATTCTAGCATGAATAAAAGACATTTATCATGATATAAGGAAATATAAATAACAACTTTATTATTGCCTCTAGGGCATATTTCTTTCAATTAAATGTTATCCATCATGCTAGTAAAACTCTGGACAATGCTCAAAGGAATTATGCTACTACTGAAAAGGAATTCTTAGCAATTGTGTCTGCTTGTGGTAAAATCATTTCTTACATTGTTGATTCTAAAGTAACTATTCACATAGATCATGCTATTATTAATTATCTTATGGAAAAGAAAGATGCTAAACCTAGACTTATTAGGTGGGTTATTTTGCTACAAGAATTTGATTTACATATCACTGATAGGAAAGGAGCCGAGAACCCAGTAGCAGACAATATGCCTAGGTTTGAAAATATTCTTGATGACCAACTACCTATCAATGATAGATTTCCTGATGAACAATTAGCGGTCATAAATACTTATCGTAGTACCCCATAGCATGCAGACTATGCTAATTATATTGTTGCTAAATTTATACCACCTAGTTTCACATACCAACAAAAGAAAAAGTTTTGCTACGATTTTAGACACTACTTTTGGGATGACCCACACCTTTATAAATAAGGAGTAGATGGTGTTATTAGACGTTGTGTACCTGAGCATGAACAGGAACAAATCCTATGAAAGTGTCACTCCAAGGCCTATGGAGGACACCATGCGGGAGATAGAACTGCACACAAGGTACTACAATCTAGTTTTTATTGGCCCGCTCTCTTTAAAGATGCCCGTAAGTTTGTCTTGTCTTGTGATTAATGTCAAAAAATTGGTAATATCAATAGACATCAGGAAATTCCTATGAATTATTCACTTGTTATTAAACCATTTGATGTTTATTGTTTTGATTTCATGGGACCTTTTCCATCCTCTAATGGGTATACACATATTTTAGTTGTTGTTGATTACATTACTAAGTGGGTAGAAGCTATTCCAACTAGTAGTGATGATCATAACACTTCTATTTAAAATGCTTAAAGAAGTTATTTTCCCGATGTTTGGTGTCCCCAGATATTTAATGACTGATGGTGGCTCACACTTTATTCATGGCGATTTCTGTAAATTGCTTGTTAAATATGATGTCATCCATAGAATAACATCACCTTATCATCCCTAGTCTAGTGGTCAAGTGGAAATAAGAAATAGAGAAATGAAATTGATCTTGCAAAAGACTGTCAATAGGTCTAGGAAGAATTGGTTTCAGAAACTCTATGTTGCATTATGGGCTGATAGAACTGCGTACAAAGAACCTATGGGCATGTATTCGTATAAAATGGTTTATGGAAAAGCATGTCAATTACATCTTGAACTAGAACACAAAGCTTTTTTGTCAGATCTTGGGTTCCAGCAAAATCGTTGAGGTTCGAACACTAGGGTGCGCACGAAGATCTCTCCTTCCGGCCTAACTCGCCTAGTCGCTGATTCCTAAGCCTAGCTCGTCGAACTCGAAGAACAAGGGACACAAAGGTTTATACTGGTTCGGGCCACCGTTGTGGTGTAATACCCTAATCCAGTGTGGTGTGGTGGATTGCGTTGAAGGTTGGGGAAGAACTAGTACATGGGAAGAACCGCCTCCTGAGGAGAAGTGTTCTTGCGCTCAGATGAGCTTGCTGGTGTGTGTCCGGTTTCTCCCTCCTTTTCTCCCCCTCTATGGTGGTGGCTAATCCTATTTCTAGTGGCCCAGGTCCTCCTGCCAAATATTGAGCAGGAAGGGATCCCACAATGGCCAAGTTTGAAGGGGGACAACTAGTACGAGCTATCCTGACAAAAGGTGGTCTTCGCCTGCCAAAGGCTCTGGTGGTAACACCGTCGTGGGCTCCGCGATGACCTCCGATCTGCCGTCCTGCTGGTGTCGGCGTCCTGGGATCCAGGATACCCAGACTTGCCTCTCTGTGGGCCGCGATGCGCTCCTACAAACGGCCTGGTACGGCCCAGCTGATCGATCAGCTGTCCAAGGCCCCCTCAGGAGCAGCCTCGGCAAGGTGCTTCGGAGGGGCGAAGAATCCAAGGCCAAGCCTGCCTCAAGAGGAGGCTGTGATGTCAGTAGTGACACACTGCGCCAGTGGGTGCCAGCGTCCGCCAGCGCCGCAGTTGCCATTTCGGTGCAAAGGGGACAGCGCAGCCCCGGGTTCCAAAAGAGCGGGTCAAAGGTTTCCCCTTTGGTGCAACAAGACCGAAGACCACAAGGACGACAAGGAGGATGTCACCGTCAAGCCCACCACCGTGTCACCGCCTGATCCTTTTGCACGTGAAGACCGCTTTTGTGAGGATAGGAACGTCCTTGTGTTCTCGCTAAAAAATGGCCGTTGTGGGATCCCTTCCCGCCTAAACATTTCGGGGGGAGAGGACCGTGGCCGCCAATATAAGTATCTAGAACCCCCACTATGGAGGATAGGTCGAACAGGTCGAGACAAGTCGAACCAAGTCTAGGAAAGTAGACCGATCGATACACTCAGCCACCACACAAGGAGTAAGAACACTTGCCTGTTGACCCTCCTGAACACGCCTCCCGAGCTCAAGAACCACTGTACTAGCTCATATTCCAGCCCTCCCGAGGTTAATCCACCAAAGCAGGAAGTAGGGTCTTACACCACACGGTGGCCCGAACCTGGGTAAACTCTTGCGTGTTCTATCTGTTGCTTGCTTGAATCCCTCCACCGAGACGAGAGCGAGATGCTAGGTAGACGTGAGTGGGAGAGATCTTCGTTCACGCCCCTGTGTTCGAACTTCTTGGGTTTTGCGGAGCCCTAAATCCGACAGCTGGTCTTGGTCTGGTTGCACCGATATGGAAACCTTTGCCTGATGCCTCGGGACTCCTCGCCTGCGCCTGCCCCTTTAGCACCAAAGAGGAAACCAGCATCCTGCGCCCGCTGGCGCCCGCCTGGCCTTGGTCGTGATGGCTCACGTTACGAGGACCTTGCGAGGTGCTTCTTGCCATGATATCTCCGCTCCTCGGGAGCTAGCCTAGTGAGGCCGCCACAAGGGACGTCTTGCATTGCCCGCCTCATGAGGCTCGGCCCCTCACGAGCGTCTTGAGTACCAGGCCGCTGGACGAGCCACGCTCCGGGCCTCAGGCGGGCAAGTCTGGGTACCCCCGTTCCTAGAATGCCGAAAGTAGCCCCAGGGTCCAAGGCACGCTCGGGCTTGGCTTTGCGGCGAAGCCAAGGGTCAAGTGCGGAGTGTCGCGGGCCCCAAAAGCCAGCGGCCTTGATTGATGCATGGCGATTGATGGGACGTGGGCATCTCCACTTCCCCACGCAGCCTCGATTTATGCCCGGCCTGACAGCCACTATTTTTTACACAACCCCTCCTCCTGTGTTGGTAACGCGCCCGTCGGCTTCTTTGTCTTCTTGGTCCTTCCCCCTAGTCCGATTCGACACCAACTTCCCCCGCCACCATGGTGTCCAGTCGCAAGAAGGAAGGGAGGGAGGAGTCTCGTACCACGGCCCCTTCGCCGCCAGCCTATGGTCCCGCCACAGAGCGGTCGGTGGTGATCAATGATGAGATGATGGACAAGGTGCGCCCGGCGCTCGCCATTGATTTCAATGAGTGGGGGGCGATGGTGGCTTGGCCTGCTTCCCATGCCGAAAACGATAGGACGGCCACCGAGGTCCCCCTCCATCTTCACGCCCTTTGGGCGGGCTTGATTCGTCCCTTTTCCGATTTCTGCAACGCGGTGCTCTTGCATTACCGGATCAGCGTGTTGCACCTTGATCCTCAATCTATCGTCATCCTCGTTGTTTTCGTCTTCGTCTGCGAAGCTATGGTGGGCATCGCCCCCTCAATGGTCTTGCTCCTCCACTTCTTCTCGCTTCATCTGATGGATGCACTCCACTGCTCTGGGTGTGTGTCCTTCCAGGCTATCGTTGCAACGGCCAGCTCGGGCATCAACTTTGACCTTTCGACGGTCGGCGGCGGCTTCAAGAAGTGGTGGGTGTTCGTCGATGTTGGTGTGCATAGCCCCCTGCTGCTTCCTCCATGGATTCCGGCTGCCCCGAGCTCCGGCTAGAAACATGATAAGCTTGTCGACCGAAAGCTGGCTCCCATTTCGCTCTCGCTGGCCAGGCTGCAGAAGCTTGGGGTGACGGCACCCATGGTGGTGAAGGAGTACATCCTGTGCCGCATCGCCCCACTCCAGCGCCACTCTCGGTCGATGTGGACCTTCTCCGGCCATGGGGACCGCATGAGGCTCCAAGTGCCTGCCCTTCCTCGCGAGGTACGGCGCATGGTGCTTGAGCTCCTGACGGGCGACCCAGCACCGGCCCGCTTGACACTGGAAGGCTGTCTTTTGTACGTCTGCTCAAACGAGGTGGAGTTCGTGAAGCATATGCCCTCCTTTGATGAATGGGGGCTTCGTTCGTCTGGTATTGTTGGGCTCACGAGAACCCCATCTACGCGGCTCCCTTGTCCGCCGCTATCACGGCGATCGCCCCAGGAGAGGGCGCGGGGGAGCGATCGCTGTTGAGCACTGGTTGTGCGGCTGCTTCGACGTTGACGTCTCCTGGAGCTCCTGAGGCACCGTCCCCTAGGGCTCGGGAGAGCCACCCAGAGGGGATGGCTGAGGACCAGGTGCTCCCTAGCTCTCCTGAGGCCAAGGCTATCAAGGTCCCCTCGCGTTGCTTTGATGAGGGGATAGGGGGGGGGGCACACGTCCTAACGCTCTTGCAGGCATTTCACCTAGAGCTGCCCCGGTCGCGCCTGGTGATGCTGACCGTATCCAGGGCTTCGGCCGGCTTCATCTAAATTTTGAAGCTCTCCGCAAGAGGAAGGGATCCCCAAACTGCAGTGGTGTTGCCTTTCGTCCATTAAAGCAGAGGAAATACATTGCCATTGATGAGTGAGTAGCTTATCTTTATAACTCCTTGAGTGCAGCCTTCCCTTCTGACAGTGATTCCTTAGGGCCCCTCCTGCCAAGGTGACGGAATCTCCTAAGAAGTAGCCCCCCTGCTGCCCCGAGCTCTCCGTCAATCTTGGGCGCCCTCAGCCGATGCGCCGCCTTTGGTGTGAGGTCATCCACAAGGGCGGACGCGCCGGCCTAGCGCCTTGACCCCACGTTCTTGTCGTTCCTCCTTCGTGGCTCCGCCTGGAGAGTGGGGGGCGTTCCGAGGGCTCCCCCCATGGTCGTCGACTGTAGTTGGGCCACTTTGGCCCTGGTGTCTTCTTCGAGTGGCGAATCCCAGCCCCTCCGTGCCCCAGCCGAGGCCCGAAAGACGACTTGGGTGGAGGAGTCCTCGGGCCCGCCCCCGGGAGGGGACGAGCCTCCTCGGGCTTCTTCAATGGCTCCTGGTGCCGAGGAGGGTCCTGCTCACACGCTCGAGTCTGCGCGGAGGCGGGGCGCCGCCTGCCCTGAGCTTCTTCAGGAGGCGATGAGTGTGCTGAATCAACTCGGGGGGGGGGTGCTTGATGAAGTTGATGCCTATCTTGGGGCTAAGGGCCTCCAGCTGATGGACGAGTGGCATCGACTGAGGGTGGCCATTAACCTCAGGTGCCTCCAGTACGAGCGCGCCAACGCAGAGGCCGAGGCATTCCTCGCAGCCTTGTGAGAGGCCTGGGCTCAAGCCCTGGAGGAGGCTAGGGTGGCTGACCGCCGCTGTGAGGTTGCAGAGAAGCGCAAGCTGGAGCTTTAGGCCCTGAATGCCAGCCTGGAACAACGAGCTGAAGCACGTTGGGCCGCCTTGGCGTCGATGAAGGGGACGCCTTCCGAAGAGGCGGAGATATTGCGACGTGAGGAGGCATTAATGTTGGAAGCCACAGAGCGCATTCTTGAGCTCGAGCGACTGGAGGTGAGGGAGCGCCACGTGACCTTGGCCGAGGATGCTGTCTCCGCTCGCAAGGCCCGAATTCAGGAGGAAATCGACCAGAGGGTGGCAAATGCTAGCGCAGACCTTGCCAAGGAGTATGACCTGAAGTTGGAGCTCTAGCAGGCGGAAACTGATGGGAGAACTGCTTCCCCCAGGACAAAGCTGGAGGAGGTAGAGCAGCGCGGGAGGGTCGCCACGGCAGCCCAGTCTTCAGCTCAAGCCAAGCCTGACTCCACGCAAGCCGATCTGGCCTCGCTCCGACGACAGGTTGATGGTGCCGCGGCTCTCGTGCAGCAGAGCGAGGACCACGCTGGCGTCAACTGGTGCTGCAGCACATGCACACCCCTATGCTCTAGGCTCTCCGAGTGAGAGCCAATCGGGCGTTAGGGACCGTCTGCGAGGGGAGCGTCCCTCATCCGCTTGTGGAGGATTACGCGGGCCATCTCGTCTTCTTCACCGAGATCGGGACGCGCCTGGAGAGCCTGGACAGGAGGGCCCGCCAACTTGTTGATGAAAAGAGCCAAAACCTCCTTGGGCGCGCGTTCTCCCGAGTCTTCAGCAATCTCCAGAACATCGCCCCCGACTCTGATTTTGACGCCACCATCGCCCCAGTGCCTGGGGCCATCCGAGACAACATGGCGCACTGGGTGGACGATAACGTGGATGCTCTGGTCAGGGCCTTTTCCACTGATGATGACGAGGCCGTGGTCGAGGCAGATGAAGGCGGCGCGGTTGACGATGGTGAAGACAAGACCAGCGACAACGCCGGAAGTGTGCATGAGAGCGACTCGGACGGCGCGGCGAGCGATGTGTCCGGTTGATCTTGTACCCCTTCGCCTCGACCTTGCACGCAAGGACTTGCACACGGCCCCGTAGGGCAAGAGAGCATTTTGATGGGGGAGCTCCCTATGTGTATAAACTGATATTCCACTTTCTTTTTTTGCTGCTTAAATCCAAACCTGGGACGTGTGTCCTTGAGTTTTCTGAGCTGAGTGTCATTGTAACTCACCTAGGTCTCACCTAGCCTCGTGAGGGTCACGAGGTCGTTGACATGCTTCTCTTCTGAGGTAGACCGCTTGGGATCCATGGCCCTGAGCTTCCTGAGCAACACGTGGCCCTGCTCTGGGGAGCGAGGCCAGGGGTGTCCTGATGGCCGCAGCAGGATGCATGCGCGGCAATTTTGCTGCGCATTGGCTTTTGCCCCGAGGGGGTCCTACAGAGGTTACAGAGGTCCGCCAGGTGGGATCGGCCTTCTGGTCCTTGAGCCGGAGAGCTCGAGGTACGATCTTCGAAAATGGCCAAAGGAGACAAAATCCATGTCGGTGTACAAAAAGGGGGGTACACTTTTTGTACCCCTATGACTGTGCACGGGCAGTCTGAGCCACGGGCACCGCCACACCAAGCAAGGCCAGGGAGGTAAGCCAGGGTAAAACTGAAGCCCAAAGCCAAGACCACATAGAGCAAAGGGACGAAGCAAGTTCCCCCGGCAGGATCCTTGCCGGGAGCCAGTTTCAGTAGCCCCGGCAAGACCCTTGCCGCGGCAACTCCCCGGCAAGACCCTCGCCGCGGCAACTCGCCCCACGCCTACGAAGTGGATCACCCTTGAGTCCACTGCCCCCATGGGGCACTGATTCGGGAGACATCCTCGTGGTGGCATGCAGATGTTTGTGAAGACATTCAAGATCAGATACTCACTAAGAAGACGATGAACCTTGGCGGGATCTCAACCAAGGAAGACCACAAGACCTCCGGCAAGCACCTTGCCAGGGATGGCAGCAGGCGCCGCGGCAAGACCCTTGCCGGGGCCCCGGCAAGGCCCTTGCCGAGGACATCCGCAGGGCCACCATCAGGCCCACGCCGACTAAACTACCACCGCCTTATGCAGCTGCCGACCTAACCAGCAGGGCAGGCACCTGCGTGGCGGCATGCAGATCTTCGTGAAGACCCACCATTGCGCCACCTCAGCTGCCTGCCTGCCTACATGGCATCTCAGGCATCGCTGGCCAGGGCACGTGTCGACACAAGAAGGGGCGGCGATGGACGAGACAGATCTCTCCCCCATCCCCGATAAAGCAAGGACACCTAAGCAAGACGCATTAAATGTGCCTTGTCATGTAATGCGAGGGATAAACTCGCATCACTGTACCCTTTCCACCTCCTGTGTGCCACTGTGGTGACCCCTTTTTCTATAAAAGGAGGCCCGAGGCGACCATGAGCAGGATTCGGATTTTTGGAGGTCCTCACGCCTAGAGCTAGCTAAAGAACACAGATATACAATCCACCAAAGCAGGAGTAGGGTTTTACGCATCCTCGCGGCCCGAACCTGGATAAACGAACCGTGTGCTATCTGTTGGATCCACTCTTCTCTCATCCCCGCGCCCCGCTAACCGTAGTAGGGATTCTTGTGATCCCATAGGTGTCGTTCCCACCGACATCTTTGGCGCGCCAGGTAGGAGGCTTTGCAGTTGTGAGAATCGGCTTGAGCAGTTAGTTCGACGCTTCTTCATCATCATGGCATCCAAGAAGAAGACGACGGTGGCGGTTGGCCAGTCGGAAGCCGGACAGCCCGTCCCGATGCGGCCGAGCAGCGGATCGGTCGTGGAAAGGACCCGGGGCGCTGCTCGCGAACACCAACACCGTCCCAGCAGCCGGAGTTTGGGAGGTGGGGATGTTTGTGCGCCTGGTAGCGGGCCACACACCGCCAAATCCAAAGACGAAGCCAGGCCCTCCGTGGGTGGCGCGGGGCCTTCTAGGATCGCTGCCACATCACCCGAAGGCGACGCAAGGGCCTCCAGGACTCCCATGCTGGCGCCAACAGCGCGCTCCTCCCAAGCAGCGCGCGACGAACGGCATCATCACACCGAAGATCCCGGGCGTCACCGCGGGAAGAGCCCCGAGCGCCACTCCCGAGATGTAGAAGACCTGCCCGCCCGCCGAAACGCTGGTGAAAATGGCATGCGACCGCGGGATCGTGATGGAGCTCCTCCTGACATGGTCGGGGGTTGAAGTGTGTCACGGTCCATGTAGGTTTCACTACCGCTAACCCTAGCAGAAGCACTGGCACACGCGTAGTTGCTCCTCGACTTTCCTCTCGTTACGGGGAAACTCGACGAATGGAGAGCTACCATCTGAAGCCTTGTCGCGGTTGCCAACAAGGATGAACCCAGTCCAGCGAGGCCCCCGGGTCGGCGCTCCGATGGGGTCCCACGCACCGGTGGCGGGAGGACCGGCAGCACCGTGGCCACGGTGCATTCGCCTCCTCCTCGCCCGGTACCGCGTGTGTCGACTCGTCGAGACGTCGCGGGTGACGACATTTCCATAGCGTCATCCGACCCACGGACCCACAACGATCAGCGTCAAGTTCTTTAGGAGCGAGCTCATGAAGATGCTCGAACCACCATCAAGCACCGGCGCGGGGCGCGCCACAAGTCAGCCAGGCGAGCAGGGCCTGCTGTGAACCGCCCAGCACCGGAGAGCCCTGGAGGTCTACCTTACGAGGTAGGTTGTCCGGCTTTTACCCGTGAGCTGCGGCAGTTCTAGTAGCCCACTCACCGCACCTACAAGCCTGACGTTGGCGAGAAGTACAACGACAAGACCCACCCGTCGGAGTTCCTCAGCATCTACACCATCGCGATGCAAGCTGCCGGAGCCCGCGACGATAAGGTGCTTGCGAATTACTTTCCATTGGCTCTTAAACCCAACGCCATGTCGTGGTTGATGCACTTGCTGGTAGACTCTATTTCCTCCTGGTCGGATTTGAGCCATGAGTTTGTTGGCGCTTTCACTGGAGGTCACCAAGCCCATGGCCAGGCAAGTGACCTGCACGTCATTCCCCAGAAGGAAGGCGAGAGTCTGCGCAAGTATATACAAAGTTTCAGCCGGGTACAGTACAATATCCTTGATGTTCACCCTGCGGCCATCATCAGCGCGTTCCATCAGAACGTGCGTAATTGCAAGATGCATGAAGAACTGGAAATGACCAAGGTGAAAGATGTGGCGGAACTCTATGTTCTTGCTGACAGATGTGCCCGGGCTGAAGAGGGAAGGAAGTACCCCGGCGAAGATGCCGGCGCGGAAACCGACTCTTCAGATGAGGATAATGCCGCCCCGGCAAAGAAAGGCCGGCACCGCAACAGGAAGCGCAAAGGTAAAGCCATGCTTGCCGTCGACGGATCTGATGACGCCGGCTCCGCCAAGAAAACCAAGGCGGATGACCCCGGCAAGGAAATTGCCGGGTGTGTCGCCTGTCGGGCCTTGGCGGCTGCCGAGAAGCCAGGAAACTTCGGCAAGCGATACTGTAAGATCCATCGCACCAAAGGCCATGATCTCCAGGACTGTCGACAGGTTGAGCTCCTTGCTGAGAAGCGGAGGGCTGAATACGAGAGGCTGGACAAGGAGAAGGGCCAGGACGGTGCTGAAGGGTCCGGCATGAAGTGTGACGGCCAAGCAGGCCGTCGCGGCAAGGATAAACAGCAGGAGAGGCCCGCCCGGGGCCGTGATAGAAGGCCCGAAGACGACGATCACAAAGAGGACGACGAGTCTAGCGACCAAGAATTATAGGAAGCCATGGAGGCCATGTGCGTCGATGGCGGCGCCTCGCTGCATACTTCTCACCGACAACTTAAACAGTGGGCGTGTGAGATTACAGCGGCGGAGCCGTCGTCTGGTTCCCAAAAGCCACTGAAATGGTCCAGCACGCCTATCATTTTTGACACTGAGGATCACCCTGATCGCACTACTGCAGTCGGGTGCTTGCCATTGTTGGTTTCACCGACAATACGCAACCTCAAGGTGACAAAGATGCTAGTCGATGGCGGGGCCGGTCTGAACTTACTCTCGCCCACCGTGATCGAGAAGCTGCAGATTCCTGACGGAGACCTCGAAGAGACAGGCACGTTTCAGGGGGTCAGCCCGGGGAGAAGTCAATCAAAGGGGAAGGTCATGCTGCCCTTGACTTTTGGAAGTGATCTGAACTACAGGACAGAAAGGATCGTGTTTGATGTCGCCAAGATCCCCTTGGCCTACAACGGGATCCTTGGCCGCCCAGCGTTGGCCAAGTTCATGGAAGCGTCACACTACGCCTACAACACCCTGAAGATGCCAGGACCTGTGACGATCATCACCATCCCCTCGGATAAAAAAGATGCGCTGATTTGCGCTGACCAACTATACCAACAGGCAGTTGCAGCTGCTGCCGCCACTAGGGCAATTGCTCCTGCCACTGGAGCCCCGGGCGGGAAGAAGAAGAAGAAGACCGGAGCGACCTCGGACACCCACTCCGGCAAGCGCACCTCATCGGAGTGTAGCGCTCCCGTCGAGGACGTGCCAGAGAGCTCCACCGACGGAAACAAGAAGTCTAGGGCCACACCGCCTGGAACCAAGAAGGTTTCTGTCAAGGAGGACGGCACAGGAGGGGCTTTCGCCATAGGCTCCACCCTTGACGACAAATAGGAAGACGCGCTCATCACCTTCCTGCGGGCAAATGTCGATGTGTTTGCATGGCAAGCATCCGACATCCCCGGCGTTCCCAGGGAGGTGATTGAGCACCACCTTGCTGTCTGTCCTCATGTGCGGCCCGTCAAGTAGAAGGTTAGTGTCAGGACCCCGATCCTAAGTCACACAGGTCTAGCCTGTAACACATCATATCACTTTGCGACCTCACGCACGGTATCCCCACGGGTGCCACCTTACCTGGCCCGGGACCGTTTGCGCATTTTGGCACATGTATATGATAGTGTCGCTAGCATCCATATGACAGAGAACCCGGGCCGACATGACTAGTTATAAACCAAAAGTGGCACTAAATTACAGAGACAGGCATACATGACCCAACAACGAACGTGTCGGTCATCAACGTATGAACCCAAGTCGTAGCAAGCTACAAGGACTTAAAGGAACAACTCGTGACATTTCCCCTAAGGGACAGACACAGGAACGAAGAAGGACACATGCCGGCCAGCCTAAGTGTTCCGGAGCAGTAGCAAGCTACCAAGGCTTACTGGAAGCACTAGGAGACATTTCCTTGTAAGATAGGCTACCAAGGGTAGACAACTAGGTGTCGGATCCCACACATAGCAATACACATTACACGTACGCATAACATGCAAGTATGTGCCGTACAACATGGCATCACAACATAACTCAACAACTCATATAGATAAAGGCCCAGAAGAGCAATCATAGCATTTATTACAAATAGAGGTCACACGACCCAACATACAGAGCATACAGGCAACGGAAGCATAACATGTCTGAGTACAGACAACTACAAATGAAAAAGGCTGAGAAGCCTGACTATCTACCAGACCCTCCCAAGGGTACAAGATCGTAGCTGAGGTAACAAGCTAAACGTCGAAGTCCATGCGGAACCACTAGTGAGACTGGAGTCTCTCTGCAAAAACATAAATTAAGCAAACGTGAGTACAAAGGTACTCACCAAGACTTACATCAGAACTAGCTACATATGCATCAGTTTCAACAAAGGGGTGGTGGAGTTTGACTGCAGCAAGCCAGCTTTGACTCGGTGGCTATCCTGAACTACGACTGCAAGTAACTCTTTTGAGGTGGCGCACACGAGTCCACATATTCACCAATCAATACACCACTATGGATCCGCTTCCGTCTCCCTACAAGAAGGCCATCCATAGCACTCACGCTTATCTTGCGCATTTTAGAGTATCCACTTTCACTTGTCTATGAACTGTTATAGGCAACCCAGAAGTCCATTACCACAGACACGGCTATTCGAATAGATCATATATAACCCTGCAGGGGTGTACTTCTTCACACATGTTTCCACCACTTAGCGTCTGCACACGACATGGCATGGCAAGTTTACAAGCTTGTTTAAGTCACCTCGAAGCATATCATGAAAAGTGGATTGCACCACAGCAAAGACAATGTGATTGTGTTTCTAAAACATGTTAACATGTGGCATGAAAACAAACACACCAATAGCAATGAGCAAGTCAAATCAGCATCTCATAACAAGTTTCAGCACTTAACAGCCACATACACTTTTGCAACAGAGATTAACATGGAAATATGAACTCAAACAAGCATGCTACAGAAACCATCATGTAGAGCACTTCACAATGAGAATTTTGACATATCATATGCTCCATTTGGATAAACATGCACAAAGTTACAAGCATCACAAGTATGCAACAAAATTATAGTCAACAACAGTTTTAACCTTATAACACTCTTGCAACAGTGTTTAAGGCAACAAGATGAACTCAAACAAGCATGCCACAATGGAATAAAGTGAAGAGAATATCACCACGATCATTTTGATATATTATTTGCATCATTTGGACAAGCACACAAAAAGTTACAGCATCACAAAGTATGCATCAGACAACAAGTTTTCTGGGACTTAGCCGATTTTACACAGAGAAAAAGTGAGCGACACAAATTAAACAACGCACGGGGTGAGACTTAAAGGGTGTCTCACCATGGGCCTGGCCCAGGAAGAAGAAGAAGCAACAAGCCGGCGGGGAGGAGACGTGCCGGCTGGAGGAGGCCCATGAGCAAGGAGGCGGCCCGGGCACTGGAGGAGGGAGGCAGGTGGGCCGAGGGGCGGAGCCGGGCCGGCTGCGGCCGAGCTGGGCCCGGAGCAGAGGAGGTCCATGCGGGGGCGAGGCGAGGGCACGGCCCAGGGAGCGACGCAGGGGCAGCGTCGTCGTCCTCCGCCCGATCCCGCCTGGATCGGGGGAGGCAGGGGCGGTGACGCCGAGGGGCGCCGGCGGCGAGCCTCCCGGCAGCCGGAGCGGCGAGGGGGCGCCGGGGAACGGGCAGAACCGGCCCCTGGCTGCCGGATCTGGCCGGAGAACGGCAGGGCGGCGAGCTGGAGTGGATCCGGCACGACGGCGAGCTAGGACGGTGTGGCGACGCCGGCAGCGCGACGAACGGCGGCGGAGGAGCGCGGCGGTGCCGACGGTGAGCATGGAGAGGCGTCGGGGCAGGCGAGCGGGCGCTCGGCCGGCGGCAGTGGCGGCGGTACGATGCGGTGGCGAACTGGCTCGCACGGGCCCGATTCGGGCCCCTCGGGCCGTCGGCGAAGTGGGCGCTGGCGGCGGTGACGTGTCGCGAGGGGAGTGGCTGGCGGATGCGACGTGCTGAGGTGGCGCCCTGGTATTGGCCCAGCGATGTGGATGGCGGGGCGGACATGTCCGGCGGCGAGCGGACATGTCCGGTTGCGCGGTGGGAGCGGGGCTAGGGTTCATCTGCGAGAAAATGGAGGGGGAGGCACATATATATAGGTAGAGGGAGCTAGGAGTGTCCAAATGAGGAGCGGTTTTCGGCCACGCGATCCAGATCCGACGACCGAGAGCATGGAGGGGGTTAGAATGGGTTAGTGGGCTGGTGTGAAAGGGGTGCTGGGCCAAAAGGGAAGTGGCTTCTGGCGGTTAACCGTTTGGTTATCACACGGACTCGGAATGCGACGAAATTTGACAGGCGGTCTACCTATGCTATAATAAGACCACACGCCAAGTTTCACCCCATTCCGAGAACGTTTTCCGGCCACTCATAAAATAAATATTCGGAGGTGCCGCGGGCACGTGCAAGTGTGTCTAGGCTCAGAACGGACACGGAGAGGACGGGCGGACTCGGACGGATGCAAGCACTTGAGGAAATTAAGATACAAGAGAACAAAGAGATCACGAACTGATTAAAGAAAACATGAACGAAGCACCGGTCTCGGGGTGTCACAACACTCCCCTACTAACAAGAGATCTCGTCCCGAGATCTTAGGAACCAGACAGAAGAGGAAAGAGGAAGAACGAAGTTCTTCGAGGACAAAAGAGTGAAACCAAAGAACCTTGAGAGGTTGAACAACTTGAAAGGAAGAATACGACGGAGATGAACGAAGTTGCAACGACTTTGTTAGACATGAGGAAAAAGGAGTACGACGAGAATCACGAAGGTTGAAAGGCACGAAACAAGGGTTGAAGGAATAAGAATGAATTTGAAACCACTCCGGTTAATAAGAGATAGAAAGGATTTTGAACGAAGTGATTCGGGCAGCACTGCGCGGAAACTAAAAGAAATGGCACACCGGTTGAACATGAATGGAATAGGACAAGAACTTGAAAAGATGAAATGATACTTGACGAGAGCAACAACACAATGCTTCCGGAAGAATTAAAAGAGTGGAATGAAAAGAACGGATAAGAGAAGAACAACTTCGAGCATGACTGAATTTGAAAGAGCATCCTCAAGATAAGGTTTGAACGGATTTGTTGAGAAAATCAACAACAAAAGAATAAACTTTTTATGGACTTATGAAAACATCTCAAAATGAGGTGAATTATTGCCGCAACGAAAAGATGGATTAGCAGAGAATAAAGAAATGCAAGACTCCACTTAAAAGAATACGGAGAATCATTTGCATCTCGAGGAGCAAGAAGAATAATGATTGAGCTGCTGCACAAGAATTGCTCAAAATTTGAAGAATGAATTAAATGATGAAGAACCACCGTGAAGAACTCCGGTAACAAAAGAATGATAAAAGATGAAAGAATAAGATTAAAGAATTGCGATGATTTAGACGAGGGTACCGACGAGATGGCCGAGGAAAGCTTTGAACTCCGGAATAAAAGATTAAGGCACTTGGAACTAGAATTTAATCATCAAGAATAAACTCTGAATGAAGGGATTAAATCAACTTGACGATAATGAATAAGAATTACGTTATGCTTACCTCCACCAATTAAATTGATGAAAGCAATGGATTCGCATATCACTTATTCGCGTTGACAAGATTAAAGAGGAATATAGAACAAAACTTGAGGAAGTCTTCATGAACCACCGTTAAGATTGGAATAAAAAAAGAATGGATTGATATGATAACACCGAAAAAGAACTCCTGAGCGAACCATCGTAAGAATTGAAGCCGAGTGAGCAAAAGGAACGAACCACTGGGAAGAATTGAAATCGAGTGATGAATAAGAACAAACCACCCTAAAGAATTAAAATCGAGTGAATACAAAAGAATGAATCGGCGGGAAGAATAAAGCACTTGAGGAAATTAAGATACAAGAGAGCAAAGAGATCACGAACTGATTAGAGAATACTTGAACGAAGCACCGGTCTCGGGGTGTCACAACACACCCCTACTAACTAGAGATCTCGTTCCGAGATCTTAGGAACGGGACAGAATAGGAAAGAGGAAGAACAAAGTTCTTCGAGGACAAAAGAGTGAAACCAAAGAACCTTGAGAGGTTGAACAACTTGAAAGGAAGAATACAACGGAGATGAACGAAGTTGCAATGACTTTGTTAGACAAGAGGAACAAGGAGTACGACGAGAATCACGAAGGTTGAAAGGCACGAAACAAGGGCTGAAGGAATAAGAATGAATTTGAAACCACTCCGGTTAATAAGAGATAGAAAGGAATTTGAACGAAGTGATTTGGGCAGCACTGCGCGGAAACTAAAAGAAATAGCACACCGGTTGAAGATGAATGGAATAGGACAAGAACTTGAAAATATGAAATGATACTTGACGAGAGCAAAGCTTCCGGAAGAATTAAAAGAGTGGAATGAAAAGAACGGATAAGAGAAGAACAACTTCGAGCGCGACTGAATATGAAAGAGCGTCCTCAAGATAAGGTTTGAACGAATTTGTTGAGAAAATCAACAACAAAAGAATAAACTTGTTATGGACTTATGAAAACATCTCAAAATGAGGTGAATTATTGCCGCAACGAAAAGATGGATTAGCTGAGAATAAAGAAATGCAAGACTCCACTTAAAAGAATACGGAGAATTATTTGCATATCGAGGAGCAAGAAGAATAATGCTTGAGCTGCTCCACAAGAATTGCTCAAAATTTGAAGAATGAATTAAATGATGAAGAACCACCGTGAAGAACTCCGGTAACAAAAGAATGCTAAAAGATGAAAGAATAAGATTAAAGCATTGTGATGATTTAGACAAGGGTACCGACGAGATGGCCGAGGAAAGCTTTGAACTCCGGAAGAAAAGATTAAGGCACTTGGAACTAGAATTTAATCATCAAGCATAAACTCTGAAAGAAGGGATTAAATAAACTTCACGATAATGAATAAGAATTACATTATGCTTATCCTCCACCAATTAAATTGATGAAAGCAATGGATTCGCATATCACTTATTCGCGTTGACAAGATTAAAGAGGGATATAGCACAATACTTGAGGAAGTCTTCATGAACCACCATTAGGATTGGAATAAAAAAAAGAATGGATTGATATGATAACACCGGAAAAGAACTCCTGAGCGAACCACCGTAAGAATTGAAGTCGAGTGAGCAAAAGGAACGAACCACCGGGAAGAATTGAAATCGAGTGATGAATAAGGACAAACCACCCTAAAAAATTAAAATCGAGTGAATATAAAAGAATGAATCGCCGGGAAGAATAAAGCACTTGAGGAAATTAAGATACAAGAGAGCAAAGAGATCACGAACTGATTAAAGAATACTTGAACGAAGCACCGGTCTCGGGGTGTCACAACACACCCCTACTAACAAGAGATCTCGTCGCGAGATCTTAGGAACGAGACATAAGAGGAAAGAGGAAGAACAAAGTTATTCGAGGATAAAAGAGTGAAACCACAGAACCTTGAGAGGTTGAACAACTTGAAAGGAAGAATACAACGGAGATGAACGAAGTTGCAACGACTTTGTTGGACAAGAGGAACAAGGAGTACGACGAGAATCACGAAGGTTAAAAGGCACGAAACAAGGGCTGAAGGAATAAGAATGAATTTGAAACCACTACGGTTAATAAGAGATAGAAAGGAATTTGAACGAAGTGACTCAGGCAGCACTGCGCGGAAACTAAAAGAAATAGCACACCGGTTGAACTTGAATGGAATAGGACAAGAACTTGAAAAGATGAAATGATACTTGACGAGAGCAACAACACAATGCTTCCGGAAGAATTAAAAGAGTATAATGAAAAGAACGGATAAGAGAAGAACAACTTCGAGCGCGACTGAATTTGAAAGAGCATCCTCAAGATAAGGTTTGAACGGATTTGTTGAGAAAATCAACAACAAAAGAATAAACTTGTTACGGACTTATGAAAACATCTCAAAATGAGGTGAATTATTGCCGCAATGAAAAGATGGATTAGCTGAGAATAAAGAAATGCAAGACTCCACTTAAAAGAATACGGAGAATTATTTGCATATCCAGGAGCAAGAAGAATAATGCTTGAGCTGCTCCACAAGAATTGCTAAAAATTTGAAGAATGAATTAAATGATGAAGAACCACCGTGAAGAACTCCGGTAAAAAAAGAATGATAAAAGATGAAAGAATAAGATTAAAGCATTGCGATGATTTAGACGAGGGTACCGACGAGATGGCCGAGGAAAGCTTTGAACTCCGGAAGAAAAGATTAAGGCAATTGGAACTAGAATTTAATCATCAAGAATAAACTCTGAAAGAAGGGATTAAATCAACTTGACGATAATGAATAAGAATTACGTTATGCTTATCCTCCACCAATTAAATTGATGAAAGCAATGGATTTGCATATCACTTATTCGCGTTGACAAGATTAAAGAGGGATATAGCACAAAACTTGAGGAAGTCTTCATGAACCACCGTTAGGATTGGAATAAAAAAAGAATGGATTGATATCATAACACCGGAAAAGAACTCCTGAGCGAACCACCGTAAGAATTGAAGCCGAGTGAGCAAAAGGAACGAACCACCGGGAAGAATTGAAATCGAGTGATGAATAAGAACAAACCACCCTAAAGAATTAAAATCGAGTGAATACAAAAGAATGAATCGCCGGGAAGAATAAAGCACTTGAGGAAATTAAGATACAACAGAGCAAAGAGATCACGAACTGATTAAAGAATACTTGAACGAAGCACCGGTCTCGGGGTGTCACAACACACCCCTACTAACAAGAGATCTCGTCCCGAGATCTTAGGAACGAGACATAAGAGGAAAGAGGAAGAACAAAGTTCTTCGAGGACAAAAGAGTGAAACCAAAGAACCTTGAGAGGTTGAACAACTTGAAAGGAAGAATACAACGGAGATGAACGAAGTTGCAACGACTTTGTTAGACAAGAGGAACAAGGAGTACGATGAGAATCACGAAGGTTAAAAGGCACGAAACAAGGGCTGAAGGAATAAGAATGAATTTGAAACCACTCCGGTTAATAAGAGATAGAAAGGAATTTGAACGAAGTGACTCGGGCAGCACTGCGCGGAAACTAAAAGAAATAGCACACCGGTTGAACATGAATGGAATAGGACAAGAACTTGAAAAGATGAAATGATACTTGACGAGAGCAACAACACAATGCTTCCGGAAGAATTAAAAGAGTGGAATGAAAAGAACGGATAAGAGAAGAACAACTTTGAGCGCGACTGAATTTGAAAGAGCATCCTCAAGATAAGGTTTGAACGGATTTGTTGAGAAAAACAACAACAAAAGAATAAACTTGTTACGGACTTATGAAAACATCTCAAAATGAGGTGAATTATTGCCCCAATGAAAAGATGGATTAGCTGAGAATAAAGAAATGCAAGACTCCACTTAAAAGAATACGGAGAATTATTTGCATATCCAGGAGCAAGAAGAATGATGCTTGAGCTGCTCCACAAGAATTGCTCAAAATTTGAAGAATGAATTAAATGATGAAGAACCACCGTGAAGAACTCCGGTAACAAAAGAATGATAAAAGATGAAAGAATAAGATTAAAGCATTGCGATGATTTAGACGAGGGTACCGACGAGATGGCCGAGGAAAGCTTTGAACTCCGGAAGAAAAGATTAAGGCAATTAGAACTAGAATTTAATCATCAAGAATAAACTCTGAAAGAAGGGATTAAATCAACTTGACGATAATGAATAAGAATTACGTTATGCTTATCCTCCACCAATTAAATTGATGAAAGCAATGGATTCGCATATCACTTATTCGCGTTGACAAGATTAAAGAGGGATATAGCACAAAACTTGAGGAAGTCTTCATGAACCACCGTTAGGATTGGAATAAAAAAAGAATGGATTGATATCATAACACCGGAAAAGAACTCCTGAGCGAACCATCGTAAGAATTGAAGCCGAGTGAGCAAAAGGAACGAACCACCGGGAAGAATTGAAATCGAGTGATGAATAAGAACAAACCACCCTAAAGAATTAAAATCGAGTGAATACAAAAGAATGAATCGCCAGGAAGAATAAAGCACTTGAGGAAATTAAGATACAAGAGAGCAAAGAGATCACGAACTGATTAAAGAATACTTGAACGAAGCACCGGTCTCGGCGTGTCACAACACTCTCCTACTAACTAGAGATCTCGTCCCGAGATCTTAGGAACGAGACAGAAGAGGAAAGAGGAAGAACAAAGTTCTTCGAGGACAAAAGAGTGAAACCAAAGAACCTTGAGAGGTTGAACAACTTGAAAGGAAGAATATAACGGAGATGAACGAAGTTGCAACGACTTTGTTAGACAAGAGGAACAAGGAGTACGACGAGAATCACGAAGGTTGAAAGGCACGAAACAAGGGCTGAAAGAATAAGAATGAATTTGAAACCACTCCGGTTAATAAAAAATAGAAAGGAATTTGAACGAAGTGATTCGGGCAGCACTGCGCGGAAACTAAAAGAAATAGCACACCGGTTGAACATGAATGGAATAGGACAAGAACTTGAAAAGATGAAATGATACTTGACGAGAGCAACAACACAATGCTTCCGGAAGAATTAAAAGAGTGGAATGAAAAGAACGGATAAGAGAAGAACAACTTCGAGCGCGACTGAATTTGAAAGAGCATCCTCAAGATAGGGTTTGAACGGATTTGTTGAGAAAATCAACAACAAAAGAATAAACTTGTTACGGACTTATGAAAACATCTCAAAATGAGGTGAATTATTGCCGCAACAAAAAGATGGATTAGCTGAGAATAAAGAAATGCAAGACTCCACTTAAAAGAATACGGAGAATTATTTGCATCTCGAGGAGCAAGAAGAATAATGCTTGAGCTGCTCCACAAGAATTGCTCAAAATTTGAAGAATGAATTAAATGATGAAGAACCACCGTGAAGAACTCCGGTAACAAAAGAATGATAAAAGATGAAAGAATAAGATTAAATCATTGCGATGATTTAGACAAGCGTACCGACGAGATGGTCGAGGAAAGCTTTGAACTCCGGAAGAAAAGATTAAGGCACTTGGAACTAGAATTTAATCATCAAGAATAAACTCTGAAAGAAGGGATTAAATCAACTTGACGATAATGAATAAGAATTACGTTATGCTTATCCTCCAGTGATTAAATTGATGAAAGCAATGGATTCGCATATCACTTAGCCGCGTTGACAAGAGTAAAGAGGGATATAGCACAAAACTTGAGGAAGTCTTCATGAACCACCGTTAGGTTTGGAATAAAAAAAGAATGGATTGATATGATAACACCGGAAAAGAACTCCTGAGCGAACCAGCATAAGAATTGAAGCCGAGTGAGCAAAAGGAACGAACCACCGGGAAGAATTGAAATCGAGTGATGAATAAGAACAAACCACCCTAAAGAATTAAAATTGAGTGAATACAAAAGAATGAATCACCGGGAAGAATAAAGCACTTGAGGAAATTTAGATACAAGAGAGCAAAGAGATCACGAACTGATTAAAGAATACTTGAACGAACCACCGGTCTCGGGGTGTCACAACACAACCCTACTAACAAGAGATCTCGTCCCGAGATCTTCGGAATGAGACATAAGAGGAAAGAGGAAGAACAAAGTTCTTCGAGGACAAAAGAGTTAAACCAAAGAACCTTGAGAGGTTGAACAACTTGAAAAGAAGAATACAACGGAGATGAACGAAGTTGCAACGACGTTGTTAGACAAGAGGAACAAGGAGTACGACGAGAATCACGAAGGTTGAAAGGCACGAAACAAGGGCTGAAGGAATAAGAATGAATTTGAAACCACTCCGGTTAATAAGAGATAGAAAGGAATTTGAACGAAGTGACTCGGGCACCACTAGGAGGTAATGCCGCCATGTCTTCAAGGCATGAACTACTGCCGCTAGCTCAAGATCGTGGTTTAGCCCATTATTTTGAACATGACCAAGTGTTGAAATTCTCATATATGGACAATATATGTCCTATGAGTCTCTCTGAATTTTGGCAAATATTTTTGAAATAGTTAAATAATTTTCCCCTATTAAAGACCATTTCTGGCCTTAAGAAAAAGCTTTTAAATAAAATAGGAAAATAACTTTTAAATTATACCTTTGTGGTTTCTGGGAGTCCTATGACTACTAGGTCTCAAATAAACCTTTTGAAATAATTTTCACATCCTTAATCAAGTACTTGCAGTGCAAATCTCAATTCAGGGGTTTTTGGAAAACTAAATTTATAAAATAATTTTTGGCCAAATTAATTTTTGTAAGAAAATACTATACTGTTATATATCACTTGGCATGATCATTGGGCAAAAGTTTTGGGTGTGGAGATGAAATCTACAAGAGATCATAGTTGACTCTAATGAGCACATGAAAAAGCAAATGAAGAAAACTCAATTCCAAATAAAAGCCAAATGATGCTAAAAAATTTTGCTGGTCCAAATTTTTATGCTTCAAAATTACAAACAACATGTTACAAAATGCAGGTTGTGACAGACCTACCCCCCTTACAAGAATCTCGTCCCCGAGATTCCTAAACTAGGGCTTAAAAGAGGTCGGGAAACTCGGATCTAAGATAGTCTTCTCGTTCCCAGGTTGCTTCTGCTTCGGTGTGGTTGCTCCACTGGACCTTGATGTACTTGATGGTACGGCTCCGCGTACGTCGTTCTGCTTCGTCCAGAATACGAATGGGCTTCTCGCGGTAGGTCAGATCAGGCTGCAGATCAATGGCTTGGTGATCCACATCCTTGTAGAGACTGGGCTTGTCCGGAACCTGGAGACATTTCCGGAGTTGTGACACATGGAATACATTGTGCACATCGGATAGCTCAGGTGGTAGTTCCAACTGATAAGCCACTTCTCCTCGTCGGTCGGTGATCTTGAAAGGGCCAATGAACCTTGGTGCGAGCTTCCCCTTGACGTGGAAACGCTTGGTTCCCTTTAGAGGGGTTACCCGCAGGTACACATGATCTCCGACACGGAAACTCATGTCTCGGCGTCGAGTGTCAGCATAACTCTTCTGCCTTGACTTGGCTGCCTTTAATCGCTCTCTGACTAGTTGGACTTGCTCTTCTGCTGCACGGAGAATATCCGGTCCAAAGACTAGTCCTTCTCCAGTCTCTGACCAGTTGAGGGGTGTGCGATATCTGCATCCGTACAACACCTCAAATGGTGCCATCTGAAGGCTTGACTGGTAACTGTTGTTATAGGAGAACTCGACAAAAGGGAGACAGTCTTCCCACTTGGCTCCATATGCCAGGACACAGGCTCGGAGCATGTCTTCGAGAATCTGATTGACTCGCTCAGTTTGACCTCCGGTCTGTGGGTGGAAAGCTGTGCTGAAAGACAACTTGGTTCCCAAGGCTTCTTGGAATCTCTTCCAGAACCTAGAAGTGGACTGGGTGCCTCGATCTGACACAATCTCCTTGGGAACACCGTGAAGACTTACGATTCGGTTGATATAGAGAGTTGCCAGCTGGTTGCCTGAGTAGGTAGTCTTGACAGGAATGAAATGGGCCACCTTGGTCAAATGATCGACTATGACCCAGATAGAGTCATGTCCTCTATTCGACCTTGGTAATCCAGTGATGAAGTCCATTCCGACTTTATCCCACTTCCACTCAGGAACCTTGAGTGGTTGAAGCAATCCAGCGGGTCGCTGATATTCAGCCTTGACCTTTTGGCACACATCACACTTTGCAACATAGGTTGCAATCTCTCTCTTCATACCGTGCCACCAGAATCATGCCTTCAAGTCTTGGTACATCTTGGTTCCTCCGGGGTGGATGGAATACGGAGTGTCGTGGGCTTCTTGCAGAATCAGCGTCTTCAACTCGGTGTTGTTTGGTACGCAGAGGCGTCCTTTGTACCAAACAATCCCGTGCTCGTCTTCGGAGAATCCTGGGGCCTTGCCCAGCTTCATCTTCTTCTTGATACCTTCAATGCTTGCGTGTCCATCTTGAGCCTTCTTGACGTCGTCCAGCAGGGTCGGTCTGACTTCCAAATGATCCAGAAATCCAGGGGTGACCAATTCCAAACTGAATTGTTCGATCTCCTTAAACAAGGCTGGCTGCCTTTCCTGAATAATGACATTCAAAGAGCAAGTCTTCCTGCTTAAGGCGTCAGCCACCACGTTGGCCTTCCCAGGGTGATACTGAACACTGAGGTCATAATCCTTGATGAGTTCCAACCATCTCCGCTGCCTCATGTTCAATTCCTTTTGGGTGAAAATATACTTCAGACTTTTGTGGTCTGTGTAAATCTCACACCGTTTCCCTAGGAGGTAATGCCGCCATGTCTTCAAGGCATGAACTACTACCGCTAGCTCAAGATCGTGAGTAGCGTAGTTCTCCTCATGGGGTCGTAGCTGCTTGGAGAGGTATGCTATGACGCGGCCTTCTTGCATCAGAACGCTTCCCAATCCGGTTCGAGAGGCATCACAATATATCACGAACTCCTTGTGAATATCAGGTGTTGCCAGAACTGGGGCGGTGGTCAATCTCTTCTTGAGCTCTTGGAAGCTCTCTTCGCATTTTGGCGTCCACTCGAACTTCTATTCCTTCTTGAGGAGCTGAGTCATTGGTCGTGCAATGCTAGAGAATCCTTCCACGAACTTGCGGTAATAGCCCGCTAGTCCGAGGAAGCTTCTGACTTCCTTGACGGTCGTTGGAGATTGCCATTGGGTCACAGCTTCGATTTTTGCAGGATCAACAGATAATCCTTCCTCGGTCAAGACATGACCTAAGAATCCAACTTTGTGCAGCCAGAACTCACACTTGCTGAATTTGGCATACAGTTGGTGCTCACGAAGCTTGTCTAGGACCATTCTCAGATGTTGCTCATGCTCTTCCTCCGTCTTCGAGAACACAAGGATGTCATCAATGAAGACAACAACGAACTTGTCCAAATATTCCATGAAGACTTTATTCATGAGATACATGAAGTAAGCTGGGGCATTGGTTAACCCAAAAGACATGACCGTGCACTCGTACAGGCCATATCTGGTTACCAATGCCGTCTTCGGAATATCTTGGGGTCTGATCTTCAGCTGGTAATACCCAGATCTGAGGTCGATCTTGGAGAATACCTTGGCTCCGCTGAGTTGATCAAACAGATCTTCGATCTTGGGAAGTGGGTACTTGTTCTTGATTGTAACTTCATTGAGGGAACGATAGTCAATGCATAAGCAGATGGTACCGTCCCTCTTTGCCACAAATAGAACAGGAGATCCCCAAGGGGAGGCACTTGGGCGGATAAATCCCTTCCTTAGATGCTCTTCTAGCTGCTTCTTCAACTCGGCTAGTTCTTCCGTCCCCATTCTATAAGGCTTCTTATAGATGGGTCCTGCTCCGGGCACGAGCTCGATGATGAACTCAATGTCACGGTCAGGGGGCATTCCCGGTAGTTCATCCGGAAAGACATCAGGATACTCACATACCACCGGTACTTGGTCTAGCCCAACTTCAGACAGACAGTTGATTTTAGCGGCTTGAGCGGAAGAGGAGTTGGGGGCAAACTTGACTTCGACTCCTTGGTCATTGGTCACAGTGACTGTCCGATTGGCACAGTCTAACAAGCCTTGGTGCTTGCTGAGCCAATTCATACCTAGGATCACATCCAAGCCTTGCGATCTCAGGACAATAAGGTCTGCTAGGAAGTCTACACCATTAATGGTAATACTGACTCCTTTACAGCCTATCTTGGCTCTCATCTCGGCTCTGGGGGTTTGTACCACCATAGGGTTATTCAGGGGTGTCGGGGTCATGCCACTTTTTAATGCAAATCTTTGAGTGACAAATGAATGCGTTGCTCCAGAATCAAACAAGACAGTTGCAGGTGCTAAGTTGACAAGGAACGTACCCAGCACGACGTCCGGGTCTTCCTGGGCTTCTTCAGCAATGACGTGATTCACACGCTGTCGTGGAAATAACACGGCAGATGTCCGGTTTAGCGGACTTGATGATGGAACCATCGCACGGGTTAGCTTGAAAGGATTCATGGCACACAAAGGACAAAGGATTTATACTAGTTCGGCCCCTTCTGAGAAGGTAAAAACCTACGTCTAGTTGGTTGATATTGCTTGGGCGTCGGTTTACAGGGAGCGGATTCGCTTTGCCTGCGTCTCGACGGGTTGATTGTTGCTTGTCCTTGAACCGTCGCCGGGTCGTCCCTTTATATAGAGGTGACGCCTGGTCCGGTTTACAGAGTCCCGAGGCCGGCTCATAATCGTGTCCGCCTCGGTCTCTGTCTTTTCTTTCTTATCTCTCAAGTTACATCTCTTGGCGGTTCACAAACCGTACTTCTATACATGGGCCTTGAACTCTCATGGGCCTTAATCTCTACTAAAATATTAAAACCATGTACGATATAACTAAGCCGGTTTACAATATCCGGTTTATACCTACTAACCATATCCCTGACATTAGGCCCCAGAATGATTTGAACTTGTTCATATCAGTCTTCTTTGTCTCATATAACTTTCTTCTGTCTTCATCTTTTTGTAAACCGGCTCTGACGTCATCTTCCGAAATCATTGAAGTCTGACAATGACATCATCTCCGCATTTAACGCCGTGAGCTGTACTGTAGCGTATTTTAAGGGTTATCCCGAAGATCGAGGCGTCACGGGATCTTTATCCGATTTCTGTCTCCTCGATTCTCGCACCTGTCGTTTCAGATCTGACTCCTGGCTATAAATACTGCCACCCCCCATTCATTATCTCCTTCTCACTTCATCCTCTTCCTGCGTCTTCTTCCTCCATTGCTGCCCGAGCTCAAACCGCCGCCGACGACCGCCGGATCTCCAGTCCTCGACCGGCCGCTGCATCAACCTGAGCCTCGACCAGATTAATCTCCGCCGCCGATTCTCGCTGTCCCAGGTATGTTCATCCTCCTTGCTGTTGATCTGCGTCCGCCATTGCTTCGCCTTGTTCTTCCGCCATTAGGGCTTTCAATGAAGCTTCACCTCTTCGTAGATACGTTTCTCATTGAAGATTTGTGACCCTTAGGCCCTAGTCAGCAGATCTTCCGCTTAGTATTAGATTAGATCTCACCGTCATAATGCTGTAGATTTATCTGTTCCGCCATTAGAGCTCTCAACCAGCTTCGTCTTGTTCGTTCTTTGAGCCCGTGATTCGTAGTAGCTTTACTTTTCGCTCTTCTCCATTTTTACTCCGCTGTAGATGCGTCGAATCTTTATTGCTCCTGTCTGACATGTAAATCCATCCTTTTGGTATAAAGTCTGTGTAGCTTTTCTTTGAGTCTTTTAGATTAGTTTCTTTTCCTCAGCATACTCAGATCTTTCCCCCTTAGCAATCATTTAGAAACCTGTTTTTCTCCTCGATAGATTCGCTAAGTATGTTCCGGTTTAGATTGATATGCCATAAACCAGAAACGATATAATCTGACGCAATGATTTGAACTGTTCCTCTTCAACTGCCATTTAAACCGGAAATGATATAACTTGTTTGATGATTGCCGGTTTAACCTTGCCAGCTAGTTCTTAGTTTCCACCATTGTATAATATAAATAGATCCCGGATCATTGTTCGTTCATAATCCGTTTCTGTACTTTATCTTCTTCAGCACTTTGTTCAATGGCTAAGCAGTATGTTTCCTGCGATTGGGTCCGTTCCGTCGTGACTGAGGACGACTTAATCAAACTGTCGAAAATCGGCACATTAGGCCCTCAAGCTGAACTAAAATGGCGTGCTACGGGTAATGAATGCCCTCCTACCCCTAGATCCGGGGAAGTCATCGTATTTCTGGACCACATCTCCAGAGGCTTCTCTCCCCCCGGTTCAAGATTTTTCCGGGATGTTCTTGCCACCTTCCAGCTGCACCCACAGGATATCGGACCAAATTCTGTTTCCAACATTTGCGATTTCCAAGTATTTTCTGAAGTGTATCTGCAAGAGGAGCCTTCAGTTGATTTATTCCGGGATTTCTTCCATGCAAACCGGCGTACGGAATTTACCAGCGGACCTCACCAGGAGCTTGGTGGGATCAGTATTCAGAAAAGGAGGGATACAGTCTTTCCTCACGCCTCCTTACATACTCACCCTAAGGACTGGAACAAGTCCTGGTTTTATTGTGTAGATACTTCTCCTGAAGGTGAAAATCCTTTGCCGGGTTATCGCGAAACTCGTATCCCGGCGAATCACCCCTTGCCACAACGGCTTAGTGCTGCTGAACGGACCCGGTTTTCACCACAGCTCTCCAAGCTGAGAGCTTTTATGGCAAATGGTCTGATTGGCACTGATTTCCTTCGCTGCTGGCTATCCTGGAGCATCCTTCCCTTAAGCCGGCGCCCTAAGCTGATGTGCAAATATTCTGGTAAACCGGATGATCCTCAGAGGTTTACTAAGGATAAGCTTTCTGAATGGGAGGTAGTGGGGTCAGCCAAGAAGATTGTCAATCCTGCCTTAACAGATTGCTCTAAAGTTGGCTTGGCCCCGTACTTTAAGAAGAATAAGCTGCCTGAAGTAAGTTTGTCTTTGGCTTGTACTTTATAAACCGTCCTCTTTGAACCGTTTTCAATTAATCTTTGTGTTTTCAATTAGGCTGATGACCCCTTCTGGAGAAGAAAACCTCAGGAAAAAACTGTAAAGCAGGCTCGCCGGAAGACCCCTGCGAACAAGAAGAGGAAAGCAGCCGTCGATGCCGGTTCTCCTTCTGAGGATGATGATCCGGATTCCGAGGTACGCTTTACTCCGGTTTAAATTCTCGCCTTCATATACTTGTAATCATATCTAATGATACCTTTTCACAGGAACTGCCTGAAGGTGATAACCCGACTGATATTGAGGTAACTCTTATTTCTTCCGATTCAGAACCTCCTCCTCAAAAAATCCGTCGGACCGTCAGGAAATATCAATTTTCTCATCCCTATGCTAAGTTAGATCCTAACTTTACTTTGAAGAAGCAACAACACGAAGCCTTTCGCCGGACCACTCGCCACAGTGGCTTGGCGGTGGAATCATCTGGGATCTCCTTGGCTCCGGTTCGAAAGCGCCGTGCTGAGGTGATACTCTCTCCGACTCCTCTTCATCCCAAGGCCGGACTTATCCGAAAACCCCTTAAACCGTCTGATCCTGACTATCAGGAAACTCCGCTGTCTTCTTCCGGCGAATCGACCGCTACACAGCTTCCTCCTTTGAAGACTGTTCCGGGGTAACTCTCTTCACCTCTTCCGGTTTATGACACCCCCCTTTCTCTTTATAATGTTAACTTATTTTGCCTGTTTTCCAGCAAACCGAAACCTAGCAAAAAGGCCAAGGCGAATAAGCCTGTTGCTGATCCTTCTACTGATGAACCGGTGATTGAACCGTCTACAGCTGTTCCTCCAGAAGGTACCCCTGCAGCTCCGGTTGAAGAACCTGCTCTTGAAACTCCTGTCACAGAAAATGTCCAAGACCCACCAAGTCCGGCCCGGGTTAATTCTCCTCAAGTTAACCCGGCATCTCCTGATCCGGCTCAAGTTGAAGTTATTCCTCCCAATGAACCCACATCTCCTGACGTTGTGGTTACTAGCGCTGCTTATGTTGCTCCAGCTGAACCCACCGTTTTAGCAAAGCATACAGCTAAAACGGAAAAAATAGCTCAAGACAAAGGAAAATGGAGTACTGATATATCCAGTCTTTCCAGTATGAGCGCTCAAGATATTTATTCCGGATATTTGAACCGGCTCCACAGCAGGTGGGATTATGAAGCCAGCCTGGTGAACCTGATGAGAGAAAAATATGAAGTAAGTTTCCTCTTCTGACTTTGCTTTTTTGACGCATCTTTATCTCATGGCAGCCCCCCAAGTTCCGGTTTATCTGCTTTACTGAAGGTAATCCGGAACTTTGTAGCTTGAACTGCTGATCCATACATTAGCCCCCAAGTATCAAGTAGATAACTTGGTTATGTAGTTGATACTTGTAATTTCAAATTGTCTGTGGTGCATTGCTTCAACTGCCATTAGCCCCCAAGTGTCAAGTAGACAACTTGGTTGTGTGCTTGAGACTTGTACTTTCAAATTGTCTTTGCTGTATTACTTCAACTGCCATTAGCCCCCAAGTGTCAAGTAGACGACTTGGTTGTGTGCTTGAGACTTGTAATTTCTAATCTTGCTTTTGAACTTTTGTCTATAGGCTGAGCTGAACCGGAATGCTCTGGAAATCAGTGAACTTCGAAGCCGGCTTACAGAGACTGAGTCAGCCGCTTCAAAGGCTAAGAAAGAACTTCAAGTGAGTTTAAAGACTGCTGAAGACTTGAAGAGGTTCTTTGACGAGGAGCGGACTACTTTTGAAGTCCAGAAAAAAGATCTTGAGAAACGTGTTCAGGATGCCGAAGGAGCACTTAACCCGGTTACTGAAGAATTGACCGGGTTAAAGCGCCAAATTGACTTGATGACTTCTGCTATTTTTGGTAGGCATAATCTGAACTCCTGTCTTTATCTTTGTAACCTGTGACCTGCACCGGTTTAACTTTCATTGTTGTATGTAGGACGCCGTGTCTCCCATCTTGGGGATGACTTACGGAAGAAACTCAAGGCCTGCTATACCTTGGTCGAACAGTTGTACTCTGGAACGCAAAGGATTATCAGTGCCACTTCCTTCGGTAAACCGGCTCCTTCAACTATCAAAGATACTTTGAATAGTTTGTCCATTCTGCCGGCTCGTCTTGAAGAGGTTAAGAAATCGGCTGCTCGAGGAGGTGCTCTTCTGGCCCTTACGAGGGCTAAAGCTTGGGTCCCGGACATTGATCCGGAGGAGGTGTTAACCGGATTTCCTGATACCAAGGAGGACGGTTCAACGTTTAATGAAAAGGATCTTTATGCTCTGACAAAGGAGATGCGTCCCCTCGCCAGCAAGATTGCGGTGGAGTCTGACTTGTCTCGATATCATCCATCATATAACCTGCAGAACGAGCGGGTGGAGCGACCGGTTTACGATATTGTAAACTTAATTCCGCCGGTTCGTCCTCACACCTTTGCTCCTGATATTGATCCTGCTGAGCTTATCAACGATGAAGTATATTTCCGTGCCTTGGCAAAGATTGATTGGCGTGCACCGGATTTCCCACCGCTTCACGAGGAGGAAGACATTCCGGAACAAGACGGTGGCCAACCATCTCAGCAAGGAGAAGCACAATCTTGAATGCTACTGTTGTAATCATGATTGTTATTCTGTCAAACAATGCTTCCAACTATTTGGCTTTTTATGCCTTGTAATAGGTTTAGCTGAAACTTAATGCGCTGTGATCCGACATTTGGTCTTCATGAAGTATTCGTTCGTTGACTTGTTGATTGATACGGATGCTTTGTTCTGTTCATAAAAATATCAAAAAACTTGTCCTAGTGGCTTACCACTGGACGGATTAACTTGTTCTCTTGACACATCTAATAAGCATATCTTTAAAAAATAACTGTGATACCTGAGATGTATGTAGCCAATATACCTTAAACCGGTCAGGATGCTTAAAATCACCTTAATCGGTCTTCATCAATTCTAATAAACACCTGAAACTCTTCGGTTCATCTTGTCGATAAATCTTTCTCATCTTGGTTCAGAAACTTGTAACTTGCACCTGATACTCCATCCGGGCTTGAATGAACACCGGGCTTGGTCATAACTGGGCCGGGTTAATAAACTCCGGTCATTGTTTTGTCTCATATTGGTGACTTATAGCCAAAACCAGGCCGGTTTAAAAAACACCGGTCATTATACCTGATCGTGTACTGCCAACCTGTTGGCTCATCATGAAGTCAATCCGGGTTATGATGAACGCCGGTTTAATTCTCGCTGGTGTTCATGACCCAGACTTATAACATTATAGATAGGTGGTCAACTTCTGGAGCTGTTCCACTCGGTTTAAAAGGTTATGGAACACAAAAAACATCAAGAAACACACAATTCTTGTAAATCAGACCATGTAGTCGAGGCTTTTTCAAAGAGCTGCCGGGCTCAAAAACAAGGTTCAGCCAATCAATGGGACGTGGGCAAACCTACTGTCCCAAGGAGCCTAGCCAAACACTGAACGTGAACGTATCGACTGTTCAGAGGGCCGATAGAACCGCAAATAAAAACCGAGCCAATCATTGGGACGTGGGCAAACCGGACTGTCCCAAGGGGCCTAGCCAATCACTGAACGTGAGCGTATCGACTGTTCAGAGGGCCGATATAATTGTAAACATAGCCAATCATTGGGACGTGGGCAAACCGGACTGTCCCAAGGGGCCTAGCCAATCA
>LR738714.1:157905293-158094197 GCA_902687465.1 Secale cereale | reverse complement strand
GACTGTCCCAAGGGGCCGGGCCATCCCTGAACGTGAGCGTATCGACTGTTCAGGGGGCCCAAAGAATCATAAACATAGCCAATCAATGGGACGTGGGCAAACCGGACTGTCCCAAGGGGCCGGGCCATCCCTGAACGTGAGCGTATCGACTGTTCAGGGGGCCGAAGGAATCATAAATATAGCCAATCAATGGGACGTGGGCAAACCGGACTGTCCCAAGGGGCCTCTAAAGTTCCTCCTGACTCTGCAGGTTTTTCTTTTTATGGGGTTTTTCTCTTCTTGAACCGGATATAAACTCTTGTTCCCGAGAGTTCTACCGCTCCTTCACATATCCTGCAAAGATTAGTTTCTAAAACCGGCCAACATTGAAATATGATACTTGATAACAAACTGATATGGTTATTTGCCGCAAATTTTGTGTGTATGGAGAAAGGGCTGAGCCCCCGGTTTACCGAGGGTGCCGGTTTATTCATTATTCATAATATATACATAGGATACATTGGAGCCCATGGCTCAAGTGTAGTATGGCCGTAAATGAGCGATGTTCCACGGCCTTTTCGTCTCCTCTTCTGATGTCCGTGAATCCTTGTGTTCTCGAATGTCCACCAAATAATATGAACCGTTGTGTAAATTCTTGCTGACCACAAAGGGCCCTTCCCATGGCGGGGATAGCTTGTGCATATCTGTTTGATCTTGGATAAGCTGAAGTACCAAGTCACCCTCCTGGAATGTCCTGGTTCTAATCCGGCGGCTGTGATATCTGCGCAGATCTTGCTGATAAATCGCCGACCGTGCTGCAGCTATATCACGCTCTTCATCCAACCGATCCAAACCGTCTTGTCTTGACTCCTCATTAACAGCTTCCACATAGGCCGCTACCCTCGGTGAATCATGGCGTATGTCACTTGGAAGAACTGCTTCTGCGCCGTAAACCATGAAGAAAGGTGTATAACCTGTAGACCGGTTGGGTGTAGTGTTAATACTCCAAAGGACAGATGGTAATTCTTCAACCCAACACCCTGGGGTTCTCTGCAAAGGTGTCATAAGCCGGGGTTTGATTCCTCGCAAAATCTCCTGATTTGCCCTTTCTGCCTGACCATTGGATTGGGGGTGAGCCACAGAAGACACGTCCAAACGAATATGCTCTCGTTGACAGAATTCTTCCATCTCACCCTGAGATAAATTGGTGCCATTATCTGTGATGATGCTGTGTGGAAAACCAAACCGGAATATTACTTTTTTGATGAATTTGACCGCTGTTGCCGCATCACATTTGCTTATAGGCTCCGCTTCAACCCACTTCGTAAACTTGTCTACTGCTACTAGTAGATGAGTTTTCTGATCTTGGGATCGCTTGAAAGGGCCAACCATGTCAAGCCCCCAAGTTGCAAAAGGCCAAGTTATTGGTATCATCCGGAGTTCCTGTGCCGGAACAAGGGCACGTCTTGAGAACTTCTGACAAGCGTCACACTTGCGGACCAGGTCTGTCGCATCTGCATGCGCGGTTAACCAATAAAAGCCATGACGGAAAGCTTTAGCCACTAAAGATTTTGATCCAGCATGATGACCACAATCCCCTTCATGAATCTCTCTTAGAATCTCACAACCTTCCTCAGCTGAAACACACCGTTGAAATACTCCAGAAGTGCTACGATGGTGCAGCTCTCCGTTGGCAATTGTCATAGATTTGGAACGCCGGATTATCTGCCGTGCTTCGTCTTCGTCCTCTGGTAACTCTCCTCGGCTTAAGTATGCCAAATAGGGTAACGTCCAATCCGGAATAACATGGGTTGCTGCAACCAACTGTGCCTCTGGATCCGGAACAGCTAGGTCGTTCTCTGAAGGTACTTGAACCGACGGACTGTGCAATTCATCCAAAAAGGTGTTTGGTGGTACCGGTTTACGTTGCGATCCTAGCCGGCTTAAAGCGTCGGCTGCTTCGTTCCTCCGCCGGTCTATATGCTCCACCTGATATCCTTTGAAATATCCTGCGACCGCTTCAACCTCTCGTCGGTAAGCCGCCATGAGGGGATCCCTTGAATCCCACTTGCCCGAAACTTGCTGTGCCACTAAGTCTGAATCGCCCAGGCACTTAACCCGGCTCAAATTCATCTCTTTTGCCAATCGCAAACCATGAAGAAGCGCTTCATATTCTGCTGCATTATTAGTACAAGGAAATAATAACCGGAGGACATAACAAAATTTATCACCTCTGGGGGAAGTTAAGACAACTCCAGCCCCCGAGCCCTCCAACTGCTTTGAACCGTCGAAGTGAATTGTCCAATAAGTAAGATCCGGCTTCTCCTCAGGAGTCTGCAACTCCGTCCAGTCATTGATGAAATCGACCAATGCCTGAGATTTTATAGCGGTACGCGATACATACTTCAACTCATGCGGACTGAGCTCAATGGCCCACTTGGCTACCCTGCCCGTAGCTTCCCTATTCTGGATTATGTCCCCCAACGGAGCTGAACTAACCACAGTTATTGGATGCCCATGGAAATAATTCTTCAGTTTCCGGTTTGCCATGAACACCCCATATACCAACTTCTGCCAATGAGGGTACCTTTGCTTAGATTCGATGAGTACTTCACTCACATAATAAACCGGGCGCTGAACCGGATGTTCCTTCCCTGCTTCCTTGCGCTCAACCACAATCGCAACGCTGACTGCCCGTGTGTTTGCAGCAACATATAACAGCAAAGGCTCCTTATCAATGGGAGCAGCTAAAACCGGTGGTTTTGCTAGTTGCTGTTTCAGATTCTCAAACGCTGCATTTGCCTCATCACTCCAAATGAACCGGTCCGTTTTCTTCAACATTTGATAAAGCGGGATCGCCTTTTATCCTAAGCGATTGATAAACCGGCTCAGCGCCGTGATCCGGCCAGCTATGCGCTGAACATCATTGATACAAACCGGTTTTGTCAAAGATGTGATGGCCTTGATCTTCTCCGGGTTGGCTTCTATTCCCCTGTTCGAGACCAGGAATCCCAGAAGCTTACCAGCCGGGACACCAAAAGCACATTTCTCCGGATTAAGCATCATCCTGTAAGCCCGAAGATTATCAAAGGTTTCTCTGAGGTCTTCTATCATTGTTCTTTCCTCCTTTGATTTGACCACAATGTCATCCACATAAGCATGCACGTTCCTTCCTATCTGCCCTTTCAAACAATTCTGAACGCAACGCTGATAAGTTGCCTGTGCACATTTGAGCCCGAAGGGCATAGACACATAGCAAAAAGCACCAAAAGGGGTTATGAAAGCTGTCTTCTCTTGATCTTCAACTGCCATCTTGATCTGGTGATAACCTGAATATGCATCCAGAAAACTCAGCCGCTCACACCCTGCTGTGGCATCAATAATCTGATCAATGCGAGGTAGAGCAAAAGGATCAGTCGGGCAAGCTTTATTGAGGTCTGTGTAGTCCACACACATCCTCCACTTCCCATTCTTCTTTAGAACCAACACCGGATTAGCCAACCATTCCGGATGAAAAACTTCCACTATGAACCCTGCCGCCAAAAGTCTGGCCACTTCTTCTCCTATAGCCTTGCGCCTCTCTTCATTAAAGCGGCGTAGATACTGTTTTACCGGTTTAAACTTTGGATCGATATTCAACTTGTGCTCAGCGAGTTCCCTCGGTATACCTGGCATGTCAGAAGGTTTCCATGCAAAGATATCCCGGTTCTCACGGATGAACTCGATGAGCGCGCTTTCCTATTTAGGATCTAGGTTAGCACTGATGGTGAATTGTTTAGACGAGTCTCCAGGCACAAAATCCACCTGCTTAGTCTCTTCCGCTGACTTGAACTTCAAAGCCAAATCATGCTCGGTAGTTGGTTTCTTCAGCGGAGTCATATCTGCCGGATCAACATTATCTTTATAAAATTTTAACTCTTCCGTGGCCCATACCGCTTCTGCATAAGCTGCATCACCTTCCTCACACTCCACTGCTATCTTACGACTGCCGTGCACCGTAATCGTGCCTTTATGACCCGGAATCTTAAGCTGCAAATAAACGTAACATGGCCTAGCCATAAATTTAGCATAAACCGTCCTTCCAAACAAAGCATGATATGGACTTTTAGTTTTGACAACTTCAAAAGTGATCATCTCCGATCTGGAATCATGCTCATCTCCAAAGGTAACTTCTAAGTCAATCTTACCAACTGGATAAGCTGACTTACCTGGGACCACCCCGTGAAACACTGTGTTTGATGTCCTTAACTTTTTATCTGTCAGACCCATACGACGAAAGGTCTCGTAATATAATATATTGATACTGCTACCTCCATCCATGAGGACTTTAGTAAACTTGTATCCTCCCACCTGAGGTGCTACCACCAAGGCTAAATGTCCCGGATTATCTACCCGTAACGGGTGGTCCTCTCTGCTCCATACAATGGGCTGCTCTGACCATTGTAGAAATTGTGGCGTCGCCGGTTCTACTGCATTAACAGCCCGCTTTAAAACCTTCTGGTCTCTCTTACATAAACTCGTGGTGAAAACATGATATTGACCGCTGCTCAACTCCTTCGGATTACTCTGGTATCCGGATTGCTGCTGTTGCTGCGGACGCTGTTGCTGCTGGTTTCCTTGGTTATTGTAACTCCCTTGGCCCTGCTGCTGATTATTCTGACTGTTGTAACCACCTTGATGATGCGATTGATTTCCCTGACCATGATAACCACCTTGATGATGTGATTGACTTCCCTGACTATTGTAACCACCTTGATGATGCAATTGATTTCCCTGACCATTGTAGTTTCCTTGACTATTTTGGCCGCCTGGCCGGGATTGATAACCGCCGTTGTTCCCTTGATAACCGCCGTTGCCCCTATATCCTGATCCGGAGTTGTTCCCTTGATAACCCGGACCATAAAACCCGGGCCCTGAACCGCCGTTCGGGGGCCGGCTAGGAGGATTAAAACGGCCGTTTCCTGCTTTCATAAAGGACAGGCATTCTCTTATAGTGTGCCTTGCAATCCTCCCTCTTCCGCTATGCTTTAGACAGGGTTGATCCAAATCCTGCTCCCAACCCGGGTTTCCTCCGCCGGTTTGGAGAGCGGAACCCTGCTGATTAACCTGAAGACCGCCTTGAGCCTGTGTATTAGCAACAAAATCGGAGCTATTTTCTGCCTTCCGTTTGCCCAAAAAGCTTGAAGTAACCGGATTAACCGGCGCCGGTTTACCAGACTTGCTGGCCTTCCCCGTTTTATCTCCTTCTGACTCCGTATACTTGGTATTATCTGAGTCTCCGTACTTCACCAGGGCGCTCATTAAAGTCCCCATGTCATTGCATTCCCGTTTGAGCCGTCCGAGTTTTAATTTTAAAGATTCAAACCGGCAATTGTTCTCCAATGTTACAATTGCTGTGCTAGGGTTGATGCCATTTGAGGAGTGCAAGATCTCTGCCACTCTGCGTACCCAAGCTGCTGTAGACTCCTGCTCTCCTTGCACACATGCTGCTAAATCTATCACCGACATTGGTTGCTTGCATGTATCCTTGAAGTTTTTGATGAACTGACTGCGCAGCTCCCCCCATGACCCGATAGAATTCGGAGGTAGCGCCTTCAGCCAAGTCCGGGCCGTGCCCTCAAGCATCATAGTGAAATATTTGGCACAAGCCGATTCATCCACGTCCAGCATTTCCATGGCCATCTCGTAACTCTCCACCCAAGCTTCGGGCGGTAAATCGGCTGTGTAATTAGGCACCTTGCGAGGTCCTTTGAAATCCTTGGGCAACTTAACGCTTCGCAGGGCGGGGACGAGACATTGTATTCCAAAACCGCTCGCTGTAGCTCCTGTCCCTGTAGTGGCTGTGTGAACCGGCGTCGACTGACGAATTTCCTCCTTGGCCCGGGGCTGGCATCTCCGCCCTTGCCGGATTATCCTGCCTGTGCTGATGTCTCCTGCGCTCACTGCTAGACACTTCTGGCTCCTCCCAATGTCTAGAGTAACTTCGGTTGGGACGTGGTGTTGAATGTAACCTTTCCCTGCTATGAGAGTACGCTTGCTGCTGTATTAACGCCGTATTAAGCAGCTTCTGGGCCCTGCGCGCCTCTATCGCCACCGGGGACGTTTCTTCCACGGGTAAAGCGGCCAACCGTGCTGCCGCTGCAGCAATATTATCCAAAGGGTTTGAATAGTGTCCTGGAGGGACAGGAACATAAGGCGCCGATGTAATCCGACGCTCCCGTTCTGCGGCGGGCTGCTGAACCGGCTCATCCCGAGCCGGTGGGCTTCTCCGGTTTAAGGCCGGATTATTACTGGCCCCAGCCCCAGGTGTTTTGAACAAATTCGCAGATTCGTAACCCGGCGGTAGGCGGGACCGATACTTTCGCCCCCTTACTCCTTCCACAGAAGCCTGCTCCATCCTCAAATGAAAAGCTTGATCATCCAACTCTGCTTGTCTTATGGCTAACATCTCTCCTTCTGCCTTTAAATCCTCCTTTAACTGATCGATCCGGGCTTTCAACTGAAGAAGCGCTGCATCATGTTGCACCTTGTCTGCTGGAGCTACGACCTCCACTGCCTTAGCTGTGAACTCCTCGATCAAGGTGGATAGAACTTCAGTAAGGGAGGGATTTGAACCGCTTCCCCCTGCACCAGCCTCTGCTGTTGTTCCGTTCGTCGGGGGTTGTGAACCGGCCATGAAGACCGCCACCCGGTTTGGCGGGCCAAAGGGGTCCGGAATACTGTTTCCATCGGACTCGCCCTCAGACCGGCCGTCCCGCAACTGATACAGAGATTCAGTTTCCCCGGATGAAGACTCGTCATCTGAGTAGACGACGGTTGCACCATCAGATTCCGATCCGTCCTCGGCTTGGCCTCCGTGAATTGCTCCAACGAACACATGCTTCATGGCAGGCTGAATCCGGGCCGATCTCGCACGCTGAGCCGGCTCGACGATGTTGGGGAGGGTGTCCGGCTCAGGTCCCGGTTCACCAATTTTGCCAATGAAGACTTGGATGCTGCCGAAGGGGACCCGGTACCCGTATTCGATCGAATCGGCCTCCGGTCCCCAACCCGCGTCGTCGATGTAGATCCGGCCACGACGACTCTTGGTCATCCGGCCGACTGCGTAACCCTTTAACCCTTCGAAGCCGCCTTTCAAGAACTCGAAACCATCGTGCGCAGGCCCCACGGTGGGCGCCAACTGTCGTGGAAATAACACGGCAGATGTCCGGTTTAGCGGACTTGATGATGGAACCATCGCACGGGTTAGCTTGAAAGGATTCATGGCACACAAAGGACAAAGGATTTATACTAGTTCGGCCCCTTCGGAGAAGGTAAAAACCTACGTCTAGTTGGTTGATATTGCTTGGGCGTCGGTTTACAGGGAGCGGATTCGCTTTGCCTGCGTCTCGACGGGTTGATTGTTGCTTGTCCTTGAACCGTCGCCGGGTCGTCCCTTTATATAGAGGTGACGCCTGGTCCGGTTTACAGAGTCCCGAGGCCGGCTCATAATCGTGTCCGCCTCGGTCTCTGTCTTTTCTTTCTTATCTCTCAATTTACATCTCTTGGCGGTTCACAAACCGTACTTCTATACATGGGCCTTGAAATCTCATGGGCCTTAATCTCTACTAAAATATTAAAACCATGTACGATATAACTAAGCCGGTTTACAATATCCGGTTTATACCTACTAACCATATCCCTGACACACGCCCCTTCCCATAGTTCGGTGGATTGCGAGGAGCTGGGTTCCTTGGTGGCATACCACGGCCTTGTCCCTGGTTCTGCGCATTGGGGCGCGGGGCATCAGGCTTCTTGTTGGGGCACACCCTGGAGATGTGTCCGGGCTGACCACACCCAAAACAAGTGACTTGATTTGGAGTGTTGATCTTGTTGCCACCACTGGTATTGGGGTTGAAAGCTGGCCTGGGGTTGGCATACTGCTGAGGCTGAGGATTGGCACGCGGTGCAGGAGCTCTTGGCTGCTGATAGGTTGGCTTGGCCGGGGCTGACTGCCACGGACGAGGCTTCTGGTTGCTGGAACTTCCCTTACTGACCAACTTGCGCTTGCGAGTGTCTTCCAAAGCACGCCGCTTGTCTTCAAGGATAATTGCCTTGTTCACCAGGTCAGGGAAAGACGGGCAGTCGCACACGACAAGCGAGTATTGCAGAGTCTGATTAAGGCCTTCCATGAAGCGCTCCCTTTTGGCAGCATCAGTGCTGACATCCTCAGGGGCATACCTTGACAGAATACTGAACTTCTGCATGTACTCCTTGACAGTGCCACTTCCTTGCTTCAGGGCTCGGAACTCGCGCTTTTTGATAGCCTTGACTCCAGAAGGAATGTGGGCCTTGCGGAATTCTGCCTTGAAGTTAACCCAAGTGATGTCTTGTTCAGCATGCATGACCTTGAATCCATCCCACCAAGCTCTTGCGGTTCCCCCGAGGCAGTGGGCTGCATAAGCCACCTTCTCGCGATCTTCGGTGCATCTGACTAGCTCCAGGATTTCCTCAATGGAACGGACCCAGTCATCAGCATCCAGGGGTTCAGCAATCTCGATGAAGGTTGGCGGTGCATGCTTCTTGAACTCTGCCAACGTGGAACGTCCATTGCCATTCCCCGCCGGCTGGCGGTTGTTGGCGACAGCTTGAGCAATCAGCTGAAGAGATGCAGTGTTGGCTTGGCGTTCCTCTCGGAAAGCTTGGAGAAGCTGAGCCATGTCCATGCTTGGAGGAGATGGTGGTGGAGCTTGGTCGTTGGTTTGGTCGTGGTCTGCCTCTGGCTGAGAGGATGCTCCGGCTTCGGGCTGCTGGGTAGAGGTACCAGTACGAGTTACAATAGGCATCCTGTTGGAGCGGTAAAAGGTCTCATGACTCGGAAGAGGAAAAGCAAGATAGATGGGTGCCTAGTAAGGGGGTGGGTGTGACACTAAATCAAATCATGCAAGGGCCGTAAGGCCAAAACACATTTATTAAAATCCAGATGGGTGATGTAGTCGTTTACACATTCCCGAAGGAAGATTACGACTTACATCCAGACACGACAAAAGCAAACGCTAGATGGTTTCATATGAACCATACAAGGACTCGACTGCGCATAGGGGTTACACGACCTATCCTACCGTAGAGGTCACAACGGGCATATTCGAGTAGCGAATAATGCCTAAGCGGCGGAATGCTCGGTCGCGTATTCCGGCTCTTCTGGGTCTTCCTCCTTGTCTTCATCTGTCTGGGCTCCCTTATTGCTTGAGGGAGTGGGGGAGTGGAGGAGTTGGATACGACGGTGCTTCGACGGTGGTGCAGGGAAAAGCTTGCGGTATTCCCTTGCTGTCATCCGGCGTCGCCGAGGTGGTTCTTCACCCTTGGAAGACACATCCTCGGAGGGCCTTCCGCCTCGATATGCGATAGCGGATTGTCCAGAAGGTGCTCCTTCCTTCTTGATCCTGTTTGCCTTCTCTTGAGCTCGACGAAGAAGTGCCTTGGTCTTGTAAAGTTCTTCTCGAAGCTTCATTGATTCCGAGGCCAAGTCTTGTGCCAGGCTGTCGGCACATAGACTGAAGTAGGTCTGGAACCGAAGCGAGAGTCCTTCCTTCAGTGGAGGGGCTAGTGCGCTGCTTTCTTCGTCACCTTCCTTCCGGAAAGGTAAGAAGCGAGTTGCCATCTTGGCTGCCATCTCCGGAAGAAGCTCGCGGAGACGGGTTAGTGCCTTGAGTGCAGCAGCCTCGGCAGCGAGTGGTAGTGTCGCCATCTGGGGTCCCTCGAAGAACCAACTTGTGGGAGGGTCGTTTGCCTTCACGATTACTTCCACATGGTACTCCACCTCAGTATTGCTCACCCAATGCTCGAGGTAGGTGAGGATGGGTGCTCGGTGGAACTGACACTCCTGGAGGCTATCCTCGAGAAGTAGGGGAAACCAAGTGGTCAGGTGCTCTTCGGGAACAGCGGCCATCTACAAAGGTGGAATAGGAGGGGTTAATAAGCTGAGGAAATCTCAGGTTTAGAAAAGAAGAGAGGTTCAGAAGGTTTTGAAAAAGGGGGTCTCAACTAACTAACGCCCATGCTAACTAAGGCTTCCTACAGTCAGGATAGCTCTGATACCAGCTCTGTGGGGACCCTGACTTGGAAGTCGAGATCACCGAATGCACGTGTACAGTGATCCCAGAGATCAATGCTCACTGAACACACAGAAGCTGAAATAACAAGAGTCTTACATCCATACAAATAGTATTACACGAATTAAGGCCGTTATGGCCAAGTCTTACATAGATAGAGCCTCACGGGCTAAATAGCAAATAACTCAAGTAGCGGAAGTCTTCGATAAAACGGGTAGAACCCATGCCATCTGCCTTAACACTACAGGCATTCTGACTGGGATAGCGTCCTAGTTCGCATGGTCGTCTCCAAAGAACTCTTCCTCATAATCCTGTTCTTCCATGCCTGGCCAATTAAATAACCAGTGGCAAGCCAATGAGTACTTTGAATGTACTCGCAAGCAACCCATGATGTGGTTCAAGTAACAATGCAATTGAATAATAATGAACAATCTAGCAGGAGGCTAGAACAATATGCTACCATCAAGTTATGCATCAATGACCTCGCGTAACCTCGAGAATAGGTTACCGATATCAACATGAATATGATTCATCTCATCGAGTCAAGTCACCATCTTGACTCTCATACACACGCATGTTTTCACAAACATTGGACGTAGCCCAAGAGCGGTTACCCAACTGTCCATGACCGTGGACACGGCTATTCGAATAGATTGACACTCTGCATAGGTTGTACACTTTACCCACAAGATCCGGGGAACTTCCGTGTCATCCACGACCCGCGGTACCTAAAGTACCCGGGGTAAGCACCCGGTCATTACCTTTCCTTAGACGACACTAACATAGAGTCCACTCGTTGGCACACGGCCCTCGGGTACAAACAATAGATCACGAGACTTGCCCTAATTTCAATGTTCACGCGTACCCGAAGGGACCAACGGTGTGTCCGGTGCCCTGTAAAAACAGTCATGGCCGTCTATCCAAGCACGATCCCGTCCCGGGAAAGACCTCAAGTCTCCCCGTCACTAGTAATGCGGGCACCATGCTAGTATCGACCTAAGTAATCAATAAAGCCCCGTCCCACAAGGGGTAGTGTGGTTGCACATCTATGGTTGGAATAACGGCCGCAACTTCAACCAATCCGTTTGAAAAACACACACCTGCCTTGGCACACCACTTCGTCATCAAGTGGTCACCCAATCTCATTATCATCATCACCCTCGGGCATAAATGGCACCCGACGGGGTTTTATGTAAAGACTTCAACCGTGAAGGTTCATGTCACACATGCATCACTTTCCATAACTACTAACCATATGCAAGTCATCTAGCATATAGCAAGATCAAGATCATGCCATGTATCATATAAGCATCATGACCACCTATTGCATGTCATCTAGCATATAGCAAGATCAACAATAAAGCATGCATCATGTGGTGGTTCATCTAGGTTACCATCGTAACCCTAATCATCATGCATCGGAAACCAACGGGTCCCGAAGAACAAGTGTATCATGGTCAAAGGGCTGCTTGCCTGGATTGGCTTGGTCTTCAAAGTCTTCTAGTCCTTCTCCTTCTTCTTCCATAGCAACTTCGTCAAATACGGGATCTATACGTCGCATAATAGTAACGGAAAAAATAAGAATACAATTAAAACAGAAAAGTCAAAGTGCTCAGAAAAATGTCAACTCATTTTTGTAAAATACTAGAGGGATTTCTAAGATGGGGAAAAATCTTAGTTGGAGTTTTGGAGTTACAGAATAGGTTATATTGATTTTTGAACAGGAGTTATACTGCTCAAATTTGAATTTAAATTTGAACAGTACAGAAAAGTTTCATGGATTTGAGTGAAGGTGGTACCATTAAATAGGTTGGAATATTACAAGATTTTAGGAGTTGGAAATATTTAATTTGGATCAATATTCTTTTGTGCATAAATGTTTAAAACATCAACAGAAAAGAAAAAGAGAAAAAGGGTCCTGTGTACTGGGCCAGAAGAGGCCACAGTGCACGGCCTAGGCGGACTGGCCCAGCCGCACGGAGCCAGCGCGCGCGCACGTCAGGTTTCAAACCTGACGGGCGGGGCCCGTGGGTCAGCGGCACAGAGGAGGGGAGAGAGGTGGGGGGATGACAGGCGGGGCCCACCTGTCATCTCTAACCCCTCGGTCACGGCGGCGGCGAGCTCACCGGCGACGATACCGGCGACGATACCGGCCATGGCGACGGCAACGGAGGCCAGGGACGGACTCAGTGTCGTGTCGCGGTTGCAGCGGTGGTAGTGCGGCACGGCGGGGAGCCCTGGTTCGCCGGCGACGAGGTGCGACGGCGGAGGCTCGTCGGAGGACGGTGGTTGGGGTCGTTTCTGACTGCAAATGGAGGGGGAAAGAGAGGGGAAAGGGTCAGTGAGGTGTGGCGGTTCCGAAACGAGCGGAAGGAGAGGCAGGGGAGGCCTGTACCTCGAGATCGCCGGCGGCCCGACGCGGCGGAGCTCCGGTCGATCCCGAGCACTGGGGCACTCGGGGGTCGAACTGAGGGTGCAGGAGGGATCAGTGGAGAGGTGTGAGGCCGGTGGTGGTGTTGGAGAGGCTCGGGGAGGCCTATATATAGGAGCTCGACGGGGACCCGTGGTCCAGTGCACCGGCGAGCCCATCGGCGAGGCTACAGCTCACGGGAGGCTTGGGGAACGGGTCTGGGGAGTTCCTGGACGAGCTCCACGTCCAGTAGAGGTGAGAGGAGGAGCGGGGGAGCGACAGAGAGGCGCGCGCGTGCGAGGCAGAGGAGTGGCTGCCGCGGGCGGCCAGCGCGCGTGCGACGGCGGCTACTGGAGGGCGCAGGAGGAGGGGGTACAGCGCCGGGGAGGTCGCGGACGTCGAGACGCCTCGACTGGCGCGAGGGGGAGGCCCGAGGCTGTCGGGGAGCGGCGATTGGCCCGAGCCAGCGTGCGAGGTGCACTGTTCACGCGCTCTGGAGCGTGCGTATGACCGGCATCAGCGTGCTCTCGCCGGTTTGGCCCGTCTCAGCGTGTCCAACAGTGTCTGGGGCGTAGAGGAAGGAGTAAAGAATTGCCCTGAGGCCTTGGATGCTCTGGGGTGCAGAGAGATGGTGAGAGTGTTGGTAAAAATGGTGAAAGGTGGTTGCACAGCAAGGTAAAGCTGGGGTTTCACCCCCCAATCATGGAGATGAGGTGCTGGGGGAGTTACTGGAGGTTGCTAGTAACTCAATGGGCTTGTGGTAAGAAGTTGAGGCTATGGAGAAAAGTGAAAGTGGTCAAAATGGAGGTTTTAGAATTTCTGCAGAAGGTGTTTGATCTGTGTTTCATCAAGTAAATGAGGTCCACTTGACATGGCACTTAACAGGGTTGAATGTCATGAGAAAATAGGGTGCCTCACCAAATTTGGCCTCATTTGAAGAAACTAGCCAATGTAACTTTGGTGAACCCTAGAAATCAACAGAAACAGTTTCATCTTAATTGAGTCAAGCTAATCATCTCCCCTTGATGCACCACTTGGTGTAGCATCCTTATTTGGGGTATTGATCATGCTCACAAAGTTTGAGGCTCCAGATAAAAAGTTGGTAATGTAAAGTTGTCCAAATTTGCATTTGAACAGAAAGGGTTTTGAGGTGATCTGATCAAGTTGCTCTATTCCAAATCTTGTGCCATTTGGTCTAGGTGCCTTATTAGGCCATTCTAGCATGTGCACCAAGTTTGAGAGCATTTGGACAAGTTTGGCAATGTAAAGTTGCTCAAGCTTCAAATATGGACATAATGGTTATGAAGGGGTTTGAGGAGGTTTTCTTGCTTCCCAAGGCATGGGACTTGGCAAGATCATCAAATATGTCCTATATGACATGATAGAATTTCCCTGGAATTTTTGGAGAAAAATTCCTTTGTAAATATTTCAAAAGCTTGAAATATCCAGAAAGGGTTTTAGAGGGTTTAGCCCATTATTTTGAACATGACCAAGTGTTGAAATTCTCATATATGGACAATATATGTCCTATGAGTCTCTCTGAATTTTGGCAAATATTTTTGAAATAGTTAAATAATTTTCCCCTATTAAAGACCATTTCTGGCCTTAAGAAAAAGCTTTTAAATAAAATAGGAAAATAACTTTTAAAATTATACCTTTGTGGTTTCTGGGAGTCCTATGACTACTAGGTCTCAAATAAACCTTTTGAAATAATTTTCACATCCTTAATCAAGTACTTGCAGTGCAAATCTCAATTCAGGGGTTTTTGGAAAACTAAATTTATAAAATACTTTTTGGCCAAATTAATTTTTGTAAGAAAATACTATAATGTTATATATCACTTGGCATGATCATTGGGCAGAAGTTTTGGGTGTGGAGATGAAATCGACAAGAGATCATAGTTGACTCTAATGAGCACATGAAAAAGCAAATGAAGAAAACTCAATTCCAAATAAAAGCCAAATGATGCTAAAAAAATTTGCTGGTCCAAATTTTCATGCTTCAAAATTACAAACAACATGTTACAAAATGCAGGGTGTGACAGCAGCCAACAACGAATAAGGTTTTATTTTGCTTTTGTTGTGTCTTGATGTTTGTTACTACAGTAGCATCGTCATTGTATCTTTGCTTTTCACCTTTGTGCCAAGTTTAGCCTCCGATTGCAAGAAAGTTCAAAAGTTGTGACGTGCTGTCCAGAAAACAGATTCTGTCCTTGGACAGAAAAATTCGTATAAAATCACCAGATCATCTTTTTGATCTGAATTTTTTTATAGCGTGCCCTATATAATCACCAGATCATATAAGTGCCCCGAAAAAATTATTTACTACTTGCTGGTCTGTTTTTCACAGATTCTGTCCTGTTTTGCCTTTTCTTCATTTTGCAAACCTTGAGCTTGCTTTTTCTTTGCAAAAACCTTTTGGCAATCTTGAGAAACAGTAGCTCTTCAAGATTATCCTTATTTCCAGTAGGGAAAAATTATTTTATTGTGGGTACTAACCCCGCTAATCAGATTATGATGAGTTATGTATGAAGGGAGTTTTCAAGTGTGCGAGGGAAGATGATAAAAGAAGATTCAGGAGGGTCAAACGCTCAAGCTTGGGGATGCCCACGTGCACCCCCAAGAAATATTCAAGAAGACTCAAGCGTCTAAGCTTGGGGATGCCCCCATGCATCCCCTTCTCCATCAATAATTATCAGTTCGTCTTTCGTTCCACTATATTTTTATCACTTCATGCGTTATGTGCTATGCTTGGAGCGTCTTGCTCTTAGTTTCCTTTTTTTAGTTTTCTTTAGCTTTGCTTGCTGTTCATAACAAGTTAGAACCCGGCTTTCTTTGTGTGGGAGAGAAACACGCTCCACTTCAACCTAGGACACAACATAGGATTTTCATGCTTATCATTGTTGTGTGTGTTCTTTGTCTTTTCTTAGCTGCTGTCATGTTTAGCTCTTAGTTTTCATGCTTTTCTTTTTAAAGAGATTTTGTTTAGTTGGTTGCTAAACTCTCTTGAGTTTTCATGTTTATCTTGTTAAGAGAGTTTGCCTGTTGCACTGAGTTGTGTGTCTTAACTTAAATTAGGTAATTGAGGTTGCTATTTAATTTTAGTAGTAACTTATAATAGTTTTGAGGTATTGCCATGAGTAATGTCTGAACTTTTGGTGTCAAGAGCTTTAGCCTATTAGTGATAGATGTCATATTTTGGGCAATCCGTGTTTATTTTCGAAAACCTACAAAATAGTTGAGAACTTTAGCTACTAGATGGATCACTAATCTTTGGAGGGATCGAATATTAGAGTACACACACTTACCATGAGTCGAGGATGCGCAAGGATAACCAAACCCCCATACACTCCTCCTCGGGGTACTTGTCTCTTTGTGAACCTCCTAATTAGATTGAGAGTTACCGATAATTAGTGCATGAGTTCTTCGGACTAATGTGAGTATTCGAAAGCTGACACTTCCACCTAGCCATATTTTTCTAGCCTTTTCGGTACCGTGCATTGCCCTTTCTCACCTCGAGAGTCGGCGCATACTTCGTCGGTGCATCCAAATCCTTGACACGATATGCTCTGTCATCATAAGCCTCATTATATCCTTCCTCAAAACAGCCACCATACCTACCTATCAAGGCATTTCCATAGCCTTTCCGAGATACATTGCCATGCAACATCCATCTTCTCATGACTTGATCTTCATGTCATACATGCTTTTGCTTGATCGATGAGCCGCATGCTAGTTGGGCCTTGCCCTAATCATTGCTACATGACGCGCTAGTATCATTGCATATCCTGCTACACTGGCAGAGGCATACATTTGTATACATCATGATAGTTTCATTTTCTTTATGTTGAGTACTTTTGTAAAGTGTGAAAGATCTTCTATACTTCTTGTAATATATAGAGTGTTGCCCCTAAATTGAGGAAAAGATCCCAAAGAGGACAAAATCAAAAGTTCCCAAAGAGGACAAAATCAAAAGATCCCAAAGAGGACAAAATCAAAAGATCCCAAAGAGGACAAATGAGAGTTGAATAGAAAGAGCCACTGAGGCCACAAAAAAAAATAGAAAAAAGAGAAAAATAAATAAAAAGAGAGAAGGGGGCACACTACTATTCCTTTTGAGAGATCCACACTCGTACTCTATCTTATACCTTGTACTCCATAGAGATTATCATTCATGCATATAGCTATGTGGGGACCTTCACACTATAGAACTTGGCTTGTATATTCCAATGACGAGCCTCCTCAAAAGTGCTCTAGATCTTCTTGAGCAAGCAAGTTGGATGCACCCCCACTAGTTCCATTGGAGAGCTTACCTTAGCTCATATGTGCATCCGTTGCATGGCAATCCCTACTCCTCACATCATATCTATCATTTGGCTTTCTCTCGCCTATGATTGTCCTCATTGATGTGAGCCTTTCACACCTTTTTGTCTTCCCCCTCCATCATTTTTCTCTCTTTGCCATCCTAAGTGTCAACTTTCTTGCTTACGCTCATCCATTGCATGAGTGCTCAAAATATCGAAAGGGAGTGGATCATTTTGACTTGTACCTAGCTAGTGGTCTGGGGATGAGTCAAGATAAGATTCCAAAGAAGACCAAGTGTGAAACTTTAGTAGATTAAGTTCTCAACAATACAAAATACTATGTTTTACTCTCTCGTATATCCCTATCCCCTTTCTTGCACGCAAACACCATTTGGAGACATTCGAGTCACGGACAGCGAGAGCTCTTGCACCTTTATGTTCTTATGTTGCTTGTTACAATGCTAATATAGACTCTTGCTTGTTATGACTTGAATTGAATTACATGCCTTGATTGCTTTACTTAAAAATTTCTTATATGGTTGGTAGCATGTCACCACAGAAATTATGCTTGTTATCATTTACCTACTCGAGGATGAGCAGGAATTAAGCTTGAGGATGTTGATACGTCCAAAACGTATCTATAATTTCTGCTTGCTCCATGCTTCTTTTGTGTGATATTGCTATGATATTGATGCACTTCCATACACTTTTGATCATATTTGGACTAACCTATAACTCAGTGCACCACAGTGCCAGTTCCTGTTTTCTGCTGTTTTTCTATTTCAGGTTTCCCCCATATTAAAAGTGCTCCAAAAATTCCGGGAAAAATACAGGAAAAATCAGCATACAGGTAGGTTCACGAAGAACCAAAGCGGGGCCAGAGGGGAGCCAGGGGTGGCCCAGGCGGCCACCTGGCGCGGCCCCACCCCTGGCCGCGCCAGGGGGGTGCCTGGGGCCCCCTCTCCGCCTCTGGTTGCCCCCCTTCGCATATATATTCTTCTCGTCCTAAAACCCTCGAGGACAGAAACCTTTTTCGCGATCTCGCTTCTGTTCTGCCGCCGTAGCGCTTCCAAGACCGTAGCGCTTCCAAGATCGGGAGCATCAGGAGAACTCTTTTCGGCACCCTGCCGGAGGGGAGAACCACCACCGGGAGCTTCTCCACCACCATGGACGCTTCTCGGATGAGTCGTGAGAAGTCCACCTTGGACCATGGGTCCATGATCAGTAGCTATGTGATGTTCTCCTCCCCTCTTTGCTCTTCATGGTGTAGACCTCGTGAGCTGCCCTACATGATCGAGGCACATATGTAATCTTTCTGCTGTTGCTCTGCTGAGTTTGCTGGGATCTGATGGATTATGAGACTATGTTTAGATTGTGTTTGAGTAATATATTTGATTCACCTCTTTTATATATTTGTTCTTGAGTAATTCTTGCATGTTCTCCGTTGCTGTTTATTGCTTTGGCCGAGTAGTAGGTAGTAACTCCAAGAGGGAGCGTATGCTTGATTGTGGGTTCATGCCCCCTGATGACTAGCTTGAGTGACAGAAACATGAGTCTAGGGGATGTGCTGTTGCCACAAGGGGGAAAACAACGGTGCTTGTACTTGCGGGTGCAAGGATTGTTTACTTTACGCATAGTTCTATTAATGGAGTTGTCTGTTGCTTTGAGTTTACACTTTGGGTGGGATTCGCAACTTAATACCAGCGAGATGTTCTGGATAGATATCTCAAGGTGGATGATTAGTAGTAGATGCAGATGGATTTCGGTCTACTTGCCTTGGCGTACCGCCCATGCTTTTGAGCCTCTACCTTTCTTTGCAGCATAGTTAGCATTGGTTTGCGCACATAATCCTGTCAATTGCCCAGCTGTAATTTGTTTACCTTGCTTTGCTGTTTTATCGTCTTTTGGGAGAGAGACATCACTAGTGAACATCATGGGACCCCGGTCCATATTACCACCGCTGATCACACCTTCTATTTACTTCCTGTTTTTATTTCCTAGTTGCAGTCATAACTATAATTATTATCTCTTGTGTTTGATCCTTTGTAAATAACAAGGCCGGAGGGATTGACAACCTCTCTGTACTCGTTGGGAGCAAAGTTATCTGTATCTGTGTGCAGGTCCTGTCAACCGCTAAGTTTCTGGCGCCGTTGACACCTACTTGTCGACCCTCGGAGTCTCACGGGATTCGATCCTTGGTATCTTTGCCAAGGGAAATTTGCCGCTATGCTACATCTCAACCTTCCACTTGGGGTAACCAACGAGGGGCGAGAAGCCATCAAGCAAGTTTTCTCTAGAAAGGATCCATTCTTTGAAACAAAGACTTTGCCTTCGGATCTGTGATAGAAGGTGTACCCAACAGTTTCTTTTGGTTATCCTATAAAGACGCACTTCTCCGATTTGGGTTCGAGCATATCAGGCTGAAGCTTTTTCACATAAGCATCACAACCCCAAACTTTAAGAAACGACAACTTAGGTTTCTTGCCAAACACAGTTCATTCTGTGTCGTCTCAACAGACTTAGACGGTGCCCTATTCAACGTGAATGCAGCTGCGTCTAATGCGTAACCCCAAAACGATAGTGGTAAATTGGTAAGAGACATCATATATCGCACCATATCAAATAAAGTGCGGTTACGATGTTCAGACACACCATTACGATGTGGTGTTCCAGGTGGCGTGAGTTGCGAAACTATCCCACATTGTTTTAAATGAAGACCAAACTCGTAACTCAAATATTCGCCTCCATGATCAGATCGTAGAAACTTTATTTTCTTGTTACGATGATTCTCTACTTCACTCTGAAATTCTTTGAACTTTTCAAATATTTCAGACTTGTGCTTCATCACGTAAATATACCCATATCTGCTCAAATCATCTGTGAAGGTCAGAAAATAACGATACCCGTCGCGAGCTTCAACACTCATCGGACCACATACATCAGTATGTATTATTTCTAGTAAGTCATTGGCTCGCTTCATTCCTCCGGAGAATGGAGTCTTAGTCATCTTGCCCATGAGGCATGGTTCGCAAGCATCAAATGATTCATAATCAAGTGTTTCCAACAGTCCATCGGCATGGAGTTTCTTCATGCGCTTTACACCAATATGACCTAAACGGCAGTGCCACAAATATGTTGCACTATCATTATTAACTTTGTATCTTTTGGCATCAATATTATGAAAATGTATATCTCAACGATCAAGATTCAAAAAAAATAGAGCACTCTTCAATGGTGCGTGACCATAAAAGATATTACTCATATAAATAGACAACCATTATCCTCTGATTTAAATGAATAACCATCTCGCATCAAACAAGATTCATATATAATGTTCATGCTCAACGCTGGCACCAAATAACAATTATTTAGGTCTAAAACCAATCCCGAAGGTAGATGTAGAGGTAGTGTGCGGATGGTGATCACATCGACTTTGGAACCATTTCCCACGCGCATCGTCACCTCGTCCTCATCCAATATTCGTTTAATCTGTAGCCCCTATTTCAAGTTACAAATATGAGCAATCGAACCAGTATCAAATACCCAGGCACTACTACAAGCATTAGTAAGGTACACATCAATAACATGTATATCAAATATACCTTTGTTCAGTTTTCCATCCTTCTTATCTGCCAAATACTTGGGGCAGTTCCGCTTACAGTGACCAGTCCCTTTGAAGTAGAAGCACTCAGTTTCAGGCTTGGGTCCAAACTTAGGTTTCTTCCCGGGAGTAGGAACTTGCTTGCTATTCCTCTTGAAGTTCCCCTTCTTTCCCTTGCCCTTTTTCTTGAAACTAGTGGTCTTGTTAATCATCAACACTTGATGCTCCTTTTTGATTTCTACCTCTGCAGCCTCGAGCATTGCGAAGAGCTCGGGAATTGTCTTGTTCATCCCTTGCATATTATTGTTCATCACGAAGCCTTTGTATCTTGGTGGCAGTGATTGGAGAACTCTATCAATGACACTATCATATGGAAGATTAACTCCCAACTGAGTCAAGTGGTTAAGGTACCCAGACATTCTGAGTATGTGTTCACTGACAGAACTGTTCTCCTCCATCTTGCAGCTATAGAACTTGTTGGAGACTTCATATCTCTCAACTCGGGCATTTGCTTGAAACATTAACTTCAACTCTTAGAACATCTCATATGCTCCATGATGCTCAAAACGTCTTTGAAGTCCTGATTCTAAGCCGTAAAGCAAGACACACTGAACTACAGACTAGTCATCAGACCGTGTCTGCCAAACGTAAAGCGTCCACGTTAGCGGGAGGGGGCTTGTCACCTAGCGGTGCATCAAGGACATAATTCTTTTGTGCATCAATGAGGATAATCCTCAAGTTACGGACCCAGTCTGTGTAGTTTCTACAATCATCTTTCAACTTAGCTTTCTCTAGGAACGCATTAAAATTCAAGGGAACGGTAGCACGGGCCATTGATCTACAACATAGATATGCAAAAACTATCAGGACTAAGTTCATGATAAATGAAGTTCAATTAATCATATTACTAAAGAACTATGACTTAGATAGACATCCCTCAAGTTATCTAAATGATGACGTGATCCAAATCAACTAAACCATGTCCGATCATCACGTGAGATGGAATAGTTTTCAGTGGTGAACATCTTATGTTGATCATATCTACTATATGATTCACGCTCGACCTTTCGGTCTCTAGTGTTCCGAGTCCATGTTTGTACATGCTAGGATCATCAAGTTTAACCCGAGTATTCTGCATGTGCAAACCTGTCTTGCACCCGTTGTATGTGAATGTAGAGCTTATCACACCCGATCATCACGTGGTGTCTCAGCACGACTAACTGTCACAACGGTGCATACTCAGAGAGAACACTTGTACCTTGTAATTTTTAGTAAGGGATCGTCTTATAATGCTACCGTCGTACTAAGCAAAATAAGATGCATAAAAAGATAAACATCACATGCAATCAAAATATGTGACATCATATGGCCATCGTCATCTTGTGCTTTTTTTGATCTCCATCTCCAAAGCAACGTCATGATCTCCATTGTCACCGGCTTGGCACCTTGATCTCCATCACAGCGTCGTGGTCGTCTCGCCAACTATTGCTACTACTACTATTGCTAACCCATAGCGATGAAGTAAAGCAATTACACGACACTTGCAATTCATACAATAAAGAGACAACCATAAGGCTCCTGTCGGTTGCTGATAACTTACGAAACACGATCATCTCATACAAAAACATATAACTCATCACTACATGACCATATCACATCATAACATGCCCTGCAAAAACAAGTTAGACGTCCTCTACTTTGTTGTTGCAAGTTTTACGTGGCTACTACGGGCTTCTATCAAGAACCGTTCTTACCTACGGCACAAAAACCACAATGGTGATTTATCAAGTTTGTTGTTTTAACCTTCAACAAGGACCGGCCGTAGTCAAATTCAATTCAACTAAATAAAGAGAGACAGACACCCTCCGGCCACCTTTATACAAACGAGTTGCACGTAACGGTGGAACCGGTCTCATGAATGTTGGTTCGGGCCGCTTCATCTTACAATACCGCTGAATCAAAATAAGACGTTGGTGGTAAGAAGTATGAACATCACCGCCCACAACTCCTTTTGTTTTCTACTCATGCATATCATCTATGCATAGACCTGGCTCATGATGCCACTACTGGGGAACGTAGCATGCAATTTCGAAAAAATTATACGCTCACGCAAGATCCATTTAGGAGAAGCATAACAACGAGACGGGAAAAGTGTGTTTACGTACACTAGTAGACCGAAAGAGGAAGCTTTAGATTAACGTGGTTGATGTAGTAGAACATCTTCGTGATTCAACCGATCAAGCACCAAACGTATGGCACCTCCGAGCTCTGCACACGTTCAGCTCGATGACGTCCCTCGAACTCTTGATCCAACAGAGTGTCGGGGAAGAGTTCCGGCAACACGATGGAGTGGTGACGGTGATGGTGAAATTGATCGCGTAGGGCTTCGCCTAAGCACTACGACAATATGATCTGAGGAGTAAACTATGGAGGGGGGGCATCGCACACGGCCAAGAACAATTGATGTCCTTTGGGGTGCCCAATGCCCATGTATATAAAGGAGGAGAGGAGGAGGAGGCCGACCTAGGGGCGCGCCTTGGGGGAGTCCTACTAGGACTCCAATCCTAGTAGGATTCGCCCCCCTCTTTTCCTTTTCTTACGGAGGGGGAAAGGGGAAGGAAGAGGAGAGGGAGAAGGAAAGGGGGGACCGCACTCGCTCCCCTTGTCCTATTCAGACTCCCATTGTGGGGGCGCCACCCCTTTGTGGGCTACCCTCTCTCTCCCCTATGGCCCATGAGGCCCAATACCTTCCCCGAGGGGTTCCGGTAACCCCTCGATACTCCGAGAAATATCTAAAACATCATGAAACCATTCCGTTGTCCGAATACCATCATCCAATCTATCAATCTTAACCTCTCGACTATTTCGAGACTCCTCGTCATGTCCGTGATCTCATCCGGGACTCCGAACAATCTTCGGTCACCAAATCACAAACTCATAATACGAATTGTAATCAAACGTTAAGCATGCGGACCCTACGGGTTCTAGAACTATGTAGACATGACCGAGACACTTCTCCGGTCAATAGCCAATAGCGGAAACTGGATGCTCATATTGGCTCCCACATATTCTACAAAGATCTTTATCGGTCAAACCGTAATGTCAACATACGTTATTCCCTTTGTCATCGATATGTTACTTTCCCGGGATTCGATCGTCGGTATCTTCATACCTAGTTCAATCTCGTTACCGGCTAGTCTCTTTACTCATTCTGTAATGAATCATCCGGCAACTAACTCATTAGTCACATTGCTTGCAAGGCTTCTTATGATGTGCATTACCTAGAGGGCCCAGAGATACCTCTCCGATACTCAGAGTGAAAAATCCTAATCTCGATCTATGCCAACTTAACAAACACCTTTGGAGATACCTGTAGAGCATCTTTATAATCACCAAGTTACGCTGTGACATTTGACAGCACACAAGGCATTCCTCCAGTATCCTAGATTTGCATAGTCGCATAGTGTGAGGAATATGTATTGTTGAGAAAGCAGTCACGATAAAACTAAATGATCAATACGCTAAGATATCGGATGGGTCATGTCCATGGCATAATTATCCTAATGATGTGATCCCACTAATCAAATGACAACACATGTCTATGGTTAGGAAACTCAACCATCTTTGATTAACGAGCTAGTCTAGTAGAGGCTTATTAGGGACACTGTGTTTTGTCTATGTATCCACACATGTATCAAGTTTCCGGTTAATACAATTCTAGCATGAATAAAAGACTTTTATCATGATATAAGGAAATATAAATAACAACTTTATTATTGCCTCTAGGGCATATTTCTTTCAATTAAATGTTATCCATCATGCTAGTAAAACTCTGGACAATGCTCAAAGGAATTATGCTACTACTGAAAAGGAATTCTTAGCAATTGTGTCTGCTTGTGATAAAATCATTTCTTACATTGTTGATTCTAAAGTAACTATTCACATCGATCATGTTGTTATTAATTATCTTATGGAAAAGAAAGATGCTAAACCTAGACTTATTAGGTGGGTTATTTTGCTACAAGAATTTGATTTACATATCACTGATAGGAAAGGAGCCGAGAACCCAGTAGCAGACAATATGCCTAGGTTTGAAAATATTCTTGATGACCAACTACCTATCAATGATAGATTTCCTGATGAACAATTAGCGGTCATAAATACTTATCGTAGTACCCCATAGCATGCAGACTATGCTAATTATATTGTTGCTAAATTTATACCACCTAGTTTCACATACCAACAAAAGAAAAAGTTTTGCTATGATTTTAGACACTACTTTTGGGATGACCCACACCTTTATAAATAAGGAGTAGATGGTGTTATTAGACGTTGTGTACCTGAGCATGAACAGGAACAAATCCTATGAAAGTGTCACTCCAAGGCCTATGGAGGACACCATGCGGGAGATAGAACTGCACACAAGGTACTACAATCTAGTTTTTATTGGCCCGCTCTCTTTAAAGATGCCCGTAAGTTTGTCTTGTCTTGTGATGAATGTCAAAAAATTGGTAATATCAATAGACATCAGGAAATTCCTATGAATTATTCACTTGTTATTAAACCATTTGATGTTTATTGTTTTGATTTCATGGGACCTTTTCCATCCTCTAATGGGTATACACATATTTTAGTTGTTGTTGATTACATTACTAAGTGGGTAGAAGCTATTCCAACTAGTAGTGATGATCATAACACTTCTATTTAAAATGCTTAAAGAAGTTATTTTCCCGAGGTTTGGTGTCCCTAGATATTTAATGACTGATGGTGGCTCACACTTTATTCATGGCGATTTATGTAAATTGCTTGTTAAATATGATGTCATCCATAGAATTACATCACCTTATCATCCCTAGTCTAGTGGTCAAGTGGAAATAAGAAATAGAGAAATGAAATTGATCTTGCAAAAGACTGTCAATAGGTCTAGGAAGAATTGGTTTCAGAAACTCTATGTTGCATTATGGGCTGATAGAACTGCGTACAAAGAACCTATGGGCATGTATTCGTATAAAATGGTTTATGGAAAAGCATGTCAATTACATCTTGAACTAGAACACAAAGCTTTTTTGTCGGATCTTGGGTTCCGGCAAAATCGTTGAGGTTCGAACACTAGGGTGCGCACGAAGATCTCTCCTTCCGGCCTAACTCGCCTAGTCGCTGATTCCTAAGCCTAGCTCGTCGAACTCGAAGAACAAGGGACACAAAGGTTTATACTGGTTCGGGCCACCGTTGTGGTGTAATACCCTAATCCAGTGTGGTGTGGTGGATTGCGTTGAAGGTTGGGGAAGAACTAGTACATGGGAAGAACCGCCTCCTGAGGAGAAGTGTTCTTGCGCTCAGATGAGCTTGCTGGTGTGTGTCCGGTTTCTCCCTCCTTTTCTCCCCCTCTATGGTGGTGGCTAATCCTATTTCTAGTGGCCCAGGTCCTCCTGCCAAATATTGAGCAGGAAGGGATCCCACAATGGCCAAGTTTGAAGGGGGACAACTAGTACGAGCTATCCTGACAAAAGGTGGTCTTCGCCTGCCAAAGGCTCTGGTGGTAACACCGTCGTGGGCTCCGCGATGACCTCCGATCTGCCGTCCTGCTGGTGTCGGCGTCCTGGGATCCAGGATACCCAGACTTGCCTCTCTGTGGGCCGCGATGCGCTCCTACAAACGGCCTGGTACGGCCCAGCTGATCGATCAGCTGTCCAAGGCCCCCTCAGGAGCAGCCTCGGCAAGGTGCTTCGGAGGGGCGAAGAATCCAAGGCCAAGCCTGCCTCAAGAGGAGGCTGTGATGTCAGTAGTGACACACTGCGCCAGTGGGTGCCAGCGTCCGCCAGCGCCGCAGTTGCCATTTCGGTGCAAAGGGGACAGCGCAGCCGCGGGTTCCCAAAGAGCGGGTCAAAGGTTTCCCCTTTGGTGCAACAAGAACGAAGACCACAAGGACGACAAGGAGGATGTCACCGTCGAGCCCACCACCGTGTCACCGCCTGATCCTTTTGCACGTGAAGACCGCTTTTGTCAGGATAGGAACGTCCTTGTGTTCCCGCTAAAAAATGGCCGTTGTGGGATCCCTTCCCACCTAAACATTTCGGGGGGAGAGGACCGTGGCCGCCAATATAAGTATCTAGAACCCCCACTATGGAGGACAGGTCGAACAGGTTGAGACAAGTCGAACCAAGTCTAGGAAAGTAGACCGATCGATACACTCAGCCACCACACAAGGAGTAAGAACACTTGCCTGTTGACCCTCCTGAACACGCCTCCCGAGCTCAAGAACCACTGTACTAGCTCATATTCCAGCCCTCCCGAGGTTAATCCACCAAAGCAGGAAGTAGGGTCTTACACCACACGGTGGCCCGAACCTGGGTAAACTCTTGCGTGTTCTATCTGTTGCTTGCTTGAATCCCTCCACCGAGACGAGAGCGAGATGCTAGGTAGACGTGAGTGGGAGAGATCTTCGTTCACGCCCGTGTGTTCGAACTTCTTGGGTTTTGCGGAGCCCTAAATCCGACAGCTGGTCTTGGTCTGGTTGCACCGATATGGAAACCTTTGCCTGATGCCTCGGGACTCCTCGCCTGCGCCTGCCCCTTTAGCACCAAAGAGGAAATCAGCATCCTGCGCCCGCTGGCGCCCGCCTGGCCTTGGTCGTGATGGCTCACGTTACGAGGACCTTGCGAGGTGCTTCTTGCCATGATATCTCCGCTCCTCGGGAGCTAGCCTAGTGAGGCCGCCACAAGGGACGTCTTGCATTGCCCGCCTCATGAGGCTCGGCCCCTCATGAGCGTCTTGAGTACCAGTCCGCTGGACGAGCCACGCTCCGGGCCTCAGGCGGGCAAGTCTGGGTACCCCCGTTCCTAGAATGCCGAAAGTAGCCCCAGGGTCCAAGGCACGCTCGGGCTTGGCTTTGCGGCAAAGCCAAGGGTCAAGTGCGGAGTGTCGCGGGCCCCAAAAGCCAGCGGCCTTGATTGATGCATGGCGATTGATGGGACGTGGGCATCTCCACTTCCCCATGCAGCCTCGATTTATGCCCGGCCTGACAGCCACTATTTTTTACACAACCCCTCCTCCTGTGTTGGTAACGCGCCCGTCGGCATCTTTGTCTTCTTGGTTCTTCCCCCTAGTCCGATTCGACACCAACTTCCCCCGCCACCATGGTGTCCAGTCGCAAGAAGGAAGGGAGGGAGGAGTCTCGTACCACGGCCCCTTCGCCGCCAGCCTTTGGTCCCGCCACAGAGCGGTCGGTGGTGATCAATGATGAGATGATGGACAAGGTGCGCCCGGCGCTCGCCATTGATTTCAATGAGTGGGGGGGCGATGGTGGCTTGGCCTGCTTCCCATGCCGAAAACGATAGGATGGCCACCGAGGTCCCCCTCCATCTTAACGCCCTTTGGGCGGGCTTGGTTCATCCCTTTTCCGATTTCTGCAACGCGGTGCTCTTGCATTACCGGATCAGCGTGTTGCACCTTGATCCTCAATCTATCGTCATCCTCGTTGTTTTTGTCTTCGTCTGCGAAGCTATGGTGGGCATCGCCCCCTCAATGGTCTTGCTCCTCCACTTCTTCTCGCTGCATCTGATGGATGCACTCCACTGCTCTGGGTGTGTGTCCTTCCAGGCTATCGTTGCAACGGCCAGCTCGGGCATCAACTTTGAACTTTCGACGGTCGGCGGCGGCTTCAAGAAGTGGTGGGTGTTCGTCGATGTCGGTGTGCATAGCCCCCTGCTGCTTCCTCCATGGATTCCGGCTGCCCCGAGCTCCGGCTAGAAACATGATAAGCTTGTCGACCGAAAGCTGGCTCCCATTTCGCTCTCGCTGGCCAGGCTGCAGAAGCTTGGGGTGACGGCACCCATGGTGGTGAAGGAGTACATCCTGTGCCGCATCGCCCCACTCCAGCGCCACTCTCGGTCGATGTGGACCTTCTCCGGCCATGGGGACCGCATGAGGCTCCAAGTGCCTGCCCTTCCTCGCGAGGTACGGCGCATGGTCCTTGAGCTCCTGACAGGCGACCCAGCACCGGCCCGCTTGACACTGGAAGGCTGTCTTTTGTACGTCTGCTCAAACGAGGTGGAGTTCGTGAAGCATATGCCCTCCTTTGATGAATGGGGGCTTCGTTCGTCTGGTATTGTTGGGCTCGCGAGAACCCCATCTACGCGGCTCCCTTGTCCGCCGCTATCACGGCGATCGCCCCAGGAGAGGGCGCGGGGGAGCGATCGCTGTTGAGCACTGGTTGTGCGGCTGCTTCGACGTCGACGTCTCCTGGAGCTCCTGAGGCGCCGTCCCCTAGGGCTCGGGAGAGCCACCCAGAGGGGATGGCTGAGGACCAGGTGCTCCCTAGCTCTCCTGAGGCCAAGGCTATCAAGGTCCCCTCGCGTTGCTCTGATGAGGGGATAGGGGGGGGGGGGGCACACGTCCTAGCGCTCTTGCAGGCATTTCACCTAGAGCTGCCCCAGTCGCGCCTGGTGATGCTGACCGTATCCAGGGCTTCGGCCGGCTTCATCTAAATTTTGAAGCTCTCCGCAAGAGGAAGGGATCCCCAAACTGCAGTGGTGTTGCCTGTCGTCCATTAAAGCAGAGGAAATACATTGCCATTGATGAGTGAGTAGCTTATCTTTATAACTCCTTGAGTGCAGCCTTCCCTTCTAACAGTGATTCCTTAGGGCCCCTCCTGCCAAGGCGACGGAATCTCCTAAGAAGTAGCCCCCCTGCTGCCCCGAGCTCTCCGTCAATCTTGGGCGCCCTCAGCCGATGCGCCGCCTTTGGTGTGAGGTCATCCACAAGGGCGGACGCGCCGGCCTAGCGCCTTGACCCCACGTTCTTGTCGTTCCTCCTTCGTGGCTCCGCCTGGAGAGTGGGGGGCTTGCCAAGGGCTCCCCCCATGGTCGTCGACTGTAGTTGGGCCACTTTGGCCCTGGTGTCTTCTTCGAGTGGCGAATCCCAGCCCCTCCGTGCCCCAGCCGAGGCCTGAAAGACGACTTGGGCGGAGGAGTCCTCGGGCCCGCCCCCGGGAGGGGACGAGCCTCCTCGGGCTTCTTCAATGGCTCCTGGTGCCGAGGAGGGTCCTGCTCACACGCTCGAGTCTGCGCGGAGGCGGGGCGCCGCCTGCCCTGAGCTTCTTCAGGAGGCGATGAGTGTGCTGAATCAACTCGGGGGGCGGGGGGGTGCTTGATGAAGTTGATGCCTATCTTGGGGCTAAGGGCCTCCAGCTGATGGACGAGTGGCATCGACTGAGGGTGGCCATTAACCTCTGGTGCCTCCAGTACGAGCGCGCCAACGCGGAGGCCGAGGCATTCCTCGCAGCCTCGTGAGAGGCCTGCGCTCAAGCCCTGGAGGAGGCTAGGGTGGCTGACCGCCGCTGTGAGGTTGCAGAGAAGCGCAAGCTGGAGCTTTAGGCCCTGAATGCCAGCCTGGAACAACGAGCTGAAGCACGTTGGGCCGCCTTGGCGTCGATGAAGGGGACGCCTTACGAAGAGGCGAAGATATTGCGACGTGAGGAGGCATTAATGTTGGAAGCCACAGAGCGCATTCTTGAGCTCGAGCGACTGGAGGTGAGGGAGCGCCACGTGACCTTGGCCGAGGATGCTGTCTCCGCTTGCAAGGCCCGAATTCAGGAGGAAATCGACCAGAGGGTGGCAAATGCTAGCGCAGACCTTGCCAAGGAGTATGACCTGAAGTTGGAGCTCTAGCAGGCAGAAACTGATGGGAGAACTGCTTCCCCCAGGACAAAGCTAGAGGAGGTAGAGCAGCGAGGGAGGGTCGCCACGGCAGCCCAGTCTTCAGCTCAGGCCAAGCTGGACTCCACGCAAGCCGATCTGGCCTCGCTCCGACGACAGGTTGATGGTGCCGCGGCTCTCGTGCAGCAGAGCGAGGACCACGCTGGCGTCAACTGGTGCTGCAGCACATGCACACCCCTATGCTCTAGGCTCTCCGAGTGAGAGCCAATCGGGCATTAGGGACCGTCTGCGAGGGGAGCGTCCCTCATCCGCTTGTGGAGGATTACGCGGGCCATCTCGTCTTCTTCACCGAGATCGGGACGCGCCTGGAGAGCCGGGACACGAGGGCCCGCCAACTTGTTGATGAAAAGAGCCGAAACCTCCTTGGGCACGCGTTCTCCCGAGTCTTCAGCAATCTCCAGAACATCGCCCCCGACTCTGATTTTGACGCCACCATCGCCCCAGTGCCTGGGGCCATCCGAGACAACATGGCGCACTGGGTGGACGATAACGTGGATGCTCTGGTCAGGGCCTTTGCCACTAATGATGACGAGGCCGTGGTCGAGGCAGATGAAGGCGGCGCGGTTGACGATGGTGATGACAAGACCAGCGACAACGCCGGAAGTGTGCATGAGAGCGACTCGGACGGCGCGGCGAGCGATGTGTCCGGTTGATCTTGTACCCCTTCGCCTCGACCCTGCACGCAAGGACTTGCACACGGCCCCGTAGGGCAAGAGAGCATTTTGATGGGGGAGCCCCCTATGTGTATAAACTGATATTCCACTTTCTTTTTTTGCTGCTTAAATCCAAACCTGGGACGTGTGTCCTTGAGTTTTCTGAGCTGAGTGTCATTGTAACTCACCTAGGTCTCACCTAGCCTCGTGAGGGTCACGAGGTCGTTGACATGCTTCTCTTCTGAGGTAGACCGCTTGGGATCCATGGCCCTGAGCTTCCTGAGCAACACGTGGCCCTGCTCTGGGGAGCGAGGCCAGGGGTGTCCTGATGCCGCAACAGGATGCATGCGCGGCAATTTTGCTGCGCGTTGGCTTTTGCCCCGAGGGGGTCCTGCCGAGGTTACAGAGGTCCGCCAGGTGGGATCGGCCTTCTGGTCCCTGAGCCGGAGAGCTCGAGGTACGATCTTCGAAAATGGCCAAAGGAGACAAAATCCAATGTCGGTGTACAAAAAGGGGGGTACACTTTTTGTACCCCTATGACTGTGCACGGGCAGTCTGAGCCACGGGCACCGCCACACCAAGCAAGGCCAGGGAGGTAAGCCAGGGTAAAACTGAAGCCCAAAGCCAAGACCACATAGAGCAAAGGGACGAAGCAAGTTCCCCCGGCAGGATCCTTGCCGGGAGCCAGTTTCAGTAGCCCCGGCAAGACCCTTGCCGCGGCAACTCCCCGGCAAGACCCTCGCCGCGGCAACTCGCCCCACTCCTACGAAGCGGATCACCCTTGAGTCCACTGCCCCCATGGGGCAATGATTCGGGAGACATCCTCGTGGTGGCATGCAGATGTTTGTGAAGACATTCAAGATCAGATACTCACTAAGAAGACGATGAACCTTGGCGGGATCTCAACCAAGGAAGACCACAAGACCTCCGACAAGCACCTTGCCGGGGATGGCAGCAGGCGCCGCGGCAAGACCCTTGCCGGGGCCCCGGCAAGGCCCTTGCCGAGGACATCCGCAGGGCCACCATCAGGCCCACGCCGACTAAACTACCACCGCCTTATGCAGCTGCCGACCTAACCAGCAGGGCAGGCACCTGCGTGGCGGCATGCAGATCTTCGTGAAGACCCACCATTGCGCCACCTCAGCTGCCTGCCTGCCTACATGGCATCTCAGGCATCGCTGGCCAGGGCACGTGTCGACACAAGAAGGGGCGGCGATGGACGAGACAGATCTCTCCCCCGTCCCCGATAAAGCAAGGACACCTAAGCAAGACGCATTAAATGTGCCTTGTCATGTAATGCGAGGGATAAACTTGCATCACTATACCCTTTCCACCTCCTGTGTGCCACTGTGGCGACCCCTTTTTCTATAAAAGGAGGCCCGAGGCGACCATGAGGAGGATTCGGATTTTTGGAGGTCCTCACGCCCAGAGCTAGCTAAAGAACACAGATATACAATCCACCAAAGCAGGAGTAGGGTTTTACGCATCCTCGCGGCCCGAACCTGGATAAACGAACCGTGTGCTATCTGTTGGAACCACTCTTCTCTCATCCCCGCGCCCCGCTAACCGTAGTAGGGATTCTTGTGATCCCATAGGTGTCGTTCCCACCGACATCTTTGGCGCGCCAGGTAGGAGGCTTTGCAGTTGTGAGAATCGGCTTGAGCAGTTAGTTCGACGCTTCTTCATCATCATGGCATCCAAGAAGAAGACGACGAAGGCGGTTGGCCAGTCGGAAGCCGGACAGCCCGTCCCGATGCGGGCGAGCAGCGGACTGGTAGTGGAAAGGACCCGGGGCGCTGCTCGCGAACACCAACACCGTCCCAGCAGCCGGAGTTTGGGAGGTGGGGATGTTTGTGCGCCTGGTAGCGGGCCACACATCGCCAAATCCAAAGACGAAGCCAGGCCCTCCGCGGGTGGCGCGGGGCCTTCCAGGATCGCTGCCACATCACCCGAAGGCGACGCAAGGGCCTCCAGGACTCCCATGCTGGCGCCAACAGCGCGCTCCTCCCAAGCAGCGCGCGACGAACGGCGTCATCACACCGAAGATCCCGGGCGTCACCGCGGGAAGAGCCCCGAGCGCCACTCCCGAGATGTAGAAGACCTGCCCGCCCGCCGAAACACTGGTGAAAATGGCATGCGACCGCGGGATCGTGATGGAGCTCCTCCTGACATGGTCGGGGGTTGAAGTGTGTCAAGGTCCATGTAGGTTTCACTACCGCTAACCCCAGCAGAAGCACTGGCACGCGCGCAGTTGCTCCTCGACTTTCCTCTCGTTACGGGGAAACTCGACGAATGGAGAGCTACCATCTGAAGCCTTGTCGCGGTTGCCAACAAGGATGAACCCAGTCCAGCGAGGCCCCCGGGTCGGCGCTCCGATGGGGTCCCACGCACCGGTGGCGGGAGGACCGGCAGCACCGTGGCCACGGTGCATTCGCCTCCTCCTCGCCCGGTACCGCGTGTGTCGACTCGTCGAGACGTCGCGGGTGACGACATTTCCATAGCGTCATCCGACCCACGGACCCACAACGATCAGCGTCAAGTTCTTTAGGAGCGAGCTCATGAAGATGCTCGAACCACCATCAAGCACCGGCGCGGGGCGCGCCACAAGTCAGCCAGGCGAGCAGGGCCTGCTGTGAACCGCCCACCACCGGAGAGCCCTGGAGGTCTACCTTACGAGGTAGGCTGTCCGGCTTTTGCCCGTGAGCTGTGGCAGTTCTAGTAGCCCACTCACCGCACCTACAAGCCTGACGTTGGCGAGAAGTACAACGACAAGACCCACCCGTCGGAGTTCCTCAACATCTACACCATCGCGATGCAAGCTGCCGTAGCCCGCGACGATAAGGTGCTTGCGAATTACTTTCCATTGGCTCTTAAACCCAACGCCATGTCGTGGTTGATGCACTTGATGGTAGACTCTATTTCCTCCTGGTCGGATTTGAGCCATGAGTTTGTTGGCGCTTTCACTGGAGGTCACCAAGCCCATGGCCAGGCAAGTGACCTGCACGTCATTCCCCAGAAGGAAGACGAGAGTCTGCGCAAGTATATACAGAGTTTCAGCCGGGTACAGTACAATATCCTTGATGTTCACCCTGCGGCCATCATCAGCGCGTTCCATCAGAACGTGCGTAATTGCAAGATGCGTGAAGAACTGGAAATGACCAAGGTGAAAGATGTGGCGGAACTGTATGTTCTTGCTGACAGATGTGCCCGGGCTGAAGAGGGAAGGAAGTACCCCGGCGAAGATGCCGGCGCGGAAACCGATTCTTCAGATGAGGATACTGCCGCCCCGGCAAAGAAAGGCAGGCACCGCAACAGGAAGCGCAAAGGTAAAGCCATGCTTGCCGTCGACGGATCTGATGACGCCGGCTCCGCCAAGAAAACCAAGGTGGATGACCCCGGCAAGGAAATTGCCGGGTGTGTCGCCCGTCGGGCCTTGGCGGCTGCCGAGAAGCCAGGAAACTTCGGCAAGCGATACTGCAAGATCCATCGCACCAAAGGCCATGATCTCCAGGACTGTCGACAGGTTGAGCTCCTTGCTGAGAAGCGGAGGGCTGAATACGAGAGGCTGGACAAGGAGAAGGGCCAGGACGGTGCTGAAGGGTCCGGCAAGAAGTGTGACGGCCAAGCAGGCCGTCGCGGCAAGGATAAACAGCAGGAGAGGCCCGCCCGGGGCCGTGATAGAAGGCCCGAAGACGACGATCACAAAGAGGACGACGAGTCTAGCGACCAAGAATTTTAGGAAGCCATGGAGGCCATGTGCGTCGATGGCGGCGCCTCGCTGCATACTTCTCACCGACAACTTAAACAGTGGGCGTGTGAGATTACAGCGGCGGAGCCGTCGTCTGGTGCCCAAAAGCCACTGAAATGGTCCAGCACGCCTATCATTTTTGACACTGAGGATCACCCTGATCGCACTACTGCAGTCGGGTGCTTGCCATTGTTGGTTTCACCGACAATACGCAACCTCAAGGTGACAAAGATGCTAGTCGATGGCGGGGCCGGTCTGAACTTACTCTCGCCCACCGTGATCGAGAAGCTGCAGATTCCTGACGGAGACCTCGAAGAGACGGGCACGTTTCAGGGGGTCAGCCCGGGGAGAAGTCAACCAAAGGGGAAGGTCATGCTACCCTTGACTTTTGGAAGTGATCTGAACTACAGGACAGAAAGGATCGTGTTCGATGTCACCAAGATCCCCTTGCCCTACAACGGGATCCTTGGCCGCCCAACGTTGGCCAAGTTCATGGAAGCGTCACACTACGCCTACAACACCCTGAAGATGCCAGGACCTGTGACGATCATCACCATCCCCTCGGATAAAAAAGATGCGCTGATTTGCGCTGACCAACTATACCAACAGGCAGTTGCAGCTGCTGCCGCCACTAGGGCAATTGCTCCTGCCACTGGAGCCCCGGGCGGGAAGATGAAGAAGAAGACCGGTGCGACCTCGGACACCCACTCCGGCAAGCGCACCTCATCGGAGTGTAGCGCTCCCGTCGACGACGTGCCAGAGAGCTCCACCGGCGGAAACAAGACGTCTAGGGCCACACCGCCTGGAACCAAGAAGGTTTCTGTCAAGGAGGACGTCACAGGAGGGGCTTTCGCCATAGGCTCCACCCTTGACGACAAATAGGAAGACGCGCTCATCACCTTCCTGCGGGCAAATGTCGATGTGTTTGCATGGCAAGCATCCGACATCCCCGGCGTTCCCAGGGAGGTGATTGAGCACCACCTTGCTGTCTGTCCTCATGCGCGGCCCGTCAAGTAGAAGGTTAGTGTCAGGACCCCAATCCTAAGTCACACAGGTCTAGCATGTAACACATCATATCACTTTGCGGCCTCATGCACGATATCCCCACGGGTGCCACCTTACCTGGCCCGTGACCGTTTGCGCATTTTGGCACATGTATATGATAGTGTCGCTAGCATCCATATGACAGAGAACCCGGGCCGACATGACTAGTTATAAACCAAAAGTGGCACTAAATTACAGAGACAGGCATACATGACCCAACAACGAACGTGTCGGTCATCAACGTATGAACCCAAGTCGTAGCAAGCTACAAGGACTTAAAGGAACAACGCGTGACATTTCCCCTAAGGGACAGACACAGGAACGAAGAAGGACACATGCCGGCCAGCCTAAGTGTTCCGGAGCAGTAGCAAGCTACCAAGGCTTAGTGGAAGCACTAGGAGACATTTCCTTGTAAGATAGGCTACCAAGGGTAAACAACTAGGTGTCGGATCCCACACATAGCAATACACATTACACGTACGCATAACATGCAAGTATGTGTCGTACAACATGGCATCACAACATAACTCAACAACTCATATAGATAAAGGCCCAGAAGAGCAATCATAGCATTTATTACAAATAGAGGTCACACGACCCAACATACAGAGCATACAGGCAACGGAAGCATAACATGTCTGAGTACAGACAACTACAAATGAAAAAGGCTGAGAAGCCTGACTATCTACCAGACCCTCCCAAGGGTACAAGATCGTAGCTGAGGTAACAAGCTAAACGTCGAAGTCCACGCGGAACCACTAGTGAGACTGGAGTCTCTCTGCAAAAACATAAATTAAGCAAATGTGAGTACAAAGGTACTCAGCAAGACTTACATCAGAACTAGCTACATATGCATCAGTTTCAACAAAGGGGTGGTGGAGTTTGACTGCAGCAAGCCAGCTTTGACTCGGTGGCTATCCTGAACTACGACTACAAGTAACTCTTTTGAGGTGGCGCACACGAGTCCACATATTCACCAATCAATACACCACTATGGATCCGCTTCCGTCTCCCTACAAGAAGGCCATCCATAGCACTCACGCTTATCTTGCGCATTTTAGAGTATCCACTTTCACTTGTCTATGAACTGTTATAGGCAACCTAGAAGTCCATTGCCGCAGACACGGCTATTCGAATAGATCATATATAACCCTGCAGGGGTGTACTTCTTCACACATGTTTCCACCACTTAGCGTCTGCACACGACATGGCATGGCAAGTTTACAAGCTTGTTTAAGTCACCTCGAAGCATATCATGAAAAGTGGATTGCACCACAGCAAAGACAATATGATTGTGTTTCTAAAACATGTTAACATGTGGCATGAAAACAAACACACCAATAGCAATGAGCAAGTCAAATCAGCATCTCATAACAAGTTTCAGCACTTAACAGCCACATACACTTTTGCAACAGAGATTAACATGGAAATATGAACTCAAACAAGCATGCTACAGAAACCATCATGTAGAGCACTTCACAATGAGCATTTTGACATATCATATGCTCCATTTGGATAAACATGCACAAAGTTACAAGCATCACAAGTATGCAACAAAATTATAGTCAACAACAGTTTTAACCTTATAACACTCTTGCAACAGTGTTTAAGGCAACAAGATGAACTCAAACAAGCATGCCACAATGGAACAAAGTGAAGAGAATATCACCACGATCATTTTGATATATTATTTGCATCATTTGGACAAGCACACAAAAAGTTACAGCATCACAAAGTATGCATCAGACAACAAGTTTTCTGGGACTTAGCCGATTTTACACAGAGAAAAAGTGAGCGACACAAATTAAACAACGCACGTGGCGAGACTTAAAGGGTGTCTCACCATGGGCCTGGCCCAGGAAGAAGAAGAAGCAGCAAGCCGGCGGGGAGGAGACGTGCCGGCTGGAGGAGGCCCATGAGCAAGGAGGCGGCCCGGGCACTGGAGGAGGGAGGCAGGTGGGCCGAGGGGCGGAGCCAGGCCGGCTGCGGCCGAGCTGGGCCCGGAGCAGAGGAGGTCCATGCGGGGGCGAGGCGAGGGCACGGCCCAGGGAGCGACGCAGGGGCAGCGTCGTCGTCCTCCGCCCGATCCCGCCTGGATCGGGGGAGGCAGGGGCGGTGATGCCGAGGGGCGCCGGCGGCGAGCCTCCCGGCAGCCGGAGCGGCGAGGGGGCGCCGGGGAACGGGCAGAACCGGCCCCTGGCCGCCGGATCTGGCCGGAGAACGGCAGGGCGGCGAGCTGGAGTGGATCTGGCACGACGGCGAGCTAGGACAGTGGGGCGACGCCGGCAGCGCGACGAACGGCGGCGGAGGAGCGCGGCGGTGCCGACGGTGAGCATGGAGAGGCGTCGGGGCAGGCGAGCGGGCACTCGGCCGGCGGCAGTGGCGGCGGTACGATGCGGTGGCGAACTGGCTCGCACGGGACCGATTCGGGCCCCGCGGGCCGGCGGCGAAGTGGGCGCTGGCGGCAGTGACGTGTCGCGAGGGGAGTGGCTGGCGGATGCGACGTGCTGAGGTGGCGCCCTGGGATTGGCCCGGCGATGTGGATGGCGGGGCGGACATGTCCGGCGGCGAGCGGACATGTCCGGTTGCGCGGTGGGAGCGGGGCTAGGGTTCATCTGCGAGAAAATGGAGGGGGAGGCACATATATATAGGTAGAGGGAGCTAGGAGTGTCCAAATGAGGAGCGGTTTTCGGCCACGCGATCCTGATCCGACGACCGAGAGCATGGAGGGGGTTAGAATGGGTTAGTGGGCTGGTGTGAAAGGGGTGCTGGGCCAAAAGGGAAGTGGCTTCTGGCGGTTAATGCGGTTAACCGTTTGGTTATCACACGGACTCGGAATGCGACGAAATTTGACAGGCGGTCTACCTATGCTATAATAAGACCACACGCCAAGTTTCACCCCATTCCGAGAACGTTTTCCGGCCACTCATAAAATAAATATTCGGAGGTGCCGCGGGCACGTGCAAGTGTGTCTAGGCTCAGAACGGACACGGAGAGGACGGGCGGACTCGGACGGATGCAAGCACTTGAGGAAATTAAGATACAAGAGAACAAAGAGATCACGAACTGATTAAAGAAAACATGAACGAAGCACCGGTCTCGGGGTGTCACAACACTCCGCTACTAACAAGAGATCTCGTCCCGAGATCTTAGGAACCAGACAGAAGAGGAAAGAGGAAGAACAAAGTTCTTCGAGGACAAACGAGTGAAACCAAAGAACCTTGAGAGGTTGAACAACTTGAAAGGAAGAATACGACGGAGATGAACGAAGTTGCAACGACTTTGTTAGACATGAGGAAAAAGGAGTACGACGAGAATCACGAAGGTTGAAAGGCACGAAACAAGGGTTGAAGGAATAAGAATGAATTTGAAACCACTCCGGTTAATAAGAGATAGAAAGGATTTTGAACGAAGTGATTCGGGCAGCACTGCGCGGAAACTAAAAGAAATAGCACACCGGTTGAACATGAATGGAATAGGACAAGAACTTGAAAAGATGAAATGATACTTGACGAGAGCAACAACACAATGCTTCCGGAAGAATTAAAAGAGTGGAATGAAAAGAACGGATAAGAGAAGAACAACTTCGAGCGTGACTGAATTTGAAAGAGCATCCTCAAGATAAGGTTTGAACGGATTTGTTGAGAAAATCAACAACAAAAGAATAAACTTGTTATGGACTTATGAAAACATCTCAAAATGAGGTGAATTATTGCCGCAACGAAAAGATGGATTAGCTGAGAATAAAGAAATGCAAGACTCCACTTAAAAGAATACGGAGAATCATTTGCATCTCGAGGAGCAAGAAGAATAATGCTTGAGCTGCTGCACAAGAATTGCTCAAAATTTGAAGAATGAATTAAATGATGAAGAACCACCGTGAAGAACTCCGGTAACAAAAGAATGATAAAAGATGAAAGAATAAGATTAAAGCATTGCGATGATTTAGACGAGGGTACGGACGAGATGGCCGAGGAAAGCTTTGAACTCCGGAATAAAAGATTAAGGCACTTGGAACTAGAATTTAATCATCAAGAATAAACTCTGAATGAAGGGATTAAATCAACTTGACGATAATGAATAAGAATTACGTTATGCTTACCTCCACCAATTAAATTGATGAAAGCAATGGATTCGCATATCACTTATTCGCGTTGACAAGATTAAAGAGGAATATAGAACAAAACTTGAGGAAGTCTTCATGAACCACCGTTAGGATTGGAATAAAAAAAGAATGGATTGATATGATAACACCGGAAAAGAACTCCTGAGCGAACCACCGTAAGAATTGAAGCCGAGTGAGCAAAAGGAACGAAGCACTGGGAAGAATTGAAATCGAGTGATGAATAAGAACAAACCACCCTAAAGAATTAAAATCGAGTGAATACAAAAGAATGAATCGGCGGGAAGAATAAAGCACTTGAGGAAATTAAGATACAAGAGAGCAAAGAGATCACGAACTGATTAGAGAATACTTGAACGAAGCACCGGTCTCGGGGTGTCACAACACACCCCTACTAACTAGAGATCTCGTCCCGAGATCTTAGGAACGGGACAGAATAGGAAAGAGGAAGAACAAAGTTCTTCGAGGACAAAAGAGTGAAACCAAAGAACCTTGAGAGGTTGAACAACTTGAAAGGAAGAATACAACGGAGATGAACGAAGTTGCAGTGACTTTGTTAGACAAGAGGTACAAGGAGTACGACGAGAATCACGAAGGTTGAAAGGCACGAAACAAGGGCTGAAGGAATAAGAATGAATTTGAAACCACTCCGGTTAATAAGAGATAGAAAGGAATTTGAACGAAGTGATTCGGGCAGCACTGCGCGGAAACTAAAAGAAATAGCACACCGGTTGAAGATGAATGGAATAGGACAAGAACTTGAAAATATGAAATGATACTTGACGAGAGCAACAACACAATGCTTCCGGATGAATTAAAAGAGTGGAATGAAAAGAACGGATAAGAGAAGAACAACTTCGAGCGCGACTGAATTTGAAAGAGCGTCCTCAAGATAAGGTTTGAACGGATTTGTTGAGAAAATCAACAACAAAAGAATAAACTTGTTATGGACTTATGAAAACATCTCAAAATGAGGTGAATTATTGCCGCAATGAAAAGATGGATTAGCGGAGAATAAAGAAATGCAAGACTCCACTTAAAAGAATACGGAGAATTATTTGCATATCGAGGAGCAAGAAGAATAATGCTTGAGCTGCTCCACAAGAATTGCTCAAAATTTGAAGAATGAATTAAATGATGAAGAACCACCGTGAAAAACTCCGGTAACAAAAGAATGCTAAAAGATGAAAGAATAAGATTAAAGCATTGTGATGATTTAGACAAGGGTACCGACGAGATGGCCGAGGAAAGCTTTGAACTCCGGAAGAAAAGATTAAGGCACTTGGAACTAGAATTTAATCATCAAGCATAAACTCTGAAAGAAGGGATTAAATAAACTTCACGATAATGAATAAGAATTACGTTATGCTTATCCTCCACCAATTAAATTGATGAAAGCAATGGATTCGCATATCACTTATTCGCGTTGACAAGATTAAAGAGGGATATAGCACAATACTTGAGGAAGTCTTCATGAACCACCGTTAGGATTGGAATAAAAAAAAGAATGGATTGATATGATAACACCGAAAAAGAACTCCTGAGCGAACCACGGTAAGAATTGAAGTCGAGTGAGCAAAAGGAACGAACCACCGGGAAGAATTGAAATCGAGTGATGAATAAGAACAAACCACCCTAAAAAATTAAAATCGAGTGAATACAAAAGAATGAATCGCCGGGAAGAATAAAGCACTTGAGGAAATTAAGATACAAGAGAGCATAGAGATCACGAACTGATTAAAGAATACTTGAACGAAGCACTGGTCTCGAGGTGTCACAACACACCCCTACTAACAAGAGATCTCGTCCCGAGATCTTAGGAACGAGACATAAGAGGAAAGAGGAAGAACAAAGTTATTCGAGGATAAAAGAGTGAAACCAAAGAACCTTGAGAGGTTGAACAACTTGAAAGGAAGAATACAACGGAGATGAACGAAGTTGCAACGACTTTGTTAGACAAGAGGAACAAGGAGTACGACGAGAATCACGAAGGTTAAAAGGCACGAAACAAGGGCTGAAGGAATAAGAATGAATTTGAAACCACTACGGTTAATAAGAGATAGAAAGGAATTTGAACGAAGTGACTCGGGCATTACTGCGCGGAAACTAAAAGAAATAGCACACCGGTTGAACATGAATGGAATAGGACAAGAACTTGAAAAGATGAAATGATACTTGACGAGAGCAACAACACAATGCTTCCGGAAGAATTAAAAGAGTATAATGAAAAGAACGGATAAGAGAAGAACAACTTCGAGCGCGACTGAATTTGAAAGAGCATCCTCAAGATAAGGTTTGAACGGATTTGTTGAGAAAATCAACAACAAAAGAATAAACTTGTTACGGACTTATGAAAACATCTCAAAATGAGGTGAATTATTGCCGCAATGAAAAGATGGATTAGCTGAGAATAAAGAAATGCAAGACTCCACTTAAAAGAATACGGAGAATTATTTGCATATCCAGGAGCAAGAAGAATAATGCTTGAGCTACTCCACAAGAATTTCTCAAACTTTGAAGAATGAATTAAATGATGAAGAACCACCGTGAAGAACTCCGGTAACAAAAGAATGATAAAAGATGAAAGAATAAGATTAAAGCATTGCGATGATTTAGACGAGGGTACCGACAAGATGGTCGAGGAAAGCTTTGAACTCCGGAAGAAAAGATTAAGGCAATTGGAACTAGAATTTAATCATCAAGAATAAACTCTGAAAGAAGGGATTAAATCAACTTGACGATAATGAATAAGAATTACGTTATCCTTATCCTCCACCAATTAAATTGATGAAAGCAATGGATTCGCATATCACTTATTCGCGTTGACAAGATTAAAGAGGGATATAGCACAAAACTTGAGGAAGTCTTCATGAACCACCGTTAGGATTGGAATAAAAAAAGAATGGATTGATATGATAACACCGGAAAAGAACTCCTGAGCGAACCACCGTAAGAATTGAAGCCGAGTGAGCAAAAGGAACGAACCACCGGGAAGAATTGAAATCGAGTGATGAATAAGAACAAACCACCCTAAAGAATTAAAATCGAGTGAATACAAAAGAATGAATCGCCGGGAAGAATAAAGCACTTGAGGAAATTTAGATACAAGAGAGCGAAGAGATCACGAACTGATTAAAGAATACTTGAACGAACTACCGGTCTCGGGGTGTCACGACACAACCCTACTAACAATAGATCTCGTCCCGAGATCTTCGGAACGAGACATAAGAGGAAAGAGGAAGAACAAAGTTCTTCGAGGACAAAAGAGTTAAACCAAAGAACCTTGAGAGGTTGAACAACTTGAAAAGAAGAATACAACGGAGATGAACGAAGTTGCAACGACGTTGTTAGACAAGAGGAACAAGGAGTACGACGACAATCACGAAGGTTGAAAGGCACGAAACAAGGGCTGAAGGAATAAGAATGAATTTGAAACCACTCCGGTTAATAAGAGATAGAAAGGAATTTGAACGAAGTGACTCGGGCACCACTGCGTGGAAACTAAAAGAAATAGCACACCGGTTGAACATGAATGGAATAGGACAAGAACTTGAAAAGATGAAATGATACTTGATGAGAGCAACAACACAATGCTTCCGGAAGAATTAAAAGAGTGGAATGAAAAGAACGGATAAGAGAAGAACAACTTCGAGCGCGACTGAATTTGAAAGAGCATCCTCAAGATAAGGTTTGAACGGATTTTTTGAGAAAATGAACAACAAAAGAATAAACTTGTTACGGACTTATGAAAACATCTCAAAATGAGGTGAATTATTGCCGCAACGAAAAGATGGATAAGCTGAGAATAAAGAAATGCAAGACTCCACATAAAAGAATACGGAGAATTATTTGCATATCCAGGAGCAAGAAGAATAATGCTTGAGCTGCTCCACAAGAATTGCTCAAAATTTGAAGAATGAATTAAATGACGAAGAACCACCGTGAAGAACTCCGGTAACAAAAGAATGATAAAAGATGAAAGAATAAGATTAAAGCATTGCGATGATTTAGACGAGGGTACCGACGAGATGGCCGAGGAAAGCTTTGAACTCCGGAAGAAAAGATTAAGGCACTTGGAACTAGAATTTAATCATCAAGAATAAACTCTGAAAGAAGGGATTAAATCAACTTGACGATAATGAATAAGAATTACGTTATGCTTATCCTCCACCAATTAAATTGATGAAAGCAATGGATTCGTATATCACTTATTCGCGTTGACAAGATTAAAGAGGGATATAGCACAAAACTTGAGGAAGTCTTCATGAACCACCGTTAGGATTGGAATAAAAAAAGAATGGATTGATATGATAACACCAGAAAAGAACTCCTGAGCGAACCACCGTAAGAATTGAAGCCGAGTGAGCAAAAGGAACGAACCACCAGGAAGAATTGAAATCGAGTGATGAATAAGAACAAACCACCCTAAAGAATTAAAATCGAGTGAATACAAAAGAATGAATCGCCAGGAATAATAAAGCACTTGAGGAAATTTAGATACAAGAGAGCAAAGAGACCACGAACTGATTAAAGAATACTTGAACGAAGCACCGGTCTCGGGGTGTCACAACACTCCCCTACTAACTAGAGATCTCGTCCCGAGATCTTAGGAACGAGACAGAAGAGGAAAGAGGAAGAACAAAGTTCTTCGAGGACAAAAGAGTGAAACCAAAGAACCTTGAGAGGTTGAACAACTTGAAAGGAAGAATACAACGGAGATGAACGAAGTTGCAACGACTTTGTTAGACAAGAGGAACAAGGAGTACGACGAGAATCGCGAAGGTTGAAAGGCACGAAACAAGGGCTGAAGGAATAAGAATGAATTTGAAACCACTCCGGTTAATAAAAATAGAAAGGAATTTGAACGAAGTGATTCGGGCAGCACTGCGCGGAAACTAAAAGAAATAGCAGACCGGTTGAACATGAATGGAATAGGACAAGAACTTGAAAAGATGAAATGATACTTGAGGAGAGCAACAACACATTGCTTCAGGAAGAATTAAAAGAGTGGAATGAAAAGAACGGATAAGAGAAGAACAACTTCGAGCGCGACTGAATTTGAAAGAGCATCCTCAAGATAGGGTTTGAACGGATTTGTTGAGAAAATCAACAACAAAAGAATAAACTTGTTACGGACTTATGAAAACATCTCAAAATGAGGTGAATTATTGCCGCAACGAAAAGATGGATTAGCTGAGAATAAAGAAATGCAAGACTCCACTTAAAAGAATACGGAGAATTATTTGCATCTCGAGGAGCAAGAAGAATAATGCTTGAGCTGCTCCACAAGAATTGCTCAGAATTTGAAGAATGAATTAAATGATGAAGAACCACCGTGAAGAACTCCGGCAACAAAAGAATGATAAAAGATGAAAGAATAAGTTTAAAGCATTGTGATGATTTAGACGAGGGTACCGACGAGATGGCCGAGGAAAGCTTTGAACTCCGGAAGAAAAGATTAAGGCACTTGGAACTATAATTTAATCATCAAGAATAAACTCTGAAAGAAGGGATTAAATCAACTTGACGATAATGAATAAGAATTACGTTATGCTTATCCTCCACCAATTAAATTGATGAAAGCAATGGATTCGCATATCACTTATTCGTGTTGACAAGATTAAAGAGGGATATAGCACAAAACTTGAGGAAGTCTTCATGAACCACCGTTAGGATTGGAATAGAAAAAAGAATGGATTGATATGATAACACTGGAAAAGAACTCCTGAGCGAACCACCGTAAGAATTGAAGCCGAGTGAGCAAAAGGAACGAACCACCGGGAAGAATTGAAATCGAGTGATGAATAAGAACAAACCACCCTAAAGAATTAAAATCGAGTGAATACAAAAGAATGAATCGCCGGGAAGAATAAAGCACTTGAGGAAATTAAGATACAAAAGAGCAAAGAGATCACGAACTTATTAAAGAATACTTGAACAAAGCACCGGTCTCGGGGTGTCACAACACTCCCCTACTAACTAGAGATCTCGTCCCGAGATCTTAGGAACGAGACAGAAGAGGAAAGAGGAAGAACAAAGTTCTTCGAGGACAAAATAGTGAAACCAAAGAACCTTGAGAGGTTGAACAACTTGAAAGGAAGAATACAATGGAGATGAACGAAGTTGCAACGACTTTGTTAGACAAGAGGAACAACGAGTACGACGAGAATCACGAAGGTTGAAAGGCACGAAACAAGGGCTGAAGAAATAAGAATGAATTTGAAACCACTCCGGTTAATAAAAGATAGAAAGGAATTTGAACGAAGTGATTCGGGCAGCACTGCGCGGAAACTAAAAGAAATAGCACACCGGTTGAACATGAATGGAATAGGACAAGAACTTGAAAAGATGAAATGATACTTGACAAGAGCAACAACACAATGCTTCCGGAAGAATTAAAAGAGTGGAATGAAAAGAACGGATAAGAGAAGAACAACTTCGAGCGTGACTGAATTTGAAAGAGCATCCTCAAGATAACGTTTGAACGGATTTGTTGAGAAAATCAACAACAAAAGAATAAACTTGTTACGGACTTATGAAAACATCTCAAAATGAGGTGAATTATTGCCGCAACGAAAAGATGGATTAGCTGAGAATAAAGAAATGCAAGACTCCACTTAAAAGAATACGGAGAATTATTTGCATCTCGAGGAGCAAGAAGAATAATGCTTGAGCTGCTCCACAAGAATTGCTCAAAATTTGAAGAATGAATTAAATGATGAAGAACCACCGTGAAGAACTCCGTTAACAAAAGAAGGATAAAAGATGAAAGAATAAGATTAAAGCATTGCGATAATTTAGACAAGGGTACCGACGAGATGGCCGAGGAAAGCTTTGAACTCCGGAAGAAAAGATTAAGGCACTTGGAACTAGAATTTAATCATCAAGAGTAAACTCTGAAAGAAGGGATTAAATCAACTTGACGATAATGAATAAGAATTACGTTATGCTTACCTCCACCAATTAAATTGATGAAAGCAATGGATTCGCATATCACTTATTCGCGTTGACAAGATTAAAGAGGGATATAGCACAAAACTTGAGGAAGTCTTCATGAACCACCATTAGGATTGGAATAAAAAAATTAATGGATTGATATGATAACACCGGAAAAGAACTCCTGAGCGAACCACCGTAAGAATTGAAGCCGAGTGAGCAAAAGGAACGAACCACCGGGAAGAATTGAAACCGAGTGATGAATAAGAACAAACCACCCTAAAGAATTAACATCGAGTGAATACAAACGAATGAATCGCCGGGAAGAATAAAGCACTTGAGGAAATTAAGATACAAGAGAGCAAAAAGATCACGTACTGATTAAAGAATACTTGAACGAAGCTCCAGTCTCGGGGTGTCACAACACTCCCCTACTAACAAGAGATCTTGTCCCGAGATCTTAGGAACGAGAGAGAAGAGGAATGAGGAAGAACAAAGTTCTTCGAGGACAAAAGAGTGAAACCAAAGAACCTTGAGAGGTTGAACAAGTTGAAAGGAAGTATACAACGAAGATGAACGAAGTTGCAACGACTTTGTTAGACAAGAGGAACAAGGAGTACGACGAGAATCACGAAGGTTGAAAGGCACAAAACAAGGGCTGAAGGAATAAGAATGAATTTGAAACCACTCTGGTTAATAAGAGATAGAAAGGAATTTGAACGAACTGATTCGGGCAGCACTGCAGCGGAAACTAAAAGAAATAGCACACCGGTTGAAGATGAATGGAATAGGACAAGAACTTGAAAAGATGAAATGATACTCGACGAGAGCAACAACACAATGCCTCCGGAAGAATTAAAAGAGTGGAATGAAAAGAACGGATAAGAGAAGAACAACTTCGAGCGCGACTGAATTTGAAAGAGCATCCTGAAGATAAGGTTTGAACGGATTTGTTGAGAAAATCAACAACAAAAGAATAAACTTGTTGTGGACTTATGAAAACATCTCAAAATGAGGTGAATTATTGCCGCAACGAAAAGATGGATTAGCTGAGAATAAAGAAATGCAAGACTCCATTTAAAAGAATACTAAAATTATTTGCATCTCGAGGAGCAAGAAGAATAATGCTTGACCTGCTCCACAAGAATTGCTCAAAATATGAAGAATGAATTAAATGATGAAGAACCACCGTGAAGAACTCCGGTAACAAAAGAATGATAAAAGATGAAAGAATAAGATTAAAGCATTGCGATGATTTAGACGAGGGTATCGATGAGATGGCCGAGGAAAGCTTTGAACTCCGGAAGAAAAGATTAAGGCACATGGAACTAGAATTTAATCATCAAGAATAAACTCTGAAAAAAGGGATTAAATCAACTTGACGAGAATGAAGAATTACGTTATGCTTATCCTCCACCAATTAAATTGATGAAAGCAATGGATTCGCATATCACTTACTCGCGTTGACAAGATTAAAGAGGGATATAGCACAAAACTTGAGGATGCCTTCATGAACCACCGCTAAGATTGGAATAAAAAAAGAATGGATTGATATGATAACACCGGAAAAGAACTCCTGAGCGAACCACCGTAAGAATTGAAGCCGAGTGAGGAAAAGGAACGAACCACCGGGAAGAATTGAAATCGAGTGATGAAAAAGAACAAACCACCGTAAAGAATTAAAATCGATTGAATACAAAAGAATGAATCACCGGGAGTAATAAAGCACTTGAGGAAATTAATATACAAGATAGCAAAGAGATCACGAACTGATTAAAGAATACTTGAACGAAGCACCGGACAAATGTGACACGAACGAAGAGGCATCAATGAAGAATATTTGGAGGACGAAGTTGAAAACTGAGAACGAAGAAATCTTCTGAAATGATGGCCTTTGGAGGAACACAATGAAAAGAATTCGTGAAATACTCCAGAAGAATGAAAAGAAGAAAGGTTGAACCAACGATGAAAAGAATTTGTCAACGATCTTGGAGAAAGCACATGACAGATGGAATCCATACTTACGTGACACTTTGTAAGAATGTGGGAATACTCCGGGAAAATTACAAGAATCAGGTAAGATCCTGGGAAAAAGACCTGTGGGTTATGAGCCCACCGAAGAGAAACTTCGTTGGAATGATTTAAAAGAGGACGATGCACCGGAACGTTTGAAAAACTCGAATGACGTGACAACTTCGAATTAATTGGAAGACAAATGAATCTCCTAAGATGTCTTCGGAACTCCGGAATAATTAATGGCGAGAGATGAACGAGCAAGATGAAACAATTGAGCCGAGGGAAAAGATTATGATGACACTGAAAACTTGAATTGAAACCCACAGGAAAAGAAGAAGAGGTGAAGAATATTAATGAGAGGAGAATTCATCGGAGAAGAAAAGAGAAGAATGATGACGAGCTAGACGAGAATTCACCGGTTGAGACAATTGATGAAAGAAAGCAAAGACTTCACACGAGTAGGATGGATACTCGATTAAGGACTCCGGCTCCGAGAAGAAAAAGGGTGGGTGGGTGGGAAAAAGAAAGACAACTTTGGAAGGGGAAAACGACATCGGTTGACAGAACCGAGGATTGAAGCAAAAGACGAGGAGGGTCAGATCGACTTGACGAGAGATGCACCAGATGAAAGAACTGACAACGAAACAAACGAAACTAACCGCGAGATCCTAAATAAATTGAAGGGGAAGAGGAGCAATTCAAAACACCTACGTCAAGATTCCTCACCAGAGCGACGAAGGGGCTGAGGATTAAAAATAATTCCTACTCTCCGATATAACTAGACTCCGAAAAAAATTCTGCTAGACTCAACAACGGCCAGACTACGATCAATCACGGGGGCTCCTATGGTCGGTCGAGGCTCTGATACCAACTTGTCAGGCCCAAGATGCGATTCTATCCCGATCACGTGACACTTACGTGATTGGGGCACAACCGCATTTTGGGCGCTTAGCAAGATGGATATCATTACATCGTACCATTACATACATACATGGGGGATACAACAATTCATACAAGTCACATGAATACAACAACACCAATGCAAGGCATCTGACTACGGATGCAAACATGAAAATCACAACGACATCCATCTGGTATCCCAGGCTGCCGACCAGGAACCTAACCCAAGACTGAAGAAGAAGAAGAAGAAGAAAGAAAGAACTCCAACAAAAGGACATCGCTCTCACGTTAAGTCATAAGAAACCTACACCTGCAACTGTTGTTGTTGTATCTGTGAGCCACGAGGACTCAACACTCCCATAACCATGGGTATCAAGACTAGCAAAGCTTAAAGGGGTAGGAAGAGGTAAAGTGGTGAGGTTGCAGCAGCAGCAGCAGCTAAGCAAAATATGGTGGCTAACTTACGAGTACAAGAAGAAGATGAGCATCTACGCAAACGGTCGCAAACTAGTAATGATTGCTAAAGATCCTGAACTACCTACGAGTCAAACATAACCCCACCATGTTCTCTTCTCAAAGTGAAAAGAGACAGTCACGGTTACTCACACAGTTGTGTGTTTTACTTCGGATCCTCTGTCAAGTTTTCTACAACCAGACATTAACAAATTCCAATCTGCCACATAACCGCGGGCACGGCTTTCGAAAGATCATAACCCTGCAGGGGTGTCCCAACTTAGCCCATCACAAGCTCTCATGATCAGCAGAAGTAATAACAATATCACCCCTTATCTTAGGGAAGGCCCGATCAGACAAGGAATTCCCGGTGCACAAGACATTTCGACAATGGTAAAACAAGTCCAGCAAGACCTCCTGGTGTGTCGACACCCTGATAGTAGCCGCGCGTATCTTGTCTCAGGCCATGACCGGATGGGTGATGCTACAGGTAAAACCAGCCCTCGAGTTTCCCCGAGGTGGCCCCGCAGGCTCCCCGTTTGGGACCAACACCATCAGCATTGCCCCCCTGCTATGTAGAAAGAATCCTCGGGTAGCGCTAACTCCCTATGCAATTAATTAATTAATTAAGTTTTTATTATGAGCAAATTAAAACCAATGTTGGGCCTTGCTGGAGGAGTTTTATTCAAAGACGAACTATCAAGGGGTCCCCATATACCCAACCGTGTAAGGAATGCAAAATCAAGGAACATAACGCCGGTTTATCGGCTCCTAAGGTGGCATGAGTGGAACAAAACACCGAGCAAAAGGCCAAGCCTTCCACCCATTGCCAAGTATATAGGTGTGTTAATAATAATAATAGATATTGTCATATTCCGACAACAAGATCCGACATGGATCAATCTTCATCTTCACCGGCAACTAACAATGCTGTAAGAGGGGCTGAGCAAGCGGGTAACATAGCCAAACAACGGTTTGCTAGGAAGGTGTCAAATGTTAGAGGTTTCATGGAAACAAGGAGAGGGGCTGACAAAAAGATAGGTAGCGTGACATATAATGATAGCATCAAGACAGCTAGCATGGCAATGATAATAAAGGTATCCAAGGTGATGGTCATCTTGCCTGAGATCCCGCAAGGAAGAAGAAATGTGTCCATGAAGAAGACAAAGAAGAAGCCTTGAAGACGAACCACGTGTAGCCGAACGAATCCTCACGATCACAATGGAAAAGAACTAGCGAGAAGAAAGCACACCACAAGGTAAACACGCCACTCAAGAACATGACAAGATGCTCAACCAAGTATTATGCAAGACAAGTCTATATGATGCCATTCATGGCAAGGGATGAAGCACACAAGGACAATACAAACCAACAAGTTTAAATGAGGCCGGAATCCACATATAACTATTCCAGTAAGTCCTCATATGCAAGTTTCAAAATTGGTCCAGATCAGAACAAACCTTAAGTTAAAGTTGTTAAACAGAAAGTTAACATGCACCATGATGATCTACACGAAATTCTAGTCAAGTTTCATATAAAGTTTGTTTAATTAGGAGCTACGGCCTAGAAGATACAAGCAAAACAAGATAAGCATGGCATATATGCAAGATGCATCCTAACATCAAGCAAACACACTCCAAACATTTAAACAACATGATATTATGATTCTACATGCAAAATCGCACAAGTTTCATATAAGACACACTCAAAACGGAGCAACGGGCTAAAAGATACGAAACAAGTTACAATGCAAAGCTGAAGTTAACAACCACATAGCATCTTTGGAGCAAGGTAGATATATGCTACAGCACCCAAAAATGATAACAAGAGGCATGGATGTGAAGTAGACATGATACTTAACAAGCATGAACTTAGAACACACCCAAAAGCTTGCTGGAACACATTAAACAAGCATGGCAAGTTGCAATAAATTTATCCAGACTTAGTCAAAATCTGGGAAGGCAAAAACATCATCACGAAGCTGCTTTCGGAGGAACAAAACAACAAGCATATCAACTCCACTAAGTATATAAAGATCGTGGACATGTAATAGACATCACATACATCAAACAACTCCATTGGAGCAACTCCGTAGGAGGCATGGATCAATAACAACAAGCTTCACCAAATTGATCATGCTGATAAAAAACCTGACAGGTAAATTTTATAGCAACTTGAGAGCAAGAAATAAATAAGCTACATCAGGCCATATGTGCAAGTAAGGGCATGGATGGATAGATCATAACATGGAAACCAAGACATGATCAATGGCCACTCCAAAACAAGCATGGATTTGAGTGGGGCATCAAGCAAACATAGCATCAGGTTTAACTGATTCCAGACTTAGCGGTTTTTTTCACCAAGTATAAAACAGCAACAACGACATGGCAAGTTTACAAGCTTGTTTAAGTCAGCTAAAATCATATCATGAAAAGTGGATCGCACCACAGCAAAGACGATATGATTGTGCTTCTAAAACATGTTGACATGTGGCATGAAGACAAACACACCAATAGCAATGAGCAAGTCAAATTAGCATCTCATAACAAGTTTCAGCACTTAACAGCCACATACACTTTTGCAACAGAGATTAACATGGCAATATGAACTCAAACAAGCATGCTACAGCAACCATCATGTAGAGCACTTCACAATGAACATTTTGACATATCATATGCTCCATTTGGATAAACATGCACAAAGTTACAAGCATCACAAGTATGCAACAAAATTACAGTCAACAGCAATTTTAAACTTATAGCACTCTTGCAGCAGTGATTAAGGCATCAAGACGAACTCAAACAAGCATGCCACAATGGAACAAGTGAAGAGCATATCACCGCGATCATTTTGATATATTATTTGCATCATTTGGACAAGCACAAAAAAAGTTATAGCATCACAAAGTATGCATCAGACAACAAGTTTTCTGGGACTTAGCCGATTTTACACAGAGAAAAAGTGAGTGACAGAAATTAAACAAAGCACAGGGCGAGGCTTAGAGGGCGTCTCACAATGGGCCTGGCCCAGGAAGAAGAAGAAGCAGCAGGCCGGCGGGGAGGAGACGGGCCGGCTGGAGGAGGCCCATGAGCAAGGAGGCGGCCCGGGCGCTGGAGGAGGGAGGCAGGTGGGCCGAGGAGCGGAGACGGGCCGGCTGCGGCCGAGCTGGGCCCGGAGCAGAGGAGGCCCATATGGGGGCGAGGCGAGGGCACGGCCCAGGGAGCAACGCAGGGGCGGCGTCGTCGTCCTCCGCCCGATCCCGCCTGGATCGGGGAAGGCAGGGGTGGTGATGCCGAGGGGCGCCGGCGGCGAGCCTCCCGGTGCCTGAAGTGGCGAGGGGGCATCGGGAACGGGCAGATCCGGCCCCTGGCCACCGGATCTGGCCGGCGAACGGCAGGGCGGCGAGCTGGAGTGGATCCGGCACGGCGGCGAGCTAGGAATACGGGGCGACGTCGGCAGTGCGACGAACGGCGGCGCTGGCGGTGAGCATGGAGAGGCGTCGGGGCAGGCGAGCGGGCGCTCGGCCTGCGGCAGCGGCGGCGGTTCGGTGCGGTGGCGAACGGCCCCGCGGGCCGGCAGCGAAGTGGGCGCTGGCGGCGGTGACGTGTCTCGAGGAGAGTGGCTGGTGGCTGCGACGTGCTGAGGTGGCGCCCTGGGATTGGCCCGGCGATGCGGACGGCGGGGCGCACATGTCCGGCGGCGAGCGGACATGTCCGGCTGCGCGGTGGGAGCGGGGCTAGGGTTCATCTGTGAGAAAATGGAGGGGGAGGCACATATATATAGGTAGAGGGAGCTAGGAGTGTCCAAATGAGGAGCGGTTTTTGGCCACGCGATCCTGATCCGACGACTGAGAGCATGGAGGGGGTTAGAATGGGTTAGTGGGCTGTTGTGAAAGGGGAGCTGGGCCAAAAGAGAAGAGGCTTCCAGCGGTTAACGCGGTTAACCGTTGGGCTATCAAACGGACTCTGAATGCGACGAAATTTGACAGGTGGTCTACCTATGCTATAATAAGACCACACGCCAAGTTTCACCCCATTCCGAGAACGTTTTCCAACCACTCATAAAATAAATATTCGGAGGTGTCGCGGGCACGTGCAAGTGTGTCTGGGCTCAGAACGGACACGGAGAAGACGGACGGACTCGGACGGATGCAAGTTTTGAAAACATGATGATGTAATGCACACGATGACAAGGCAAAGATGCAACACGCAAGCAGATGACATGGCAACGACAACGAATGACTGACTGACACCTGGCGCACTGGTCTCAGGGTGTCACAGCCAATCAACGAGCTGCTGTAGAAGATGCTCTCCTGATGGAGCTGTGCGTTGGGCTTGATTCCTAGGAGGAGGACCTTGTCGCGGGTGAGGAGGCGCTTGCCACCATGCTCCGCGACAAGGATGAGGAAATTGAGAAGCTCGTCACGCAGCAGACCCAAGAGCTGGAGGAGAAGCACAAAGAACTCAATGCTCTAGTCTTGGACCACGTCGGCAAGCTGAAGGAAGCCGTCGATGCCACCAAGGCGGCAGAGGCTACCAAGAGTGAGCTGGCTGACAAGGTGAAGAAGTTGGAAGCGGATCTGGAAGATCGCAGCAAGGAGATCTGGAAGCTCCACGATGACAGAGACAAAACTGCCTATACCTTGGCGGAGTTGCAGACCACCATATCTAACAAGACAAAACAGGTCTCTCCCAACAAAAATTCCATTGCCGACCTGACATTGAAGCTGACCACGCTGGAGGAGTCCCTAAAGGGCAGCAGATCCACCGAGAAGACCATGGCCAAGGACCTCCAGGCGGAGAAGAAACTGCTCGAGAGTGCCACCGCCACTTACAATGATTATGTGAAAGGTGTGGGGATCTAGACAGCTCGCCTCGTCAACGTCGCGGGGAGGTTCACCACACAAGTGTTAACCATGGGCCTGTCGTGCTTCAGCTATTCCTACAAGGAGATGATAACTGAGAGCGCCTAACTGACCATGTTATTTGACGGCCTCCTCGATGCCCTGAAGCTGCTCCACTCTAGCCGAGCAAAGCAACTAGCCCACGTGTCCCGCAAGCTTTGCTGGGTCGTCGTTCTCAAGGCGCTCACCAAGGTAGCATACAGGAACTCCGGCCTCGACCTCACCAACGTGCTTGACAGCTTGCCGGGTGATGATGACCGCAAGGCGCTTGAAGAGCTCATCACACACATTGTCGATGCGGTGGATCAAGTCAAGAGGGTAGAAGGCCAGCGCAGGGACTTGCCGCTTCGCTTCCTTTGCCCGCCATGAACTTGTACCCAAGACAATTTACCTTAAGTTAGAACTGTGACAATCATTGACGTGATATAATTTGTTGTGCTTTGGATGAATGTGTGCTATCTTCCTCGTCTGTTCTTTTTGTATGGTATATACCCTACGCTTTATGGGGAAAAAGCTTATTGGTGCACACACCCTTGCGACGAGTGCTTAGAGGAATGGATCCTTAGCAACCTGCGAGGGTGTCGCTGCCGGCAAGACACCTTACCGTTCTTAGCGCAGCCACTAGAACTGTTGAGCGGGCTCGAAATAGAGCAAGGGTGCAACCAATTATGACAATGTTCCTTCGTGTGGAGGTTTTCCATAAAAGAACCGAAACCATTCAAGAAAAAATAACTTCATATTTAAAAGAAATTCACTCAAGGTTTCACAACTTAACTTTTTGCCGCTCTACTATTTCTCGCGAGACGCCACTTCGAACGTTGCCTGTTGGCGTCAATACTCCATGCCATCACCCCCGACAAACTTGTATGCGAGGGAACCTTCTATCCTTTGAGAAAAAGAAAGAAGAGAAATAGGGATATGGAACCTTGGCGGTTCATCAGTACTTGTTGGAAAGAAAAGTAGCACAACATCCTGGACAGGCATGCGTATAAATAATCATGGAAATCAACTACGCATATGGTCTGCGCCTGGCTTTGTACGTCGGGTAATATGCCTTTCCGGCAAGGCTTGTACGAAAGGGGGTTGCCGGGGGACCCGACAATCGCGCCTCATGGGTTAAACTTGCGAAGATGTTTGATATTCTAGGAGTTGCTCACTGGAATTCCGTCTTCGGTCTCTAGGCGGATTGCGCCGGGCCTGGTGACTCGTATTACCCAATAAGGGCCTTCCCACTTTGGTGTCAACTTGTTGGAATTCTTGGTCGACTGAACGCACCGAAGAAGAAGGTCGCCTTCCTCAAGGCTTCGGGCATGAACATTGCGTCTATGGTAGCGGTGCAAGGCTTGCTAGTAGCGTGCGGCTTGCATAGCAGCTGAAGACGATCTTCCTCAAGGAGCATCGCATCATCTTGGTGCAACTGCTCTTGCTCAAGATCATCATAAGAGAGCACTTGGAGCGACCTGTATATGAGTTCTGTGGGGAGAACTGCTTCTGCCCCATGTACCAAGGAGAAGGGCGTCTGGCCGGTGGCTCGATTCGGTGTCATCCTGATTGATCAAAGAACCATCGGCTACTCATCAATCGAGCGTCTTCCACACTTGTGTAGCCTGTCGAAAGTCCTTGTCTTGAGGCCTTGCAGTACTTCAACATTTTCCCTTTCTGCCTGGTCGTTGCTTCTTGGATGAGCAATAGAAGAAAAACATATTTTGCTGCCGAGGTCTTGGATATATTGCATGAAGGTGCGGCTCGTGAACTGCATGCCGTTGTCGGTGATGACTCTGTTTGGCACACCAAAATGGCAAACTAGTCCCTTGAAGAACTTGAAGGCTGACTGCGCTATTACCTTTCTCACTTCTTCCACTTCCGGCCACTTTGTGAACTTGTCGATCGCAATGTACAAGTACTCAAAGCCCCCGATAGCACGGGGCAAAGGGCCCAATATATCGAGCCCCTAGACTAAAAATGGCCACAAAAGAGGGATTGTTTGAAGAGCTTGAGCTGGCGGATGGAGTTTCTTTGAATGGAACTGGCATGCTTCACACTTGGTTACTAGTGCAGTTGCATCCTCAAGAGCAGTGGGCCAAAAGAAACCTTGCCGAAATGCCTTGCCGGAAAGGGCCCTTGATCCTATGTGAGAGCCACATAGGCCTCCATGTATCTCTGCCAACATGTCCAGTCCGTCCTCCCGAGGAATGCACTTCAATTTTACGTCGTTCGGTCTTTTTCTGTACATGACATCATCCACAAACCGGTACATGTTAGACCGACGGGCTAATTTCTCTACTTCTTCTTGTTCCTCGGGGAGTTCCCCTGTTTAGTGGAACTAGATGATGTGTTATCCCATGTTGGAGCCTGAGGCTCGACAACAAGCACTAAAAGCATGTCTTCTACCATGGGAGCAGTTGTCTCTACAGCAAGGGCCCGAGGCCCCGCCGGAGCCTGTTGCCCCCCGACAAGCTTGTCATAGTCCCCTGCAACCTCCTTGTCGGCGGCTCCTAGGAGCTCAGCGGGAAAGTATTTGCCGGGCCCAACTTCCTTCTCTTATCTTGCCTTGCTGATGGTTCAACGGATGGATGAGTCAGTCGAAGAACAAATATCCCTGGTTCCGCAGGTAACTTGAGGTCAGCATGTTTTGACAGATCATCAACAATGCTGTTCTATGCTCGAGGAACATGCTCTGCTTGGAGACCGTCAAAACGCTCCTCCAATATCCTCACTTCATCTACGTATGCTTCCATCAATGGGCTCTGATAAACTTTGTTGACTTGCTTGATAATAAGCTCGAGGAAGCTATGAATCACCTCTGATAATAAGCTTCCTAATCCCAAGGTCTACCGTGATCCAGAGACCGGCAAGCAGTCCCTCATACTCTGCAGTGTTGTTTGTTGATCTCTCTCGTGAAAAGTGCATCTGGATCACGTATTTGAGGTGCTCTCTGGTGGGTGCAACAAGAAGCACACCAGCACCAGCGCCTTGTAGTGAGAAAGGCCCATCAAAATACATAACCCAGTCACGGCTCGTTACCTTGCCAAGGAGAGTGGTTTCCTAACTCTCCTCGTTAGGCGTTGCGGTCCATTCTGCAATGAACTCTGCCAAGTCTATGCTCTGAATTGTCAAACTACTTTCAAATCTAAGACCAAAGCTTGACCGTTCCAGTGCCCACTCCACAATCCTTCCGGTTGCATCTGGGTTGTGTAGGATGCGTTGCAACGGGAAGCGAGTGATGATAGTGATCTCATGTGCCTAAAAATAGTGGTGCAGCTTCCTCGAGGCCATAAGGAGGCCGAAGAGCAACTTTTGCATACCGTAGTATCTTGATCTAGCCCCCTGTAAGAGGGAGTTGACAAAATAAACTCGGTGCTGCACCATCTTCTTCTTCTGCGTCACTTCATTTTCTTGTGCAGGTTCCGCCTCGCCGGCACCAGACTCTGCCGGGAATCTTGCCTTGCCGGCACCAGACTCTGCCGGGGGTCCTGCCTTGCCGGCACCAGACCCTGCCGGGGAGAGCTCTTGCTAGTCATCTAACGGTCTTGCCACTGTTGCTGCTTCTTCATCTACTTCTCTCTGCACCACTAGCGCAACACTGACCACTTGATTTGTTGCCGCTAGGTATAGCAGCAATGGTTCTTGCGATAGTGTTGGCATAGAGGAGATGTACCTCTTCAAATCTTGCAGTGCTGCCTCTGCTTCCGGAGTCCACCTCATTGGACCTGCCTTTTTCAAGATCTTGAAAAAGGAGAGGGCGCACTCAGCGGATTTGGAGATGAACCTACTTAGAGCAGCAACACAGCCAGCAAGTTGACGCACATCTTTGACTTGTCTTGGTGCTTCAATCTGCTCAATTGCCTTGATCTTGTCAGGGTTCGCTTCGATCCCACGCTGATACACCAAGAATCCGAGAAGCTTGCCGGACGGGACGCCGAACACACACTTCTCAGGATTGAGCTTGAGATTGAGCTTGAGATTGATCTTGCGCAAATTTGCAAATGTTTCTTCTAAATCTTTTATGAGCGTCGCCTTGTCCTTGGTTTTGACCACTAAGTCATCCATATAACCTTCCATATTTCTATGTAGGTGGGGCTCAAAACCGATCTAGAATGCTCTAGCAAATGTTGAACCAGCGCTTTTCAACCTGAAAGGCATTCGTATAAAACAATATGTACCACATTGGGTGATAAACGCGGTCTTCTCGTCATCTTCCTTCGTCATGAAGATTTGATGGTACCCTGAATAGGTGTCGTGAAATGATAGCAAGTCGCACCTGGCAGTGGAGTCCCCGATCTGGTCGATGCACGGCAAGGGGAAAGGATCCTTTGGACATGCTTTATTGATGTCTGTATAATCAATGCACAACCTCCATTTTCCATTTGCCTTGTGCACCACAATCGGATTGGTCAACCACGATGGGTGGTGCACTCCTCTGACCAAGCCTGCCTCTTCCAACTTCTTAATCTCTTCAGTGATGAACTCTTGCCGCTCCAAAGCTTGCTTCCTGACCTATTGCTTGACGGGCTGCGCATGAGGACAGACAACAAGATGGTGATCAATCACCTCCCTGGGAACGCCGGGGATGTCGGATGCTTGCCATGCAAACACATCGACATTCGTCCGCAGGAAGGCGATGAGCGTGCTTTCCTATTTGCTGTCGAGGGTGGAGCTTATAGTGAAAGCTCCGCTTGTGTCGTCCTCCTTGACGGGCACCTTCTCGGGTTTTGGTGGCGCTGGCTTGGATTTCTTCCTCTTGCTCGTGGAGCTCTCTGGCACGTCCTCGACGGGACCACAACACTCCGAGGAGGTGCGCTTGCCGGAGTGGGTGCAAGAGGTTTTGCCGGTGCAAGAGGTCTTGCCGGTCTTCTTCATGCTTCATTGATGTCTGTATAATCAATGCACAGCCTCCATTTTCCATTTGCCTTGCGCACCACAATCGGATTGGCCAACCACGTTGGTTGGTGAACTTCCTGACCAAGCCTGCCGCTTCCAACTTCCTAATCTCTTCAGTGAAGAGCTCTTCACGCTCCAAAGCTTGCTTCCTGACCTTCTACTTGATGGTCCGTGCATGAGGACAGACAACAAGATGGTGCTCAATCACCTCCCTGGGAACGCTGGGGATGTCGAGTGCTTGCCATGCAAACACATTGACATTCGCCCGCATGAAGGCGATGAGCGCACTTTCCTATTTGCTGTCGAGGGTGGAGCTTATAGTGAAAGCTCCGCCCATGCCGTCCTCCCTGACGGGCACCTTCTTGGCTTCAAGTGGCGCTGCCTTGGATTTCTTGCTCTTGCCGGTGGAGCTCTCTGGCACGTCCTCTACGGGAATGCAACACTCCGAGGAGGCACGCTTGCCGGAGTGGGTGCAAGAGGTCTTGCTGGTCTTCTTCCCCCCTGTGAGCTCCAGTGGCAGGAGCAAGCGCCCTGGCGGCGAGTGCTACAACTGCCTCCCGGTAGAGTTGGTCGGCGCAAATAATTGCATCTTTCTTGTCGAAGTTACAGTGATGATACTCATTGGGCCAGGTATCTTTAGAGTGTTGTAGGCGTAATGTGATACCGCCATAAACTTTCCTAGTGCAGGACTTCCAAGGATATCGTTATATGGCAACGGGATCTTGGCGACCTCGAAAATGATTTTTTCCGTCATGTAGTTCAGGTCACCACCAAACGTGACTGGTAGTGCGATCTTTCCCTTTGGCTAGCTTCTTCCCGGATTGATCCCTCGAAACATGCATGTTTCTTCAAGATCTTCATCAGGAATTTGCAACTTCTTGATTTCCTCGGGCAAGATAAGGTTCAAACTGGCCCCATCATCAACTAGCATTTTCGTCACCTTGAGGTTGCGAATTATTGGCGAAACCAACAACGGCAAACACCCGATCGCCGTTGTGCGATCAGGGTGATCCTTCGCGTAAAAATTGATAGGCGTGTGGGAACATCTCTGTGGCTTTTGGGCCTCGATCGACGGCTCTGTCGCATTAATCTCGCGTGCCCACTGTTTAAGCCGACGGTGAGAAGAATGCAGCGAAGCGCCACCATCAATGCACATGGCCTCTATAGCTTTTTGAAATTCATGCTCGCTGGACTCGCCATGCTCTTCACGGTCCTTGTATCCCTCTTTCTTTGCATGGCCCCGAGCAGGCCTCTCTTGTTGCTTGTCCTTGCCGCGGAAGCCTCCTCGGCCACCATGCTTTTTGCCGGACCCCTTAGCACCATTTTGGCCCTTCTCCTTGTCTCGCCTTTCGTATTCAGCTTTCTGCCTTTCCACATGGTGCTCAACTTGCCGGTAGTTCTGGATGTCATGGCCTTTGGTGCCGTGAATTTTGCAGTATTGCTTGTCGGAGCCCTCTGGCTTGTCGGCAACCGCCAAGGCCTGGCAGGCGGCGCACCCGGCAACCTCCTTGCCGGGCTCATCAACCTTGGCCTTCTTGGCGGTGATGGGGTTGCCAGATTCCTCGACCGCAAGCATAGTTTTGCCCTTGCGCTTCCTGTTATGCCGTCGGCCCTTCTTTGCCGGGGTGGCGACGTCTTCATCTCCGGAGTCAGTCACCGCGTTGGCATCTTCGCTGGGGTACTTCCTTCCTTCTTCAGCCCGAGCACATCTATCGGCTAAAACATAAATCTCAGCAACATCCTTGTTCATTGCTAGCTCTTCGCGCATCTTGAGGTTGCGCACATTCTGATGAAACGCGCTAATAACAGCGACATGATGGACATTCAGGATGTTGTACCGCACACGGCTGAATCTCTGTATGTATTTGTGCGAGGGTCCGCCATGTTTCTGAGGGATGAGATGTAGATCACTTGCCTGGCCAGGAGCTTGGTGGCCTCCAGTAAAGGCTCCAACGAACTCGTGGCACATATCCGACCAAGAAGAGATGGAATCTGCTGGTAAGTGCATCAACCACGACCTAACATTGGGCTTGAGCACCAATGGGAAGTAATTGGCGAGCACCTTGCCGTCCCGAGCCTCGGTAGCTTCCATCGCGATGGTGTAAACTCTCAGGAACTCGGACGGATGAGTCTTCCGTCATATCTTTCCGGGACCTGTGGCTTGAACATGCGGGAAGTGGGCCAATGGAATCGGCGCAGCTCATGGGTGAAAGCTGGACAACCCACCTCGTAAGGTAAGTCACCAGAAACCCCCGATGCTGGCATGTCTACAGTGGGCCCTACGCGACTATCAGATTGTTGGCACACTTCCTTCCGCCACTCGATGGTAGTTCGAGCGTCTTCTTCGACCTGTTCCCGACGAGCCCGTGGATCGAGCGACGTCGTGGATCCATCATCACGGGCATCGACCCGCCGAGCTGGCAACCGTTGCTGCCGCGGTGGAGGATAGTGCACCGTGTTTGCAGCGCCTCTGTTCCTTCTGCCGTCGGCACGCGCCGGCTCGATGGACCGACGCAACGACGGACCTACTTCCTGGTGCCCATCCTTATTGACAAAACCAATAAGGCTCTCGATAGCAGCTCTCCATTCCTCTTGCTTCTCCGCAGTGGGAGGGAAATCTAGGAGTAGCTGCGCTCACGTCAATGCTTCGGCTGGTGTAGGTGGCGGCGACAGGCGTGAAGAACGGGAGGTGCTCGGACATCTAACTGCGTTAGAAGGAGCCCCATACGGTTTCGCGGCCATGCGCCATGAACACCAGCATCTTGGTATGGGCCTTGCGCATCTCGAGAATGATGCTGAGGGCTCTTTCTGTGGGGACGCTCGGTGTCGCCAGCGTCGCGGCACTGCTCGTTGCACACGACGTGGGAAGACCGTGGTGCATGCGCCAGCGACAGCGCCTTGGAGGTCGCTACACCGCCCGTAGGACGCGCGGCTCCGTCCTTGGACCCAGCGACGCGCGGGTCGTCGTCGCGGGCCGCGGACGATACCGCTCGCCAGGCTCCGGTGGCCAGAATGTCGTGGATGCTTGACATCTTCACTACCACCAGCACCCACTCCATCGCCCGTCCATGCCGGCACGGGCGGATCGGCCGAAGATGAACCGACCGCCGTGATCCTTTTCCTCTTGGGAGACATGGTGATCAAGAAACCGACACGCTAACTGCTAGATCAGTTTTGCACAACCTAATCCCCCTACTAGGCGCGCCAAAGATGTCAGGGAAACGACACCTATGGGACCGCGTGGATCCCTTCTATGGTTTGGCGGGGAAGATGGGTGCGCAAAGAGCAGATCTAGGGATCAACACGAGAGATTTTTACCCAGGTTCGGGCCACTGAGAAGCGTAATACCCTAGTCCTGTTGTGAGTGTGTATTCGGAGTTCTTGAGCTTCGGCTAGCTGTTTTGCATGCAAACTGGGCTGGAAAGTCAAAAGGTCCCCTCCTATATCGCCTTAGGCCTCCTTTTATACTAAAGGGGCGTCTACAGTGGCATACAAGCACACGGGAGGTGTAAAGCTGCTACAGTGTATGTCCTTATCACTGACGTCTTAGGAAAAATGCATTCAATGCACTTGTTATGTGCCCCTAGCTTTATTAGGGACGGAAACAGAGCATGTCCCGCCCGTCGCCGCATCACACCACCTTGACACGCACCCAGGATGACGAGGCATGAAATGCCCAACTGACTGGCTAGCTGCTGCACTGGAGTGGTGGAGGGACCTTCACGAAGATCTGCATGCCGCCACGCAGGTTCCTATCAGGCTGGCTGGTCACTGTGCTGGAGCGGCGGTGATACGTCCAAAACGTATCTATAATTTCTGCTTGCTCCATGCCTCTTTTGTGTGATATTTCTATGATATTTATACACTTCCATACACTTTTGATCATATTTGGACTAACCTATTAACTCAGTGCACCCCAGTGCCAGTTTCTGTTTTCTGTTGTTTTTGTATTTCGGGTTTTCCCATCACGTAAACTGCCAAAAAAATCACGGAAAAATTATATAAAAAATCAGCGTTCCGAAAGCTTCCACACGGTCGAAGTAGGGTCGGAGGGGGGCCACCAGGGCTCCAGGCGCCCTGGTGGCGCGGCCCCCCTCCTGGCCGCGCCAGGGGGGGCGCCTGGGCCCCCTAGGCCTCCGCTGATGCCCCCCTTTGGCATATATTTAACACCCGTCGCAGAAACCCTGATTCCGGACCCTTTTCTCCAGACGCAATTCCGATCTCTGTCGCCATCGCCATCAAGCTTCGGGCGACCAGAATTCCTGTGCCGGCACCCTGACGGGACGGGGAAGTGCCCCCGGATTCATCTCCATCGACGTTGCTTCCTCCCTCCATGATGCGGGAGTAGTTCCTCCTCGGGGCTGAGGTTTCTACCAGTAGCTATGTGGTCAATTCTCTCTCCCATGATGTGATCTTCGTTGTGATCATAGGCTATGTTAATCTAGGGTGATCACATGATATTTCCCCTTCCTCTATGTATTGGATTGATGTACTCACTTGTCTTTATCTAGTATAATCCCCGAGACCAAGGTGACAGCGGTCTATTGGACATGGATTAGAAAAATATTTTCATGAGTGATTTCCTCTCTTGTGTGTGGATTGAAGATTGAAAGTCTCTTGGTGCTTGTCTTTGACTATCCTTTAGATATGTTGTGGTGATTGTGGGACTCTCTTTGGATGGCCGCGGTGACATTGGGAAATCCTTAGATTGAGAACTACAAACTTTGAGGTGTGCTTTTGTAGCCCTACATAATTCTCGTCCTCTCTTGACCACGAAGGAATGACCTCCGGGTGCGTCTCCATTGCATGTTTTATGGGAAATATCATGTGATTCGATTATGTTAATGTTGTTGGGAGTTGCCTCTAGTGAAAGTATGAAGCCTAGGCCTTGTTTCCACCATTGCAATACCATTTGTGCTCACGTTTACCACTTGTTTGCTTGCTGCACTTTTTATTACAGATTTATATTACTTTGCTTTGCCACTCCTATCATCCATATTTTACAATCACTTCGCCGAACTAGTGCACCTATACAACTCCTAGTTGTATTAGGTGTGTTGGTGACACAAGCGACTTCTTGTATCTTAGTTGCAGGGTTGCTTGAGAGAGACCATCTTCAACCTCTACTTTCCTGAGTTCGATAAACCTTTGGTCATCCACTTGAGGGAAATTGCTGCTGTCCTACAAACCTCTGCACTTGGGGGCCCAACATAGTCTACAAGAGTAGAAGCGTGTGTAGACATCAAGCTATTTCTGGCGCCGTTGCCGGGGAGGTGAGTGCTTGAAGGTATATCTTTAGATCTTGCAATTAAATCTTTTCGTTTCTTGTTTTTATTTCACTAGTTATGCTTATGGACAACCTTGCTATTGGATCGTTGCTTGCGGGAAGACGCCCCACACCTGTGGTGGTTGCTCCTCCCCCTACTGAAATTGTGCCCTATAAAATACCAGCTGGTACGATTGATTATGTTTTGGCTAATCGTTATGCAGGAGACAGACATCCCGGTGAACACTGGCTATATCTGTCACAATTATGTTCATTATTTAAGCTTGCAGGTGTATCAAGGGAGTTTGTCATGAGGAAATTGTTCGCTGTATCACTTATAGATAAAGCTTTAGATTGGTATAAGCTTCTCGATAACTCGCACTTGCTTGATTGGCAAGAGCTTATGTCTCTCTTTTATACTAAGTTTTATCCTCTTCATGAAATTCATCGAGACAGGAACTATATCTATAACTTTAGGTCTCGTGACGGAGAGAGCGTAGCTCAAGTGGAGAGTAAGAGTACCTTTTTGCATGTGGATCATGGTAACAATGCTTTATGTGATGCTTATATTGTTGAGTTTATTCGCGATCCCACTGAAAATTATTATGAGAAGGGAACATATGCTTATAGATATTTCAATAATATCAAGTTCCCTCTCTTTATGGTGAATATTGTGAAGTTATGCTTGTTCTGCCTTCCTATGCTAGTTGCTTTATGCTTCAATAATTTATTTTCTTACAAGATTCCCATGCATAGGAAGTATGTTAGACTTAAATATGTTTTATATATGCTTCTTGATGCTCTCCTTTGTTCTTCAACTCTTATTCCTACGAGAGCATCATTAAAGTCTTAAGCCTATCTTTATGGCTATAAAGAAAGAGCTCTAGGGAGACAACCCTTGTTATCTTTGCTTTCAGTTTGTTCTTTCAGTTTTTAGTGGTCTTGATGTTTGTTACTACTGTAGCAACATCATTGTATCTTTATTTTTCATCATTGTGCCAAGTGTAGCCTCTGATTGCAAGAAAGTTCAAAAGTTGTGACGTGCTGTCCAGGAAACAGATTCTGTCCTTGGACAGAAAAATTTGTATAAAATCACCATATCATCTTTTTGGTCTGAGTTTTTTCGACAGCGTGCTCTATACAATTGGCTTTCGGGCGTCTGTTCTGAGTTTTTAGATTTGAGTTGCAGAAGTACCCCGAAAAAATTATTTACTACCTGCTGGTCTGTTTTTCACAAATTCTGTCCTGTTTTGCCTTTCCTTCCTTTTGCAAACCTTGAGCTTGCTTTTTCTTTGCAAAAACCTTTTGGCAATCTTGAGAAACAGTAGACCTTCAAGAATATCCTTATTTCCAGCAAGGAACTATTATTTTATTATGGGCACTAACCTCGCTAATCAGATTATGATGAGTTATGTATGAAGTGAGTTTTCAAGTGTGCGAGGGAAGATGATAAAAAGATTCAGGAGTGTCAAACGCTCAAGCTTGGGGATGCCCCCATGCACCCCCAAGAAATATTCAAGAAGACTCAAGCGTCTAAGCTTGGGGATGCCCCCGTGCATCCCCTTCTCCATCAACAATTATCAGTTCGTCTTTCATTCCACTATATTTTTATCACTTCATATGTTATGTGCTATGCTTGGAGCGTCTTGCTTTTAGTTTCCTTTTTAGTTTTCTTTAGCTTTGCTTGCTGTTCATAACGAGTTGGAACCCAGCTTTCTTTGTGTGGGAGAGAGACCCGCTCCACTTTAACCTAGAACATAACATAGAATTTTCATGTCTATCTTTGCTGTGTGTGTTCTTTGTCTTTCAATAGCTACTATCATGTTCAGCTCTTAGTTTTCACGCTTTTCTTTTTGAAGAGCTTTTGTTTAGTTGGTTGCTGGAACTCTCTTTATTTATCATGCTTATCTTATTAAGAGAGAGTTTGCTTCTGGTGCATTGGTTGATATGTCTATGATAAAAATGCTACGTGCATAATGGTGCTTAGTAGTTCATGTTTTCTTATGGTTAGTCTCAAATAGCTGGGGGGTTCCCAATGTGTTATTGGAGTACCAACAAGATTTGTTTGCCTATGATGTGGTATGGTTTAGTGATATCTTCCTTCAAAGAATTTATTTTGATTGACTTGGCGTATGCTCACGCATATTTAAGACTGTAAAGAAAGTCTGTCAAGCCTTGATGATCTTTAGTTTCTGAGTAGCGATATAACTTCCATGTCTGATTCAATGTTGCTTTGTCGCTCTGCATGATTATGACCGTCATTGCTCTCTTAGTTGGTCGCTCCCAGTCTTTTGCTAACCTTCACCTGTACTAAGCGGACTGACTGCTTGTGCATCCAAATTCTTTTAAACCAGTTATGCCATATGAGTCCACCATACCTTCCTATACATGGTATTTACCTGCCATTCCTAATGAAGACTTTCATGTACCATCTCGAAATTATTCAAAAAAAGCATTTCTCTTTCGTGCCTCTGTTTTAAATTCATGAGGAAGTAGTAGTTAATTCATGATCTTTTTAAGTTGGACAAGCTTCACCCCGGGATTGCATGTCTAATGTGCAAACCCATAATACGAGAAGGAACTGGCATAGAGTGCGCCCGGCTCAGTAAAAATAATATAATAAACAAACCCTCCTTCACGCTTTGTTCATGAGAAATCAGAAAACTTTGGCAGTGATAAACAAAGGAGATTAAGAGGATGTGATCGTCCTCATTCGGGAGCAGTTCCTCGAAACTTGTCCATCTCAAGAAGTAATTGAGTTACCTGCTAGCATTCGTTGACGAAACATGCATATTCAAAAAAATAATTATTACCTCTGTTTTTAAAACCAAGAGCTCTGGTACATGTTTTGTTTTTGTTTCCGACCACGGGTTTTCAACCTTGCCAACAAAAGCCACGGTTCGAGAGTCTCCACCTTCTTTTAAAGCACCAACTACTGAGAGCATGATTGTCATTCTGAGTGTAATGTGCATTGTCCCAAAGTAGCATTGTCTTTTGCATGATTATGATATCGTTTATTCTGAAATCATTGTATCTAGTCATCACTTAAACCTTGGAGGTGCCCCTGCATTTATGATTTGCTTCACTAAAGGGGGCAAGCGAGATACCACTTTATCATATTTGCACACCATGCTCATTACAAATCTATTTGATGTTTCAGTATCATATTGTAAAACTTAAAGTTCTTTGTGATTTTTTCATGAGGCAACTTAATTACTACAGATTCATTGTCTCAGTAAGCACTTGTCATGTGACTATGAAAAGTTCTTATATGGTTAATAGCATGTCACCACAGAAATTATTCTTGTTATCATTTACCTACTCGAGGACAAGCAGGAATTAAGCTTGGGGATGTTGATACGTCCAAAACGTATCTATAATTTCTTCTTGCTCCATGCCTCTTTTGTGTGTTATTGCTATGATATTTATACACTTCATACACTTTTGATCATATTTGGACTAACCTATTAACTCAGTGCACCCCAGTGCCAGTTTCTGTTTTCTGCTGTTTTTGTATTTCAGGTTTTCCCATCACGTAAACTGCCAGAAAAATCCTGGAAAAATTATATAAAAAATCAGCGTTCCGGAAGCTTCCACACGGTCGAAATAGGGCCGGAGGGGGGCCACCGGGGCACCAGGCCCCCTGGTGGCGCGGCCCCCCTCCTGGCCGCGCCGGAGGGGCGCCTGGGCCCCCCAGGCCTCCGCTGATGCCCCCCTTTGGCATATATTTAACACCCGTCGCAGAAACCCTGATTTCGGACCCCTTTTCTCCAGACGCAATTCCGATCTCCGCCGCCATCGCCATCAAGCTTCGGGGGACCAGAATTCCTGTGCCGGCACCCTGCCGGGATGGGGAAGTGCCCCCGGATTCATCTCCATCGACGTTGCTTCCTCCCTCCATGATGCGGGAGTAGTTCCTCCTCGGGGCTGAGGTTTCTACCAGTAGCTATGTGGTCAATTCTCTCTCCCATGATGTGATCTTCGTTGTGATCATAGGCTATGTTAATCTAGGGTGATCCCATGATATTTCCCCTTCCTCTATGTATTGGATTGATGTACTCACTTGTCTTTATCTAGTATAATCCCCAAGACCAAGGTGACAGCGGTCTATTGGACATGGATTAGGAAAATATTTTCATGAGTGATTTCCTCTCTTGTGTGTGGAGTGAAGATTGAGAGTCTCTTGGTGCTTGTCTTTGACTATCCTTTAGATATGTTGTGGTGATTGTGGGACTCTCTTTGGATGGCCGCGGTGATATTGGGAAATCCTTAGATTGAGAACTACGAACTTTGAGGTGTGCTTTTGTAGCCCTACATAATTCTCGTCCTCTCTTGACCACGAAGGAATGACCTCCGGGTGCGTCTCCATTGCATGTTTTATGGGAAATATCATGTGATTCGATTATGTTAATGTTGTTGGGAGTTGCCTCTAGTGAAAGTAGGAAGCCTAGGCCTTGTTTCCACCATTGCAATACCATTTGTGCTCACGTTTACCACTTGTTTGCTTGCTGCACTTTTTATTACAGATTTATATTACTTTGCTTTGCCACTCCTATCATCCATATTTTACCATCTCTTCGCCGAACTAGTGCACCTATACAACTCCTAGTTGTATTAGGTGTGTTGGGGACACAAGAGACTTCTTGTATCTTAGTTGCAGGGTTGCTTGAGAGAGACCATCTTCAACCTCTACTTCCCTGAGTTCGATAAACCTTAGGTCATCCACTTGAGGGAAATTGTTGCTGTCCTACAAACCTCTGCGCTTGGGAGCCCAACATAGTCTACAAGAGTAGAAGCGTGTGTAGACATCAGGCGGCAGAGCGGTGGAGCCTTGTCGTGCGCGAGCCTTGCTGCGGCGTCGCAAGCGTCCCCGGCAAGAGTCTTGTCAGGGCCTAGCAAGCGCCCCCGACAAGAGTCTTGCTGGGAACCTTACCTCTTGGTCTTCACAAAGATCTGCATGCCACCACGCAGATGCCCCTAGAACTTGGTCTTGACATTGTCGATGGTATCAGAGCTCCCAACCTCAAGGGTGATGGTCTTGTTGGTGCTTCACAAATCATCCCGGCAAGGATCTTGCCGGGGCACCCTCAAGGGTGATTGTCTTGATGGTGCTTCGCAAATCATCCCGGCAAGGATCTTGCCGGGGCACCGCGAGCCTCCGGCAATGGCCTTGCCGGTGGCTCAATTGTGTATTCTGTTCTCTGATTACTGGCTTGGATGCTATCTTGGTCGCCTCGCATTTTCTCTCATCTGTCCCTAGCAGGCCTTGACGCAAGAGTGGCTGCAATTGCCCGTGCACATGTACGAGGTACTAAAGGGCCTGATCTTTAGTGCACTGACAGTGAGACCGACACCAAAAAATCTTATAAATACCCAAACCTCTGAAAATAACCCTAGATTAGAAGTTCCACCGCCACAAGCCTCTTTAGCCACAAAAAATCAATCTAGGCCCTCTTCGGCACCCTGCCGGAGGGAGCCATCATCACGGGAGACCATGGAGGAGGAAGCCGTATGGGGCCATCATCACCATGGAGGCCAAGGACCAGAGGGTGAACCTCTCCCCATCTAGGTGGGAGGCCATGGAGGAGGAAGCACAAGGGGGAGACTCTCTTCCCCTCTCTCTCGGTGGCATGGGAACCATCGCCGCAGTGGTCGTCTTCATCAACATCACCATCTTCATCACCTTCCTCATCTATTTTGAGAAGTCCACTCTCCTGCACCCCGCTATAATCCCCTACTTGAAAATGGTGATTTATGCCACATATTATGATCCAATGATGTGTTGCCATCCTATGAAGTTTTGAGTAGATTTCGTTTGTCTTTTGGGTTGATTGAATCTAGATTGGTTTGAGTTGTATGTTTTATTCTAGTGTTGTCCTATGGTGCCTTCCGTTCCGTGCACACATGAAGGATTCGAGCTGTAGGGTGTTGCAATACATTCATGATACGCTTATAGTGGGTTGCTAGAGTGACAGAATCTTAAACCCGAGTAAGGGGGTTGTTGCGTATGGGATAAACGGGACTTGATACTTTAATGCTATGGTTGGGTTTTACCTTAATGATCTTTAGTAGTTGCGGATGCTTGCTAGAGTTCCAATCATAAGTGCATATGATCAAAGTATAGAAAGTATCTTAGCTTATGCCTCTCCCTCATATAAAATTGCAATAATGATTACCGATCTTGTTAACAATCGCCTAGAACAATTCCACACAATGATCCATCATTATTCCACACTCGCTATTTGTAATATATTGCGATATATTCTTACTTTATGTTAATAGCACCTATTTTTATATTTTAGTTCTCTGATATCATGCAAAGTTATAATCTTCATACCCACAACATAGTATTATTTCTCGTTTCTAGATGGAAGCAAACGTACGGTGTACGTAGAGTCGTATCAGTGGCAGATAAGACTTGAGATAATATTGATCTTACCTTTAGCTCCTTGTGGGTTCGACACTCCATACTTACCACTTCCACCTTTGGAAATTGCTACGATGATTCCTTGCACTTTGGGATTATCAAGCTCTTCTCTAGCGCCGTTGCCGGGGAGCAATAGCGTGGGGTTGATATTCTTGTGTGCTTATTTGCTTTCTTCATTAAGTAGATTTTATTTTCTCTTTTGTTTTTGTTTTCTTTAGTTGTAAGCGAAACAAAAAAATATAGAATGCAAAATACAAAAAAAATACTTGACTCTTATGCCTAATTACTTTTTCAAAAAGAGAAGTGATTGGAATGTTATGCATTGGAGAAGTGAGGGTCGACCTTGAACACTTGTGTTCCTGCTCATGGAAACAATGTAGAATTATTGATGGAAGTTTCTAAAAAATAATTACTCCCTTCTATGTATCCATTGTATTATAAAAATAACGTGCCAGGTTTTGGTTTTAGAATGATTAGATTGCTTGTTTGTTATGTGCGGTACAAAAATAGAAACTTTCGCTGTAGTGCGTGAATTTACATTTTTTACTGAACGTTAAAAGTTTCTGAAATTTTTACATAGTATTGCTATACAAATTATTTATGTTTTCCTAATTTTTCAGAATTGTTAGAGTTACAGAAGTATATGAAGTTTCTAGATTGCTACAGACTGCCCTATTTTTAACAGATTATGTTCTCTTTGTGTCGTTTGCTTATTTTCATTAATCTATGGGTTGTACCGGGGGGTATGAACCATGGCTAAGTTGGAATATAGTAGATATAGTGCTAGTGTGAAATTGTAATGAGTTTACCATAGTACCTAAAAGTAGTGATTTGCTTCATTGCACTAACGGATCTCACAAGGGTTTTTGTTAAGTTTTTTTGTGGATGAAGTGTTCGAAGATCGAGGAGGTATCGATATAAGAAGAATAAATAGAGACAAGAGTTCGGGCTTGGGGATGCCCAAGGCACCCCAAGTTAATATTTCAAGGATACTCAAGCATCTAAGCTTGGGGATGCCCCGGTTGGCATCACATCTTTCTTCTTCAACAATTATCGGTATACCTCTATTTTTGTTTCGTTTACATGATATGCATATTGTGTGTTTTTCTTTTGCTTTATGCACCATGCTAGTATGAGATAGTCCATCATTGGTTCATTGAATTCTTCATGCGCTTCACTTAAATCTTTTGAGTATGGCTTTATAGAATTCTCTTCGTGCTTCACCTAAATCTTTTGAGTATGGCTTTATAGAATGCTTCGTGTGCTTCACTTATATATTTTGAGCTTGGATATTGGTCAATCTATATTAATTATAGAATTATCTATGAACTTCACTTATATCTTGTAGAGTATGAATAAAATTATCATCGAAATTGGGCTTGGAAAAGTATCATTAAAATATCATGCCTAGCTAAAAAGGCATAAAGAAAAGTGCTTGTTATGAGACAACACAATATTTACCCCTACAGTTTTTGTGTGTTCTCATGATCGTTCTACTACAATAGTCATGTTTTATAGCTTTTGTTTCAATAAAGTGCCAAGTAAAGCCTTTGTGATAGTGTGGATGATAGTTGATTTGATTCTATGCAAAAATAGAAAGTTTTGTTTCCAATGCAGAAAATTTTATAAATCACTAGAACGTGATAATTAGCTGAAATGTGTACACATGATTTATATACAAATGGCCTACGTTGTCCTAATTGTTCAGATTTTTTCGAGTTGCAGAAGTATGGTGGTTGTCCAGATCATTATAGACTATTCTGATTTTGACAGATTATGTTTTAAATGCATAGTTTGCTTATTTTAGTGTATCCATAGCTTATATTAAGTGATATAAATTGTGGAAATGATAAGGTACAATAGGCATTGTGTGAGAACAATTATGAATCTTGTCCTTGCAGTACCAAAGTGAATGATTTGCTCTTTATCATGCAAACCTATCTCACGAAGTTCCGTTAAGTTTTGTGTGATTGAAGTTTTCAAGTTTTGAGTGAGATGTCAATATGAGAAGAATAAGGAGTGGCAAGACCCTAAGCTTGGGAATTCCCAAGGCACCCCAGAGTAATATTCAAGGAATACCCAAGAAACTAAGTTTGGGGATGCCCCGGAAGGCTTCCCCTTTTTCGTCTTCTACACTATAGGTACACCTTACTTGGAGCTATATTTTTTTCGTCACATGATATGTGTTTTGCTTGGAGCGCATTTTCATTTTACTAGTTGTTTGAATATAATCATTGCATCTGAAATCTTGAATGAGAGAGAGTCCTCACATGGCTATTTAACTACTTGACTACGCATTGATTTTCTCTAATATCTTTTTGTAGTAGTTTTGTCATTTACTTTCGTGCTTCACTTATATCCTATGAGTAAATGGTTGAATGAGTTGAATATCATAAATCTGAAATTATATATGTTTTATATGCTTATCCCATGGGGAGTAATGACTTCACACATAATAAGTATAGGCGGTAAAATTTATTGAAAGTTAGCAAACACCGCACTGGTCACTTGAACAATTCATGAAAGAATATTGAAGGAAGAGAGATTTCACATATAAATATACTATCTTGGATATCTTCTATGATTGTGAGCCACACTAATTATTTTCAAACTTGAGCAAATTAGTTGAACTTTAACAACGAAGACAACGTAATGAGTTATGTTTCGGTATATTTGTATATAAGTTATATTCTTACGGATCCTCCAAAATGTGGTGCTTGCTTAGGATCTCTTGCTAAACAAAAATTTGTACTAAGTAGAGATACTACTTGTGCATCCAAAAACCCTTAAACCTAGTTTCTGGCCATGAGAGTCCACTATATCTACCTATGCATTGAATAAGATCCTTCAAGTAAGTTGTCATCGGTGCAAAAAGCAATAAAAAATGCTCCTAAATATGTATGATGTTTTATTGTAAGGTAAAATAAGCTTTGGAGGAACTTGTGTTGGTAAAGAAATAAAAGCGATGGACCTCATAATAAAGGTTGCTTTCACAAGGGGCAATATAAAGTGACGTTCCATTGCACTAAGAGCTTGCACATCCAAAAGTAAAAAGTGCATGACAACCCACGCTTCCCGCTGCGAAGGGCCTATCATTTACTTTATGAATTTAATTTTGGTTGGGGATCATTGCAGAAATCAAAAAAATTCTACGCATCACCAAGATCAATCTATGCAGAAAGTAGCAACAAGAGAGGGGAGTTCATCTTCATACCCTTGAAGATCACAAAGCGGAAGCATTACTAGAACGCGGTTGGTGTAGTCATACACGCGGCGATTCAGATCGCAGTCGATTCTGATCCAAGCGCCGAACAACGGCGCCTCCGTGTTCAACACATGTACAGCCCGGGACCGTATCCTCTTTCTTGATCTAGCAAGGGGGGAGGAGAGGTTGGGCAAGAGCTCCGGCAGCACGACGGCGTGGTGGTGGATCTTGCATTTTTCCGGCAGGGCTTCGACAAGTTCTACGGAGGAAGAGCAGGAGTTGGGAGGGGGGAGAGCTGCACCTGGGAAGGGGTGTGGCTGCCCTTCCACCCCTCCCACTATTTATAGGGGAAAGGGAGTGGGCGGCCGGCCCCCTCAGATCCCATCTGAGGGGGGCCGGAGGCCAGGGAGAGGGGGCTTGCCCCACAAGCCAAGAGGGGTGCCCCCTTAGGGTTTCCCCTCAGCGCTAGGCGCATGGGCCCTAGGGGGATGGCGCCCAGCCTACTTAGCGGCTGGTTCCCCTTCACATACAACCCATAGGGCCCTCCGGGGCTGGTGGACCCTCCCGATGGACCCCCGGAACCCCTTCGGTGGTCCTGGTATAATACCGGCAATCCCCCGAACACTTCCCATATATAAATCTTCACCTCCGGACCATTCTGGAACTCCTCGTGACGTCCAAGATCTCATCCGGGACTACAAACAGTATTCGGTAACCACATACAATTTCCCATAACACCTCTAGCGTCACCGAACCTTAAGTGTGTAGACCCTACGGGTTCGGGAACCATGCAGACATGACCGAGACATCTCTCCGGCAATAACCAACAGCGGGTTATGGATACCAATGTTGGCTCCTGCCGGTTCCACGATGACCTCATCGGATGAACCACGATGTCGGGGATTCAATCAATCCTGTATTCAATTCTATTTGTCTACATATATGATACTTGCCCAAGATTAGATCGTCGATATCCCTATACCTTGTTCAATCTCGTTTCCGGCAAGTCTCTGTACTCATTCCGTAACACATCATCCCGTGACCAACTCCTTATTCACATTGATCTCATTATGATGATGTCTTACCGAGTGGACCCAGAGATACCTCTCCGTCACACGGAGTGACAAATCACAATCTTGATTCGTACCAGCCCAACAGACACTTTCGGGGATACCCGTAGTGTACCTTTATAGCCACCCAGTTATGTTGTGATGTTTGGCACGCCCAAAGCACTCCCACGGTATCCGAGAGTTGCACAATCTCGTGGTCTAAGGAAATGACACTTGACATTAGAAAAGCTTAAGCAGACAAACTACACGATCTTGTGCTATACTTAGGATTGGGTCTTGTCCATCACATCATTCTCCTAATGATGTGATCCCGTTTATCAATTACATCCAATGTCCATGGCCATGAAATCGTGACCATCTATTGGTCAACGAGCTAGTCAACTAGAGGCTCACTAGGGACATATCGTGGTCTATGTATTCACACATGTATACGATTTTCAGATAATATAATTATAGCATGAACAATAGACAATTATCATGAACAAGGAAATATAATAATAACCATTTTATTATTTCCTCTATGGCATATTTCCAACAGTCTCCCACTTGCACTAGAGTCAATAATATAGTTAAATTGTGATGAATCGAACACCCATAGAGTTCTGGTGTTGATCATGTTTTGCTCGTGGAAAAGGTTTAGTCAACGGATTTGCGACATTTAGATCCGTGTGTACTTTACACATATCTATGTCTCCATCTTGAATATAACCACGAATGGAGTTGAAACGGCGCTTGATGTGGTTGGTCTTCTTGTGAAACCTGGGCTCCTTGGCAATGGTGATAGCTCCAATGTTGTCACAGAAGAGTCATCGGGCCCGACGCGTTTGGAATGACTCCTAGATCGGTGATGAACTCCTTCATCCAGACTCCTTCATGTGCTGCTTCGGAAGCAGCTATGTACTCCGCTTCACATGTAGATGCCGCCACGACGCTTTGCTTGCAACTGCACCATCTGACTGGCCCACCATTCAAAATATACACGTATCCGGTTTGTGACTTGGAGTCATTCGGATCTGTGTCGAAGCTAGCATCAGCATAACCCTTTACGACGAGCTCTTCGTCACCTCCATAAAAGAGAAACATATCCTTAGTCCCTTTCAGGTACTTCATGATGTTCTTGACCGTTGTCTAGTGTTCCTTTCCGGGATCACTTTGGTACCTCCCCACCAAGCTTATGGCAAGGTTCACATCAGCCCTGGTACACAGCATGGCATACAAAATAGAGCCTATGGCTGAAGCATAGGGGATGACAATCATCTTTTCTCTATCTTCTGCCGAGGTCGAGCATTGAGCTGTGCTCAATCTCACACCTTCCAATACAGGCAAGAACCCTTTCTTGGACTAATCCATATTGATCTTCAATATCTTTTCAAGGTCTGTGCTTTGTGGAAGACCAATGAGGCGTCTCGATCTATCTCTATGGATCTTGATGCCTAATATGTAAGCAGCTTCTCCAAGGTCCTTCATTGAAAAACACTTATTCAAGTAGACCTTTATGCTTTCCAAAAGTACTATATTATTTTCCATCAACAATATGTCATCCACATATAATATGAGAAATGCTACAGAGCTCCCACTCACTTTCTTGTAAATACAGGCTTCTCCATAAGTCTATATGAACCCAAACGCTTCGATCACTTCATCAAAATGAATGTTCCAACTCCGAGATGCTTGCACCAGCCCATAGATGGAGCGCTGGAGCTTGCATCCCTTATCAGCATTCTTAGGATCGACAAAACATTCCGGCTGCATCATATACAATTCTTCCTTAAGGAAACCGTTAAGGAATGCCATTTTGATGTCCATTTTCCAGATCTCATAATCATAGAACGCGGCAATTGCTAACATGATTCAGACGGACTTCAGCATCGCTACGGGAGAGAAAGTCTCATCATAGTCAATTTCTGGAACTTTTCAATAACCCTTAGCGACAAGCCGAGCCTTATAGATGGTCACATTTCCATCCGCGTCAGTCTTCTTCTTAAAGATCCACTTGTTTTCAATGGCTTGCCGACCATTGGTCAAGTCCACCAAAGACCATACTTTCTTATCATACATAGATCCTATCTCGGATTTCATGGCTTCAAGCCATCTATTGGAATCTAGGGCCACCATCGCTTCTTCATAGTCCGAAGGTTCACCGTTGTCTAGCAACATGTTTTCCAGGACAGGGTTGTTGTACCACTCTGGTGCGGAACGTGTCCTCATGGACCTACGAAGTTCAGTAGAAACTTGATCCGAAGTTTAATGATCATTATCATTAACTTCCTCTCTAGTTGGTGCAGACACCGCAGAAACATCTTCTTGTGATGCGCTACTTCCCGGTTCAAGAGGTGTTACAATCACCGAATCAAGTTCTACTTTCCTCCACTTACTTCTTTCGAGAGAAAATCTTTCTCCAGAAAGGATCCATTCTTGGCAACAAAGACCTTGCCTTCGGATCCGAGGTAGAAGGTATACCCAATAGTTTCCTTAGGGTATCCTATGAAGACGCATTTTTTCGATTTGGGTTCGAGCTTTTCAGGTTGAAGTTTCTTGACATAAGCATCACATCCCCAAACTTTTAGAAACGAAAACTTAGGTCTCTTCCCAAACCATAATTCATACGGTGTCGTCTCAACGGATTTAGACGGTGCTCTATTTAAAGTGAACGAGGCAGTCTCTAAAGCATAACCGCAAAATGATAGCGGTAACTCGGTAAGAGGCATCATAGATCGCACCATATCCAAGAGAGTGTGATTACGACATTTGGACACACCATTACGCTGAGGTGTTCTAGGCGGCGTTAGTCATGAAACAATTCCACATTTCCTTAGGTGTGTACCAAACTCGTGACCCAAATATTCTCCTCCATGAACTGATCGTAAGAACTTTATTTTTCCTATCACGTTGATTCTCTACCTCATTCTGAAATTCCTTAAACTTTTCAAGGGTCTCAGACTTGTGTTTCATTAGGTATACATACCCATATCTACTTAAGTCATTAGTGAGGGTGAGAACATAACGATAGCCACCACGAGCCTCAACGCTCATCGGACCGCACACATCAGTATGTATGATTTCCAACAAGTTAGTTGCTCGCTCCATTGTTCTGGGGAACGGAGTCTTGGTCATTTTGCCCATAAGGCATGGTTCACACGTGTCAAATGATTCATAATCAAGAGACTCCGAAAGTCAATCTGCCTGGAGTTTCTTCATGCGTTTGACACAGATATGACCAAAGTGGAAGTGCCACAAGTATGTGGCACTATCATTATCAACCTTACATCTTTTGGTATTCACACTATGAATATGTGTAACATCATGTTCCAGATTCAACAAAAATAAACCATTGACCAGCGGGGCATGACCATAAAACATATCTCTCATATAAATAGAACAACCATTATTCTCGGATTTAAATGAGTATCCCTCTCGCATTAAATGAGATCCAGATACAATGTTCATGGTCAAAGCTGGCACTAAATAACAATTATTGAGGTTTAAAACTAATCCTGAAGGTAGATGTAGAAGTAGCGTGCCGACGGCGATCACATCGACCTTGGAACCATTCTCGACGCGCATCGTCACCTCGTCCTTCGCCAGTCTCCCCTTATTCTGTAGCTCCTGCTTAGTGTTATAAATGTGAGCAACTGCACCGGCATCAAATACCCAGGAGCTACTATGAGCGCTGGTAAGGTACACATCAATAACATGTATATCATATATACCTTTGACGTTACCGACCTTCTTTTCCGCTAAGTACTTGGGGCAGTTCCGCTTCTAGTGACATGTTCCCTTGCAATAAAAGCACTTAGTCTCAGGCTTGGGTCCATTCTTTGGCTTCTTCCCGGCAACTGGCTTACCGGGCGCGGCAACTCCTTTGCCGTCCTTCTTGAAGTTATTTTTACCCTTGCCTTTCTTGAACTTAGTGGTCTTATTCACCATCAATACTTGATGTTCCTTTTTGATCTCCACCTCCGCTGATTTCAGCATTGAATACAACTTAGGAATGAACTTATTCATCCCTTGCATATTGTAGTTCATCACAATGCTCTTGTATCTAGGTGGGAGCGACTGGAGGATTCTGTCAATGAGCGAGTCATCCGGCAGGTTAACTCCCAGCTCAGACAAGAGGTTGTGCAACCCAGACATTTTGAGTATATGCTCGCTGATAGAACTGTTTTCCTCCATCTTACAACTATAGAACTTGTTGGAGACTTCATATCTCTCGACCTGGCATGAGCTTGGAAAACCATTTTCAGCTCTTGGAAGATATCATATGCTCTGTATTTCTCAAAACGCTTTTGGAGCCCCGATTCTAAGTTGTAAAGCATGCCGCACTGAACCAGGGAGTAATCATCACTACGCGACTGCCAGGCGTTCATAACGTCTTGTGTTGCCTGGGAAAATGGGTGCGTCACCTAGCGGTGCTTCAAGGACACATGCTTTCTTGGCAGCTATGAGGATGACCCTCAAGTTACGGACCCAGTCCGTATAGTTGCTACCATCGTCTTTCAACTTGGTCTTCTCAAGGAACACGTTGAAGTTTAGGGCAACATTAGCATGGGCCATTTGATCTACAAGACATATTGTAAAGATATTTAGACTATGTTCATGACAATTAAGTTCATCTAATCAAATTATTTAATTGACTCCCACTCAGATAGACATCTCTTTAGTCATCTAAGTGATACATGATCCAAATCGACTAGGCCGTGTCCGATCATCACATGAGACGGAGTAGTCATCAACGGAGAACATCTCCATGTTGATCGTATATGACTCATGTTTGACCTTTCGGTCTCCGTGTTCTGAGGCCATGTCTGTACATGCTAGGCTCGTGAAGTCAACCTAAGTGTATTGCGTGTGTAAATCTGGCTTACACCCATTGTATGCGAATGTTAGAGCCTATCACACCCGATCATCACATGGTGCTTCGAAAAAACGAACCTTAGCAATGGTGCACAGTTAGGGGGAATACAATTCTTAAAATTTTAGTGAGAGATCATCTTATTTAAGCTACCATAGTTCTAAGCAAATAAGATGTAAAACATGATAAACATCACATGCAATCAAATAGCGACATGATATGGCCAATATCATTTTGCTCCTTTTGATCTCCATGTTTGGGGTGCCATGATCATCATCGTCACCAGCATGACACCATGATCTCTATCATCATGATCTCCATCATCGTGTCTTCATGAAGTTGTGTCGCCAACTGTTACTTCTACTACTATGGCTAACGGTTATGTGGGGACCCCGACTTAGAAGTCGAGATCACCGAATGCACGTGTACAGTGATCCCAGAGATCAATGCTCACTGAACACACAGAAGCTGAAATAACAAGAATCTTACATCCAAACAAATAGTCTTACACGAACTAAGGCCATTATGGCCAAGTCTTACATAGATAGAGCCTCACGGGCTGAATAGCAAATAACTCAAGTAGCGGAAGTCTTCTATAAACGGGTAGAACCCAAGCCATCTGCCTTAACCCTACAGGCATTCTGACTGGGATAGCGTCCTAGTTCGCATGTTCGTCTCCAAAGAACTCTTCCTCATAATCCTGTTCTTCCATGCCTGGCCAATTAAATAACCAGTGGCAAGCCAATGAGTACTTTGAATGTACTCTCAAGCAACCCATGATGTGGTTCACAATAACAGTGCATTTGAATAACAATGATCAATCTAGCATGGCTAGAACAAATATCCTTCCCTCAAGTTAATGCATCAATAAACTCGCGTAACCTCGAAGACAGGTTACCGATATCAACATGAATATGATTCATCTCATCGAGTCAAGTCACCACCTTGACTCACATACACACGCATGGTTTCACAAACATTGGACGTAGCCCAAGAGCGGTTACCCAACTTTCCATGACCGTGGACACGGCTATTCGAATAGTTTGACACTCTGCAGAGGTTGCACACTTTACCCACAAGATCCGGGGAACTTCCGTGTCATCCACGACCCGCGGTACCTCAAGTACCCGGGGTAAGCACCCGGTCATTATCTTTCCTTAGACGACACTAACATAGAGTCCACTCGTTGGCACACGGCCCTCGGGTACAAACAATAGATCACGGGACTTGCCAAAATTTCAATGTTCACGCGTACCCGAAGGGACCAACGGTGTGTCCGGTGCCCTGTGAAAACAGTCATGGTCGTCTATCCGAGCACGACCCCGTCCCGGGAAAGACCTTAAGTCTTCCCGTCACTAGTAATGCGGGCACCATGCTAGTATCGACCTAAGTAATCAATAAAGCCCCGTCCCATAAGGGGTAGTGTGGTTGCACATGTATGGTTGGAATAACGGTCGCAACTTCAACCAATCCGTTTGAAAAACACACACACTTGCCTTGGCACACCACTTCGTCATCAAGTGGTCACCCAACTCATCATCATCATCTCCCTCGGGCATAAATGGCACCCGACGGGGTTTTATGCAAAGACTTCAACCATGAAGGTTCATGCCACTCATGCATCACTAATCATAACCACTAACCATATGCATGTCATCTAGCACATAGCAAGATCAAGATCGTGTCATGCATCATATAAGCATCATGACCACCTATTGTATGTCACCTAGCATATAGCAAGATCAACAATAAAGCATGCATCATGTGGTGGTTCATCTAGGTTACCATCGTAACCCTAATCATCATGCATCGGAAACAAACGGGTTCCGAAGAACAAGTGTATCATGGTCAAAGGGCTGCTTGCCTGGATTGGCTTGGTCTTCAAAGTCTTCAAATCCTTCTCCTTCTTCTTCCACAGCAACTTCGTCAAATACGGGATCTATACGTCGCATAATAACCACGGGAAAATAAGAATACAAACAAAACAGAAAAATCAAAGTGCTCAGAAAAATGTCAACTCATTTTTGTAAAATACTACAGGGATTTCTAAGATGGGGAAAAAATCTTAGTTGGAGTTTTTGGAGTTACAGAATGGAATAGATTGATTTTTGAACAGGAGTATTACTGCCCAAATTTGAATTTAAATTTGAACAGTACAGAAAAGTTTCATGGATTTGAATGAAAGTAGTACCATTAAATAGGTTGGAATATTACAAGATTTTAGGAGTTGGAATTATTTAATTTGGATCAATATTCTTTTCTGCATAAATGTTTAAAACATCAACAGAAAAGAAAAAGAAAAAGGGTCCTGTGCACTGGGCCAGAGAAGGCCACAGTGCACGGCCCAGACGGACTGGCCCAGCCGCACGGGAGCCAGCGCGCGCACGTCAGGTTTTCAAACCTGACGGGCGGGGCCCGTGGGTCAGCGGCACAGAGGAGGGGGAGAGAGGTGGGGGGATGACAGGCGGGGCCCTCCTGTCATCTCTAACCCCACGACCACGGCGGCGGCGAGCTCACCGGCAAGGATTCCGGCCACGGCGACGGCAACGGAGGCCAGGGACATGACCAGCGTCGTGTTGCGGTTGCAGTGGTGGTAGGGCGGCACGGCGGGGAGGCCTGGTTCACCGGCGGCGAGGTGGGGCGGCGGAAGCTCGTCGGAGGGTGGTGGTTGCGGCTGTTTCCGGCTGCCACAGAGAGAGGAAACAGGGGGAAATGATCAGTGAGGTGCGGCGGTTCCGAAACGGGTGGAAGGAGAGGCAGGGGAGGCCCGTACCTCGAGATCACCGGCGGCCCGACGCGGCGGAGCTCCGGTCGATCCCGAGCACTGGGGCGTCCTGGGGTTGAACTGGAGGTGCTGGGGGATCAGTGGAGTGGTGTGAGGCTTGTGATGGTGTTGGAGAAGCTCGGGAGGGCCTATTTATAGGGGCTCAATGGAGACCCGCGGTCCAGTGCGCCGGTGAGCTCCGGCTCGAGGCTACAGTGCACGGGAGGCCAGCGGAGTGAGTCCGTGGAGTTCCTGGACGAGCTCCACGTCCAGTACAGGTGAGAGGAGGAGCGGGGGAGCGTCAGAGGCGCGCGCGCGTGTGAAGCAGAAGAATGGCCGAAGCGGGCGGCCGGTGCGCGTGCGACGACGTTCACTGGAGGGCGCAGGAGGAGGGGGGACAGTGCCGGGGAGGCCGCGGACGTCGAGGTGCCTCGACTGGCGCGAGGGGGAGGCCCGAGGCTGCCGGGGATCGGCGATTGGCCGGAGCCAGCGTGCGGAGGGCACTGTTTGCGCGCTGCAGAGCATGCGTATTGCTGGCATCAGCGTGCTCTCGCCGGTTTGGTCCGATCCAGCGTGTCCAACAGTGTCTAGCACGTTGTAGGAGGAGTAAAGAAAGGGCCTGAGGCCTTGGATGCCCTAGGGATGCAGAGAGAGAGTGAGAGTGTTGGTAAAATGGTGGAAACCTGCTGTACAGCAAGGTAAAACTGGGGTTTCACCCTTCAATCATGGAGCTGAGGTGCTGGGGGAGTTACTGGAGGTAGCTGGTAACTCAATGAGCCTGTGGTAAGAAGTTGAGGCCATGGAGAAAAGAAAAAGTGATCAAGTTGGAGGTTTTAGCATTTCTGCAGAAGGTGTTTGATCAGTGTTTGATCAAGTAAATGAAGTCCACTTGACATGGCATTTGACAGGGTTGAAAGACATGAGAAAATAGGGTGCTTCACCAAATTTGGGCTCATTTGAAGAAACTAGCCAATGTAACTTTGGTGAACCATAGAAATCAACAGAAATAGTTTCATCTTGATTGAGTCAAGCTAATCATCTCCCCTTGATGCACCACTTGGTGTAGCATCATCATTTGGGGTATTGATCATGCCCACAAAGTTTGAAGCTCCAGATAAAAAGTTGGTAATGTAAAGTTGTTCAAATTTGCATTTGAACAGAAAGGGTTTTGAGGTGATCTGATCAAGTTGCTCTATTCAAATTCTTGTGCCATTTGGTCTAGGTGCCTTATTAGGCCATTCTAGCATGTGCACCAAGTTTGAGAGCATTTGGACAAGTTTGGCAATGTAAAGTTGCTCAAACTTCAAATACGGACAGAATGGTTATGAAGGGGTTTGAGGAGGTTTTCTTGCTTCCCAAGGCGTGGGACTTGGCAAGATCATCAAATATGTCATATATGACATGATAGAATTTCCCTGGAATTTTTGGAGAAAGTTTTCTTTGCAAATATTTCAAAAGCTTGAAATATCCAGAAAGGGTTTTAGAGGGTTTAGCCCATTTTTTTGAACATGACCAAGTGTTGAAACTCTTATATATGGACAATATATGTCCTCTGAGTCTCTCTGAATTTTGGCAATTATTTTTGAAACAGTTAAATAATTTTCCCCTATTAAAGACCATTTCGGGCCTTAAGAAAAATCTTTTAAATATAATAGGAAAATAACTTTTAAAATTATACCTTTGTGGTTTCTGGGAGTCCTATGACTACTAGGTCTCAAATAAACCTTTTGAAATAATTTTCTCACCCTAAATCAAGTACTTGCAGTGCAAATCTCAATTCAGGGGTTTTTGGAAAACTAAATTTATAAAATACTTTTTGGCCAAATTAATTTTGTAAGGAAATACTATACTGTTATATAACACTTGGCATGATCATTGGGCAGAAGTTTTGGGTAAGGAGATGAAATCTACAAGAGATCATAGTTGACTTTAATGAGCACAAGAAAAAGCACATGGAGAAAACTCAATTCCAAATAAAAGCCAAATGATGCTAAAAAAATTTGCTGGTCCAAATTTTTATGCTTCAAAGATACAAATAACATGTTACAAAATGCAGGGTGTGACAGGTTAGCAATAAAGTAAAGTAATTACATGGCGTTTACATTGACACACAGGTCATACAATAAATTAAGACATCTCTCCGACCAATAACCAACAGCGAGATCTGGATAACCATGTTGGCTCCTGCATTTTCCACGATGATCTCATCGAATGAACCGATGTCGGGAATTCAATCAATCCCGTATTCAATTTCCTTTGTTTTCAGGCCCAAGATGCGATTCTATCCCGATCACGTGACACTTACGTGATTGGGGCACAACCGCATTTCGGGCGCTTAGCAAGATGGATATCATTACATCGTACCATTACATACATACATGGGGGATACAACAATATATACAAGCCACATGAATACAACATCATCAATACAAGGCATCCGACTACGGATGCAAACATGAAAAACACACGACACCCATCTGCTATCCCAGGCTGCTGACCCGGAACCAAACCCAAGACCGAAGAAGAAGAAGGAGAAGAAAGAACTCCAACACAACGATCATCGCTCTCACGTCAAGACATCGGAAACCTGCACCTACAACTGTTGTTGTAGTATCTGTGAGCCACGAGGACTCAGCAATCCCATAACCATGGGTAATAAGACTATCAAAGCTTAATAGGTAGGAAGAGGTAAAGTGGCGAGGTTGCAGCAGCGGCTAAGCAATATGTATGGTGGCTAACTTACGAGTACAAGAATAAGATGAGCATCTACACAAACGGTCTCAAACTAATAATGATCGCTAAAGATCCCGAACTACCTACGAGTCAAACATAACCCCACCGTGTTCTCTTCTCAAAGTGAAAAGAGACAGTCACGGTTACTCACACAGTTGTGTGTTTTACTTCGGATCCTCTGTCAAGTTTTCTACAACCGGACATTAACAAATTCCAATCTGCCACATAACCGCGGGCACGGCTTTCGAAAGATCATAACCCTGCAGGGGTGTCCCAACTTAGCCCATCACAAGCTTTCACGATCAGCTGAAGTAATAATAATTATTACCTCTTATCTTTGGGAAATCCGATCAGGCTCGGTATCCCGGTGCACAAGATATTTCGACAATGGTAAAACAAGTCCAGCAAGACCTCCCGGCGTGCCGACACCCTGATAGTAGCCGCGCGTATCTTGGCTCAGGCCACGACCGGATTGGTGAGCCTACGGGAGCCAATCCTCGAGTTTCCCCGTGGTGGCCCCGCAGTCCCCCCATTTGGGACCAACACCATCAGCACTGGCCCCCCTGCTATGTAGAAAGAATACTCGGGGACGCGACCCCCTATGCAATTTAAATAATTAATTAAGTTGTTATTATGAGGCAAATTAAAACCAATGTTGGGCCTTGATGGAGGAGTTTTATTCAAAGACGAAGTGTCAAGGGGTCCCCATATACCCAACCGTGTAAGGAACGCAAAATCAGGGAACATAATGCCGGTTTATCGGCGCCTAAGGTGGCATGAGTGGAACAAAACACCGAGCAAAAGGCCAAGCCTTCTACCCATGCCCAGTATATAGGTGTGTTAAGATATATAAGATATATTGTGATATTCCCAAAGCATCAAGTTCCAACATGGAACAATCTTCATCTTCACCTGCAAGTAGCAACGCTATAAGAGGGGCTGAGCAAGCGGGTAACATAGCCAAACAATGGTTTTGCTAGGAAGGTTTCAAAGGTTAGAGGTATCATGGCAACAAGGAGAGGCTGACAATAAAGATGGGTAGCGCGACATCTAACGATAGCATTGAGACACTAAGCATGGCAATGATAGTAAAGGTATCCAAGGGTATGGTCATCTTGCATGAGATCCCGCAAGGAAGAAGAACGGATACATGAAGAAGACGAAGAGGACGCCTGGAAGACGAACCACGTGCAGACGAACGAATCCTCACGATCGCAACGGAACAAGCACTAACGAGAAGAAGCAAGCAATACGGTAAACACACAACACAAGAACATGACAATATGCTCAACCAAGTAGGATGCAAGACAAGTCCATATATGATGCAAAACATGGCAAGGCAGGAAGCACAGAAAAACAACACAAGAACATGACAATATGCTCAAGCAAGTATGATGCAAGACAAGTCTATATATGATGCAAAACATGGCAAGGCAGGAAGCACAGAAAAACAACACAAGAACATGACAATATGCTAAAGCAAGTATGATGCAAGACAAGTCTATATATGATGCAATACATGGCTAGGTAGGAAGCACAGAAAAACAACACAAGAACATGACAATATGCTCAAGCAAGTATGATGCAAGAGAAGTCTATATATGATGCAATACATGGCAAGGTAGGAAGCACAGAAAAACAACACAAGCAACAAGTTTAAATGAGGCCGGAAACTACATATAACAAATCCGGTAAGTCCTCATAAGCATAGTTTGAAATTAGTCCAGATCTGAAAAAACCTTAAGTTAATGTGGTTAAACGGCAGGTTAACATGCACCATGAAGATCTACACGAAATTCTAGTCAAGTTTCATATAAAGTTTGTTTAATTCGGAGCTACGGCCAAGAAGATATGAGCAAAACAAGACAAACAAAGCGACGGTGCAAGATTCACCCAAACATCAAGCAAACTCACTCCAAACATGAAAACAATATGATATTATGATTCTAAATGCAAAATCACACAAGTTTCATATAGGGCACAATCAAAACGGAGCAACGGGCTAAAAGATACATATGAAACAAGATATAACAACAAGCTGAAGTTAACCGCCACATAGCAATTTTGGAGCAATGTAAATATATGCTACAGCACTCAAACATGATAACAAGAAGCATTGATGTGAAGTAGACATGTTACTCTACAAGCATGAACTTAGAACACACCCAAAATGTTGCTGGAACACATTTAAACTTAGCCAAAATCTGGGAAGGCAAAAACATCATCACGATGCTGCCTTCGGAGGCACAAAACAACATGATATTTACTCAAATAAGAACATAAAGAGCATGGACATGTAGTAGACATATCCTACAGCAAACAACTCTATTGGTGCAACTCCATAGGAGGCATGGATCAATAGCAACAAGCTACACCAAATTGAACATGCTGTTAAGAACCTGACAGTTATATTTTATAGCAACTTGAGAGCAAGAAATAGATAAGCTACAGCAGGTCATATGAGCAAGTAAGGGCATGAATGGATAGACAATAACATGGACATCAAGACATGATCATTGGCCACTCCAAAACAATCATGGATTTGAGTAGGGCATCAAGCAAACATAGCATCAGGTTATAACAGATTCCAGACTTAGCAGTTTTTTCACTAAGTATAAAACAGCAATAACAACATGGCATGTTTACAAGCATGTTTAAGTCCACACAAGGCATATCCTGGAAAGTTAAATGCACCACAGCAAAGACCATATTATGGTGCTTCTAAAACATCTAAACATGTGGCACGAAGACAAACACATCAATAGCAAAGGGCAATTGAAATCAGCATCTCGTAACAAGTTTCAGCTCTTAACAGCCAAATGCACTTTTGTAACAGAGATTAACATGGCAATATGGACTCAAACAAGCATGCTACAGCAACCATCATGTAGTACACTTCACAAGGAACATTTTGACATATCATATGCATCATTTGGATAAACATGCACCAAGTTATCATATGTCAAACATGGCAACAAAATAACAAGTAGCAGCAATTTATAACAAGTAGCACTCTTGCAACAGAGATTAGTGCATCTACATGAACTCAAATGAGCATGACACAATGGAACAAAGTGTAGAGCGCATCACCACTATCATTTTGACATATTATTTGCACAATTTGGATAAGCACACAAAAAGTTATCACTATGCAAACTTACACATATAATAAGCATTTTTAGGGACTTGGCAGATTTTAGACTTAGGGAGAAAAAAAACAGGCCGAAACTTGGCAGGCCGGCCCAACATGAGGAAAAAACGAAACAAACAGAAAAAAAGGAAGGCACTAGGGGGGGGGGCTCACCATGGGCCTGGCCCATGCGGTGGAGAGGGGGGCGGAATGGGGAGATGGGCCCTGGCCCAGGCGGTGGAGATGCTGGCCCAGCGGGCGCTGGCGTCGTCATCGTCCTCCGTCTCGACCTCCTGTCGAGGCAGAGGACTTGGCGGCGGCTGTAGGCACCGGCGGCGAGCATCTTGGCCTGCGGGAAGAGGGGGCAAGGCCGGCGACTAGGAAAACAGAAGGATCCGAGGTCGGGCACCTCAGATCCGTTGTTCGCGCGGTGAACGGAGGCCGGATCGGGCGGTGGTCAACTCCGGCGGCGAGATCGGGGCAGAGCACGGCAGCGCTACGGGAGTTCGGGGTGTGCAGGCGGGCGCGAAGACTCGGGCTCGTCCGGGTGGCTGCGGATCGCGGCGGTGGAGGTGCGGGATCCGGCGGGGATCGATTGGAGGCGAGGGCGCGGGGTGGCGTGGGCTCGCACAGCGGAGGCGACGTCTCGGGCCTGCGCGGGCCCCGGATGGGCTCCGCGGGCCAGCGACGATGTGGGGCGCGGGAACGACGTGGCAGCGCCGGATTGGCTGCGGGGCGGTGGCTAGACATGTCTGGATGGGGAAGAAGTGTCCGTTGGTGCTAGAGGAGCGGGGCTAGGGTTCATCTGCGAGGAATTTCGGGAGGAGCCACATATTTATAGGTAGAGGGAGCTAGGAGTGTCCAAACGAGGAGCCGTTCGCGGCCACGCGATCGTGATCGAACGGCCAAGAACATGGAGGGGTTAGAATGGGCTAGGTGGGCTGTGTGAAAGGGGTGCTGGGCCAAAAGAGAAGAGGCTTCTGACGGTTAACACGGTTAACCGTTGGGCTATCAAACGAGCTCCGAATGCGACGAAACTTGACAGGCGGTCTACCTATGCTATAATAAGACCACACGCCAAGTTTCAACCCATTCCAGAAAAAAATTCGGCCACTCACAAAATAAATATCCGGAGGCAGCGCAGGCGCGTGTGAGTGTGTCTGGGCTTAGAACGGACAACGGAGAGGACTTGCGGACTCGGACGGATGCAAGTTTTGAAAACATGCTGACGCAACACACATGATGACATGGCAAGATGCAACACGCAAGCAGATGACAAGGCAACGACGACGAATAACTGGCTGACACCTGGCGCACCGGTCTCGGGGTGTCACAACACTCCCCTACTAACAAGAGATCTCGTCCCGAGATCTTAGGAACGAGACGGAAGGGAAAAGGAAGAACACAAGTTCTTCGAGGACAAAAGAGTGAAAGAAAAGAACCTTGAGAGGATGAACAACTTCGAAAGAAAGAATATAATGGAGTTGAACGAGAAAGCGAAACTCCATTACAAAAGAGGAACAAGAAACACATGAGAACCAATTAGGTTGGAAGGCATGAAACACGAGCTGAAGGAACAAGAATACATTGAAAGCCACTCCGGTTAAAAGAGATAGAAAAGAATTTGAACGAAGGAATTCGGGCAGCACTCCGGCTGAAACTGAAAGAAATAGCACACCGGTTGACATGAATGGAATAGGACAAGAACTTGGAAAGATGGAATAAAAACATGACGAAATGAACAAGACAATGCCTCCGGAATAATGGAATTAAACGAATGGAGAAGAAGATGACAACTTCCATCACGAATGAATTTGAAAGAGCATCCTTAGGAGAAAGACTTGAACGGAGTTGTTGAGAAAATCAACAACAAAAGAATAAGCTTGATGTGGACTTATTAAAAACATCTCAAAACTTGAGGTGAATTATACCGCAACCAAAATATTGATGAGCTCAGAAGAGCGAAGAATGCAAAACTCTACTTCAAAAGAATCCGGAGAATTATTTGCACTCCGAGGGCAAGAAGGATAAAACTTGAGCTGCTCCAGAAGAATTAGCTGAACGTTTGAAGAATGAATTAAATGATGGAGAACCACCATGAAGAACTCCGGTAAAATGTGAGGATGATGATATAGAAATGACGGGCGAAAAGAATAGGATTAAAGCCTTGCGATGACTAGTCGGGTTTCCGACGAGAAGGTCCAGAAAGAACTATGGACTCTGGAAAGAAAAGAATAAAACACTTGGGATTAGGATTTATTCATCAAGAATAAACTCCGAAGGAAGGGATTAAATCAACTTGATGAAAAGAATAAGAATTATGGCATGCTTATCCTCCACCAATTAAATTGATGTGAAGTAATGGATTGCATATCACTTATTCGCGTTGAAAAAGATTAAAGAGGGATATAGCACAAAACTTGAGAAAGTGTTCATGAAACACCGGTAGGATTGGAATAAAATGAATGGATTGATATGATAACACCGGAAAGAACTCTTGAGCGAACCATCGGGAAGAATTAAAATCGAATGATGAAAGAGAAAGACCACCATAAGGAATTGAAATTCAGTGAATACAAGAGAATGGATCACCGGAAAAAAATAAAGCACTTGAGGAGAATTAAGATACCAGAGAACAAAAAGATTGTGAACTGATTTAAAGAATGCTTGAAGGAAGCACCGGACGAAAGTGAGACGAACGAAGAGGCATCAATGAGGAATATTTGGAGGACGAAGTTGAAAACTGAGAACGAATAAATCTTCTGAAATGATGGCCTTCGAAGGAACACAATGAAAAAGAATTGATGAAAAGCTCCGGAAGAATGAAAAGTGAACGGTTGAACCAACGATGAAAAGAATTAAAGCGATCTTGAAGAAGGCATATGACTGATGGAATCCATACTTACATCACACTTGAAATAATTTCGGAACACTCCGGGAAATTAGAAGAGTCAGGTAAGATCCTGGGAAAAGACCTATGGGTTATGAGCCCACTGAAGAGAAAAACACCGTTGAGAATTGATTGACAAATAGGAGATAATGCACCGGAAATGATTCAAGGACTTGAATGAGGTGTCAACCTCGAATAAATTGGAATACAGACGAATCTGAAATGCCTGCAGAACTCCGGATAATTAAATGACGAGAGTTAATGAGCAAGGGGAATATCTGAGCCGATGAAAAAGAATATGAGCAACACCGAATACTTGAGTTGAATCTGGGAAGGCAAAAATATCATCACGATGCTTCCTTCGGAGGCACAAAACGACATGATATTAACTCTAATAAGAACATAACGAGCATGGACATGTAGTAGACATATCCTACAGCAAACAACTCCATTGGAGCAACTCCATAGGAGGCATGGATCAATAGCAACAAGCTACACCAAATTGAACATGCTGTTAAAAACCTGACGGTTATATTTTATAGCAACTTGAGAGCAAGAAATAAATAAGCTACAGCAGGTCATATGAGCAAGTAAGGGCATGAATGGATAGACAATAACATGGATAACAAGACATGATCATTGGCCACTCCAAAACAATCATGGATTTGAGTAGGGCATCAAGCAAACATAGCATCAGGTTATAACAGATTCCAGACTTAGCAGTTTTTTCACTAAGTATAAAACAACAATAATAACATGGCATGTTTACAATCATGTTTAAGTCCACACGAGGCATATCATGGAAATTTAAATGCACCACAGCAAAGACCATATTATGGTGCTTCTAAAACATCTAAACATGTGGCACGAAGACAAACACATCAATAGCAAACGGCAATTGAAATCAGCATCTCGTAACAAGTTTCAGCTCTTAACAGCCAAATGCACTTTTGCAACAGAGATTAACATGGCAATATGGACTCAAACAAGCATGCTACAGCAACCATCATGTAGTACACTTCACAAGGAACATTTTGACATATCATATGCATCATTTGGATAAACATGCACCAAGTTATCATATCTCAAACATGGCAACAAAATAACAAGTAGCAGCAGTTTATAACAAGTAGCACTCTTGCAACAAAGATTAGTGCATCTAGATGAACTCAAATGGGCATTACACAATGGAACAAAGTGTAGAGCACATCACCACGATCATTTTGACATATTATTTGCATAATTTGGATAAGCACACAAAAAGTTATCAGTATGCAAACATGCACATATAGTAAGCATTTTTAGGGAATTAGCAGATTTTAGACTTAGGGAGAAAAAAAACAACAACAGGCCGAGACTTGGCAGGCCGGCCCAACATGAGGAAAAAAACAAAACAAACAGAAAAAAGGAAGGCGCTGGGGGGGGGCTCACCATGGGCCTGGCCCATGCGGTGGAGAGGGAGGCCAGATGGGGAGATGGGACCTGGCCCAGGCGGTGGAGAAGCTGGCCCAGCGGGCGCTGGCGTCGTCATCGTCCTCCGTCTCGACCTCCTGTCGAGGCAGAGGACTTGGCGGCGGCTGTAGGCACCGGCGGCGAGCAGCTAGGCCTACGGGAAGAGGGGGCAAGACCGGCGACTAGGAAAACGGACGGATCCGAGGTCGGGCACCTCAGATCCGTTGGTCGCATGGTGAACGGAGGCCGGATCGGGCGGCGGTCAACTCCGGTGGCGCCATGGAAGCTTCCTGCTCCGGCGGCGGGATCGGGGCAGAGCACGGCGGCGCTGCGGGAGTTCGGGGCGTGCAGGCGGGCGCGAAGACTCGGGCTCGTCCGGGCGGCTGCGGACCGCGGCGGCGGAGGTGCGGGATCCGGCGGGGATCGATGGGAGGCGAGGGTGCGCGGTGGCGCTGGCTCGCGCAGCGGAGGCAGCGTCTCGGGCCCGCGCGGGCCCCCAATGGGCTCCACGGGCCGGCGGCGATGTGGGGCGCGGGAACGACGTGGCAGTGCCGGATTGGCTGCGGAGCGGCGGGTGGACATGTCCAGATGGGGAAGAAGTGTCCGGCGGCGCTAGAGGAGCGGCGCTAGGGTTCATCTGCGAGGAATTTCGGGAGGAGCCACATATTTATAGGTAGAGGGAGCTAGAAGTGTCCAAATGAGGAGCCGTTCACGGTCACGCGATCGTGATCGAACGACCAAGAACATGGAGGGGTTAGAATGGGCTAGGTGGGCTGTGTGAATGGGGTGCTGGGCCAAAAGAGAAGAGGCTTCTGGCGGTTAACACGGTTAACCGTTGGGCTATCAAACGAGCTCCGAATGCGACGAAACTTGACAGGCGGTCTACCTATGCTATAATAAGACCACACGCCAAGTTTCAACCCATTCCGAGAACATTTTTCGGCCACTCACAAAATAAATATCCGGAGGCACCGCGGGCGCCTGTGAGTGTGTCTGGGCTCAGAACGGACAACGGAGAGGACGGGCGGACTCGGACGGATGCTAGTTTTGAAAACATGCTGATGCAACACACATGATGACATGGCAAGATGCAACACGCAAGAAGATGACAAGGCAACGACGACGAATAACTGGCTGACACCTGGCGCACTGGTCTCGGGGTGTCACATTTATCTTCCGGTATGATACTTGCACGAGATTCGATCGTCGGTATCCCTATATCTTCATTAACGGCAAATCTCTTTACTCGTTCCATAACACATCATTTCATGACCAACTCCTTAGTCACATTGACCTCATTATGATGATGTCTTACTGAGTGGGCCCAGAGATACCTCTCCGTCACACGAAGTGACAAATCCCAGTCTCGATTCGTGCCAACCAAACAGACACTTTCGGGGATACCCGTAGTGTACCTTTATAGCCACCCAGTTACGTTGTGACGTTTGTCACACCCAAAGCACTCCTGTGGTATTCGGGAGTTGCACCATCTCATGGTCTAAGGAAATGGTAGTTGACATTAGAAAGGGCTTAGCAGACGAATTACACGATCTTGTGCTATGCATAGGATTGGGTCTTGTCCATCACATCATTCTCCTAATGATGTGATCCCATTTATCAATGACATCCAATGTCCATGGACATGAAATCGTGACCAACTATTGATCAACGAGCTAGTCAACTAGAGGCTCACTAGGGACATGTTGTGGTCTATGTATTCACACATGTATTACGATTTCCGGATAATACAATTATAGCATGAACAATAGACAATTATCATGAACAAGGAAATATAATAATAACCATTTTATTGTTGCCTCTAGGGCATATTTCCCACACTTTTATGCAAGAGTCAATAGTATGCTTTCTCATTCCAACCTCAATTATTCTTTAGTCAGAAAGCATCATGTGGTGGTGAATGATCTAAGCACATATGGCCATTCAAATATATTTGATCATGAATTATTATTATTGACAATTCTCTATATGATAAATGAGTTGGGAGGCGAAACATTAAGCCCCTATATTTCTCTGTGTTCAATGGATCCTATTTTTTCTAAAAATATGCTTTGAGTGGTAGCAATCATGCAAGACTATATGATAGTTGAGTATGTGGAATTTGCTAAATCAAATCTCTTACATAGACCCTTCCTAAAATAAGATGAATTGCAATTGTTTGATGACTAAGAACGTAGTTTGTTAGTTTCTAAGAAAGTTTATGGTCTATACTTTAACATGTGAATAGCTTGCTACTTGATCATGAGATGTTTTATGAGATGAGCTACTGTTTATGATATATATTGATGCTCGAAAAGGTTATTGAAATTATCAATTATCAAACTTATGAACTATTCTAGCATTCACACTTCATAAATTATTTCTTTTATCATTTACCTACTCAAGGACGAGCATGAATTAAGCTTGGGGATGCTGATACGTCTCCAACATATCTATAATTTATGAAGTTTGCATGCCATGTTTACAATAATTTTCTATGATTTGATTAGAACTAACTCGTACTGACGCTATTTTCAACAGAACTACCGTGGCGTCGTTTTTTGTGCAGAAATAAAAGTTCTCGGAATGGGCTGAAAATTTATGGTGATTTTTATGGACCAAAAGAGACCCCCGAGGCATAAGAGCTCGACCCGGAAGTGGACGAGGAATCCACAAGACCTATAGGCGGGCCCTACCCCCCCCCCCCCTCAGGAGGGTGCTTCGGGCTTGTGGGCGGGCACCCCCTTGACGTGTGACCGACGCCAAAAAATCTTACAAATACCCAAACCTACGAAAAGAACCCTGGATCGGAAGTTCCACCGCCGCAAGCCTCTGTAGCCACGAAAAATCAATCTAGGCCCTCTCCGGCACCCTATCGGAGGGGGACATCATCACCGGAGACCATGGATGCCAAGGACCAGAGGGAGAACCTCTTCCCATCTAGGGGGAGGCCATGGAGGAGGAATCACAAGGGGGAGACTCTCTCCCCCTCTCTCTCGATGGCGCCGGAGTGCCGCCAGGGGAACCATCGCCATGGTGATCGTCTTCATCAACATCACCATCATTATCACCTTCCTCATCTCTTTTGAGTTGTCAAGTCTCCCGCACCCCGATGTAATCATCTACTTGGACATGGTGCTTTATGCCACATATTATGATCCAATGATGTGTTGCCATTCTATGATGTTTTGAGTATATTTCTTTTGTCTTTTGGGTTAATTGATAATCTAGATTGGTTTGAGTTGTATGTTTTATTTTGGTGTTGTCCTATGGTGTCTTTCGTGCCATGCACACGTTAAGGATTCCCGATGTAGGGTGTTGCAAGATGTTCATGATTCGCTTATAGTGGGTTGCTAGAGTGACAAAAGCTTAAACTCGAGTAAGGGGGTTGTTGCGTATGGGATAAAGGGGGCTTGATACTTTAATGCTATGGTTGGGTTTTACCTTAATGATCTTTAGTAGTTGCGGATGCTTGGTAGAGTTCCAATCATAAGTGCATATGATCCAAGTAGATAAAGTATGTTAGCTTATGCATCTACCTCATATAAAATTGCAATAATAATTACCGATCTTGTTAACAATTGCCTAGGACAATTCCGCACACCGACCCATCATTATTCCACACTCGTTATTTGTAATATATTGTGATATATTCTAACTTTATGATAACAACACCTATTTTTACCTTTTAGTTCTCCGATATCATGCAAAGCTATCCTCTTCATAGTCACAACTGTCGGCGTCCTGGGAAACAGGGTACCAGAGGGGCGGCCTCAGCAAGGTGCTCCGGAGGGGTGGAGAACCCAAGGCCAAGCTTGCCTCAAGAGGAGGCAGTGATGTCAGTAGTGACGAACAGCGCCAGTGGGTACCAGTGTCCGCCAGCGGCACAGTTACCATTTCGGTGCAAAGGGGACAGCGGAGCCGTTGGTTCCCAAGGAGCGGGGCAACAGTTTCCCCTTTGGTGCAACGGGACCAAAGACCACAAGGACGCCAAGGAGGATGCCACCATCAAGCCCACCACCGTGTCACCGCCTGATCCTTTTGTAGGCGAAGACCACTTTTGTCAGGATAGGAACGTCCTGGTGTTCCCGCTCAGAAATGGCCGTCGTGGGATCCCTTCCCGCCTAAACATTTCGGGGGAATAGGACCCTGGCCGCCTATATAAGTAGCTAGGATCCCCGCTGTGAAGGGATCGATCAACTCATACGCTGAGCCACCACACAAGGAGCAAGAACACTTGCCTCCCGACCCTCCTGAGCTCGCCTCCTGAGCTCAAGAACCATTGTACTAGATCATATCCCAGCTCGCCCGAGTCTAATCCAGCAAAGCAGGAAGTAGGGTCTTACACCACGCGGTGGCCCGAACCTGGGTAATCTCTTGTGTGTTCTGTCTGTTGTTTTCTTGAATCCTTCCACCGAAACAAGAGCGAGATGCTAGGTAGGCGTGAGTGGGAGAGATCTTCGTTCACGCCCCTGTGTTCAAACTTATCGGGTTTTGCGGAGCCCTAAATCCGACATTTGGCACGCCAGGTAGGGGGTGTGTCAAAATCTCGCCTCTCCGACGACCTCGTCGCACTCTCGTCACCGACTCCGCTCCACAACCATGGTGGACACACGCCGAGCTCGCGCCGCCCGCCGCACTACGAATGTCGCTCAGATGGCGCCCGCGGGAAACGGCACACCGCTCCATCCCAACTCGCTGGTCGCCAATGCCTCCACCGACCTGGCTGTCCACGAGTAGAAGGACTCCTCGCTGGCACTGTCTGTGCGGCGGTATGGCCGCACGACAATGCCTTCACCCTCGCCGGCCGTGGCGTCGTCCTCGCTGGTCCGCCGCGGGCCGGTCTACCAGCCATCTGCGCTACTGATGGCGCGGGAGCTCTTGCACTACAGCCCAGCAGATGACCTCTACGACGAGTGGCTCCACTGCATCACCGAGCTCGTCAACGCCGCAGGGGAAGCACCCGCACCAACGCACTCTTCACGTCCTCCGTCGCCCCCGGCGGGGAACGAAGGCCACGGGGTCTCGGCCCCGCCTCCACTCCACCATGCCGGCCAGGAGGCTCGGCGTGAGGCCCCTCGACGTGAGAAACCCCGCAGAGCCCACGCGCGCGATGAGGAGAGCTGCCAGATGATTCTGCATCCTCATGTAGAGGCTCGCGGGCCCCCTGGCCCGCAGCGCCCAGACTGCGCGCCATAGGAGGTGGTGGCGCCAGCACCTCAAGAACCGGCACCACAGGCACACGGGGCGCCTGCGATCATGAGCGTGGTTGGGTGTCGCGCCCTAGCTGCTGAGCTACGGCGCCTCGTCTGGCCCGGCAAGTTCAAGCTGGACCTGCCTCCGTGCTATGACGGCACCACCGACCCCACGGAGTTCCTCCAACTCTACGAGCTCAGCATCAAGTTCTCTAACAGCACCGAGCAGGTCATGGCGAACTGGTTCCCCATGGCTTTGAAAGACGGCGCACACTCCTGGCTCCTGAACCTCCCCGTGGGATCCACCTACTCCTGGGAAGAGCTTTGCGAGCATTTCGTCGCCAACTTCCAAGGCACCCGCGACCGAGCCCCGGCAGCTGCTGACCTACACCGCGTGAGGCAGCAGCTGGGAGAAACCCAGCAAAAGTACATCCAACGCTTCAACACCATGCGCCTCCGGATCCCTAGGGTCGCAGACGAGGCCATCATCTCCGCGTTCTCCGATGGCATCCACGGCGTCAGGATGAGGGAAGAGCTTGCCATTCACGAGGGCCTATGCATAGCCCTTGAGATGTTCAAGCTCACGACAAAGTGCTCCAGGGCGGAGGAAGGCCGCCTCTCCCTCCAGGAGCTGCCTGAGGCAGAGGCGGACAACAAGAAGACCAAGGCCAAGGAATCAAAGCGCAAGGGACCCGCCGTGCTGGCTGTGCAGCCAGAAGTGAAGCGTGGCTGCGGCTACGATGACCTCCCCAGAGACTACCGACCATACTGCATCTTCCACAACGTCCACAGCCACAACACTAACGTCTGCCAGGAGCTCAGGGCAATGCGCGGCGGGCAGCGCCCTGAGCGCGACAACCGCGGCTACGGCCGTGGAGGAGGCCGAGGAGGAGGACGTTGGGTTGGCAGGAACTCGCGCCAAGGGTGGCGTGAGCAGCCTCGTGACGCCCCCTGGCGCGACCAACCTCGTGAGGGTCTCCCTCAGGGCAATGGAGGCCTGCCTCTGCTGCCACCGCCGCCAAGAAGGAACGACGATGACCGCCAGGGAGATGGGGCAGGGGGCTTCCAGGAGCCGTGTGCAGCTGCATGCATCTTGGGAGGAGCTCATGCCCCGACTTCCCATCGCGTCTTCAAGCAGTTTTCCCGTGAGGTGAACGCGGCGCTTCCTAGGCATGATGCCACGCGCAACCTTAGGTGGACCAAGAAAGTCATCGCCTTCAACCCTAAGGACCAGCTCCAGTGCACGGCGGCCCCAGGCGCCCTCCCGATGCTATGCACCCTGACCATCAGCAACGTCCTCGTGACCAAGACCCTCATCGACGGGGGAGCAGGACTCAACGTCCTTTCCGTCCAGACCTTCGAGACACTCCAGGTTCCCTACGATCAGCTCCACCTGACCAAGCCATTCTACGGGGTCACGGATGGCTCCACACTCCTGATGGGGCAGGTCCGCCTCCCCGTCACCTTTGGCGACCGCGACAACTACCACACAGAGCTCATCGACTTCGACGTCGCCAACATCCACCTCCCGTACAACGCCATCCTAGGGTATCCTCCCTTCGCCAAGTACATAGCGGCAACCCATCACAGCTACAACGTCCTCAAGATGCCCGGGAGCGGCAGAGTCATCATGATCGCCTCCGACGAGAAGGAAGCGGTGCGTTCCCTGGAGCGCGCCTACCAGACCGCGGCGGTCGAATGCTCCAATGAGGATGGGGCCGTCCTCGCCCTACAGACCTCCCCCAAGAAGAAGAAGAACCTACCCGTCAATGGACCTCAGGGCGCAAGGGCTCCCGACAGCCCGGCCTCAGGATTCGTGCCTACTGATCAGGCGCCCTCAACCCTCGCATAGGGAGGCACGCTCGGCGCCCCTATCGTGACGGGCTCGGAGGCTCTCCTCTGGAGTGTCTCCGGGCTGACCGGCGTCTCGAGGGAGGTGTTCGAGCACCACCTAGAAGCGTGTCTTGACGCGCATTTTTGTGAGCCCAGCGTGAGCCTTTCAGCACTGGGGGCTCAGGACTTCATCAACCAAGTTACCGAGGAACTTCAGTACGCAAGACTCATCCGTGGTGGGCGTAACCGCACAACCCCAAGTTCACCTGCTCGTAGTCCGAGCGACCGCTTCAGTGATTGCGTCGACATCGCGGGTCTCAACCAAGCCGCCTCTCAGGAGACCTTCTGGCCAACGGCGGTCGGCCGGGGGAGGGCCCTCCCCTGTAGCTACGTCCGCACACTCTTCAGCTTCCGCAACGCAACTGTCACGTTCCAGCGTCTCGCACAGCAGGCTTTGGGGGCTCGGTTAGCTCAGTGGCAGGCGGTCCGGACGGAGCGAGAACCGGACCCGCGCGACCACTGAGAGCCTCAAGTGCCCCTGGGCCCCAGGAACCCGACGATCCTCAGGAGCGACCCACGTGGCTCGTGTCTTCAGCTACCCCAACTCTCCTTCGACAAGTATCAGGTGACGCTTCAGGTATCCAATTGAGGGCGCCCTCGGGCTGCATCATCCTTGGACTGCTGGGGGTTGTTCCCCCGCAGTTATCTCCCTTTTTGCATGATCAAGGCAAGTTGTTTCTTTCCATTCACATTATCTACATGCTTGGCGTTATCACTGCCACTAAGGTCATGAGCCCTTGTGATCCCACTCGCGACCGCCCCATGATTAAGAACTGGCACGATGTTTGTGCTCGGGTCCATCCGTGCAGCGTCGATAAACCCAAGGGCTGAGCTCTGTCTCGCGAGCCATTCCCGTGATGTCACCTCTCATGGTCATTGGTGACTTGTTCTCGGATGGGCTAATCATGGATGGGTAAGTAGGGGGGCGTGGCAGGTGCCTCGCTCACGCGGGAACCGCATGCCGGTTGTTTTTCTTTTGGATCGTTGCATGAGAAGACTGGGCACGACGTCTGTGCTCGGGTCCGTCCCTGCAGCGTCGACAAATCCAGTGGCTGAGCTCTGTCTCGTGACGTCACCTCCTGGGGTCGCTGGTGCTGCGGCCTTCTCATGCGATACCCTCTAGAGATGCACTCGGCGCAGGTCGAGACAACACCTCTCTTTTCACATTTCGCAGAAGAAGACTCAGGCGCAACCCACCTCAGGGTAGGGTCTCGTGAGTGATGTGTAAGCTCACGAGAACTTCCTCAGAGTCGTTCAGCTCATCCTGAGGAGGGCCCATATACACCTTGGCTGTCCTACCGTGCAAGCCACGTGTCAGGACGGGGCTGTACACTAGTCGGAGTCTCTCCCGGTGGGAGGCTCCCTCCCACGGTTGAGTGGAAGTACCAAGCTCCGCGCTGGCAGATCCAACCGAGGAGCGGTTATGCCCATGAACCAGTGGAAGCACCAAGCTCCGCACTGGCTGCTACGACCGAGGCGCGGTTATGCCCACACTCCGCTCAAGTGTGGTAGGTCTATGCTCCGTGCTAGTTATAAACAACTGAGGGTGGCCCCTAGTGGTCACACGAACCTCAGGGAGATTTTCAACTCATGATGCTCACAGCTTCTCCTTGGATGGGTGTCGCGAGGGGGGCTAGGCACGGGGGCTATGATCAGGTCACGCCTGGCAGACGCCACCCTACCAGGTGCCCAGACACCTAGCCTTCTCATGCCCCCATCCTAGGAGAAGGCTCGTGGGCAAGGTATGGTGCTCGTTCTCCTTCATGAGAGCCATTCGTACATCAAGGGGGACTCCCGGGCATCGCGACCCAGGGGCCTAATTGACCACGTAGCCCCTCATCCCTTGAGTCTAGTTATGACGATAACCCTGGTCATCCGGAGGGCTCAATGGTGATCGAGGTATGCGCGGGGTTGGGCCATGCTGACGCAGAACAAAAATGGGATCGCTTAAACGTCAAGGGGGACCCTTGGGCATCGCGACCCAAGGGCGTCACTAGCCACGTAGCCCCTCATCCCTTGACTCTAGTTACTACGGTAACCCCGGTCATCTGGAGGGCTCAATGGCGGTCGAGGTATGCGCGGGGTTGGGCCCTGCCGATGCAAAGCACCTGAGCAAACATGAAAGGAAGAAAGCATGGAAATCATCTAGCTATTACACTAATGCCAAGTTTTTCAAATTCAAGCAAAGTTCTTACGCCTCCTCGAGGCACTCGCACGTCTCTCACTAAACAGGAACGGACTAGGCATCGCCGAGTGCAGCATCACCGGTCTTCTCTTCTTCGGCCGTGGTAGCAGTAGCCTGGAGGAACGCCTCCACCAGCGACGTGACCTTCACCCTCAGGGCCTCGGCAGTCGTGCTCTCCATGACTTCGGTGACGGGCCCGGACAGTGAGGCCAGGTCAAGGGTGGGGTCGTGAAGATTTAGGTGGCTACACACCTACGTCAGGACCAAGGTAAGCAGCGTGCGGCTCTCGACATCGGCTAACTGGCCAATTGCGGCCGCAACATCGCGCAGGGACTCAATGAGCGCAGCAAGGAGCCCGGCGGGGCCTTCCTCTAGGGCAGCCAGCGGTTCCTTGAACCCTTCCCCGTAGGCAGCATGCAGCGCCTTGCGGGCCTCAAGGTCAAAGGCGGCAAGGGCCTCGGGACTCACAACTGCCGAGGCCGCAAGGGCTTCCTCCTTGTCGCGAGCAGCTTGGGTCGCCCTGGCCTTCTCAACTTCAACCTTCAGCTTCTCTAGGGACGCGTGGTCGACAAGCTGCTCCTGTTGCAGCCGGGACGACTCAGTCTTCTGCGCCTCGAGCTCCTTCTCCAACCTCTCGAGCTCCAGGGCGCGCCCGATGCCCTCCTCGCGAAGGGCCCCCAGCTCGCTCTCTGCCTCAAGACAACGCTTTTCGAAGGACGCGGCGTCGGCTCTCGTAGCGTCACGAGGCAGCATGACCGCCGCAGCTTCCTCTCGACCCTTGGCAGCGACCGCCGAGGCCTGATCCCAGGAGGTCCGCGCAGACTCGTCTGCCGGGAGCCACCCGCGGATCAGCCCCAGGCGCCCTTCTGTCAGGTGGTCGTCGCCATCTTGCAGATCGGCGCGAAGACGACCCAGCGCGGCGGAGGTAGCCTCCAAAGCCTCAGGAACAGGCTACGCCGGCTGGCGCACGGGCACCGACAAGATCAACTGCTCGACCAGGGGCTCGAGGGCTCTGGCCTCCCTCGCCAGAGCAGCCGGAGCAGAAGCCAACTCTGCAACCTCGCCGCATGCTCGGTGGCCCGGTCGACCGAGGCACCCAGCACCGTGGCATCCTTCCCCGGGGTTGCATCGGTAGCCAGAGGAGCGGGGCGCATCACGGCGTGACCTCCCCCTTCACCTTCTTCATCACACCTCCCAGGCTGCTGCATCAGGGAGAGCGCATCAGGGACACGGCAACTAAGGATGAGTGAGAAGTCACACACTTATTCGTCGGAGGTGAGGCGCGCCCTTATCTTCACCAGCAGGTCCGCAGCAGCTCCTGGCGCCCTGGGCGTGCCGATAGCCCGGGCCTGGGCGAGGCGTGAGGCCACAGTCCTTGACACAGCCGCGGCTGCTGGCTTCGCTGGTACGGTACTCTTCGGCGGAGTCGCCACCTTGCTTCCCCCGGACGCAGCGCGTCCGGATCGGCGTGGAGTGGTCGCCTTGGACCGTCTGGCGGCAGCTGCGCCTGGCGTCATTGCTCCGGCGAATGCCTCGAAGGAGTCCCCCTCATCGTCCAGGGTATCCTCCGAGCCACCCTCATCGCTCTCGTCGTCAGCACCAGAACACACGTCGAACGTGGGCGGAGGGCCCATGGGCGCACCAAAACCCGACACTGCCTTCAACAGCTCGGCCTTGTCAGGACGGTTGTATAGCGGCAGGTAGACCCCGGGGAGATCCTCTGGAACCATCCCCAGGAGAGTCCTCGAGGTGATGTCCAGATCATCCTCGGCCAGCACCCCTGGGTGCAGCCGGAGCCTGTCGTCGTCGCCCATCAGCTCCCACATGGGCGCGCGAGTGAGCCTGCAGCGGAGCCAGACGCTGCCTCAAGAACTCCTTCACGATCTGGCCCCCTTCGAGACTTGAGCTTAGGTCGGCCTCAATCTTTGCCATGACAGGCCCGACAAGGGGGTTGGTGAGCTTCGTGTGGCTCCAGCCAGCGCGCTTCGCCGGACGGGCAGTAGGCAGCACCAGCAGAGGATGGACGCGCTGGGCATCCAGATAGACCCACCTCTTCCGATGGGACTCAATCTTCTTCCCGGCCGTCATCAGTTGACAGCCCTGGCGCTGGAAGATGAAGGAAACACAGCCCAAGCACGGGCCATCATCGTACCGGCGCATGGAGAAGAAGTGGCGGAAGAGGGCGACGGTCGGCCTCACCCCCACGAGCGCCTCACAGTAAAAGGCGAAGAGCGACAGAATGAAGATGGAGCGAGGCTGGATGTGGAGAGCGTGCACCTGGTAATGTTCCAGGATGGCATAGAAGAACTCGGAGAAGGGTGGCACGAGCCCCACCAAGATGCTATGCAGGAAGAATGGGTAGCATGACTTCGACAAGGTCCGCGCCATGGTGGATCCGGCCCAGATCCGCGTCGGGCCGTGCTCATTGTGGGTGCTCGACAAGAAAGGTTGGACCTCTGAGTAGTCCTCCTCCCTGGTAATGGAGGACTCCTCGAGTGCCGCATTGAGGGAAGAAGAAGATCCGGGCGCCGGCACGACATTCTTTTTCCTCTTCGCCATGGTTGAGGGAGGCGAAGGACACACGCGATTCAGGAAGCCAGGAGGCGTAAGGGGAAGAAATCTCAGCAGGAAGGAAAGAGAGCGATAACTCCCCCAGCGGAGAAGGCCCCCCCTTTGTAATGCCCCGGATGTAATACTTTCCCTTTTGGGTATATAATAAATCTCCGGCTTCATCTATTTCCATTTCGGGTTCTTTGTCTTTCGGGCTTTCGTCGTTTTGTTGTGTGAGTGTGTGGCATTCATTCATATCATGTAGTATTGTGCATTGCATTGCATCTGTGTTGTGGGTTGCATCCGGTTCCGTGTGTTTCTTCCCGTTGTCCGTTTCGTGTTCCGGAGCTCCCTCACGTGTCCGTGACGTCCCGTAGGCCTACTTTGTTGTTCGGGCGTTTTACATTACCGGTGTGCCGCGAGGTTGTTTTGTGTGTTGTTGTTTTGTTGTGTGCAACCCGCCTCTCAAATCTCGTCTCGTTTGGACTCCGTTGACTTTTCCATCCGTTGTCCGTGTGGGTCCGAAGTGCCCTTACTTCGTGTCCCGGAAATACCCCTACTGCTTTCTTTTATCTCCGTCTAGGCCTTTCAAGACTATCCCCGCGATCGGATCCGTCGGATCGCGATCGGAGGGCTCCTAGCGCCCCTAAATCTCCTCCTAACCCTAAAATTCTGCTACATATAGACCCCCCTTGTCTATTTGGGCATCCCCTTCTTCTTCCCCTTCTCCACTTTCTTTTTCTTTCTTTTTATCAGATCCAATCCCCAAATTATTTTTCTGGATCCCGAGAGGATCCCTGGGATCGAGCGCTTTCCCCAGTCGCCGGCTCCTTCGATCCCCTCGAGCACCGACCAGGCGAGGCGCCAGGTCAACGCTCCCGTCGCCAGGAGGCTTCATCGCCCCACCTGGACCTCCACTTCGCCGGCTCGGGACCGGGTCCCCACTTCGCCTGGGCTCCCCGCCTCCCTTTCGGCCCATCCGCGTCAGCACCAGCCGCCGGTACAGCCGTTCGCCAGGGCCGGGGGGGGGACCAGATCCCCGTCGCCCGAGCGGGCCTCCGACCCGAGCCGCCGCCTCCCGTTCGCCTCCAGGCCAGCCACCTCGCTTCGGGCCGCGCCTCCTTCCGCAACGGCCCAAGCCGCCGCCGTCCGATCCCGCAGGCTAGCGAGGAGCGTCGGGCGCCTGGGCTCCCACTCGCCAGGCCGTATCTCTTCAGCCTGGGCCCAGTCGCCGGATTCCGCTCCCCAGGCCTTCCGCTCCGCCATGGGCCCTGGGCCTCCCTCGTCGCCACCGCCTCGCCTCGCCGCGGTGGGCCGCCACCGCGCCGGGCCCAGTTCCAGCCGCCGGATCGGGCCGGATCCGCGCCGCCGGGCCGTTCCTCCGTTTTTTTCCCAGATCTGAGACTGCTAAGGTTGTTCCCCCACTCCTAAGTCCCCAGATCTGTTTATCTGAGATGCTAACTTTAAACTGCTGTAACTTTGTGCCTGTTGCTCCGTTTTGCGCGTGTAGCATGTCCAGATGTTCGTGGAGATGTCCTCTACGTTTTACCTGTTGTTGTCATGCATGTTAGATGTCATCTTGACACTTGTTTTGCTGTTGCAAGAGTGCATCATGATATAACCTGCTGTTATGTGTTATTTTCATGCCACCTTTGACATGTGATAACTTTTAGCTCGTTTGTCCAAACGATGCAAATGACATGTCCACGTGTTCGTCTTGCCACGAACTACGTGTTGTGTGAGATAGGTTGCATGGTAGATTTATTGTTTCCTTGTTATCATCATTGCAAAGTGCCATGTTCACATGTTGTGTTTTCACTTGTTATGAAATGCCATCTTGTTGAGCTCGTTGCAATCATTGTGTTCACCTCTATGAAGCATGCTTGTGTGTTTTGGGATCACCGTCATATGTATTTTGATGAGGTGCTTACCCTTTGCCATGTTTAGTTTCGAGGTGACTTAAACATGCTCTTTTGTGTGCTATGATGATATTGCTGTTTTAGGACTTAGTGAAATTTCACTAAGTCTGAAATCTGTAACGTTCCGATGCCATGTTCGTGTGTTGTTGTAGGACAAAGCATGATAGTTTTGGGGTGGATTTTGATTGTTCCTTGAAGTATATATTGTTGTCTTTCCATCCATGTCCTCACATGTCCATTTGAGTGGCTGTAGCATGTTTATCTTTTGCTCTAAAGTTTCAATAAAATTCTGCTGCCAGAATTTTATTTCAAAGTTCAATATGTCCAAGATCATTGCTATTGATCCGTGACTCCGTTGGGGGTGCACTTTGGACCTAGTTGCTGTACTATATATCTAGTTTGTGTTCATGTCCTTTGCCATGCTTTTTGGGTGCTGTAGCTTAATTATTTTGAGCTCCAAAGATGCTATGTTGCTGTAATTTTCAGCTTTCGCTCAAATCTTGTTTCGGGCATAACTTTTAGCCCGTAACTCCGATTTCAGCAAATCTTATATCAAACTTGGGTGTTTTTCTGTGTAGATTAATAATATCAGATTGTTATCTTGTTTTGAGGTGTTTTGCTTGAGTGATGTTTTACGTGCTTCATGTGCATATTTAGTGCATCCATCATGCATTCATGTTTTTCGAGTGCGCATTGCATCGTGTTGATTGGTGCTTGGTGTGTTTGTCTTGTTTAGAGCCGGAAGCTGAGACCGGGTACGAAGTTGAGCACGAGGTTTCCAACGAGGTTGAGCACGAGGACCCTTCTTACGATCCGAACGAATTCTCTTCAGGCAAGATGACCGAACCCCGATAACATTACTATCTTTGTCTATTGCTAGTAGTGTCGATCTATAGTTTTGCCTCGATGCCCATGTTCTTCTTGTCAGCCTCCTACTTGTAACCAATTGCCATGTTTAACCACCCTACCTATGCAAACCGTTGCTTGGCTAAGTACGCTTCGCTCAGCCCTTCTTATAGCATTGCTAGTTGCAGGTGAAGTGAAGATGCTTGCTTCATGTTGAAGTATTGGTTGGGTTATATCACACTATATAAATGCTTTAATTGAAATCATCTATATATTGGCAAGGGTGGAAGGCTAAGCCTTTTGCTTGGTGATTTGTTCCACTCATTCCGTTAGGATCCGTATAAGCCGCTTTTATGTTCCTTGATTATGCGTTCCTAACACGGTTGGGGTGTATGGGACCCCCTCGATAAACCGCTAAGTGCTAAGTCTTTTCCAGCAAATCCCAACATTGGTACTATTTGCCTAATAACAAACTAAACATGCATAGGGAGTAATTAACCCTCTTTCTTAATCAACAACCCCGGGCCAGTGCTCCACATGAGTGTTGGTCTGAAACGAGCGGACTGCGGGGCCACCTCAAGGAAACTCGAGGTCTGGTAAAAACCCGTAGGATGTCTCATCCGGTCGTGTCCTGAGACCTAGATACGCGCGGCTACTATCAGGGTGTCGACACACCGGGAGGATTTGCTGGATTAGCCTTACCTTAGCTCGGTATATCTTGAGCACGGGATTCCGAGGATACTCGGGTCTTCCCACTTTGGAGTTCCGACTCCGCGGATCGTGGGCTTGTAATGGGTCAAGTTGGAACACCCCTGCAGGGTTTGAACTTTCGAAAGCCGTGCCCGCGGTTATGTGGCAGATGGGAGCTTGTTAATTCCGGTTGTAGATAACTTGACACAATGATACTAATACACTACCAGCGTGTGTTCCGTGACTTTCAGTTTCCGAATAGGGATTCGGGAGTTGAACACGGAGGGGTTATGATTGTGAGCTTGTAGCTAGGATCACTTCGTGATCACTTCTCGCCGATGCCTTCTCTTCTCGCTCTCACTTGCGTAAGCTAGATGCTAGTTGCTGCTGCAGACTTGTTCTTTCTTCAGCCTTTCCCTCTCCCAAAGGCTTTGATAGTTCTGTTACCCGGGAACGGGATTGCTGAGTCCTCTGTGGCTCACAGTTACTTCACACACCAGATGCAGGTCCAGCTGTGAGCTATCCGGGTGATGGCACCGAGCTGGATTGGGAGTACGACGAGGAGCGTAGTCGTTACTACGTGCACTACCCGGACGATCAGTAGTGGAGTCTCTTACTAGGATTCGATCCGCCTGTGGTTTATTTATCTGAGTTTGGTACTTTGACATTTGGCTTTTGCCCTTAGAGGGTTGTAGTGATCTTAATGTATGATGTTTGAGACTTGTACTGTATTTCTGTGACGTGGCGAGTGTAAGCCAACTATTTTCAGTTTACTATCCCCTCTTTTACATGAGTTGTGCAAAGATTACCAAACTTGAGATCATTCTAGGATGGACTTATGCCTTTAAGTCGTGCCTCGACACGTAGGAGGTATAACTCCATCCTGGGCATTACAAGTTGGTATTCAGAGCCTTCTCTGACCTAGGAGCCCCCACTGTTTGATCGAACCGTTGACGGTTGAGTCTAGGCACACATTGAAAACTTTTTGAGTCCTATATTATATCGGAGAGTAGGATTTCTTTGCTTCCCATCCCTTTTTCTCTCTGGTGAGGACTCCTGACGTCTACTCTTGTCTCTCCTATCTTCAAAATTTGCACAAATTTTTTTTTAGGAATCCCGCGAGTATTCTGGGATTGTTTCGATGTTCTTGTGACAAGGATATTGTTCCCGATGCCTCCTGTTACCGGGGAGTTGAGCTTCGGGGTATCATTGTAACAAGCATATCGCAGCAGTACTAAATACTTAAGACGGCCGACATCGAAAATCTCCCCTATACGGCCAGTGGCAAGATAACCCCGACATCACCCAGTACTGGGGAGGTAGTTCGGGAGTATTGCCATAGCTTGTTATAGTGGATGCTTTTCGAAGGTCCGAGGTACACAGTTTCCGAGAAAGACTGGTTATGTGTTGAAGGATGGATACACCTGGATGTAGGTTAGAGTTGATTGCGCGGTGCTTCCCGTGTATCCCCAACACCTGATTGCATAACTGGAATCTTTCGGAAAGCTATAGGTGGGTTTTATCCAGTAGATCGTAGGCATTCTTCCAACGAATGCAGGTTAGTGAGTTCGGGGTTCGACATTGAGTGAAGGAGTTATATGACCGAGGTTACTATCAGGAGTTGCATCTTAAAGGGTCCTTGGCTATGCTGATCCGGGGATTGCAAAACCTTTTCGTAACGCGTTCATATGCTTTCAGCACAAAGATGTTAGAACGAAACTCCTCTCTTGTGTTTGTTCCTTTCCGTACCTTGTTGTTTTTATTATTTTATCCTTTTGATCCCTATGTGGCTTCTCGTGAAGACTGATGTTATCAATTAACTGAGAAATTCATTCGTTCCTCTTGTTCGGATGATTTCATTCGTTCTTATTGTTCGAATGATTATTGTGAAGACTTGTTGCAATTCATTCCATTGATTCAGCTTATTCCTTTTGTCAATCAATTGCTGATTCGTGGTCATCTCTTACAGGATGGCTCCGAAAAAGGTTCTGAATGCCAACCCAGAGGTGGAAGAGGTCCCAGAGCATCCTCCTTCACCTCCTCCTCCGCCTGAGGCTTGGAGAGCAATTATGCAGACTACTGCTCACAACACTCAGTTGATGATGCAGATGATGCAGCAAATGCAAGCTATGCAAGCTAATCAAGCTAATCAGGGCGTTCCAATGAACCAAGGCAACTTCTTCCAGCAGCACCATGCTACCCTCAACCAGTTCTTGGCCAACAATCCTAAAGCTTTCAGTTACTGTGTCGACCCTCTTGATGCTGAAGATTGGCTAACCGATATCAAGAAGCATTTTGAGTGCAGTAACGTGAAAGAAGATGACTATGTGAAGTTTGCAGCCTTCCAACTGAAAGATCAAGCAGCTGATTGGTGGCAGTAGTACAAAGACTCAAGGCCGGGTCAAGTGATCTCGTGGGAGAATTTCTGCAAGGATTTCCGCTCGCATCACATTCCTACAAGTGTTATCGAGGGTATGCGTGAGCAATTCCGCAACCTCAAGCAGGGCTCCATGACAGTCTATCAGTATAATGTCAAGTTCCAAAACCTCGCTCGCTATGCAAAGCAAGACATTCCTGATGCAAAGAGCAAAATCTATCAGTTCCGTGGAGGTCTCAAAGATGAACTTCAGCTTGCTCTCACTTTGTTCGAGCCAGACGAATTCGATAAGTTCTATAATATGGCTTTGAAACAAGAAGCAGCTCAGCTTAAGATGGAGGCTTCTAAGAAGAGAATTCGAGATGCTGTTCACTCTTCCTCATCGTCTCAGATGGTCTCGAAGCATCAGAAATTCTGGCTTCCTCCTCCTCCAGTGATTCGAGCTCCATACAACAACTCCAGCAACTTCAACAACTCCAACAACAAGAACTCTAGTGGTCGTGGTTTCTCCCACCCACCCAACCCGAGCAACCAGTCGAAGAAGCAGTTTCAGTCTCAAGGCTCCAAGTCCAGTGGCTCTCAGTTCCGTCCTCTCTCAGAAGTGACTTGCAACAAATGCACTCAGAAAGGTCACTATGCCAACAGATGTCCGAATCCGAAGCGTCTTCCTCCTACACCACCTGTGAGTTCAGCTATTGTCAGGCATGATCCAAAGGCAGCTAGAGTCAATCTGATGAATGCAGCACAAGCAGAGGCTTCTTCTGATGTCATTTTGGGTAACCTTCCAGTGAACTCTTTTCCAGCTAAAGTGTTATTTGATTCGGGTGCTTCACATTCTTTCATGTCATTCCCTTTTGCATCCAAGTATAATGTGGGCACTATGCCCTTGCCAAGGGAGTTGCAAGTGATTTCTCCGGGAAGATGCATGACTTCTAGATTATATGCTCCGGATGTTTCCATTCGCATGGGGGATTATCGATTTTTGGCTTCTCCGGTGGTTCTTGGTCATTCTGATATCGACCTCATTCTCGGAATGGATTGGCTTTCTCAGCATGATGCTCACATTGATTGTGCTCAAAAGGAAGTCAAGTTGACTCATTCTGATGAAGATGTGATTATCTTCGCCTCCAGGGATAATACTATTCGGCTTTTATCTCTTAATGATAAGGGTGAAATTAATACCATAGAGCAAATTCTAGTGGTGAACGAATATCAAGACGTCTTTCCAGAAGATCTTCCAGGCATGTCTCCACACCGTCAGGTGGAGTTTGTCATTGAACTCGAGCCGGGCACTGAACCTGCTTGTCGGCGTCCTTACAAGCTCTCTCCGGATGAATTGAAGGAATTGAAGAAGCAGCTTGATAAGCAGGAGAGTATGGGTCTCATCAGACCGAGTACATCTCCGTGGGGCTGTGGTGTCTTATTTGTCAAGAAGAAAGATGGCACGGAGCGTCTCTGTGTTGACTACCGGCCACTGAACAAGAAGACGATTAAGAACAAGTATCCGCTCCCCAACATCAACGAACTCTTTGAGCAGCTCAAAGGAGCTAAAGTGTTCTCTAAGCTTGACCTCCGAATGGGCTATCATCAAATTCGCATTCGCGAGGAAGACATTCCCAAGACGGCCTTCAGAACGAGCTACGGTTCATATGAGTATACCGTCATGTCCTTCGGTCTCGCCAATGCTCCTCCTACCTTTTCAAGGATGATGCATTACATCTTCAACCCCTATACTGGCGAGTTCGTGCTTGTGTATCTGGATGATATTCTGGTGTTTTCCAAGAATGAAGAAGATCACGAAAAGCACTTGCGTCTGGTTCTTGATCGACTCCGAGAGCATAAATTCTATGCCAAGTTCTCAAAGTGCGAGTTTTGGCTCGATAAGGTGTTGTACCTGGGCCACATTATCTCAGCTGACGGTATTGCGGTTAATCCCGAGAAAGTTGAAGCAATTGTCAACTGGGAAGCTCCTCAGAACGTCAAGCAGCTCCGCAGTTTTCTGGGTCTTGCCAGCTATTGCAGAAGGTTTGTGGAGAACTTCTCCAAGATTGCCAAGCCTCTTTCCAACCTGCTTCAGAAGAATGTCAAATACTTTTGGTCTCCCGATTGTGAAGTGGCATTCAAAACCCTCAAAGAGAAGCTTGTCTCTGCTCCAGTTCTGATTCCGCCAGATGAATCCAAGCCCTATGAAGTGTTCTGTGATGCTTCTCTTCAAGGTCTTGGTGGTGTGCTTATGCAAGATAAGAGAATTGTGGCATACACTTCTCGTCAGCTCAAGCCAGCTGAGAAGAACTATCCCACACATGATCTCGAGCTAGCAGCTGTGGTACATGCTCTGATTACGTGGAGACATCTGTTGTTGGGCAGAAAGGTCGACATCTTCACTGATCACAAGAGCTTGAAGTACATCTTCACACAGCCGCATCTGAACCTCCGCCAGACTCGTTGGGTCGAGATGATCCAAGAGTACAACCCCAGCATTGAGTACACTCCAGGCAAGGCGAATGTGATTGCAGATGCTTTGAGCAGAAAGGCATATTGCAACAGCCTTCTTATCAAGCCATATCAGCCTGAGCTTTGTGAAGCTTTCAGGAAACTCAACCTCCAAGTTGTTCCGCAGGGTTTTCTTGCAAATCTCCAAATTGCTCCTACCTTGGAAGATCAAGTCCGTGAGGCCCAGCTCAGTGATACCATGGTGAAGAAGGTGAAACATGGGATTGCTAAGGGCACTCCAAAATACAAGTGCTTCCGTGTTGATGAGAGAGATACCTTGTTCTTCGAGGACAGACTCGTTGTTCCCAAAGGTGATCTCAGGAAGCTCATAATGGAAGAAGCTCATGACTCTCTCCTTTCCATTCATCCTGGCAGTTCCAAGATGTATCAAGACCTCAAGCAATCTTACTGGTGGACACGCATGAAAAGGGAGATTGCCCAATTCGTGAATGAATGTGATGTATGCAGAAGAGTGAAAGCAGAACATCAACGTCCAGCCGGTCTTCTCCAACCTCTTCCTATTCCCGAGTGGAAGTTCGACCACATTGAAATGGACTTCGTCACTGGTTTTCCTAAATCCAAGCGAGGCAATGATGCTATCTTTGTGGTGATTGACAAGCTTACCAAAGTCGCTCACTTTCTTCCAGTCAAAGAATCAATCAATGCAGCTCAACTTGCAGAGCTGTACACTTCCAGAATTGTGTCCCTACATGGCATTCCTCAAGTGATATCCTCAGACCGTGGCAGCTTGTTCACATCAAGGTTCTGGGACTCCTTTCAGTCCGCCATGGGCACGAAGATCAGGTTCAGCACTGCCTTTCACCCTCAGACTATTGGTCAAGTCGAGCGTGTGAATCAGATCCTAGAAGATATGCTCAGAGCCTGTGTCATCTCCTTCGGCATGAAATGGGAGGACTGTCTTCCATTTGCCGAGTTCTCTTACAACAACAGCTTTCAAGCAAGTGCAGGCAAAGCACCGTTTGAAATTCTCTATGCCGTACCCCTCTCAACTGGTCTGAAACAGGTGAACGCCAACTTCTTGGCAATGACTTGATCTCAGAAGCCGAAGAAATGTGCAAAGTCATACGTGAGAATCTCAAGGCCGCTCAGTCGCGTCAGAAGAGCTACTATGACGGCAAGCATCGTGATTTGGCTTTCGACATCGGTGATCATGTCTATCTCCGAGTTTCTCCGATGAAAGGAACCCAAAGATTCGGTATCAAAGGAAAACTTGCTCCTAGATACGTCGGGCCTTTCAAGATTCTTGGCAAAAGAGGCGATCTAGCCTATCAGCTCGAGCTCCCTTCCAACTTTGCAAATGTTCATGATGTCTTCCATGTGTCTCGGCTTCGCAAATGCTTCAAGGCACCTGAGCGCATGATTCCGTTTGAGGAGATTGATCTTAAACAAGACCTTTCCTACCAAGAGCATCTAGTTGCAATTCTCGAAGAAACCGAACGCAAGACTCGCAACAAGTCCATCAAGTTTCTGAAAGTCAAGTGGTCACATCACACAGACCGAGAAGCTACCTGGGAACGAGAAGATCATCTTCGTTCCGAGTACCCTTCCTTTTTCCAGTCCTAGATCTCGGGACGAGATCTTTTTGTAGTAGAGGAGAGTTTGTAATGCCCCGGATGTAATACTTTCCCTTTTGGGTATATAATAAATCTCCGGCTTCATCTATTTCCATTTTGGGTTCTTTGTCTTTCGGGCTTTCGTCGTTTTGTTGTGTGAGTGTGTGGCATTCATTCATATCATGTAGACATGTGCATTGCATTGCATCTGTGTTGTGGGTTGCATCCGGTTCCGTGTGTTTCTTCCCGTTGTCCGTTTCGTGTTCCGGAGCTCCCTCACGTGTCCGTGACGTCCCGTAGGCCTACTTTGTTGTTCGGGCGTTTTACGTTACCGGTGTGCCGCGAGGTTGTTTTGTGTGTTGTTGTTTTGTTGTGTGCAACCCGCCTCTCAAATCTCGTCTCGTTTGGACTCCGTTGACTTTTCCATCCGTTGTCCGTGTGGGTCCGAAGTGCCCTTACTTCGTGTCCCGGAAATACCCCTACTGCTTTCTTTTATCTCCGTCTAGGCCTTTCAAGACTATCCCCGCGATCGGATCCGTCGGATCACGATCGGAGGGCTCCTAGCGCCCCTAAATCTCCTCCTAACCCTAAAATTCTGCTACATATAGACCCCCTTGTCTATTTGGGCATCCCCTTCTTCTTCCCCTTCTCCACTTTCTTTTTCTTTCTTTTTATCAGATCCAATCCCCAAATTATTTTTCTGGATCCCGAGAGGATCCCTGGGATCGAGCGCTTTCCCCAGCCGCCGGCTCCTTCGATCCCCTCGAGCACCGACCAGGCGAGGCGCTAGGTCAACGCTCCCGTCGCCAGGAGGCTTCATCGCCCCGCCTGGGCCTCCACTTCGCCGGCTCGGGACCGGGTCCCCACTTCGCCTGGGCTCCCCGCCTCCCTTTCGGCCCATCCGCGTCAGCACCAGCTGTAATGCCCAGGATGGAGTTATACCTCCTACGTGTCGAGGCACGACTTAAAGGCATAAGTCCATCCTAGAATGATCTCAAGTTTGGTAATCTTTGCACAACTCATGTAAAAGAGGGATAGTAAACTGAAAATAGTTGGCTTACAATCGCCACGTCACAGAAATACAGTACAAGTCTCAAACATCATACATTAAGATCACTACAACCCTCTAAGGGCAAAAGCCAAATGCCAAAGTACCAAACTCAGATAAAACAACCACAGGCGGATCGAATCCTAGTAAGAGACTCCACTACTGATCGTCCGGGTAACGCACGTAGTACCGACTACGCTCCTCGTCGTACTCCCAATCCAGCTCGGTGCCATCACCTGGATAGCTCACAGCTGGACCTGCATCTGGTGTGTGAAGTAACTGTGAGCCACAGAGGACTCAGCAATCCCGTCTCCGGGTAACAGAACTATCAAAGCCTTTAGGTGAGGGAAAAGGCTGAAGAAAGAACAAGTCTGCAGCAGCAACTAGCATCTAGCTTACGCAAGTGAGAGCGAGAAGAGAAGGCATCGGCGAGAAGTGATCACGAAGTGATCCTAGCTACAAGCTCACAAACATAACCCCTCCGTGTTCAACTCCCGAATCCCTATTCGGAAATTGACAGTCACGGAACACACGCTGGTAGTGTATTAGTATCATTGTGTCAAGTTTTCTACAACCGGAATTAACAAGCTCCCATCTGCCACATAACCGCGGGCACGGCTTTCGAAAGTTCAAAACCTGCAGGGGTGTTCCAACTTGACCCATTACAAGCCCACGATCCGCGGAGTCGCAACTCCAAAGTGGGAAGACCCGAGTATCCTCGGAATCCCGTGCTCAAGATATACCGAGCTAAGGTAAGGCTAATCCAGCAAATCCTCCCGGCGTGCCGACACCCTGATAGTAGCCGCGCGTATCTAGTCTCAGGCCACGACCGGATGAGCACAGCGTACAGTGGCCGAAATACCCAAGTTGCCAAGGGGGGCCCCGCACACGACTCTAGTTTGGACCAACACTCAAACGAGCACTGGCCCAGGGGGGTTGAATTAATTAAGCCTCGGGTTAATTACTCCCTCGGAAAAGTTTTAGTTGTGTTAGGCGAATAGTACCAATGTTGGGACTTGCTGGAAAAGACTTAGCACTTAGCGGTTTATCGAGGGGGTCCCATACACCCCAACCGTGTTAGGAACGCATAAACAAGGAACATAAAACCGGCTTATACGGATCCTAACGGCATGAGTGGAACAAATCACCAAGCAAAAGGCTTAGCCTTCCACCCTTGCCAATATATAGGTGATTTCAATTTAAGCATTTATATAGTGTGATATAACCCAACCAAACTTCAACATGGAGCAAGCATCTTCACTTCACCTGCAACTAGCAACGCTATAAGAAGGGCTGAGCGAAGCGTACTTAGCCAAGCAACGGTTTGCATAGGTAGGGTGGTTAAACATGGCAATTGGATACAAGTAGGAGGCTGACAAAAAGAACATGGGCATCGAGGCAAAACTATAGATCGAGACTACTAGCAATAGGCAAAGATAGTAATGTTATCGGGGTTCGGTCATCTTGCCTGAAGAGAATTCGTTCGGATCGTAAGAAGGGTCCTCGTGCTCAACCTCGTTGGAAAACTCGTGCTCAACTTCGTTCTCGTACTCAGCTTCCGGCTCTAAACACAACAAACACACCAAGCACCAATCAACACGATGCAATGCGCACTCGAAAAACATGAATGCATGATGGATGCACTAGGGATGCACATGGAGCACGTAAAACATCACTCAAGCAAAACACCTCAAAACAAGATAGCAAGCTGATATTATTAATCTACACAGAAAAACACCCAAGTTTGATATAAGATTCGCTGAAATCGGAGTTACGGGCTAAAAGTTATGCCCGAAACAAGATTTGAGCGAAAACTGAAAATTACAGCAACATAGCATCTTTGGAGCTCAAAATAATTAATCTACAGCACTCAAAAAGCATGGCAAAGGACTTGAACACAAACTAGATATATAGTACAGCAACTAGGTCCAAAGTGCACCCCCAACGGAGTCACGGGTCAATAGCAATGATCTTGGACATATTGAACTTTGAAATAAAATTCTGGCAGCAGAATTTTATTGAAACTTTAGAGCAAAAGATAAACATGCTACAGCCACTCAAATGGACATGTGAGGACATGGATGGAAAGACAACAATATATACTACAAGGAACAATCAAAATCCACCCCAAAACTATCATGCTTTGTCCTACAACATCACACGAACATGGCATCGGAACGTTACAGATTTCAGACTTAGTGAAATTTCACTAAGTCCTAAAACAGCAATATCATCATAGCATCAAAAAGAGCATGTTTGAGTCACCTCGAAACTAAATATGGCAAAGGGTAAGCACCTCATCAAAATACATATGACGGTGATCCCGAAACACACAAGCATGCATCATTGTGGTGAACACACCGATTACAACGAGCTCAACAAGATGGCATTTCATAACAAGTGAAAACACAACATATGAACATGGCACTTTGCAACGATGATAACAAGGAAACAAAAAATCTACCATGCAACCTATCACACACAACACGTAGTTCGTGGCAAGACGAACACGTGGACATGTCATTTGCTTCGTTTGGACAAACGAGCTAAAAGATATCACATGTCAAAGGTGGCATGAAAATAACACATAACAGCAGTTTATATCATCATGCACTCTTGCAACAGCAAAACAAGTGTCAAGATGACATCTAACATGCATGACTACAACAGGTAAAACGTAGAGGGCATCTCCACGAACATCTGGACATGCTACACGCGCAAAACGGAGCAACAGGCACAAAGTTAGAGCAGTTCAAAGTTAGCATATCAGATCAAGTGCAACAGGGACTTAGGGTTTTGAAAAGGACCTCAGATCCAGATCTGATGAACAGTGCGGATGAACAGTAGATGGGCCGGAGGAACAGTGGCGGCGGCCCGGAACTGTGCGGTGCGGCGGCGGTGGGCTTCGGTGCGCGCGGCGGCCCGCGGGGTGATGGCGATCGGGCCTGGGGGAGGCGGCCCGGTGGTGCGGCGACTGGTGGAGGGCCCGGCGCGGCGCGGCCTCGGAGGCGCCCGGGCGAGGGGCTGGGCCGGTCGGCCTGAGGCCCGTCGGGCGAAGCGGCGAAGGCGGCGGCGACTGGTGGAAGCAGCGCCCGCGTGGGCCTCGGCGGGAGAGGGAGGTGGCGGCCCACCGGGGCGATCCGGCTGGCGGGAGCACGGGCCCGAGGAAGTGGTCCACAGGGCGACGTACGGGCCGCGGTGCGGCGATCTGGTCCGCCTGGCTCGGTGCGCGCGGCCTGACTGGAACGCTCGCCTGGCGCGGACGGGGTTGCGGTCGAACGAGCGCGTTGACTCGCGCGATCAGATCGAGGAAACCCGGCGGTGGCGCAGGTTTGGATCGAAGGATCCTTCGGTGGATCCCCTCGGGATCCGGGAGAAACTTTGGATCTGAGAAGAAAGGAAAAAAAAAGAAAGGGGATCTAGAGGAGGAAGAAGAAGGGGATGCCCAAATAGACTAGGGGGTCTATATGTAGCAGTTTTTAGGGTTAGGAGGGGATTTAGGGGCGCTAGGAGCCCTCCGATCGCGATCCGACGGATCCGATCGCGGGGATAGAATAAAAGGGCCTAGACGGAGATAAAAGAAAGCAGTAGGGATGTTTCTGGGACACGAAGTAAAGGCACATCGGACCCACACGGACAACGGAGGGAAAAGTCAACGGAGTCCAAACGAGACGAGATTTGAGAGGCGGGTTGCACACAACAAAACAACAACACACACAACAACCTCGCGGCACACCGGTAACGAAAAACGCCCGAACAACAAAGTAGGCCTACGGGATGTCACGGACACGTGAGGGAGCTCCGGAACGCGAAACGGACAACGGGAAGGAACGCCACGAACCGGATGCAACCACAACACAAATGCAATGCAATGCACATGTCTACATGATATGAATGAATGCCACACACTCACACAACAAAACAACGAAAGCCCGAAAGACAAAGAACCCGAAATGGAAATAGGTGAAGCCGGAGATTTATTATATACCCAAAAGGGAAAGTATTACATCCGGGGCATTACAAACTCTCCTCTACTACAAAAAGATCTCGTCCCGAGATCTAGGACTGGAAAAAGGAAGGGTACTCGGAACGAAGATGATCTTCTCGTTCCCAGGTAGCTTCTCGGTCTGTGTGATGTGACCACTTGACTTTCAGAAACTTGATGGACTTGTTACGAGTCTTGCATTCGGTTTCTTCGAGAATTGCAACTGGATGCTCTCGGTAGGAAAGGTCTTGTTGAAGATCAATCTCCTCAAACGGAATCATGCGCTCAGGTGCCTTGAAGCATTTGCGAAGTTGAGACACATGGAAGACGTCATGAACATTTGCAAAGTTGGAAGGGAGCTCGAGCTGATAGGCTAGATCGCCTCTTTTGCCAAGAATTTTGAAAGGCCCGACGTATCTAGGAGCAAGTTTTCCTTTGATACCGAACCTTTGGGTTCCTTTCATCGGAGAAACTCGGAGATAGACATAATCACCGATGTCGAAAGCCAAATCACAATGCTTTCCGTCATAGTAGCTCTTCTGACGCGACTGAGCTGCCTTGAGATTCTCACGTATGACTTTGCACATTTCTTCGGCTTCAGAGATCAAATCATTGCCAAGAAGTTGGCGTTCACCTGTTTCAGACCAGTTGAGAGGGGTACGGCACTTCCTGCCATAGAGAATTTCAAACGGTGCTTTGCCTGCACTTGCTTGAAAGCTGTTGTTGTAAGAGAATTCGGCAAATGGAAGACAGTCCTCCCATTTCATGTCGAAGGAGATGACACAGGCTCTGAGCATATCTTCAAGGATCTGATTCACACGCTCGACTTGACCACTAGTCTGAGGGTGAAAGGCAGTGCTGAACCTGATCTTCGTGCCCATGGCGGACTGAAAGGAGTCCCAGAACCTTGATGTGAACAAGCTGCCACGGTCTGAGGATATCACTTGAGGAATGCCATGTAGGGACACAATTCTGGAAGTGTACAGCTCTGCAAGTTGAGCTGCATTGATTGACTCTTTGACTGGAAGAAAGTGAGCAACTTTGGTAAGCTTGTCAATCACCACAAAGATAGCATCATTGCCTCGCTTGGATCTTGGAAAGCCAGTGACGAAGTCCATTTCAATGTGGTCGAACTTCCACTCAGGAATAGGAAGAGGTTGGAGAAGACCGGCTGGACGTTGATGTTCTGCTTTCACTCTTCTGCATACATCACATTCATTCACGAATTGGGCAATTTCCCTTTTCATGCGTGTCCACCAGTAAGATTGCTTGAGGTCTTGGTACATCTTGGAACTGCCAGGATGAATGGAAAGGAGAGAATCATGAGCTTCTTCCATTATGAGCTTCCTGAGATCACCTTTGGGAACAACGAGTCTGTCCTCGAAGAACAAGGTATCTCTCTCATAAACACGGAAGCACTTATATTTTGGAGTGCCCTTTGCAATGCCATGTTTCACCTCTTCACCATGGTATCACTGAGCTGAGCCTCACGGACTTGATCTTTCAAGGTAGGAGCAATCTGGAGATTAGCAAGAAAACCCTGCGGAACAACTTGAAGGTTGAGCTTCCTGAAAGCTTCACAAAGCTCAGGCTGATGTGGCTTGATAAGAAGGCTGTTGCAATATGCCTTTCTGCTCAAAGCATCTGCAATCACATTCGCCTTGCCTGGAGTGTACTCAAAGCTGGGGTTGTACTCTTGGATCATCTCTACCCAACGAGTCTGGCGGAGGTTCAGATGCGGCTGTGTGAAGATGTACTTCAAGCTCTTGTGATCAGTGAAGATGTCTACCTTTCTGCCCAACAACAGATGTCTCCACGTAATCAGAGCATGTACCACAGCTGCTAGCTCGAGATCATGTGTGGGATAGTTCTTCTCACTTGGCTTGAGCTGCCGAGAAGTATATGCCACAATTTTCTTATCTTGCATAAGCACACCACCAAGGTCTTGAAGAGAAGCGTCACAGAACACTTCATAGGGCTTGGTTTCATCCGGAGGAGTCAGAACTGGAGCAGAGACAAGCTTCTCTTTGAGTGTTTTGAAAGCCACTTCACACTCGGGAGACCAAAAGTATTTGACATTCTTCTGAAGGAGGTTGGAAAGAGGCTTGGCAATCTTGGAGAAGTTCTCCACAAACCTTCTGCAATAGCTGGCAAGACCCAGAAAACTGCGGAGCTGCTTGACGTTCTGAGGAGCTTCCCAGTTGACAATTGCTTCAACTTTCTCGGGATTTACCGCAATACCGTCAGCTGAGATAATGTGGCCCAGGTACAAAACCTTATCGAGCCAAAACTCGCACTTTGAGAACTTGGCATAGAATTTATGCTCTCGGAGTCGATCAAGAACCAGACGCAAGTGCTTTTCGTGATCTTCTTCATTCTTGGAAAACACCAGAATATCATCCAGATACACAAGCACGAATTCGCCAGTATAGGGGTTGAAGATGTAATGCATCATCCTTGAAAAGGTAGGAGGAGCATTGGCGAGACCGAAGGACATGACGGTATACTCATATGAACCGTAGCTCGTTCTGAAGGCCGTCTTGGGAATGTCTTCCTCGCGAATGCGAATTTGATGATAGCCCATTCGGAGGTCAAGCTTAGAGAACACTTTAGCTCCTTTGAGCTGCTCAAAGAGTTCGTTGATGTTGGGGAGCGGATACTTGTTCTTAATCGTCTTCTTGTTCAATGGCCGGTAGTCAACACAGAGACGCTCTGTGCCATCTTTCTTCTTGACAAATAAGACGCCACAGCCCCACGGAGATGTACTCGGTCTGATGAGACCCATACTCTCCTGCTTATCAAGCTGCTTCTTCAATTCCTTCAATTCATCCGGAGAGAGCTTGTAAGGACGCCGGCAAGCAGGTTCGGTGCCCGGCTCGAGTTCAATGACAAACTCCACCTGACGGTGTGGAGGCATGCCTGGAAGATCTTCTGGAAAGACGTCTTGATATTCATTCACCACTGGAATTTGCTCTATGGCATTAATTTCACCCTTATCATTAAGAGAGAAAAACCGAATAGTATTATCCCTGGAGGCGAAGATAATCACATCTTCATCAGAATGAGTCAACTTGACTTCCTTTTGAGCACAATCAATGTGAGCATCGTGCTGAGAAAGCTAATCCATTCCGAGAATGAGGTCGATATCAGAATGACCAAGAACCACCGGATTAGCCAGAAATCAATAATCACCCATGCGGATAGAAACATTCGGAACAAAGTTGTTGGAGTTCATGAGCAAACCCGGAGAAAGCACAGACATCGGACTCGGCAAAGCTTGCAATGGCATATCATGTGACAATGCAAAAGGTCTTGACATGAAAGAATGTGAAGCACCTGAATCAAACAATACTTTAGCTGGAAAAGAGTTCACTGAGAGGTTACCCAAAATGACATCAGAAGAGTTCTCTGCTTCAGCTGCATTCATCAGATTGACCCTGGCAGACTTTGGATCATGCTTGACAATAGCTGAACTCACAGGTGGAGGAGGAGGAAGACGCTTCGGATTCGGACATCTGTTGGCATAATGACCCTTCTGGCCACACTTGTTGCACACCACTTCAGAGAGAGGACGGAAATGAGAGCCACTGGACTTGGAGCCTTGAGACTGAAACTGCTTCTTCTACTGGTTGCTTGGGTTGGGTGGGTGGGAGAAACCACGACCACTAGAGTTCTTGTTGTTGGAGTTGTTGAAGTTGTTGTAAGGAGCTCGAATCATTGGAGGAGGAGGAAGCCAGAATTTCTGTTGTTTCGCAGCCAACTGAGACGATGAGGTAGAGTGAACAGCATCTCGAATTCTCTTCTTAGAAGCCTCCATCTTGAGCTGAGCTGCTTCTTGTTTCAAAGCCATGTTATAGAACTTATCGAATTCGTCTGGCTCGAACAGAGTGAGAGCAAGCTGAAGTTCATCTTTGAGACCTCCACGGAACTGATAGATTTTACTCTTTGCATCAGGAATGTCTTGCTTTGCATAACGAGCGAGGTTTTGGAACTTGACATTATACTGATAGACTGACATGGAGCCCTGCTTGAGGTTGCGGAATTGCTCACGCATACCCTCGATAACACTTGTAGGAATGTGATGCGAGCGGAAATCCTTGCAGAAATTCTCCCACGAGATCACTTGACCCGGCCTTGAGTCTTTGTACTGCTGCCACCAATCAGCTGCTTGATCTTTCAGTTGGAAGGCTGCAAACTTCACATAGTCATCTTCTTTCACGTTACTGCACTCAAAATGCTTCTTGATATCGGTCAGCCAATCTTCAGCATCAAGAGGGTCGACACAGTAACTGAAAGCTTTAGGATTGTTGGCCAAGAACTGGTTGAGGGTAGCATGGTGCTGCTGGAAGAAGTTGCCTTGGTTCATTGGAACGCCCTGATTCGCTTGATTAGCTTGATTAGCTTGCATCATCTGCATCATCAACTGAGTGTTCTGAGCAGTAGTCTGCATAATTTCTCTCCAAGCCTCAGGCGGAGGAGGAGGGGAAGGAGGACGTTCTGGAACCTCTTCACCCTCTGGGTTGGCATTCGGAACCCTTTTCGGAGCCATCCTGTAAGAGATGACCACGAATCAGCAATTGATTGACAAAAGGAATAAGCTGAATCAATGGAATGAATTGCAACAAGTCTTCACAATAATCATTCGAACAATAAGAACGAATGAAATCATCCGAACAAGAGGAACGAATGAATTCTCAGTTAAATGATAACATCAGTCTTCACGAGAAGCCACATAGGGATCAAAAGGATAAAATAATAAAACAACAAGGTACGGAAAGGAACAAACACAAGAGAGGAGTTTCGTTCTAACATCTTTGTGCTGAAAGCATATGAACGAGTTACGAAAAGGTTTTGCAATCCCCGGATCAGCATAGCCAAGGACCCTTTAAGATGCAACTCCTGATAGTAACCTCGGTCATATAACCCCTTCACTCAATGTCGAATCCCGAACTCACTAACCTGCATTCGTTGGAAGAATGCCTACGATCTACTGGATAAAACCCACCTATAGTTTTCCGAAAGATTCCAGTTATGCAATCAGGTGTTGGGGATACACGGGAAGCACCGCGCAATCAACTCTAACCTACATCCAGGTGTATCCATCCTTCAACACATAACCAGTCTTTCTCGGAAACTGTGTACCTCGGACCTTCGAAAAGCATCCACTATAACAAGCTATGGCAATACTCCCGAACTACCTCCCCAGTACTGGGTGATGTCGGGGTTATCTTGCCACTGGCCGTATAGGGGAGATTTTCGATGTCGGCCGTCTTAAGTACTTAGTACTGCCGCGATATGCTTGTTACAGTGATACCCCGAAGCTCAACTCCTCGGTAACAGGAGGCATCGAGAACAATATCCTTGTCACAAGAACATCGAAACAATCCCAGAATACTCGCGGGATTCCTAAAAAAAAAATTGTGCAAATTTTGAAGATAGGAGAGACAAGAGTAGATGTCAGGAGTCCTCACCAGAGAGAAAAGGGATGAGAAGCAAAGAAATCCTACTCTCCGATATAATATAGGACTCAAAAAGTTTTCCAGTGTGTGCCTAGACTCAACCGTCAACGGTTCGATCAAACAGTGGGGGCTCCTAGGTCGGAGAAGGCTCTGAATACCAACTTGTAATGCCCAGGATGGAGTTATACCTCCTACGTGTCGAGGCACGACTTAAAGGCATAAGTCCATCCTAGAATGATCTCAAGTTTGGTAATCTTTGCACAACTCATGTAAAAGAGGGGATAGTAAACTGAAAATAGTTGGCTTACAATCGCCACGTCACAGAAATACAGTACAAGTCTCAAACATCATACATTAAGATCACTACAACCCTCTAAGGGCAAAAGCCAAATGCCAAAGTACCAAACTCAGATAAAACAACCACAGGCGGATCGAATCCTAGTAAGAGACTCCACTACTGATCGTCCGGGTAACGCACGTAGTACCGACTACGCTCCTCGTCGTACTCCCAATCCAGCTCGGTGCCATCACCTGGATAGCTCACAGCTGGACCTGCATCTGGTGTGTGAAGTAACTGTGAGCCACAGAGGACTCAGCAATCCCGTCTCCGGGTAACAGAACTATCAAAGCCTTTAGGTGAGGGAAAAGGCTGAAGAAAGAACAAGTCTGCAGCAGCAACTAGCATCTAGCTTACGCAAGTGAGAGCGAGAAGAGAAGGCATCGGCGAGAAGTGATCACGAAGTGATCCTAGCTACAAGCTCACAAACATAACCCCTCCGTGTTCAACTCCCGAATCCCTATTCGGAAATTGACAGTCACGGAACACACGCTGGTAGTGTATTAGTATCATTGTGTCAAGTTTTCTACAACCGGAATTAACAAGCTCCCATCTGCCACATAACCGCGGGCACGGCTTTCGAAAGTTCAAAACCCTGCAGGGGTGTTCCAACTTGACCCATTACAAGCCCACGATCCGCGGAGTCGCAACTCCAAAGTGGGAAGACCCGAGTATCCTCGGAATCCCGTGCTCAAGATATACCGAGCTAAGGTAAGGCTAATCCAGCAAATCCTCCCGGCGTGCCGACACCCTGATAGTAGCCGCGCGTATCTAGTCTCAGGCCACGACCGGATGAGCACAGCGTACAGTGGCCGAAATACCCAAGTTGCCAAGGGGGGCCCCGCACACGACTCTAGTTTGGACCAACACTCAAACGAGCACTGGCCCAGGGGGGTTGAATTAATTAAGCCTCGGGTTAATTACTCCCTCGGAAAAGTTTTAGTTGTGTTAGGCGAATAGTACCAATGTTGGGACTTGCTGGAAAAGACTTAGCACTTAGCGGTTTATCGAGGGGGTCCCATACACCCCAACCGTGTTAGGAACGCATAAACAAGGAACATAAAACCGGCTTATACGGATCCTAACGGCATGAGTGGAACAAATCACCAAGCAAAAGGCTTAGCCTTCCACCCTTGCCAATATATAGGTGATTTCAATTTAAGCATTTATATAGTGTGATATAACCCAACCAAACTTCAACATGGAGCAAGCATCTTCACTTCACCTGCAACTAGCAACGCTATAAGAAGGGCTGAGCGAAGCGTACTTAGCCAAGCAACGGTTTGCATAGGTAGGGTGGTTAAACATGGCAATTGGTTACAAGTAGGAGGCTGACAAAAAGAACATGGGCATCGAGGCAAAACTATAGATCGAGACTACTAGCAATAGGCAAAGATAGTAATGTTATCGGGGTTCGGTCATCTTGCCTGAAGAGAATTCGTTCGGATCGTAAGAAGGGTCCTCGTGCTCAACCTCGTTGGAAAACTCGTGCTCAACTTCGTTCTCGTACTCAGCTTCCGGCTCTAAACACAACAAACACACCAAGCACCAATCAACACGATGCAATGCGCACTCGAAAAACATGAATGCATGATGGATGCACTAGGGATGCACATGGAGCACGTAAAACATCACTCAAGCAAAACACCTCAAAACAAGATAACAAGCTGATATTATTAATCTACACAGAAAAACACCCAAGTTTGATATAAGATTCGCTGAAATCGGAGATACGGGCTAAAAGTTATGCCCGAAACAAGATTTGAGCGAAAACTGAAAATTACAGCAACATAGCATCTTTGGAGCTCAAAATAATTAATCTACAGCACTCAAAAATCATGGCAAAGGACTTGAACACAAACTAGATATATAGTACAGCAACTAGGTCCAAAGTGCACCCCCAACGGAGTCACGGATCAATAGCAATGATCTTGGACATATTGAACTTTGAAATAAAATTCTGGCAGCAGAATTTTATTGAAACTTTAGAGCAAAAGATAAACATGCTACAGCCACTCAAATGGACATGTGAGGACATGGATGGAAAGACAACAATATATACTACAAGGAACAATCAAAATCCACCCCAAAACTATCATGCTTTGTCCTACAACATCACACGAACATGGCATCGGAACGTTACAGATTTCAGACTTAGTGAAATTTCACTAAGTCCTAAAACAGCAATATCATCATAGCATCAAAAAGAGCATGTTTGAGTCACCTCGAAACTAAACATGGCAAAGGGTAAGCACCTCATCAAAATACATATGACGGTGATCCCGAAACACACAAGCATGCATCATTGTGGTGAACACACCGATTACAACGAGCTCAACAAGATGGCATTTCATAACAAGTGAAAACACAACATATGAACATGGCACTTTGCAACGATGATAACAAGGAAACAAAAAATCTACCATGCAACCTATCACACACAACACGTAGTTCGTGGCAAGACGAACACGTGGACATGTCATTTGCTTCGTTTGGACAAACGAGCTAAAAGATATCACATGTCAAAGGTGGCATGAAAATAACACATAACAGCAGTTTATATCATCATGCACTCTTGCAACAGCAAAACAAGTGTCAAGATGACATCTAACATGCATGACTACAACAGGTAAAACGTAGAGGGCATCTCCACGAACATCTGGACATGCTACACGCGCAAAACGGAGCAACAGGCACAAAGTTAGAGCAGTTCAAAGTTAGCATATCAGATCAAGTGCAACAGGGACTTAGGGTTTTGAAAAGGACCTCATATCCAGATCTGATGAACAGTGCGGATGAACAGTAGATGGGCCGGAGGAACAGTGGCGGCGGCCCGGAACTGTGCGGTGCGGCGGCGGTGGGCTTCGGTGCGCGCGGCGGCCCGCGGGGTGATGGCGATCGGGCCTGGGGGAGGCGGCCCGGTGGTGCGGCGACTGGTGGAGGGCCCGGCGCGGCGCGGCCTCGGAGGCGCCCGGGCGAGGGGCTGGGCCGGTCGGCCTGAGGCCCGTCGGGCGAAGCGGCGAAGGCGGCGGCGACTGGTGGAAGCAGCGCCCGCGTGGGCCTCGGCGGGAGAGGGAGGTGGCGGCCCACCGGGGCGATCCGGCTGGCGGGAGCACGGGCCCGAGGAAGTGGTCCACAGGGCGACGTACGGGCCGCGGTGCGGCGATCTGGTCCGCCTGGCTCGGTGCGCGCGGCCTGACTGGAACGCTCGCCTGGCGCGGACGGGGTTGCGGTCGAACGAGCGCGTTGACTCGCGCGATCAGATCGAGGAAACCCGGCGGCGGCGCTGGTTTGGATCGAAGGATCCTTCGGTGGGTCCCCTCGGGATCCGGGAGAAACTTTGGATCTGAGAAGAAAGGAAAAAAAAGAAAGGGGATCTAGAGGAGGAAGAAGAAGGGGATGCCCAAATAGACTAGGGGGTCTATATGTAGCAGTTTTTAGGGTTAGGAGGGGATTTAGGGGCGCTAGGAGCCCTCCGATCGCGATCCGACGGATCCGATCGCGGGGATAGAATAAAAGGGCCTAGACGGAGATAAAAGAAAGCAGTAGGGATGTTTCCGGGACACGAAGTGAAGGCACATCGGACCCACACGGACAACGGAGGGAAAAGTCAACGGAGTCCAAACGAGACGAGATTTGAGAGGCGGGTTGCACACAACAAAACAACAACACACACAACAACCTCGCGGCACACCGGTAACGAAAAACGCCCGAACAACAAAGTAGGCCTACGGGACGTCACGGACACGTGAGGGAGCTCCGGAACGCGAAACGGACAACGGGAAGGAACGCCACGAACCGGATGCAACCACAACACAAATGCAATGCAATGCACATGTCTACATGATATGAATGAATGCCACACACTCACACAACAAAACGACGAAAGCCCGAAAGACAAAGAACCCGAAATGGAAATAGGTGAAGCCGGAGATTTATTATATACCCAAAAGGGAAAGTATTACATCCGGGGCATTACACCAGCCGCCGGTACAGCCGTTCGCCAGGGCCGGGGGGGGGGACCAGATCCCCGTCGCCCGAGCGGGCCTCCGACCCGAGCCGCCGCCTCCCGTTCGCCTCCAGGCCAGCCACCTCGCTTCGGGCCGCGCCTCCTTCCGCAACGGCCCAAGCCGCCGCCGTCCGATCCCGCAGGCTAGCGAGGAGCGTCGGGCGCCTGGGCTCCCACTCGCCGGATCTCTTCAGCCTGGGCCCAGTCGCCGGATTCCGCTCCCCAGGCCTTCCGCTCCGCCCTGGGCCCTGGGCCTCCCTCGTCGCCACCGCCTCGCCTCGCCGCGGTGGGCCGCCACCGCGCCGGGCCCAGTTCCAGCCGCCGGATCGGGCCGGATCCGCGCCGCCGGGCCGTTCCTCCGTTTTTTTCCCAGATCTGAGACTGCTAAGGTTGTTCCCCCACTCCTAAGTCCCCAGATCTGTTTATCTGAGATGCTAACTTTAAACTGCTGTAACTTTGTGCCTGTTGCTCCGTTTTGCGCGTGTAGCATGTCCAGATGTTCGTGGAGATGTCCTCTACGTTTTACCTGTTGTTGTCATGCATGTTAGATGTCATCTTGACACTTGTTTTGCTGTTGCAAGAGTGCATCATGATATAACCTGCTGTTATGTGTTATTTTCATGCCACCTTTGACATGTGATAACTTTTAGCTCGTTTGTCCAAACGATGCAAATGACATGTCCACGTGTTCGTCTTGCCACGAACTACGTGTTGTGTGAGATAGGTTGCATGGTAGATTTATTGTTTCCTTGTTATCATCATTGCAAAGTGCCATGTTCACATGTTGTGTTTTCACTTGTTATGAAATGCCATCTTGTTGAGCTCGTTGCAATCATTGTGTTCACCTCTATGAAGCATGCTTGTGTGTTTCGGGATCACCGTCATATGTATTTTGATGAGGTGCTTACCCTTTGCCATGTTTAGTTTCGAGGTGACTTAAACATGCTCTTTTGTGTGCTATGATGATATTGCTGTTTTAGGACTTAGTGAAATTTCACCAAGTCTGAAATCTGTAACGTTCCGATGCCATGTTCGTGTGTTGTTGTAGGACAAAGCATGATAGTTTTGGGGTGGATTTTGATTGTTCCTTGAAGTATATATTGTTGTCTTTCCATCCATGTCCTCACATGTCCATTTGAGTGGCTGTAGCATGTTTATCTTTTGCTCTAAAGTTTCAATAAAATTCTGCTGCCAGAATTTTATTTCAAAGTTCAATATGTCCAAGATCATTGCTATTGATCCGTGACTCCGTTGGGGGTGCACTTTGGACCTAGTTGCTGTACTATATATCTAGTTTGTGTTCATGTCCTTTGCCATGCTTTTTGGGTGCTGTAGCTTAATTATTTTGAGCTCCAAAGATGCTATGTTGCTGTAATTTTCAGCTTTCGCTCAAATCTTGTTTCGGGCATAACTTTTAGCCCGTAACTCCGATTTCAGCAAATCTTATATCAAACTTGGGTGTTTTTCTGTGTAGATTAATAATATCAGATTGTTATCTTGTTTTGAGGTGTTTTGCTTGAGTGATGTTTTACGTGCTCCATGTGCATATTTAGTGCATCCATCATGCATTCATGTTTTTCGAGTGCGCATTGCATCGTGTTGATTGGTGCTTGGTGTGTTTGTCTTGTTTAGAGCCGGAAGCTGAGACCGGGTACGAAGTTGAGCACGAGGTTTCCAACGAGGTTGAGCACGAGGACCCTTCTTACGATCCGAACGAATCCTCTTCAGGCAAGATGACCGAACCCAGATAACATTACTATCTTTGTCTATTGCTAGTAGTCTCGATCTATAGTTTTGCCTCGATGCCCATGTTCTTCTTGTCAGCCTCCTACTTGTAACCAATTGCCATGTTTAACCACCCTACCTATGCAAACCGTTGCTTGGCTAAGTACGCTTCGATCAGCCCTTCTTATAGCGTTGCTAGTTGCAGGTGAAGTGAAGATGCTTGCTTCATGTTGAAGTATTGGTTGGGTTATATCACACTATATAAATGCTTTAATTGAAATCATCTATATATTGGCAAGGGTGGAAGGCTAAGCCTTTTGCTTGGTGATTTGTTCCACTCATGCCGTTAAGATCCGTATAAGCCGGTTTTATGTTCCTTGATTATGCGTTCCTAACACGGTTGGGGTGTATGGGACCCCCTCGATAAACCGCTAAGTGCTAAGTCTTTTCCAGCAAATCCCAACATTGGTACTATTTGCCTAATAACAAACTAAACATGCATAGGGAGTAATTAACCCTCTTTCTTAATCAACAACCCCGGGCCAGTGCTCCACATGAGTGTTGGTCCGAAACGAGCGGACTGCGGGGCCACCTCAAGGAAACTCGAGGTCTGGTAAAAACCCGTAGGATGTCTCATCCGGTCGTGTCCTGAGACCTAGATACGCGCGGCTACTATCAGGGTGTCGACACGGCGGGAGGATTTGCTGGATTAGCCTTACCTTAGCTCGGTATATCTTGAGCACGGGATTCCGAGGATACTCGGGTCTTCCCACTTTGGAGTTGCGACTACGCGGATCGTGGGCTTGTAATGGGTCAAGTTGGAACACCCCTGCAGGGTTTGAAATTTCGAAAGCCGTGCCCGCGGTTATGTGGCAGATGGGAGCTTGTTAATTTCGGTTGTAGATAACTTGACACAATGATACTAATACACTACCAGCGTGTGTTCCGTGACTGTCAGTTTCCGAATAGGGATTCGGGAGTTGAACACGGAGGGGTTATGATTGTGAGCTTGTAGCTAGGATCACTTCGTGATCACTTCTCGCCGATGCCTTCTCTTCTCGCTCTCACTTACGTAAGCTAGATGCTAGTTGCTGCTGCAGACTTGTTCTTTCTTCAGCCTTTCCCTCTCCCAAAGGCTTTGATAGTTCTGTTACCCGGGAACGGGATTGCTGAGTCCTCTGTGGCTCACAGTTACTTCACACACCAGATGCAGGTCCAGCTGTGAGCTATCCGGGTGATGGCACCGAGCTGGATTGGGAGTACGACGAGGAGCGTAGTCGTTACTACGTGCGCTACCCGGACGATCAGTAGTGGAGTCTCTTACTAGGATTCGATCCGCCTGTGGTTTATTTATCTGAGTTTGGTACTTTGACATTTGGCTTTTGCCCTTAGAGGGTTGTAGTGATCTTAATGTATGATGTTTGAGACTTGTACTGTATTTCTGTGACGTGGCGAGTGTAAGCCAACTATTTTCAGTTTACTATCCCCTCTTTTACATGAGTTGTGCAAAGATTACCAAACTTGATATCATTCTAGGATGGACTTATGCCTTTAAGTCGTGCCTCGACACGTAGGAGGTATAACTCCACCCTGGGCATTACACCCTTTTATCAAGATGCACGGTTGCCGAGATGGCGTCGGGAGCGGGGTCGCTCATGACCCATCCAACCATCACGAGCCAGCCTGGCCTGCAGCCATTTTGGGGCCCGCGGTGCTTCGTCCTCGACTAAGGCTTCGCCCTGAAGCCAACTCCACGCGCCTTGGGCCCGGGGGCTACTATCGGCGTCCTGGGAACCAGGGTACCCAGACTTGCATGTCTGCGGGCCGCGACGCGCTCCTACAAGCGGCCTGGTACGGCCCAGCTGATCCACTAGCTGTCCAAGACCCTCGCGAGGGGGGGCTAAGCCTCGCAAGGAGAACGACGTCAAGACCTCCTCGGGAGCGGCCTCAGCAAGGTGCTCCGGAGGGGCGGAGAACCCAAGGCCAAGCCTGCCTCAGGAGGAGGCAGTGATGTCAGCAGTTACGCATCGCGCCAGCGAGTGGCAGTGTCCGCCAGCGGCATAGTTACCATTTTGCTGCAAAGGGGACACCGCAGCCGTTTGTTCCCAACGATGGGGGGCAAAGGTTTCCCCTTTGGTGCAATGGGACCAAAGACCGCAAGGACGACAAGGAGGATGTCACCGCCTGATCCTTTTGAAGGCGAGGACCACTTTTGTCAGGATAGGAACGTGCTTGTGTCCCCGCTCAAAAATGGCCGTTGTGGGATCCCTTCCAGCCTAAACATTTCGGGGGAAGAGGACCCTGGCCGCCTATATAAGTAGCAAGGATCCCCGATGTGAAGGGATCGATGAACTCATACACTGAGCCACCAAACAAGGAGGAAGAACACATGCCTCCCGACCCTCTTGATCTCGCCTCCTGAGCTCAGGAACCATTGTACTAGCTCATATCCCAGCTCACCCGAGGCTAATCCACCAAAGCAGGAAGTAGGGTCTTACACCACGCGGTGGCCTGAACCTGGGTAAACTCTTGTGTGTTCGGTCTATTGTTTGCTTGAATCCTTCCACCGCGACAAGAGCTAGACGCTAGGTAGGCGTGAGTGGGAAAGATCTTCGTTCACGACCCTGTGTTCGAACTTATCGGGTTTTGCGGAGCCCTAAATCCGACAACAACATAGTTTTATTTCTCATTTCTAGATGGAAGCAAACGTTCGGTGTACGTAGAGTCGTATCAGCGGCAGATAGGACTTGAGAGAATATTGATCTTACCTTTACTCCTTGTGGGTTCGACACTCCATACTTATCACTTCCACCTTTGGAAATTGCTATGATGATTCCTTGCACTTGGGGATTCTCACGCCCTACCCCCCAGGGCATGCCACCCTGGCTTGTGGCCACCTCGTGTGTCCTTCGGACCCCGTTTTCTCCCAGAATACCTGTTCTGCATGTTAATTTTTCATTATATAATCTCCCGAAGGTTTTGACCATCGTATCATGGCAATATCCTCTGTTCTTGTTTCGTGTTGTTTTCTGGGCAGTTATGAAAATATGTCTTCTCAAGATTCAGATGGGGAGAGCTATGTTTCGCAATAAGTTGCAAACTCGAGGACCTATGGAGATCTCTCACCTTATGTTGGAAATTCGTAGGAGGAAGAAGACTCCGATCTGGAGGAAACAAAGGATGTGAGCTCGGATGAAGACGACGTTTGTGACACCCCGAGACCGACGCGCTAGGTGTCTTCCAGTTGTTCGCTGTCATTGCCATGTCATATGCTTGCGTGTTGCATTTTGCCATGTCATCATGTGCATCGCAACAGCATGTTTTCAAAACTTGCATCTGTCCATATTTGCCGAATCTCTCTGTTGTCCGTTCTGAGCCCACACACACTCGCACGTGCCCGCGGCACCTTTGAAATATTATTTTATAAGTGGCCGGAATGATCTCGGAATGGGATGAAAGTTGACATGCGGTCTTATTATAGTGTAGAGAGACCGCTTGTCAAATTTCGTCGCATTTGGAGCTCGTTTGATAGCCCAACCGTCAAAGACGTATAATGGCACTATAGCCGGTTTATTCGTCGGACGTTTTCGGTATCCGAAAACTCGTGACGGGTCTCTCTCTCACCTCTCTTTTTAGCCTACTCACATTCTTCACCCCCCTCATTTACCCCCTCACATGTGCGTCTGAAAACTTCCCTGAACCTGAACCGGGCTGTCGTTACAGTTGGGTCCGGATCATCCCCAAACATCCTTAAAATATCATTGGTTCTTTGTTGGACTCTCCTAGGCTCGTCCGTTCAATTTAGATCTAAGGGCTCTCATTAGTTTTCTTTTAGATGCACTTGATATAAATAGCAGTTTAACCTAGACCTAGGTCGTCCCATCCATCCATTCCTCCTCGTCGCCGCCGCTCCACCCCACACCTCTGGATCTCCTCCAGATCCAATCTCCCCGACCACCTTCCTTGGTTTCCGGGGACGCCCAATCCGCAGCCTCCACCTTGCTCGAAACCAGCCAATTCCATCGATCCAACCCATCAACCAAGGAAGCCCGAGCATGTTCCCAAGCGAGCTCTTGCTTGACATGTGCCTCCATCTCTCGAGCACCTCATCCCTAGCCTCCTCCTCGTCGATCCGTCCGAGCCCCTCTGCTCCCGCGCCGCTGCCTCCACCTCCCTCGAATCCGCTGGATCACTGGCTCCCCGTCCTCTGCCCGATGACCAACACAGCCGCAACCGCCATGGCCGCCCATCCATGGAGATGAGCCGCACCGCCCTGGTCACCTACGACCTTGGGTCGCCTCTGCTTCGTCCGCACCGACCGCTTCTCTGCTCCCAGACCCAGTCCACCGTCTGACCTCGCCTGCCGGCGACCAGCACACACCATGGCCGAACATCGAACCGACCATGAACAAGAAGCCATGACCATCCCCGAGCTCCTAAGCCGTCGCCATGGGAACCGTGGTCGAGTCCGCCACCGAGCTCTCCACCAACCAGGATTTCCCCGCCACCGGGGCCACGCCGCCCTGTTACCTGTAGTTGCGCCGCTGGTCTTCTACCACACCGATGCCGCATCCGGACCACCCATGCACCTCGCCTTCGACATCGGCTGCCCGCCAAGCTGCCGGGGGTTACCGGCCGCTCAAGCCCCGCACCCCGCCGGTCTCCTCCACCCTTGCTCTACCCGGTACCGGCCAGTCCGGCCATCTCCGCCGGTCCTCATCGTCGCCTCGTCACCCGTTTCTGGATTGGCATCGCGTCCAAGTTCCAGCGGCACCGTGGCCTCGCCTTTGCTTCAAGCGGGCGAAGGAGGCGCATCAACCTCGTATCCTCCTGTTGCCCGCGCCAAGCCGGAGATCGCTGCCGTTGCCGGTTGCCAGCCGCCGGCCTTTGCTCGCTCTGCATCGAGCAGAGGAGGTCGAATCGCTCGCTAGTGCGTTAACCGTGCCCCCTCCACCTCCTCATACGATCCCGCCAGCGTGGAAGAGCGCCAAGGCCCAGCGCACCTCTCCCCACCGAATTGGGCCTGGCCCAGCTAGGCGAGCGGCCCCAAGTCATGCGTCCTTGTGCCACTGTTGGCCCAGTTCGATTCAGATTCAGCCCAGTGCTGTTTTTTTCCTTCCTGCATTTTTAGCTATTATCCAGAGACTGTCAGTTTTACAGAAAAGCCCTCATACTTCTGCATTTAATATCTCACAAAACATGCATCCTATGTAAAATTCTTAGAATTTCATCTAGTTTCACAATAATCAACTTTCATCCACGTTAAAAATGTTTAACTTTTTGTTTGCATTAATTTGTTTAAATAACAAGCTAAAATGATTTAATTCATAACTAAATAATCGTAGCTCCAAATTTAATAAACTTTATATGTAAATGGGGTGGAAAATCAATAGATTAACTTGGTTCACTTTGTTTCCCTGTTTAACAACAATAAAATATGTTTTAGGCAAAACAATACCAAATTCAAAATATGCACATGGGGATTTTCCGGAAATGTTGTTTGTTGTTCCGGCCTCATGTAACCTTGTCTAAATAGATAGTTTATATTTTCTTCACCTCTTGCCATGTTTAAAAACATTTAATATTGTTGTGTACATAAACGGGAGCGAACTAAATAATTAAATGTGGTGTTCCGTCAATATGCAACTCGTTGCATATTGAGCTCCACTTAACTTGTAGCATTGTTTGTGCACCTTACCATGCCATGAATCATTAAATTGGACATGGATCATACTTGGTTGTGCATCATGCCATGTTTATGTGATGGTTGTTCACTATGTTGTTTCCTTCTTTCCATTTGTGCTTCTTCTCGATAGTTCCTGTTTCGTTGCGATCGTGAGGATTCCTTCGACAACCCTTGGTTCGTCTTCGCGGCTTCGTCTTCTTCATGGACTCGTTCTTCTTCCTAGCGGGATCTTAGGCAAGATGATCGTCACCCTGGATCTCATTACTATCATTGATATGCTAGTTGTCTCGATGCTATCGCTATATGTCGCGCTACCCACCATTTGTTGTCAGCCTCTCATTCTTGCCATGAAACCTCTAACCTTTGACACCATCTTAGCAAACCGTTGATTGGCTATGTTACCACTTGCTCAGCCCCTCTTATAGCGTTGTTAGTTGCAGGTGAAGATGATGATTGCTCTATGTATCATCTTGGATTGTTGGAATATCACAATATCTATTACCATAATTAATACACCTATATACTTGGCAATGGGTGGAAGGCTTGGCCTTTTGCCTGGTGTTTTGTTCCACTCATGCCGCCTTAAGAACCGATAAAATAGGTGTTATGTTCCTTAATTTTGCGTTCCTAACACGGTTGGGTATATGGGCACCCCTTGAAAGTTCGCTTTGAATAAAACTCCTCCAGCAAGGCCCAACTTTTGTTTTAATTTCCAACATAATAAAAACTTAATTAAGTAATTAATTTGCATAGGGGGTCGCGTCCCCGAGGATTATTTTCCACATACAGGGGCCAATGCTGATGGTGTTGGTCCCAAACGGGTAGACTGTGGGTTCGCCTTGGGAAACTCGAGGTAACTGGTTACCTGTAGGATGTCCCATCCGGTCGTGCCGTGAGACGAGATACGCGCAGCTAATATCAAGATGTTCGCATGCCGGGAGATCTTTCTGGACTTGTTTTACCATTGTCGAAATGTCTTGTGCATCGGGATTCCGAGTTTGATCGGGTTGTACCTAAGATAAGAGGTTTTACCTCTGCTGATCGTGAGAGCTTCTGATGGGCTAATTTGAGACACCCCTGAAGGGTTATGATCTTTTGAAAGCCGTGCCCGCGGTTATGTGGCATATTGGAATTTGTTAATGTCTGGTTGTCGAAAACTTGACACAGGATCCAAAATAAAATACACCAACCGCGTGAGTAACCGCGACCGTCTGTTTTCACTTTGAAAAGAGAACACGGTGGGGTTATGTTTGACTCGTAGGTAGTTCAGGACTACTTAGCGATCACTACTAGTTTGCGACCGTTTGCGTAGATGCTCATCTTATTCTTGTACTCGTAAGTTAGCCACCATATAATGCTTAGCCGCTGCTGCAACCTCACCACTTAACCTCTCCATACCCATGAAGCTTTGCTAGTCTTAATACCCATGGTTATGGGATTGTTGAGTCCTCGTTGCTCACATATACTACAACAACAGTTGCAGGTGCAGGTTTCCAATGACTTGACATGAGAGCGATGTTTACTTGTGTAGAGTTCTTTCTTCTTCTTCTTCATTAATCTTGGGATAGGTTCCTGGTCGGCAGCCTGGGATAGCAGGATGGATGTCGTTGTGCTTTTCATGTTTTCATCCGTAGTCGGATCTTTTGTGTATGACGATGTTGTATTCATGTGTCTATGGTATGACTTGTATGTATCCCCATCGATGTATGTAATGGTACGATGTAATGATATCCATCTTGCTAAGCGCACGAAATGCGGTTGTGCCCCAATCACGAGTTCACCACGTGATCAGGATATAATCGCATCTTGGGTGTGACAAGTTGGTATCAGAGCCTCGACCTACCATAGGAGCCCTCTTGATTGATCGTAGTTTGTCCGTTGTTGAGCCTAGCAAACAAAAATCAGAGTCTAGTTATATCAAAGAATAGGAATTCTTTTTACTCCTCAGCCCCTTCGTCGCTCTGGTAAGGAATCTTGACGTAGGTGTTTTGAATTACTCCTCTTCCCTTTCAATTTTTTTGGATCATGCAGTTAGTTTTTCTTCGTTGCGATGTCAGCTCTTTTCATTCGGTGAAATTATCATCAAGTTGATTTGGTCCTCTTCATCTTTGCAAGTTCAATCCTCAGTTCTTTCCAACCGACGTCGTTTTCCCCATCCAATGTGGTCTTTCGTTTTCCCATCCACCCACCCTTTTCTTCCTGGAGCTGGAGTCTTTAATTGATTATCTATCCTACTCATGTGAAGTTTTTAATTCTTTCCTCAATTATATCAACTGTTGAATTCTCGTATAGCTCGTCACCCTTATTTTCTTTTCTTCTCCGATGAATTCTCCTCTCATTTGACATTCTTCATCTCTTTTCTTTTCCGGTGGATTCAATTCAAGTATTCTGTGTTGATCATATTCTTACCCTCGTCTCAAATGTTTCCCCTTGCTCGTTTGCTTGTCGCCATTTAATCGTTCCGGAGTTTCGAAGACATCTCAGGAGATTAGGTTGTGTTTCAATTTATTCGAGGTTGTCACCTCCATCGAGTCTTTTAATCATTTCGGCGCATTACCTCCTTTTCAATCCTTCCCAAACGGTGTTTTATTTTCAGTGGACCCTAAGCCACAGGTCTTTTCCCAGGATCTTACCTGACTCTTCTAATTTTTCGGTGTTATTCTCAAATCCTTTTCAAAGTGTGACATAAGTACGGATTCCATCAGTCTTATGCCTTCTCCAAGATCGCTTGTAAATTCTTATCATCGTTGCTTCAAACTTTCCTATTCTCGTTCTTCCCGAGTATCTCAATAATTATTGGTTGTGTTTCTCATCATCATTCTCATTTGAAGACCGAAGAAGAGTTTCTGTTAAATCTTTGTCCGTGCTCTCGAAGATTTGTGGTTCTAGCTTCATGTTATCCTATGGAATTATTCCGATTGTCATAAATTATTTTCTTTAACCATCCAGAGTATTTCATGAATTCTTTCCATTGTGTTCCTCCGAAGGTCATCATTTCACAAGATTTCTTCGTTCTCAGTTTTCAACTTCGTCCTCCAACTATTCTTCATTGATGCCTCTTCGTTCGTCTCCATATTCTTCCGGTACTTCCATCAAGCATTCTTTAATCCGTCCGCGATCTCTTCATTCTCTTGCATCAAAATTCCCTCAAGTTATTTATTCTTCCCAGCGATTCATTCGCTTTTCTTTGTTCAATATCAATTCTTTACGGTGGTTTGTTCTCCTTCATCACTCGGTTTCAATTCTTACGGTGGGTCATTCAAGATTTCTTTTGTTTGCTATCATATTGATTCGCTCATCGTTCCAATCCTACCGGTGGTTCATGAAGACTTTTTCGAGTTTTGCGCTATATCCCTCTTTAATCTTTTTCAACACGAATAAGTGATATGTAGTCCATTGTTTTCTCATCAAGTTATTTGGTGAAGGATAATCATAACATAATTTTTATTCCTCAAGCCAATTAACTCTATCCTTCAGAGTCTGTTCACGATGAATAAATTCTAGTCCCAAGTGTTTTCATCTTTTATTTTCGGAGTTCATAGTGTCTCGGCCTTCTCCTCGGAACCCCGTCTAAATCATCACAAGGACTTATTCTTATTCTTTTCATCCTTTCGTTACCGGAGTTCTTCATGGTGGTTCATCGCGATTCAAATCATTCTTCAAGTGTTCATCAAATTCATTTGGATCAAGCTCAAGCATTATTCTTTTGCCTCTCGAGTGCAAATAAGTCTATGTATTCTTTTGAAGTGGAGTTTTGCATTTCTTCATCCTCAGCTATTCAATCTTATCGTTGTGGCATAATTCACCTCAAGTTTGAGATGGTTACATAAGCCCACGCGAATCAAATCTTTTGTTGTTGATTCTTCAACAAATCTGTTCAAGCCTTCCTTTTAAAGATGCTCTTCTAATTCATTTGTGGTGTAAGTTGTCATCTTCTTCTCTGTGTTTTCATTCCACTCTTTCAATTCTTCCGGAGGCATTGTGTCGTTCCTCTCATCGTATATCGTTTCATCTTGTGAAGATCATATCCTATTCATTCCATTTTCAGCCGGTGTGCTGCCCTTATTCCTTCGTTCGAATTCATTTCTATATCTTATTAACCGGAGTGGTTTCAATGTCTCTCTTGTCATTTAAGCTCTTGTTTCTCGTCGTATGCCTTGTTTCCACATTTTACCGGAGCTTCGCTATCTCGTTCATCTCTGTTGTGTTCTTTCTTCAAGTTGTTCAACCTATCAAGTTTCTTTGGTTTCCCTCCTTTGTCCAAGAAGAACTTTGTTCTTCCTTTTTCCCTTCCGTCTCATTCCTAAGATATCGAGACGGGATCTCTTGCTAGTAGGGGAGTGCTGTGACACCCCAAGACCAATGCGCCAGGTGTCTTCCAGTAATTCGCTGTCGTTGCCATGTCATCTGCTTGTGTGTTGCATTTTGCCATGTCATCATGTGCATCGCATCAGCATGTTGCCACATCCCTAGCTTCTGGTACTGCCTAGTGTGTGCATCTTGCTTGCTTCATGTTTAAGTTTTCAGAAAGTTGAAATGTTGATTGTTCAAACCCTAGCACCAAAACAACTCAACTAGGTTCAAATAAATATCTTTTTCAATGACCCAAAAATGACTTTGAAAATGTCCATGATTTTTGAATTGGTCTAGAACCTCTACCAAAAATGGTGCATACTTTTATGAGACAATTTGGATCCTTGAATTAAATCATAAAGTATTTGCATTTGGACATTTAAATCCTATAACTAATTTTAAATGTCCAAATAATCTTGGAAGTAAATGAGGGTTGTTGGAATTAATCCAGACAGTGCCCATGAATAGTTTCATGATTTATGAAAATGCTCTAGCATTTTTATTAAAGCAAAACAAAAATAGAAAATAGAAAACAGAAAAAAATTAGAAAAAAGGAAAAGTGAGCTTACCTGGCGCCCCAGCCGGCCCAGCACTGTGTGGCCCACTGGCCCACGGTGCCAGTCATCCTCAACCTCTGCCAGTAGGCAGAGGCGAAGGCGGGCACGGCACGCGCTGAGGCCGCCACCTCCTCCCTGCCTGCCTCACGCCCCTGAGGTTCTCTCCCAGCGCCACGGAGACGGCCACGAACCCAGCTCACTCTCTGGTTCTCTCCCCCCCCCCTCGCTCCTCTGCTTTCCCTCCCCATGGCGGAGCATGCCACCGCCACCGATGCCGTTCGCCGCGGCCAGAGCCACCGTCCCGCCTCTCCGTCGTGTCTAGAAGAACCGCCCTGTCACCATACTTCTCCTCGTCGAGCCGCGTGACGTCGGACGCTCCACGGACCCGCCATCTTCAACATCTTCATCGCCGGCCGCCGGAGAACGCCGTCGCCATCTTGTCGTCTCAAGGCCTCCTCCGAGCTCGCCGTCTGCACCTACATAACCGCAGTGAGCCACTGAGCCTGACTCCCCTCTTCGTTTCTTCTGTTGCACGCCGTAGCCGCCGCACCACCTGCGTCCGAACCGGCCGCCGCCTGTGCTCGCTGCCGGCGATGCTCCGATGACCATTTGGTCCCGGGCACGTGTCCATCGGGAGTGCCGGTCCGTGCTGAGCCTCGCTAGCGCCTCCCCTTGCCCTCTGGCATCCTGCAGCACCTCTCGCGCCCATCACCGAGCTCCGGCCGCCGCGGCCGAGCTCCTCGCTCTCGCCTCCGGCCACCCTAGGCCCGACTGGCGCCCCCACCCGGCGCGCGCTGGTCTGGGCTCTCGAACGAGCCCAGCCTCGCTGCGAACGGGGCACCACCGCCCGTTCCCGCCGCGTCCGCTGTTGCCGGCGTCGAGCCACCGGTGGCTTAACCCCGTTTTGACCACGGTTTTTACCCCCCTGGGTCGCCGACAAGTGGGCCCGGCCCCTGCTAACTTTTTGTTAAATTAAAAACTACTTTTAGTTAAGCCACTGACTCACTGACATGTGGGACCCTCCAGGCTAATTAAGTTAGATTAGTGTTAACTAAATTAGGTTAGTTTAGTTAGACACTAACGTGTGGACCCCACTGGTCAGTTTGACCTGGGCGGCCCTGTTGACCAGTTGATGTAAGCATGACACCATGCTGACGCAGTAAGTATTTTCTGGAATTAAAATAAATCAGAAAATGATTTATGAATTTCAGAAAATACCCCAAGCTTCTAAAAATCATAGAAAATAATCTATTACTCCAATGAAAATAATTTATATATGAAAAATAATCAGAAAAATTCAAGGAATCTGTTGATGGAATTATCATGCATGATTGAACAACTTATGCCTACTAATCAGGTCAAATCATTTAAATGGCATTTGAATAATCACATGTGGAGTTTGAATTTGAACCTTTGGTTCAAACCAACTTCATTTAATATGGTTGCTAGTTGCATTAGCTCAATCAACAGCATATTTCCGTGTCATGATCATGCATCATATTGTCGCATTGCATTGATTGTGTTCTCTCTTGTTTGCCGATGTTTGTCCCCTCTCAGTAGACGTGTTTCGACGATGTGATTGATGACACTAATGAAGACACAGTGATATCTTCAGAAGTGCCAGGCAAGAAAAACCTCATTGAGGATTCCGATACAATCCCACTCTCTCGCTCTTGTTCTCTTTGCTGCATTAGGACAACAACGCTTCAACTGTTACCTCCTGCGGTCGTTGAACCCCTTTCCTCTGCATGACCTATCATTGCCACAGTAAATAGTTGAAACCCACTAGCATGAGTAGGAGTTGTTTGAGCCATGTTGTGCCTACTCATTCATGCTTTCTGGTTATGCCTGCTACTGCTTAGAGTTGAGTCAGGTCTGATTCATCGGGGATGAATTCGAATGGTGATGAACATGTCCTACTGTTGAAAGCTAAGTTTGTGAACAAGTTTTGGTAAAGGTAGCGATGAGAGGCCATGTAGGAGTACATGGTGGGTTGTCTCATTGAAGCCTTCCTCAGGAACTGAGTTCTGTGTTTGTGATCCATGTATCAGCTACTACCACCCATTGGGATCCTTAATTGACCCTCTCGACTTATTAACTGCCCTTGTCCTCTGTCCAGGAGTTGCAACTAATTTCTGGTGTTTGTAGTTTACTGGAGGTCGTGCGCAGCGCTGACCCTCGGGGTGGGCTGTGACGCGGCAGGTACGTGGCACGGTGTACCGGTCGCCCGTTTGGTGGCTCGGGAACCCCGTACACATCGTTTGGGGCCGTGAGCGACACCCCGGCCGGATCTCCCCACGGATGGAACCCAAATAGGCGATAAACCTAGACTAGGGACTTGTGTGGTTAGTTAGGTCGTGGCCGACACCCTCGCTGGGCTTCCACTTGAAGGTTGCCGAGTACATGTCGTGTAAACGGCGGTAAGTGGTGAGAGCCTGTGTGAAGAAGTACACCCCTGGAGGGTTATAAATGATCTATTCGAATAGCTGTGTCTGCAGTAAAGGACTTTTGGGTTACCTGTACAGTTCATAGACAAGTGAAAGTGGATACTCTAAAATGCGCAAGATAATCATGAGTGCTATGGATGGCCTTCTCGTAGGGAGACGGGAGCGGGTCCATAGTGGTGTATTCATTGGTGAATATGTGGACTCGTGTGCGCGACCTCAAAAGAGTTACTTGCAGTCGTAGTTCAGGATAGCCATCGAGTCAAAGCTGGCTTGCTGCAGTCAAACTCCACCACCCCTTTTTTTGATACTGTTGCATATGTAACTAGTTCTGATGTAAGTCTTGCTGAGTACCTTTGTACTCACGTTTTCTTAATTTATGTTTTCGCAGAGAGACTTCAGTCACTAGTGGTTCCGCGTGGACTTCGACGTTTAGCTTGTTACCTCAGCTACGAACTTGTACCCTTTGGAGGGTCTTGTAGATAGTTAGACTTCTGAGCCCTTTTCATTTGTAGTTGTCTGTACTCAGACATGTTATGCTTCCGTTTCCTGTATGCTCTGTATGTTGGGTCATGAGATCCACTGCTTGTAATAAATGCTATGATGGCTCTTCTAGGCCTTTATCAATATGAGTTGTTGAGTTATGTTGTGATGCCATGTTGTACATCACATACTTGCATGTTATGCATACGTGTAATGTGTATTGCTATGTGTGGGATCCGACACCTAGTTATTTACCCTTGGTAGCCTATCTTACATGGAAATGCCTCCTAGTGCTTCCACTAAGCCTTGGTAGCTTGCTACTGCTCCGGAACACTTAGGCTGGCTGGCATGTGTCCTTCTTCGTTCATGTGTCTCTCCCTTAGGGTAAATGTCACGCGTTGTTCCATTATGTCCCTGTAGCTTGCTACGACTTGGGTTCATACGTTGATGACCGACACGTTCGTTGCTCGGTCATGTATGCCTGTCTCTGTAATTTAGTGCCACTTTTGGCTTATAACTAGTCTTGTCGGCCCGGGTTCTCTGTCATATGGATGCTAGCGACACTATCATATACGTGAGCCAAAATACGCAAACGGTCCCGGGCCTGGTAAGGTGGCACCCATGGGGATACCGTGCGTGAGGCCGCAAAGTGATATGATGTGTTACATGCTAGATCGGTGTGACTCAGGATCAGGGTCCTGATAGCTTTGGTATCAGAGCCTGACTGCCTGTAGGATTAGTAAGTCAAACTGGTCGAAGTCGTGTCTAGAAACTCTTTAGTTATAATAAGGGAATTGATTGTGGAAGGGAAGGGAACGTAAGGCTCTTTTTACTCCTTTACCCTATGACCTTCTGATCTGAGTCACCTTCTTCTTTCTACGGGGATTAAGAACTAGGCTTCTCATTCTATTTATCAGGATCACATTAATGGTGGATTCAACTCTCAGTTTAGTCTCAAGTACTTCTGTTTGTTAAACTGTTGGTCTCAGAACCTTGACATTATGATGTTGAGTGGTTGTGCTATCTTTGTGCATGAGTCTCAAAAGTATTTTCGAGCATTTACAGACGTTATGCTACCCGAGTCATCCCAGGTTTCTAAACAATCTGAAGCATTTGCAAATCTTTCCTCCCTGTTCCCGATGTACTTTTGGGCCAGGCTGATCACACTAATCGGTGTGTTGAGGTACTCCGTTGCCTCGACTTAATTGTTGAAGCCATCAGGAAACTAGGACATCATAGATAGCCACCCAGAAAACAACCATGTGTTGTGTTCTCAGGATGATCATTTTGGTCATTACTCTCGAAAGCATCCCGTGATGCCATTTAGTTGGTAGGTATTCTATCTCTGGGTCTTGAACCCAAGATTCACTCTACTTACTTCATGTTGATAGTATTTGCTCGTTCTTTTAGGATATTAGTAACCTTGTGATAGTCCACGAGGTTCGTGGTATATCCTCCTTCCCATACTGTGAACCGTCCTTGGCAGGGGTTCTCCCGAACCAAAATATCATAATAAGAGTACTCTTGAGGAGTTCTTGATTCTATATTGTGACTCTGCCAGTCCTACCTTTCTGCATGGGTTATCTGGAAGAAATATGTTGAACTTGTTTGACATGCTAATCTATGCATCCACAACTCAGAAAGTTATATGTTCCTTTGAGTTATCCCTCTTAGTTGTACTATGACCCCGTCTATCAGTTGATAGTCAAGAGTAGTTGTGCATTTGTGTTATCGATGCCTATTATTCTTATGGTCTGTCAAGCCATTCTATTCCAAAATGACTTGTAGAAACAAACTCCAACACCTCATCCATTCCTAGGATTGGGTCAAAGTAGTTGTATTCCGCAGATCAAAATGCCAATCCGGCTTTTGTTCTGTTCTACCTTGGAGTATTACCATCTTTATGTCAAGAATGTCATGGGAATTGCACCACCTCCTATGAACTCTTGATACAATGATACTTCTCGCCATCATCGTTCATTCCTCGGTCTCTGTGTTGTTGTAACCAGAATACTGAGAAGTGAATCGTGATGTGTGAAATCAATACTCCTAGCAACTCCGTTACCTGGTAGTTAATGGACGATAATCTCATTCTTAGCATGCTAGTTACTGAATCATCATTCTAAGAATGATCGTGCTACCTAGTCCATTTTTCTTGTGCACTTTTCGATCAATGAGTAAGGATTGTGTCAATCCCTCGCTCTTTTGATCATATCGTCTTGCCCTGAAAAGCAAGATTGTTCTTGAGCTTCAAAATATATCGGTGTTTCGTGATTTTCCGAATATCTTCTCAGAAGTATTACCTGGTTGTTCCCTGACCGTTATGTTGAGCTCGTGATCAAGTTGGTTTACTTATAACCCACCCCTTCTCCAAGAACCTGTGTTGGATATCTTGAGCTAGTTGGTTAAGCGAAACAACAACTTGGAGAGCTGGTAGATAAAAGCTTGGTCTAACATAGTTCATTATAAAGGGATGTCTTTTGTGTGTGTTGAAGAAAGATGATATCTTCATCGATTGGTCCCCGTGATCAGTTGTTGGACCTATTGTCTTGTTAAAAAACTTTGATTTCAGTGTGGGCTATAGTCAAATCAAATCAGAACCAACGATATTTGTAATGTTGTCTTACTCGTGATTGATCACTCGAGCATACACCATTACATCCTTTGGTCTGACTGATGCTATCACCGTGTTCACTTAATTGTGGAATTCCATCTATATGGAAGCATGTATGGTTTGTTGTTGAGCCCATTGCCAACATTTTCATCTTGTCCATGATTCATGATGAACATTTAAGTTAGCATTGGAAACTTTTGTAAGCATCATCTTTGTGTTAGCTCATGAAGTAGATGTTTTGATGTAAGAAGTCACTTCCTCTAATTCATGTGCATTCGATGTAAGTTGCCACCGTGAGTTTGAGAAAGCTTGTTTTACTTCCTATGGAATCATCGCAAGTCAGTCATGTACGTGCGAAGTATTCTATGGTCTGATAGACTGATCATCTTCATTCCATATGTATTCCTTAGCACACAAAGCCACTGGTTGATTTATTTAAGGATAAGAAGTTCAAATGCTATTCCCGAAGGACCCAGACGGACATGCACAAGACTTCATTATCTCAATGATGGTTCCCAATCAGAGCTCGGTAGTGTTTCGTTATAAGACTACTATGTGGCCATGCTTGTCTTGGACAACGTGTTCACATGTAGGTAGCAGAACCAGCTCATGTTTTGGAGCTTGCTATCGTAGTTCACTCCCCGAGAATCTCGCAACGCCGTCTCGTCGATTTGTGTTGCAAACTTTCATTTTCCTTTCTAGACTTGATGAGTTTGGAATATCCTGACACCAACCAGATCTGAATCTCAGGCAGATATGATGGTTGGAACATTCCCGGCATTTGCATTTTGTTCCCAGCTTGCACCTCAGTAATTGTTGTCCATGATCATCTTCAAAAGTGGACTTGCCATGGGTCCCATCCATTTCCGATGATGAGCAAAATCATCCGTGGTGTTGCCTTCAACGAGGTAGTCCACATCATCATTCCTAGTCCGACTATGTCATTCTTTGGACTCCTTCAAATGGTCGCTTGAGTTTTGCTTTAGGTTGGTATAGAGAATTTCAATGATCTCTATGTAGAAAGTAATTCTTTTCGCCACTTAAGGGAATAATTCTACGAGTCACCTTCTCTAAGGTGCCCCGTCGGGTGACCTCGATCACCATGTTCTTTAAGTGTGGATTTATTGCCTACCAAGTGAACCTTCATCGTTTGTTTCACTCCATCCCTCTGGATGTGTGTTCCGTGTCTCAGCTCAAGAGATGTTTCAACGTCTCACTCCATGAGTTGATCTTGAGTTGCTCGATCTTCAGAAGATCAAATTTTGTAGAGTTTCTCTCATCATCAGTGTGTTGGACGAAGGTCTCAATAGCAAGGATGTCAAGATCAACATGATGTAGGCAATCAATGTTCTTATGAAGTGCAACCTGGACCGTGAAGATTGTGTTAGTTTGCATCCCCCCTTCATGTTATCCTACGCTTGAATCACGGGACGAGATTCTTGTTTAGTGGGGGTGAGTTGTCACATCCCTAGCTTCTGGTACTGCCTAGTGTGTGCATCTTGCTTGCTTCATGTTTAAGTTTTCAGAAAGTTGAAATGGGGATTGTTCAAACCCTAGCACCAAAACAACTCAACTAGGTTCAAATAAAAATCTTTTTCAATGACCCAAAAATGCGTTTGAAAATGTTCATGATTTTTGAATTGGTCTAGAACCTCTGCCAAAAATGGTGCACACTTATATGGGACAATTTGGATCCTTGAATTAAATCATAAATTATTTGCATTTGGACATTTAAATCCTATAAATAATTTTAAATGTCCAAATAATCTTGGAACTAAATGAGGGCTGTTGGAATTAATCCAGACAGTGCCCACAAATATTTTCACGATTTATGAAAATGCTCTAGCATTTTTATTAAAGCAAAACAAAAACAGAAAACAATTAGAAAAAGGAAAAGTGAGCTTACCAGGCGCCCCATCCGGCCCAGCATTGTCCGGCCCACTCGCCCACAGTGCCAGTCATCCTCAACCTCTGCCAGTAGGCAGAGGCGAAGATGGGCAGGGCGCGCGCTAAGGCCGCCACCTCCTCCCTGCCAGCCTCACGCCCCTAAGGTTCTCTCCTAGTGCCACGGAGACGGCCACGAACCCACCTCACTCTCTGGTTCTATCCCGCCCCCCTCGCTCCTCTGCTTTCCCTCCCCATGGCGGAGCATGCCACCGCGACCGACGCCGTTCGTCGCGGCCAGAGCCACCACCCCGCCTCTCCGTTGTGTCCAGAAGAACCGCCCCATCACCATACTTCTTCTCGTCCAGCCGCGCGACGCCGGACGCCCCACGGACCCGCCATCTTCAACATCTTCATCGCCGACTGCCGGAGATCGCCGTCGCCATCTTGTCGTCTCCAGGCCTCCTCCGAGCTCACTGTTTGCACCTACATGACCGCCGTGAGCCACTAAGCCTGACTCCCCTCTCCGTTTCTTCTGTTGCACGCCGTAGCCGCCGCACCACCTGCGTCCGAACCGACCGCCGCCTGCGCTCGCTGCCGGCGACGCTCCGGTGACCATTTGGTCCCGGGCGCGTGTCCATCGGGAGTGTCGCTCCGCGCTGAGACTTTCTAGCGCCTCCCCTTGACCTCATGCATCCTGCAGCACCACTCGCGCCCATCACCGAGCTCCGGCAACCGCGGCTGAGCTCCTCGCTCTCGCCTCCGGCCACCCCAGGCCCGACTGGCGCCCCCAACCGATGCGCGCTGGTCTGGGCTCTCGAAGGAGCCCAGCCACGTTGCAAACGGGGCACCACAGCCCGTTCCCGCCACGCCCCGCCGCGTCCGCTGTTGCCGGCATCGAGCCGCCGGTGGCTTAGCCCCGGTTTGACCCCATGGGTCGCCGACAAGTGGGCCCGGCGCCTGCTAACTTTTGGTTTAGTCAAAAACTAACTTTAGTTAAGCCACTGACTCATTGACATGTGGGACCCTCCAGGCTAATTAAGTTAAATTAGTGTTAACTAAATTAGGTTAGTTTAGTTAGACACTGTCGTGTGGACCCTGTCGGATTCAGGGCTCGGCAAAACCCGTTAAGTTCGAACACAGGGGCGTGAACGAAGATCTCTCCCACTCACGTCTACCTAGCGCCTCGCTCTCATCTCGGTGGAAAGATTCAAGCAAACAACGAACAAACACACAAGAGTTTATCTAGGTTCGGGCCATCGCGAGGTGTAAGACCCTACTTCCTGCTTTGGTGGATTGGCTCCGGGTGAGCTAGAGTATGAACTGATACAAGGGTTCCTGAGCTCAGGGGGCGAGCTCAGGAGGGTCAGGAGGCTAGTGTTCTTGCTCCTTGTGTCGTGGTCAAGTGTGTGAAATCGATCCCTTTCTCAGTGGGAATCCTAGCTACTTATATAGGCGGCCACGGTCCTCTTCCCCCGAAATGTTTAGGCGGGAAGGGATTCCACAACGACCATTTTGAGCGGGAACACAAGGACGTTCCTACGCTGACAAAAGCAGTCTTCGCCTGCAAAAGGACCATGTGATGACGCGGTGGTGGGCTTGACGATGACATCCTTCTTGTCGTCCTTGCGGTCTTCGATCTCGTTGCACCAATGAGGAAACCTTTGCCCCGCTCCTCGGGAACTTGCGGCTGCGATGTCCCCCTTGAACCGAAATGCTAACTGCGCCGCTGGCGGGCGCTGGCATCCGCTGGCGCGGTGCGTCACTGTTGACATCACTGCCTCCTCCTGAGGCAGGCTTGTCCTTGGGTTCTCCGCCCCTCCGGAGCACCTTATCGAGGCTGCTCCTGAGGGGGTCTTGGCGTTGTTCTCGTCGCGAGGCCTGGCCCCTCACGAGGGTATTGGGAAGCTGGTTGATCAGCTGGGCTGTACCAGGACGCTTGTAGGAGCGCTTCACGGCCCGCAGACAGGCATGTCTGGGTACCCCGGTTCCTAGTATGCCGAAAGTAGCCCCCGGGCCCATGGCGCACGCGGAGTTGGCTTCAGGGTGAAGCCTTAGTCGAGGACGAAGCGCCGCGGGCCCCAAAGGCTGCGGGCCAGGCCAGCGTGCGACGGTTGGATGGGACATGGGCAGCCCCGCCTCCCACGCAGTCTTGGTAGTTGTGCGCCTTGCTAGTGCACGACCGGTAGGGCTTCTCGCTACCGCTTTTACTTCCTTCTTCCCAATTGCCCCCCTTCTCAGGTTGCCTTCTCCGCCCTCTCCTGCTTGTCGCCATGCTGCGTGGGGCGAAGAAGAGAGGAGACGGCGAGGATGTTGCATCGCCGCTGGTGCTCGAACCGGCGCTCGGTTGCTCTGCCATAGTGAACCTGGAGGGTCTGGACAAGGTGCGCCGCGCCTTGGCCGATGCAACTAACGAGTGGGGACCGACCCACATGTGGCTCCCCTCCAGGCCGGTGAGGGAGCTTGGCGCCAATGACATCCAGCTTCGTCTTTACGCTATCTTCGGGGGTCTCATCCCCCCTTTCTCCGCCTTCTTCTATGCAGTGCTCATGCATTACCAGATTCGGGCGTTACACCTGGACCCTGGGTCCATCGTCCTTCTTTCCGGCTTCGCGTTCCTGTGTGAGGCTTTCGTTGGCGTTTCCCCTTCCATGGCCTTGCTCCATCACTTCTTCGCCCTCTCCTTGGTTGACGGGAGGCAGCGCTCGGGGTGCATGTTGTTCCGCGCGGTGGAGGCGACGGCTGCCTCCGGGATTGATTTCTCGCTTTGTCCTGCCACTGACGGGTTCCGCCGGCATTGGGTGTTCGTCGACGCCGTCGAGTATAACCCCAATTTCATCTACCCGATGCACCAGCGGTGCCGCACTCTGGTTGGAGGCATGAAGCCCTCTCGGATCCTCGGGTAGAGCCTGTGATGCGTCGCCTGGCCAACTTGAAGAAGAGCGGGTTGACCCTGGTGATGGTGGTGAGGGACTTCCTTGTTCTCTGTGTCGCCCCTCTCCAGCGTCATTCCAACCCGATGTGGGTTCTTGATGATCGCGCGCGTCTTCAGCAGGAGCAGCTCGCTCCTGAAAAGATCCAGGGGCTGATGCGGCTGCTTGTTGGCGAAGTGCCTGAGGCTCGCCCTGGTTCCGCAGTTCCCTTGTACTTGGCTCCAAAATCCGGAAGGGCCCTTGCTGACAGGATGCCCTGCTTCGATGCGTGGGGGCGGGTCCCAGGAGGCACCCCCAATCCTCGCGACGATTCCTTGGTGGTATCCGGGCACGCAAGCCCGTCTTTCCTTGCTGGGGCAGACGCATCTGGCGGAGCCCCTGGCCCGGGTTTGGCCCCATCCTTGGAGCGATTGGACGAAGCCCCGGCGCTGGTGTTGGTGGAGGTGGTGGGGAGCGCTGAGGCGCCGCTGGCTCCTGAAACATCCAAGGCGGAGGTGCAGCGGCCTCTGGCTGAGGCGAGTCCGGGAAGCCCCACCTCAGGGAGCGAGGCGCCGGCTGCGGGTGCCTTCTCTGGCCTTGCTTCGGGACTAGGCATATCTGCCTCGGGCAGCCTCCCATCATCCTTCGCGACGCTAGGCAAGAGGCAGAGGCTGAGGAGCGTCTTTGGTCCTTCTCCGAGGACCTTGAAGAGGATGAAGCTGACTGTACCAAGCAGGTGCGTGTGCTTCGGTTCTCCCTGTCTCTCTTAGTGTGGTTCTGCTGATCTCTTGATCTGCAGGGTCTCTTCTGCTTCATCCACAAGTCACCCGGCGAGGCCCGCAGGAGCTTCTGCCTGCATTCCCTCTCCGGACCAAGTCGGACCTTCAGGAGGCCATGCGTGGGCCCTCGAAGTAGCGCCCGGGCCTTATCGCGCAGGTCGTGTCCCCAACCCCCAAGCGTCCTTGGGGCTAGGCAGCTCTTGGTACATTGGGAGCCCGCTCCGTGCTCTGGGTCTTGTCTCCACCATGGACCAGCCATCCCTTGAGGAAGCTCAAGCAGCTGTCCGTCCGTCAAGGCCATACCTGCTCCCGGCGCCGGAGGTGCCGCGTGCGTCCGGAACTAGCTCCGAGGTACACACTGAACCCGCGGAAGAGGGGGAGCCCCCTTTTGGCGACACGGGTACTAGAGACGAGCCCGGTCGTCTTCTGGAACTTGCGGTGCGCCAGAGTGTGGTCCATCATGGCCTTGTGCGGGAGGCGTCGGACGGCCTGAAGCGTCTTGAGGTCGAGGTGGCTAAGGTTGATGAGCGCGTCGAGGCCGAGGGTCTACACCTGGTGAGGGGTTGGCGCCAGCTGAGGGCCGCCGTCAACCTGAGCCAGATGCAGGACGATACTGCCCTGGGGAAGGCGGAGGCGTCGGTCGCCATGGCTCAAGAGGCTTGCGACCGTGCCCTGAAGGAGGCCCGAGACGCCGAGCGCCGCTGCGTGGCTGCGGAGGAGCGTGAGCGTGAGCTCGAAGCTTCAAATGCCGCGCTTGAGCGTCAGGTTCGTGCCCGAAGGGTTGCCCTTGCTGCACCTGTGGGTGACGATGATAGTCCCGCTGGCCTCTCGGCGTGGGAGGAGGCACTGGCACTTGAGGCGATGGAGCTGAGCATGGAGCGCGAGCGCCTAGAGACGATGGAGCACCAACTAGCCGAGGCCGAGGGCAATCTTGATGACCGCGAGGTCGCGGCGAAGAAGGCTGCTAGGGAGGCGGAGCGCCTCCGGAAGAATTACCGCCAGAAGCTGGGGCTTCACGAGACTCGCTTTGCTGACAAGCGCAAGAAGCTCCAGAAGGAGATCACGGTTCTTAAGAGTAGCCTGGCGGATGCCGAGCGTCGCCAGCAGGTGTCGTAGAAGGCTCGCGTTGCAGCCGAGCATCGCGAACGGTCGTCGAAGAAGGCTTGTGCTAAGGCGGAGCGCCGCGAGCGAGCGTCGGAGAAGGCTCGCGCCGCCGCCAGGGCAGAATTGTCCTGCCTCTACCAGCAAGTGGAGGACGTTTCCACCCTCGCGGATCGAACCTCCGAGGAAGCTGCACAAGTCCGTGGAATGCAGCACACCCGCTCGAAGATGTTTGAGGCCTTGCGTCACCGGGCTGGACAAGCCCTAGACGAACTCCTTGGCTCGGGGGTCGCTGGCCCCCTGGTTAATGATGACACCGGGTACCTCGGGTTCTTTACCAGGGTGGTGGAGTGTCTTCAAGGTGGGGTCAGGAAGGCTCGGCAGCGCGTTGAGGAGCAAAGCCGCGACGTTCTGAGGAGCGTGGTTTCCCGCATCTTCGGCAACTTGCACCATCTTGACTCTCGTGCGGACTTCGAGGCCCTGCTGGAGCCTGCACCTGAGTCGGTCGCCAGCCCCTCGGAGAATTGGTTGAGTGATCACGTGGATGCGTTGGTGACAGAGCTCATTCCAGCTATCGAGGACGCGCTGGTGCTTGGGGGGGGGCGACACCGTCAGTTCCGGCAAAGACGTCGATGCTTAATCTAGTTCTTACCATAAATTTGCTTTTTGGTTGTGGCTCCGAAGCCGGGTGAGGCGGGTGTCACAAGGTTTATACTTTTGATGATGTAATTGAACACTGTATGAATGGGATTTTAAGTAATCCCTTGTTTGCTCCCGAGGTCATGGCCTCAAGTCCTTGTCGCACGTCGGGACGGGGCGTCCGTCGGCTTCGTCCGGGCGCGCCTCGCGAGTACCTGCTATGAGAGCAAGAGTGGTTGGCAGTCCGGTAGCAGACAGACAGAACGCGTGCCCACGCCCGGGCCCCTGCTCACGAGGAGTGACACGGCGGGGTTGCGGACGTAGCGTGGCTTGGCTAAGCGAGATGAAAAGATGAACTGGCGAAAAGAAAACACGGCGGAAATCAGGAAACACAGACAAAACTCTCCCTTTATTCAAGAAAACGAGTCGCACGGCGGCGAGATCGGCCTGAGAAGGCAGATACAGAAGGAGCAAATGCGAACAACAAAAGGAATGGCCGCGTCCGGCCCCTTAGCAGGTCTTCAGTCTTCTCCCCAGCACGGAGCATAGGTCTACCACTTGTGGATGTGGGCATAGCCATTGGGGGGCAGTGTCGACGGCCAGCACGGAGCATGGTGCTTCCACTCGGCGTGGAAGGTAGCCCCCGAGGTCCTATGGCGATGCTTCGGAGACTCCGGGGCATGTAGAGCCCCACTCATTATTACGTGAGAGTGTCACGAGCGGAGATCTTCTGACGTGCCCGTCCCTTCGCTTTGAGGGCCCCGCCCCGTGCTAGTCCGCTCCCTCATGAACTCACCCATAGGCGGCATCCATGAAGTGGGACACTGCGCATGATGGGGGGATGGGACCTTGGCCATAGGTCCCCCTCCGAGCACCAGGCGCGCTGCTTACGCGATCTCCGAATCCGCTTTGCCCCTGAGGGCTAACGTCGCTCAGAGACGTGGCGTCCTGTGGTGCGAGGGGGACCCTGCCCTACTCATGCTCCTAATGGCCCGTGAGCCCTTGTTGATCAGGGCCGGGCTCAGCGGGTCCGAGATTTCGTGGGCAGGGGGCGGAGCCGCGGTCTTGGGCCTCCTAATGCGTGTAGGACGGGCTGCCGTACCGCCTCCAGACGCACCCTCCGGAGCCCGGGGGATGGTGCGCCAAGAGGCGCGGCGTCTTGAGGTTGAATGGAGGGGGAAAAAGGCCCCTCCCCGCGCGCATCGCACCCGCCGCCAGTGAGCCCCTGGTGAAATCCAGGGCGGGCCATGCGCGACGGGTCACACGCGGGGGGACGAGGGCCTGACCCGGGCCTTCCCTCCCCTTTCTGTCTTGATGTGGCATCCAAAGTAGCCCCCTAGCCTGCCGAGGCCTGGGCTAGAGACATTGTTGGCCCGAGGCCTACAACCGGTGCTGCAGAGCTAGCCCCTGTAGGCACTGGCGCGTGTCTCACCCACGCTCCATGGCCGTGGGCGATGATGGTTGCGGATCGAGGGTCATGAGCGGGGGATCCGCCTCCTGACCTCCTGCTCCTGAGCCCCCTTGTGCCGACGCATGGTTGCATATGGCGTTCGGTGTAGCCTTGAGGTCGCCCTCCGGTGGCTCCTCGACGGGGGCGGTTTCTGAATACAAAGGGCTTCGAGGCAGAGGGGCGACATCATATGCAGGGTTTAGCGGATCATACCCCATGTTTCCTTTATATGTCGCCACGGGTCTTGACCATACGGGCGACCGGGTGTGGCTGAGGCGACACCCGGTCCCCGACGCCGTCGTGTTGACGCAGAACGGCTCGGCTCCGGTGCTGGCGGCATCGAGGAGCTCGGCCACCCTGAGAAGCAGTGCGTCGTGGCTGATGTCGAGCAGCCGGCACCTTAGCAGCTCCTTGGCCACCAGTATAGCAGCCCTCATGTTCGCCATCTCGCGCCGGTCCCACGAGCTTGCCGCCGCGTGTTCGGCCACCATTGTTGCCGCACGGCCTTGGCGTCGACTGCGTGGAGGATGATGCCGGTCCTCCGGCGGCAGGTTGGTGGTGCTTATCATGCCGTCGGCCCCGGTCAAAGATGGGTGACGATGGGTCCCATGGCCGAAATGCGATGCCTGAGCGGCGCGGACGCCACGGGCTTCTGCGCGTGTCTGGTGCACCTCCGCCATTCCGGTCATGGTTTGTTGGAGCTGAGAGACGCGGGGTTGGTGGACGAGTCTGGGCGAGGTCGTCGGAGAGGCGAGATGTTGACACGCCCCCTACCTGGCGCGCCAAATGTCGGATTCAGGGCTCCGCAAAACCCATTTAGTTCGAACACAGGGGCGTGAACGAAGATCTCTCCCACTCACGTCTACCTAGCGCCTCGCTCTCATCTCGGTGGAAAGATTCAAGCAAACAACGAACAAACACACAAGAGTTTATCCAGGTTCGGGCCACCGCGAGGTTTAAGACCCTACTTCCTGCTTTGGTGGATTTGCTCCGGGTGAACTAGAGTATGAACTGATATATGGGTTCCTGAGCTCAGGAGGCGAGCTCAGGAGGGTCAGGAGGCTAGTGTTCTTGCTCCTTGTGCTGTGGTCAAGTGTGTGAAATCGATCCCTTTCTCAGTGGGAATCCTAGCTACTTATATAGGCGGCCACGGTCCTCTTCCCCCGAAATGTTTAGGCGGGAAGGGATTCCACAATGGCCATTTTGAGCGGGAACACAAGGAAGTTCCTACCCTGACAAAAGCAGTCTTCGCCTGCAAAAGGACCAGGCGATGACGCGGTGGTGAGCTCAACGATGACATCCTTCTTGTCGTCCTTGCGGTCTTCGGTCTCGTTGCACCAATGAGGAAACCTTTGCCCCGCTCCTCAGGAACTTGCGGCTGCGCTGTCCCCCTTGCACCGAAATGGTAACAGCGCCGCTAGCGGGCACTAGCACCCGCTGGCGCGGTGCGTCACTATTGACATCACTGCCTCCTCATGAGGCAGGCTTGGCCTTGGGTTCTCCGCCCCTTCGGAGAACCTTATCGGGGCTGCTCCTGAGGGGGTCTTGGCGTTGTTCTCCTCGTGAGGCCTGGCCCCTCGCGAGGGTCTTCGGCAGCTGGCCGATCAGCTGGGCCGTACCAGGCCGCTTGTAGGAGCGCATCGCGGCCCGCAGACAGGCAAGTCTGGGTACCCCGGTTCCCAGTACGCCGACAGACCCCACTGGTTAGTTTGACCTGGGCGGCCCTGTTGACCAGCTGTCGTAAGCATGACACCATGCTGACGCAGTAAGTATTTTCTGGATTTAAAATAAATCAAAAAATGATTTATGAATTTCAGAAAATACCCTAAACTTCTAAAAATCATAGAAAATAATCTATAACTCCAATGAAAATAATTTATATGAAAAATTATCGGGAAAATTCAAGGAATCTGTTTATGGCATTATCATGCATGTTTGAACAACTTATGCCTGCTGATCAGGTCAAATCATTCAAATGGCATTTGAATAATCACATGTGGAGTTTGAATTTGAACCTTTGGTTCAAACCAACTTCATTTAATATGCTTGCTAGTTGCATTAGCTCAATCAATAGCATATTGCCATGTCATGATCATGCATCATATTGTCGCATTGCATTGATTGTGTTCTCTCTTGTTTGCCAGTGTTTGTCTCCTCTCAGTAGACGTTCCGACGATGTGCTCGATGACACTGATGAAGACATAGTGATATCTTCAGAAGTGCCAGGCAAGCAAAACCTCATTGAGCAATCCGATACAATCCCACTCTCTCGCTCTTGCTCTCTTTACTGCATTAGGACAACAACGCTTCAACTGTTACCTGCTGCGGTAGTTGAACCCCTTTCCTCTGCATGACCTGTCATTGCCACAGTAAATAGTTGAAACCCACTAGCATGAATAGGAGTTGTTTGAGCCATGTTGTGCCTACTCGTTCATGCTTTCTGGTTATGCCTGCTACTACTTAGAGTTGAGTCAGGTCTGATTCATCGGGGATGAATTGGAATGGTGATGAACATGTCCTACTGTTGAGAGAAAAGTGTGTGAACACGTTTTGGTAAAGGTAGCGATGAGAGGCCATGTAGGAGTACATGGTGGGTTGTCTCATTGAAGCCGTCCTCAGGGACTGAGTTTTGTGTTTGTGATCCATGAATCAGCTACTACCACCCATTGGGATCCTTAATTGACCATCTCAACTTATTAACTGCCTTTATCCTCTGTCCAGGAGTTGCAACTAGTTTCTGGTGTTTGTAGTTTACTGGAGGTCGTGCGCAGCGCTGACCCTCAGGTAGGCTGTGACGCGGCAAGTACGTGGCACGGTGTACCGGTCGCCCGTTTGGTGGCTCGGGAACTCTGTACACATCGTCTGGGGCCGTGTGCGACGCCCCGGCCGGATCTCCCCACGGATGGAACCCAAATAGGCGATAAACCTGGACTAGGGACTTGTGTGGTTAGTCAGGTCGTGGCCGACACCTTCGCTGGGCTTCCGCTTGAAGGTTGCCGAGTACATGTCGTGTAAACGGTGGTAAGTGGTGAGAGCGTGTGTGAAGAAGTACACCCCTGCAGGGTTATAAATGATATATTCGAATAGTCGTGTTCGTGGTAAGGGACTTCTGGGTTACCTGTACAGTTCATAGACAAGTGAAAGTGGATACTCTAAAACGCACAAGATAAGCATGAGTGCTATGGATGGCCTTCTCGTAGGGAGACGTGAGCGGGTCCATAGTGGTGTATTCATTGGTGAATATGTGGACTCGTGTGTGCCACCTCAAAATAGTTACTTGCAGTCGTAGTTCAGGATAGCCACCGAGTCAAAGCTGGCTTGCTGCAGTCAAACTCCACCACCCCTTTTTTGATACTGTTGCATATGTAGTTAGTTCTGATGTAAGTCTTGCTGGGTACCTTTGTACTCACGTTTGCTTAATTTATGTTTTTGCAGATCGACTTCAGTCTCACTAGTGGTTCCGCGTGGACTTCGACATTTAGCTTGTTACCTCAGCTACGATCTTGTACCCTTGGGAGGGTCTTGTAGATAGTCAGGCTTCTGAGCCCTTTTCATTTGTAGTTGTCTGTACTCATACATGTTATGCTTCCGTTGCCTGTATGCTCTGTATGCTGGGTCATGAGACCCACTGCTTGTAATAAATGCTATGATGGCTCTTCTGGCCTTTACCAATATGAGTTGTTGAGTTATGTTGTGATGTCATGTTGTACAGCACATACTTGCATGTTATGCGTACGTGTAATGTGTATTGCTATGTGTGGGATCCGACACCTAGTTGTTTACCCTTGGTAGCCTATCTTACTGGGAAATGCCTCCAAGTGCTTCCACTGAGCCTTGGTAGCTTGCTACTGCTCCGGAACACTTAGGCTGGTCGGCATGTGTCCTTCTTCATTCTTGTCTTTGTACCTTAGGGAAAATGTCACACGTAGTTCCTTCAAGTCCCTGTAGCTTGCTACGACTTGGGTTCATACGTTGATGATCGACACGTTCGTTGTTGGGTCATGTATGTTTGTCTCTGTAATTTAGTGCCACTTTTGGTTTATAACTAGTCATGTCGGACCGGGTTCTTTGTCATATGGATGCTAGCGACACTATCATATACGTGAGCCAAAATACGCAAACGGTTCTTGGCCAGGTAAGGTGGCACCCGTGGGGATACCGTGCGTGAGGCCGCAAAGTGATATGATGTGTTTGACTTGTAGGTAGTTCAGGATCACTTAGCGATCATTACTAGTTTGCGACCGTTTGTGTAGATGCTCATCTTATTCTTTTAATTGTAAGTTAGCCACCATATAATGCTTAGCCGCTGCTGCAACCTGATATGTCTCCGTCGTATCTACAATTTTTTATTGTTCCATGCCAATATTATACAACTTTTACATACTTTTGGCAACTTTTTATACTATCAAACGGAGTCCAAACGCGATAAAAACTTACGGAGATATTTTTTGGAATATATGTGACGTTGGGAAGAAGAATCAACACGAGACGATGCCCGAGGGGGCCACGAAGTAGGTGGGCACGCCCCTGGCCCACATGGCCACCCCGTAAGGCGGTTGGTGCCCTTCTTTCGCCACAAGAAAGCCAATATCCGGATACAAATCGTGTTAAAATTTCAGCACAATCGGAGTGACAGATCTCCGGGAATATAAGAAACGGTGAAAGGCTAGAATCTGGGAACGCAGAAACAGAGAGAGAGACAGAGAGACATATTCATTCTCAGAGGGGCTCTTGTCCCTCCCATGACATGGAGGCCATGGACCAGAGGGAAACCCCTTCTCCCATCTAGGGAGAAAGTCAAGGAAGAAGAAGAAGGATGGGGGCTCTCTTTCCCTCTCTCCCTCTGGTGCCGAAACGCCACCGGGGCCATCATCGTGTGACGGCGATCTACACCAACACCTTCGTCATCTTCACCAACATCTTCATCACATTCCCCGTTCTATCTACAGTGTTCCACTCTCCCGCAACCCGCTGTACCCTCTACTTGAACATGTTGCTTTATGCTTCATATTATTATCCAATGATGTGTTACCATCCTATGATGTCTGAGTAGATTTTTGTTGTCCTATCGGTAATTGGTGAATTGCTATGATTGGTTTAATTTGCTTGTGGTTATTTTGCTATCCTTTGGTGCCCATCATATGAGCGCGCGCGTGGATCACACCATTGGGTTAGTTGTATGTTGATAGGACTATGTATTGGAGGGCAAGTGTGACAGAAGCTTCAACCTAGCATAGAAATTGACGCATACGGGATTGAAGGGGGACCAATATATCTTAATGCTATGGTTGGGTTTTACCTTAATGAACGTTAGTAGTTGTGGATGCTTGCTAATAGTTCCAATCATAAGTGCGTATAATTCCGAGTCAGGGATGACATGCTAGCAGTGGCCTCTCCCACATAAAACTTGTTATCGGTCTAGTAACGTAGTCAATTGCTTAGGGACAATTTCGCAACTCCTACCACCACTTTTCCACACTTTCTAAACTAACTTTATTACTTCTTTACCTAAACAGCCCCTAATTTTTGTTTACGTGCTCTTTATATTCTTGTAAACCTATCCCGTTACACCTACAAAGTACTTCTAGTTCTATACTTGTTCTAGGTAAAGCGAATGTCAAGCATGCGTAGAGTTGTATCGATGGTCGATAGAACTTGAGGGAATATTTGTTCTACCTTTAGCTCCTCGTTGGGTTCGACACTCTTACTTATTGAAAGAGGCTACAATAGATCCCCTATACTTGTGGGTTATCACAACATCACCACTTGACCTCTCCATACCCATGAAGCTTTGCTAGTCTTGATACCCACGGTTATGGGATTGTTGAGTCCTCGTGGCTCACATATACTACAACAATAGTTGTAGGTGCAGATTTCCGATGACTTGACGTGTGAGCGATGTTTACTTGTGTGGAGTTATTTCTTCTTCTTCTTCTTCATCAGTCTTGGGATAGGTTCCTGTTTTGCAGCCTGGGATAGCAAGATGGATGTCGTTGTGCTTTTCATGTTTTCATCCGTAGGATGATGTTGTATTCATGTGGCTATGGTATGACTTGTATGTATCCCCATCTATGTATGTAATGGTACGATGTAATGATATCCATCTTGCTAAGCGCCCGAAATGCGGTTGTGCCCCAATTATGGGTTCACCACGTGATCGGGATAGAATCACATCTTGGGCGTGACAACGTTCCTCTACCTCGGCCTAGAGATTTGCACGTGGAATTCAAGAAGTCAATCCTTCCCAATAAAACCTAGTCTATTACTTCCCGTTTTTTCATGATAGTAAAGCCGCATTATGCAAGATGATATTAAAGCTTGAGTTGGAGAACGAAGATCTAAGGGAGGAACACTTCATTCTGAGACGTAAACTGGAGAAGAAGCTTACTACATCCTCACCACCACCAAAGAAGGAGACTTGAGTACATGGGTATGGGGACTCCCCTTGGCTTGTGCCAAGCTTGGGGGAGGTGCCCCGGTATCATATCACCATCACACCTTTACCTTTATCATTTATCTTAATTCGGTCCTTTTGGTTATATCTCTTTCCAATAGAATAAAAGTCTTAGTGTGATCTAGCTTTTGAGTTTTGCTTTGTGATCTATCTATGTAATCAAGTGTGATAAGTTATATAATAAAGAGTAGTTTTGATTTGAGGGCTTTTATTTCAAGCTTTGATTTTAGAAAAGAAAGAAAATAACATAAAAAGAGATTATATAATAATCTTATGGGGAGTGATGACTTCACATATAAAGGGTGTGCTACATGAATCTTGTTGAGAGTTGAGAAACATAGTTTTGGTCATTGTTGTAGTTAATAGGAAGTAATAAAGAAAGAGAGGTCTCTCATGCAAATATATTATCTTGGACATCTTTTGTGATTGTGAGCACTCATTAAAATATTATATGCTAAAAGGTTAATGTTGGACAAGGAAGAGAACGTAATGTGTTATGCTCCTTTATATCCAACAGAAGTTATATTGTTATACATCCTCCAACATGTTGGGCTTGTTTCCCCTCTTATGCTAGCCGAAATATTCTGCACTAAGAAGAAGCTTGAGGCGTGCGGCAGGGGCTGGATCGACGAGCTCCAGTCCGTGCTGTGGTCAATCTGAACCACTGCCACCAAACCCAAGGGGGAAACTCCTTTCTTTCTCGTCTATGGGGCGGAGGCGGTCCTCCCTCACGAGTTCAAGCATCGCTCCCCACGGGTCTTGGCCTTCAATGAGGAATGCCAGGATGTCGCCTGGCGGATAGACCTCGTGCTCGGCGAGGAGGGCCGCCGCCGAGCTACCCTCAGGGCGGCACGATATCAGCAGGCGTTGCGGCGGTACCACTGCCGCGGCGTCTGCGCAAGAACACTTGAAGCAGGTCACTTGGTCCTGAGGCGGGTCCTCTCCCGGGAGGGGTTACACAAGCTCTCGCCCATGTGGGAGGCCCAATCAGAATCGCCCGTGTCTCGAGGCCCGGTGTTGTGCGTCTGGAGACGCAGGATGGGATACCTATCCAGAATTCCTGGAACATTGAACACCTCAGGAGGTTCTATCCGTAATCAAGGCTCCATGCCCGTGAACGTCTCCGCCCGTGACACTCTCACGTAATAATGAGTTAGGGCTGTACACGCCCCGGAGTCTCTTGTGCATTGCCTACGGGCCCTCAGACGGGGCTCCCACCCACGCCCCAGTGGCAGTCCTTAGCTCCGCGCTGGGAAGAAGACGTAGTGTAGTGGTCGGACGCGACCTTTTTCCTTTTTTGGCTTGGTGTTTGGCTGTCAGCCTTTTCTACTTCCTTGGTTATCAGCCCTTCCTCTACCCCGTGCTATGAAGTTCTCGTGTTTCTCGCGCTTCTTGCATTTGGTTGAAAGTCTGGTTTGGGATCTTTCTCGCTGGTTTTAAGTTCAGTTTGTTGAGCAGGGCTGCGCCACCCGCTTTTCTTCGCACGCCTCGCGTGTGGGGGCTGGGGCACGGTCGGTCACGGGCCTTCGTCTGCCACGGCCCCGTGACCTCGCCTGGCCAAGCCTGCTCAGGCTCTGGCGTCGGGCTTCTTAGTCCGCGCAACCTATCCTACCGAGCTGGCTCAGGCTTTGGTGCTTTAACCCGCGCTCGGCGCTCTCAGCGGCTCACCCATGCTCGGGGGCTGCACGAGCTCTCTAGATTCAGCCATCCTCACGTCCCGATGGGGCTCATGATGCCAAAGAGTCAGGAGGACTCCGCCTCAAGACGTCATGATGCATAAAAGATAAGTAATCCCACCAAGGCAACAAAACAACATGACAGCAAGTTCTCGCTTCATACATATATCACAGTCCATTACACGCCTTCTCGAGGCAACTTGAAATTTTGACACAGAAAGGACATGAAGGAAAAAGAAGGAGAAGAAACAGAGGCCGCTCCCGCTCAGTCGGAGTCTCCTAGCTCCTCCGGCTTCACCGAGCCACAGCGGCGCGGCAACCCCCTCCCCTCGCCAGGCCGAGCTCGGCGGCGTGGAGGCTCGTCGCGGCCGCCACTGCTGGAGGAGCTGCTGCTGCCACAGAGGGGTACCCACGGCGCCCCCAGGACTAAGATCGTCTCCGGAGGAGGAGCTGCTCCTCCAGACGTTGTCCCCGTCATCCTCTTCGTCATCGCCCTCGAGACAGCACCCAAGGCGCCTCCCTTCCTCCCATAAGACACGGACAAACAGTGTGCAGGCACCATCGTACCTGAAGTGGAGCGCACACCTCCCATGCAGCCGGCGCGCGCGAGCAAACGATTGCCAGCCGCGCTCCAGGAACACATCGCCCGAGGGAGCCACATCAACCTCCACCGAGAACGCACCATTGCAGCAACTGTCAGCCTGCAGCCAGACGCCGCCGGGGCCTCCGGCTGGTAACACGTCGCCGAACGAGCGGGGAAGCCGGAACCACGAGCCACCAGGCTTCTCCGCCCACACCACGAACTCCGACGACACGTCGAAGGAGTGGAGCTGCGGGCGCGGAGGACGCGCGACCGCCATGCGCCTTCTCGCGCCTCCTCTCGCACCACGGCCGCGACCACCTTACCACGGGAGGACGTACCGTGCCTCTCACCAACGGTCGCGACAGAACCCGAAAGGCCGCGCTCGCTTCCCCGAGGAGTCACTGCGGGCGCAGCGACATGCTTGCGGGGACGCCCGCGGCCCTTCTTCGGCAGCAGCAGGGCCAGATCCTTCGGGGCCTTCCCCTTCTCCGCGGCGGACGGCTTCCTCGGTGATACGTCTCCAACGTATCTATAATTTTTTATTGGTCCATGCTATTATTTATGAAGTCTTGGATGTTTAATGGGCTTTATCATTCACTTTTATATCATTTTTGGGACTAACCTACTAACCCAAAGGCCCAGTCCAGATTGCTATTTTTCGCCTATTTCAGGGTTTTGCAGAAAAAGAATATCAAACGGAGTCCGAACGGAATGAAACCTTCGCGAGAGATATTTTTGGAGAAAATCACGCACGGGAAGCTTCAGGACCAAGTCCGGGAACAGAGGGGCTGCCCTCGAGGGTGGGGGGCGCGCCCCCTTCCCAGGGCGCGCCCCCTACCTCGAGGCCCCCTCATGTGGCTCCTGGTGCCCTCCTTCTTCCTATAAATACCTACGTACCCCAGAAACTCCATACGCAGAGAGAAAACCCTAATTCCACCGTCGTAGCTTCTGTTCCCGTGGAGATCCCATGTTGGAGCCTGTTCCGGGAGGGGGATCCATCATGGAGGCCTTCATCATCATCATCATCGGCCTCACCATGAGTTGTGAGTAGTTTACCACAGACCTTCGGGTCCATAGCTAGTATCTAGATGGTTTCTTCTCTCTCTCTAGATCTCAATACAAAGTTCTCCTCAGTCTTCGAGGAGATCTATTCGATGTAATCTCTTTTTGCGGTATGTTTGTCCAGATCCGATGAATTGTGAGTTTATGATCAAGGTTATCTATGAAAGATATTTGGTTCTTCTCTGAACTTTTTATGTGTGCTCATAATATACTTTCAAGTCTTTTCAAATTATTGGTTTGGTTTTTCCTACTAGATCTATAGTTCTTGCAATGCGAGAAGTACTTGGCTTTGGGTTAAATCTTGCGGTGTCCTTTCCCGGTGACAGTAGGGGAAGCAAGGCACGTATAGTATTGTTGCCATCGAGGACAAAAAGATGGGGTTTACATCATATTGCTTGAGTTTCTCCCTCTACATCATGTCATCTTGCTTAAGGCGTTACTTTGTTTGTATGAACTCAATACACTAGATGCATGTTGGATAGCGGTCGATGTGTGGAGTAATAGTAGTAGATGCAGAATCGTTTTGGTCTACTTGTCTCGGACGTGATGTCTATATACAATGATCATGCCTAGATAGTCTCATAATTATTTGCTTTTCTATCAATTGCTCGACAGTAATTTGCTTACCCACCGTAGAATACCGCTATCATGAGAGAAGCCACTAGAGAAAACTATGGCCCCCGGGTCTATTCTCAACATATCAATCTACATCTACTTTACTTTTTACCGCTTTAATTTGCTGTTTTATTAAACTAAAAATACCAAAAATATAAACTATCATCTCTATCAGATCTCACTCTCGTAAGTGACCATAAAGGGATTGACAACCCCTTATCACGTTGGCTGCGAAGTTCTTATTTGTTTGTGTAGGTGCGAGGGACTCGCGCGTGGTCTCCTACTGGATTGATACCTTGGTTCTCAAAAACTAAGGGAGATACTTACGCTACTGTGCTGCATCTCCCTTTCCTCTTCAAGGGAATACAACGCAAGCTCAAGAGGTAGCAAGAAGAATTTCTGGAGCCATTGCCGGGGAGGCTTACGCAAAAGTCATATACCAAGTACCTATCACAAACCCTTATCCTTCGCATTATATTTATTTGCCTTTCATTTTCCTCTCCCCCACTTCACCCTTGTTGTTTTATTCGCCCTTCTTTCGCTATGTGTTTATCGTTTGCTTGCATTTTTGTTTGCTTGTGCGTGTTGGATTGCTTGCTTGTCACTATGGCTCAGAACAATACCAAATTGTGTGACTTCTCCAATACCAACAACAATGACTTCATTAGCACTCCGATTGCTCCTATTACCGATGCTGAATCTTGTGAGATCAATGCTGCTTTGTTGAATCTTGTCATGAAATATCAATTCTCCGGCATTCCTAGTGAAGATGCCACTACCCATCTAAACAACTTTGTTGATTTGTGTGATATGCAAAAGAAAAGGGATACGGATAACGATATTGTTAAATTGAAGTTATTTCCGTTTTCACTTAGAGATCGTGCTAAAACTTGGTTTTCCTCTTTGCCTAGAAATAGTATTGATTCATGGAATAAGTGCAAAGGTGCTTTTATCTCTAAGTATTTCCCTCCTGCTAAGATCATCTCTCTTAGAAATGATATTATGAATTTTAAGCAACTAGATCATGAGCATGTTGCACAAGCTTGGGAGAGAATGAAATTGATGATACGTAATTGCCCTACACATGGTTTGAATCTACGGATGATTATTCAGAACTTTTATGCTGGCTTGAATTTTGCTTCTAGAAATCTTTTAGATTCGGCCGCCGGAGGCACTTTCATGGAAACGACCTTAGGAGAAGCTACCAAACTCCTAGATAATATTATGGTTAATTATTCTCAATGGCACACCAAAAGATCTACTAGTAAAAAAGTGCATGCTATCGAAGAAATTAGTGTTTTGAGTGGAAAGATGGATGAACTTATGGAATTGTTTGCTGCTAAGAGTGCTTCTTCTGATCCTAATGATATGCCTTTGTCCACTTTGATTGAGAATAACAATGAATCTTTGGATGTGAATTTTGTTGGTAGGAATAATTTTGGTAACAATGCTTATAGAGGTAATTTTAATCCTAGGCCTTTTCCTAGTAATTCCTCTAATAATTTTGGTAATTCCTACAACAACTCTTGTGGAAATATGCCTTATGGATTTGAAACTAGTGTTAAGGAGTTTATGATCTCGCAAAAGAATTTCAATGCTATGCTTGAAGAGAAATTGCTTAAGGTTGATGAATTGGCTAGAAGTGTGGATAGAATTAGTCTTGATGTTGATTCTTTGAAACTTAGATCTATCCCATCTAAGCATGATATCAATGAGTCTATCAAAGCCACAAGAATTTCCATTGATCTGAAAGTTATATTAAATCGTGCAAAGAAAGAACCGCTAGAATGCGTGCTAAAAGAGAAGATTATATTAAATCGTGTTCTTCTAGTTATCATGAAAATAAAGATGAAGATCTGAAAGTTATTGATGTGTCCCCTATTAGATCCTTGTTTTCTAGTATTAATCTGCATGAGAATAGGATTGGAGATGATTCTACTTTAAGTTGTCCCAATAATTCGGTGTTATTAGATCTTGATGCTAAAATTGCTAAAAGTGGGAGTTAAGAGATTAAAACTTTGCATAGTGATGAACCCACTACCTTGGATTTCAAAGGATTCAATTATGATAATTGCTCTTTGATTAATTGTATTTCCTTGTTGCAATCCATGCTAAATTCTCCGCATGCTTATAGTCAAAATAAAGCTTTCACTAAACACATAGTTGATGCTTTGATGCAATCTTATGAAGAAAAACTTGAGTTGGAAGTTTATATACCTAGAAAGCTTTATGATGAATGGGAACCTACTATAAAAATAAAAATAAAAGATCATGAATGCTATGCTTTGTGTGATTTGGGTGCAAGTGTCTCCACTATCCCAAAAACTTTGTGTGATTTGCTAGGGTTCCATGATCTTGATGATTGTTCTTTAAATTTGCATCTTGCGGATTCCACTATTAAGAAACCTATGGGAAGAATTAATGATGTTCTTATTGTTGCCAATAGGAATTATGTTTGCATAGATTTCATTGTTCTTGATATAGATTGCAATCCTTCAGTCCTATTATTCTTGATAGAACTTTCCTTTGAACGATTGGTGCAATTATTGATATGAAGGAAGGAAATATTAGATTCCAATTTCCGGTAAGGAAAGGCATGGAGCACTTTCCTAGAAATAAAATCAAATTAGCATATGAATCTATCATGAGAGCCACTTATGGATTGCCTTCCAAAGATGGCAATACCTAGATCTATCTTGTATCATGCCTAGCCAGGGGCGTAAAACGATAGCGCTTGTTGGGAGGCAACCCAATTTTATATTTTTTTGCTTTTGTTTCTGTTAGGGAATAAATATTGCATATAGCCTCTGATTAGATGTGGTTTCATGTTTTGTTTAGTGTTTGTGCCAAGTAGAACCTTTGGTAAGACTTGTGTGAAGTTTATATGATCTTGCTGTGAAAAACAGAATCGTTAGCTCTCACTAAAGTAGTCGCAGGATTTTACTGGAGCATGCTTTTTAGTTGATTCTTTTTGCTGTTGATTGGTAGACAAATTTCGCAAATTAAAATTTTAGTTTGAATTATTTGGAGTTCCAGAAGTAGGCAAACCCTGCGGATTACTACAGACTGTTGTGTCTTTGACATATTCTGTTTTTCGTGTGTTGTTTGCTTATTCCGATGCATCTATGAGTAATATTGGAGGATATGAACCATAGAGAACTTGGAGTATAGTAGGTTTAACACTAATATAAACAAAGAATGAATTCATTGCTGTACCTTTGACTAGTGGTTTGCTTTCTCTTACTAACGGAGCTCACGAGAATTTTTGTCTAACTTTTAAGTTTTGAGTATCGCTTTGATGGACTATGGAACAAGGAGTAGCAAAGGCCTAAGCTTGGGGATGCCCATGGCACCCCAAGTAAATTCATGATAATCAAAAGCCTAAGCTTGGGGATGCCCCGGGAAGGCATCCCCTCTTTAGTCTTCATCCATTGGTAACTATACTTGGAGCTATATTTTTATTCGCAACATGCTATGTATTTTGCTTGGAGCGTCTTGTATAATTTGAGTCTTTGCTTGTTAGTTTGACACAATCATCCTTGCTGGACACACCTATTTGAGATAGTTAAATATGGCCTAGAAATTATTAGAACACTCTATGTGCTTCACTTATATCGTTTGAGTTGAATAGTTTTTGCTCTAGCGCTTCACTTACATCTTTTAGAGCACGGTGGTGGCAATATTTTGTAGAAATTGTTAAACTCTCATGGTTCACTTATATCTATTTGAGAGTCCATTCAAACAACATGGTAAAGTGTTTAGGCTAAAGAAACTAGTCTTCACATGATAAACATACAATGTCAATGTAGTAAAAAATATCACCAAGTGCGTTGAATAGAATGAGATGTTGGATGCTTGATAATTGTTTTGAGACATGAGGATAGTGATATTAGAGTCATGCTAGTGGAGGTATTATGAAATTGAGAAATACTAGTGTTAAGGTTAGTGATTCCCGTAGCATGCACATATGGTGAACCGTTGTGTGACTAAGTTAGAGCATGATGTATTTGTAGAGTGCCAACCTTTGTGTGGAGGTCGGGGGCGCGCGATGGTTAACTCCTACCAACCTCCCCCTAGGAGCATGCGTTGATTGCTTTGTTTTGATGACTCGTAAATTTTTGCAATAAGTATATGAGTTCTTATGACTAATGTTGAGTCCATGGATTATACGCACTCTCACCCTTCCACCATTTCTAGCCTCTCTTGTACCGCGCAACTTTCGCCGGTGCCATGAACCCACTATATATCCTTCCTCAAAACAGCCACCATATTGTTCCTCAAAACAGCCACCATACCTACCTATCATGGCATTTCCATAGCCATTCCGAGAAATATTTCCATGCAACTTTCCACCGTTCCATTTATATGACACGCATCATATTGTCATATTGCCATGCATGATCATGTAGTTGACATTGTATTTGTGGCAAAGCCACCATGCATAATCTTTTCATACATGTCACTCTTGTTTCATTGCACATATCGGTACACCGCCGGAGGCATTCATATAGAGTCATAATTTGTTGTTGTAGTATCGAGTTGTAATTTCGTGTTGTAATAAAAGTGTGATGATCATCATTATTAGAGCATTGTCCATTGGGAGGAAATGCTGAATCTATAAGCCCCTGTGCAAAAAAAAAGAGAAAGGCCAAAGAAAAAAAGAAAGGCCCAAAAGAAAAAAAAAGAAAAAAAAAAGAAGAGAAAAAGGGACAATTGCTACTATCTTTTTCCACACTTGTGCTTCAAAGTAGCACCATGTTTTTCATTGCAGAGAGTCTCATGCTTAGTCACTTTTATATACTAGTGGGAATTTTCGTTATAGAACTTGGCTTGTATATTCCAACGATGGGCTTCCTCAAATGCCCTAGGTCTTCGTGAGCAAGCAAGTTGGATGCACACCACTAGTTTCTTTTGTTGAGCTTTCATTCATATTTAGCTCTAGTGCATCCGTTGCATGTCAATCTCTACTCACTCACATTGATATCTATTGATGGGCATCTCCATAGATCGTTGATACGCCTAGTCGATGTGAGACTATCTCGCTCCTTTTTGTCTTCTCCACAACCACCTCTATTCCACACATAGTGCTATATCCATGGCTCACGCTCATGTATTGCGTGAAAGTGGAAAGGTTTGAAAAGATAGAGTGTGAAAGCAAATGCTTGGCTGAAATCAGGGTTGTGCACGATATGAATATTTTTGTGTGATAATAAGGGAGCATAGCCAACACTATATGATTTTGTAGGGATAACTTTCCTTAGCCATAGTATTTTGAGAAGACATGATTGCTTTGTTAGTATTGCTTGAAGTATTGTTATTTCTTATGTCAATATAGAATTTTATCTTGGATCTTTCAGATCTGAACATTCTGCCACAATTAAGAGAATTACATTGAAAAACTATATTGGTTAGCATTCCACATCAAAAATTCTTTTTTATCATTTACCTACTCGAGGACGAGCAAGAATTAAGCTTGGGGATGCTTGATACGTCTCCAACGTATCTATAATTTTTGATTGTTCCATGCTTTTATTTATGAAGTCTTGGATGTTTAATGGCCTTTATCATTCACTTTTATATCATTTTTGGGACTAACCTACTAACCCAAAGGCCCAATCCAGATTGCTAATTTTTGCATATTTTAGGGTTTTGCAGAAAAAGAATATCAAACGGAGTCCAAACGGAATGAAACCTTCATGAGAGATATTTTTCGAGAAAATCATGCACGGGAAGCTTCACGACCAAGCCAGGGGACAGAGGGGCTGCCCTCGAGGGTGGGGGGCGCGCCCCCTGCCTCGAGGCCCCCTCGTGTGGCCCCCGGTGCCCCCTTCTTCCTGTATATACCTACGTACCCCAGAAACTCCATACGCAGAGAGAAAACCATAATTCCATCGCCGTAGCTTTGGTTCCCGTGGAGATCCCATCTTGGAGCCTGTTCCGGGAGGGAGATCCATCACGGAGGCCTTCATCATCATCATCCTCGCCCTCACCATGAGTTGTGAGTAGTTTACCACAGACCTTCGGGTCCATAGCTAGTATCTAGATGGCTTCTTCTCTCTCTCTGGATCTCAGTACAAAGTTCTCCTTCGTCTTCGAGGAGATCTATTCGATGTAATCTCTTTTTGCGGTGTGTTTGTCGAGATCCAATGAATTGTGAGTTTTTGATCAAGGTTACCAATGAAAGATATTTGGTTCTTCTCTGAACTTTTTATGTGTGCTCATAATATCCTTGCAAGTCTCTTCGAATTATTGGTTTGGTTTGGCCTACTAGATCTATAGTTCTTGCAATGGGAGAAGTTCTTGGCTTTGGGTTCAATCTTGCAGTGTCCTTTCCCAAGGATAGTAGGGGCAGCAAGGCACGTATTGTATTGTTGCCATCAAGGATAAAAAGATGGGGTTTACATCATATTGCTTGAGTTTATCCCTCTACATCATGTCATCTTGCTTAAGCCGTTACTCTGTTCGTATGAACTCAATACACTAGATGCATGCTGGATAGTGGTCGATGTGTGGAGTAATAGTAGTAGATGCAGAATCATTTTGCTCTACTTGTCTCGGACGTGATGCCTATATACAATGATCATGCCTAGATAGTCTCATAATTATTCGCTTTTCTATCAATTGCTCGACAGTAATTTGTTTACCCACCGTAGAATACCGCTATCATGAGAGAAGCCACTAGAGAAAACTATGGCCCCAGGGTCTATTCTTAACATATCAATCTACATCTACTTTACTTTTACCGCTTTTATTTGCTGTTTTATTAAATTAAAAATACCAAAAATATAAACTATCATCTCTATCAGATCTCACTCTCGTAAGTGACCATAAAGGGATTGACAACCCCTTATCGCGTTGGCTGCGAAGTTCTTATTTGTTTGTGCAGGTGCGAGGGACTCTCACGTGGTCTCCTACTGGACTGATACCTTGGTTCTCAAGAACTGAGGGAAATACTTATGCTATTGTGCTGCATCTCCCTTTCCTCTTCGAGGTCAACGCAAGCTCAAGAGGTAGCACTCGGCGGCGCCATGGAGATCTCATAGCAAGAGGGAGAGCGAGGAACAAGCAACGAGGAAGACGACGCTGGCTTGAAAACGGATTGGGGGCTCCCCCTAGTCCCATTTATAGGGCGGAGGAGCCCAACCGCTAGCCCCTGGCGTCACATCAATAACAGCCCCATCATCTGCGCCGAGCATTTGTCAAGTCACACGATTACCAAGACTGCGTGAGGAGCGGAGTTGCCACATCCCATCTAACCGTCACGCGCCAGCCTGGCCCGCAGCCTCTTAGGGCCCGCGGCACTTCGTCCTCGAATAAGGCTTCGCCCCGAAGCCAACTCCGTGTGCACCTTGGGCCCGGGGGCTACTGTTGGCGTCCTTGGAACCAGGGTACCCAGACATGCCTGTCTGCGGGCCGCGACGCGCTCCTACCACAGCCTGGTAAGGCCCAGCTGATCGACCAGCTGCCCAAGACCCTCATGAGGGGGCTAGGCCTCGCGAGGAGAACAACGTCAAGACCCCCTCAGGAGCGGCCTCGGCAAGGCGCTCCGAAGGGGCGGAGAATCCAAGGCCAAGCCTGCCTTAGGAGGAGGCAGTGACGCACCGCGCCAGCAGGTGCCAGCGGCGCAGTTGCCGTTTCGGTGCAAAGGAGGCAGCGCAGGCGTAGGTTCCCGAGGAGCGCGATAAAGGTTTCCCCGTTGGTGTAACAAGACCGAAGACCGCAAGGACGACATGGAGGATGTCACCACCGAGCCCACCACCGCGTCACCACCTGGTCCTTTTGCAAGCGAACACTGCTTTTGTCAGGGTAGGAACGTCCTTGTATTCCCGTTCGAAATGGCCGTTGTGGGATCCCTTCCCGCCTAAACATTTCGGGGGAAGAGGACCCTGGCCGCCTATATAAGTATCTAGGATACACACTATGAAGGGGAATGAGAGAGAAGCAGATCCATAAACTCTGCCACCACGCAAAGGAGCAAGAACACTTGCCTCCTGACCCTCTTGAGCTCACCTCCTGAGCTCAGGAATCATTGTACTAGTTCATATTCCAGCCCTCCTGAGGCCAATCCACCAAAGAAGGAAGTAGGGTTTTACACCACAAGGTGGCCTGAACCTGGGTAAACTCGTGCGTGCTTCACTTGTTGTTTGCTTGAATCTCTTCACTGGGCGATGGCGAGACGCTAGGTAGACGTGAGTGGGAGAGATCTTCGTTCACGCCCCTGTGTTCGAACTTCTTGGGTTTTGCGGAGCCCATAATTCGACAGCTTTGATCTCATAAGTATCGCATGAGTGTTAGCAATTATGAAGGAATAAGAGATGGTTGAGTATGTGAACGTGCTATATAATAGCTCTTGCATTGACTCTTTCTGATGTTATGATAAATTGCAATTGCTTCAATGACGGAGATCATGGTTTGTTAGTTTCCAATAAGGTTTGTGATTCATACTTTACATTGTGAATGAATTATCACTTTGATATAAGAATGACAATATATTAATGTTCTAAAGATGATCATGATGCCCTCATGTCTGTATTTTATTTTATCGACACCTCTATCTCTAAACATGTGGTCATCATTATCGATTTCGGCTTTCGCTTGAGGACAAGCGAGGTCTAAGCTTGGGGGAGTTGATACGTACACCATGTATCATGCTTTTATGTTGATATATCAACATATTCACCAGCACCATCTCGTCTCAAACCCTAGTTCATCTCTTGTATTCAGTATTTGCCCCAAAACCTCAGATTGGTACATGTGGGTTGCTAGTAGTGTTGATTACTCCTTGTAGTTGATGCTAGTTGGTTTATTTGGTGGAAGATCATATGTTCATATCCTTGATGCTATTGAATACTCCTCTGATCATGAACATGAATCTGCTTTGTGAGTAGTTACGTTTGTTCCTGAGGACATGGAAGAAGTCTTGTTATAAGTAATCATGTGAATTTTATTCGTTCGATATTTTGATGAGATGTATGTTTTCTTTCCTCGAGTGGTTTTATGTGAACGCCGGCTACATGACACTTCACCATTATTTGGGCCTAGGGGAAGACATTGGGAAGTAATAAGTAGATGATGGCTTGCTACAGTGACAGAAGATTAAACCCTAGTTTATGCGTTCCTTCGTAAGGGGCTGTTTTGGATCCATACACTTCATGCTATGCTTAGATTTATCTTAATTCTTCTTTCGTAGTTGCGGATGCTTGCGAGAGGAGTTAATCATAAGTGGGAGGTCGCCCAAGTAAGGACAACACCCAAGAACCGGTACACCCACATATCAAATTATCAAAGTAACGAACACGAATCATATGACCATGATAAAAACTAACTTGAGAATAATTCCCATGTGTTCTCGGGGGCGCTTTGCTTTATATAACAGTTCATCCAGGCTTGTACTTTGCTATAAAAAGGATTGGGACACCTTGCCGCACCTTTGTTACACTTGTTACTTACTACCCGTTACGAATTAGCTTATCACAAAACTATCTGTTACTAATAATTTCAATGCTTGCAGAAAATACCTTGCTGAAAACAGCTTGTCATTTCCTTTTGTTCCTCGTTGGGTTCGACACTCTTACTTATCCAAAGGACTACGATAGATCCCTACACTTGTGGGTCATCACTGACACTGGGCACTATGTCAATAGGTTAGTCCCAAAAAATGATATAAAGTTGCTAGAAAATGTATTTAAAACATCCAAGATTGATAATATAACAACATGGAACAATAAAAAATGATAAATCCGTTGGAGACGTATCACTAACCTAGTACTCAAGAGCTTGTAATTTGGTCTTTCCGCATCAGGGGCTCCCCTTTATATATAGGTGGAGGCCCCGGGCTTACAATAGAGTCTGGGTCATATTATGACCCGTGACCTAGTATATTTCATATTTCTCTTGTTACCTAAGTAGGAAACTCCAGGTGGCGACTTGTACTTCCAGGATACGAGCCGCCGTCTTGAAGTACTAGCCTCTAAGTTGGCCCACTATATGAACCGCCCTGTGGGACTTGAGGTCTTGGTCGTCATAGCCCACCTTAAGCCTTGCTCATTAGCCGCCATGTGAATGATCCGGCCCAACCAGGTGGGTTATACCATGGAGTTATATCCCCAACATTAGCCCCCAAATTGATTTGAATTAATTCATGTCAATATTCAACCTGGTTAACATGGCGGGTTATCTTTCGGTCATGCATGCATCATCGCCTGGTCATAAAACTCTGACTTATGATACTTCCATACTGGTTACTTTTTCATGTCTTTGAATTAGTGACGTCATCTTCCGGAAATCCGGGAGCTCCAGCATGACATCACAATGAACCTTTGAAAATATCCGTTTATCTTGAAAATCGAGGCATTCCTTACTCAAAAAGTTACTACACCTCCTTGATTTTCGCGCCTTCCATTTACTCTTCTCTTTTACCTTATAAATACGCACGAGGGGGTCCCCTTTTCACTTTTACCTCTTCGCCCCCTCACTTCTTCTTATTCGCGCTCGAGCTCTTCCTCTGATACGTCTCCAACATATCTATAATTTTTGATTGTTCAATGCTATTATATTATCATTCTTGGATGTTTTACAATCATTTTCTAGAAACTTTATAGCATTTTTTGGGACTGACCTATTGACATAGTGCCCAGTGCCAGTTGTTGTTTTCTGCTTGTTTTTCACTTTGCAGAATATCAATATCAAAAGGAGTCCAAATGCAACGAAACTTTTTGGAGAATTTTTTTTGTACCAGAAGACATCCAGTACGCCAAAGAAGTCCCAAAGAGAAGGCCCATGGGGCCCACGAGACACCAGGGCGCGCCCCAGCCCCTTGGCGCGCCCTGGTGGGTAGTAGGGCCCACTGGAACCCCCTCCACTACCTCTCACCTCTATAAATACTCAAATATTCTATAAACCCTAGAGGAGTCGGAGAAAAATTGTTTCAGCCACCGCAAGTTCCAGAACCACAAGATCCAATCTAGAGCCCTTTTCTGGCACTCCGCCGAAGAGGAACACGATCATGGAGGGGTTCATCATCCTCATTGGTCCCTCTCTAATGATGCATGAATGGTTTACCATAGACCTACGGGACAGTAGGAAGTAGCTAGATGGCTTCTTATCTCTTTTTGATCTTCAATACAAGTTCCCTTCGGATATCTATGTGATGTAACTCTTTTGCAGTGTGTTTATTGGGATCAGGTGAATTGTGAGTTTATGATCATATATATTTCTACCCATACCTGGTTATTATAGCCTCGTATTAATTCTTTGATATTTTGGTTTTGTTTGGCCAACTTGATTGATTTATCTTGCAATGGGAAGAGGTGCTTTGTAATACTCGATCTTGCGGTGCTCAATCTCAGTGACAGAAAGAGACATGACACGCATATATTTTTGATATTAAGGATAACAAGATGGGGTCTATTCTTACATAGATATTGTCTACATCATGTCATCATTCTTAATGCATTACTACGTTCTTCCATGATCTTAATACACTAGATGCATGTTGGATAGCCGTCGATGTGTGCAGTAATAGTAGTAGATGTAGGCAGGAGTCGGTCTACTAATCTTGGACGTGAGGCTGATACGTCTCCATCATATCTACTTTTCCAAACTTTTTTGCCCTTGTTTTGGACTCTAATTTGCATGATTTGAATGGAACTAACCCGGACTGACGTTGTTTTCGGTAGAATTGCCATGGTGTCATTTTTGTGCAGAAATCAAAGTTCACGAATTGACCTGAAAATTTACGGAGAATATTTCTAGAATATAAAAGAATTACTGGCGGAACAAGATACAAGAGGGGGGCCACCCAGAGGCCACAAGCCCTGGGGACACACCTAGCCCCAGGGCGCGCCTCCCAGGCTTGTGGGCTCCCTAGACCTCCTACAACCCTAACTCCAACTCCATATATTCCTATTCACGGAGAGAAAAAGCAAGGAGAAGGATTCATCGCGTTTTACGATATGGAGCCGCCGCCACCTCCCGTTCTTCATCGGGAGGGCTGATTTGGAGTCCGTTCGGGGCTCCGAACAGTGGAATACATCATCGTCGTCATCAACCTTCCTCCATCACCAATTTCATGATGCTCACCGTCTAGAGTGAGTAATTCCATCGTTCTAAGATTGGATTGTGGTTGGTTGGATGAGATTTATCATGTAATCGAGTTAGTTTTGTTAGGGCTTGATGCCTGGTATCCACTATGTTCTGAGATTGATGTTGCTATGACTTTGCTATGCTTAATGCTTGTCACTAGGGACCGAGTGCCATGATTTCAGATCTGAACCTATTATGTTTTCACGAATATATATATATATATATATATATATATATATATATATATATATATATATATATATATATCTGTGTGTGTGTGTGTGTGTGTGTGTGTGCGTGTGTGTCTATTCTTGATCCTATCGTGCAAGTTATATGGACCCATTACGTGTTATGATCCGCATACCCCAAGGTGACAATAATTGGGATTCTTTCCGGTGATTGCCGTAGTTTGAGGAGTTCATGTATTCACTAAGTGATAATGCTTTTTTCTGGTTCTCTATTAGAAGGAGGCCTTAATATCCCATAGTTTCCATTAGGACCTCGCTGCCACGGGAGGGTAGGGCAAAAGATGGCATGCAAGTTCTTTTCCATAAGCATGTATGACTATATACGAAATACATGCCTACATTACATTGATGAATTAGAGCTAGTTCTTCGTTGCTCTAGGTTCTAGCTTCTACATGATGACTATCATCCGACACAATTATCATCACCAATCCATTGCCTACGAGTTTGTCACATGTTGATCTTTGCTAAGTTACTTTTGTTGTTGCTACTATTACAATCACTACAAAATTGCTACTATTACTATTGCCACTCATACCGTTACTATCATACCACTTTGGTACTAAATACTTTGTTGGAGATATTAAGTCATTCTGCTGTGCTTGAATTGACAACTCAACTGCTAATACTCGTGAATATTATTTGGCTCCCCTTGTGTCAAATCAATAAATTTGGGTTGAATACTCTACCCTCAAAAACTATTGCGATCCCCTATACTTGTGGGTTATCAAGACCTTTTGCTGGCGCCGTTGTCGGGGAGCATAGCTATATTTGATGAGTCACATGGGATTTATATCTGTTGATCACTACGAGGAATCTGAAGGATAATAGAACCGAGATCGTTCCCTCTACGACAAGGGGAGGTAAGGAACTGCCATCACACTCTGCACTTGATTCACCTTCTGTTTTGAGTAAGCTTGCGACACCACCACCCGCTATTAATCCTGATATGTCGCAAGTAATTGATGATGCTACTTTTTCTATGAATGATACTTATGATGATGCTAGTACTTTGCGTGATAATGATGTGCAACTAGGTGAATTTCTTGATGAACACTTGCTAGAGTTAAAAATATTGATCATGTTGAAACTGATGAACTCTTTGAAACTGAAAATTATGAAACACCTATTAGACCTTGCTCTCCTAGATATGAATTACCTGATATACCTGATGGTTATGTTATGGAGGGAGAGGTAGCTAAAGACTTTCTTGCTTGTAATGATAGAGATGATCTTAAGAAATTGTTATGTAAGTGGAAGGAAAAATATTTAAATGCTAGTATGAAATATAATCCTGAGTTTGCTACTTCACCTATCCATGTTACTGATAAGGATTATGAGTTCTCTATCGATCCTGAGTTAACTACTTTGGTTGAATATGATCCTTTTCATGGCTATGAAACTGAAACCATTGTGGCACATCTTACTAAACTAAATGATATAGCCACCCTATTTACTTATGAGGAAAAAATTCGCTATTGTTATATCATTAAGTTGTTTCCTTTCTTTTTAAAGGGTGATGCTAAGATATGGTTTAATTCTCTTGCTCCTGGTTGTGTTTGTAGTCCCCAGGATATGATTTACTACTTCTCTGAAAATTATTTTCCTACTTATAAGAAACAAGCTGCACTACATGGAATATTTAACTTTGTGCAAATCAAAGAAGAGAGTCTCCCATAAGCTTGGGGGAGGCTTCTCCAACTACTTACTGCTTTGCCTGATCATCCTCTCAAGAAAAATGAAATACTTGATATCTTTTATAATGGATTAACCGATGCTTATAGGGACCACCTAGATAGTTGTGCTGGTTGCGTTTCTAGGGAACGAACTGTTGGACAAGCTGAGGAACTATTGAATAATATATTGAGAAATGAAAATTACCGGACTCTTCCTGATCCTCCTAAGACAACTCCAAAGAACAGAGGAATTATATTTCTAAGTCCTAAAACTATGCAAGAGGCAAAGATATCAATGAAAGAAAAATGTATTAAAGCTGAAGATGTTAAGAATTTACCACCTATCAAATAAATACATGGTCTCAATACCCCGACACAGGTAGTAGAGGTAAATTCTCTATGTAGATTTGATGAAGGTGATATTCCTAATAATAAATCTGCTAGTCAATGCGTGGATGAATTGATAACTTTATTGTTAAACAAGAAAACTGCAATGCATATGTTGGTAGACAACTGAAATGAAATGCTTATATGTATGATTGAACACTTGAGTGACTATATGTCTAGAAGTAAAAATGATCTTAAGATTGTTGGTAAACATGCTTCCATGATAGCAAATCAAGTAGAACAAGTTCTCAAAGCACAAAATTATTTGATTAATGAGATGAACAATAAGAAAAATGATCATGATGTTAGAGTTATGACTAGAGGTGGTAAAATGACTAAAAAACCGTTGTATCCTGAAGGTCATCCTAAAAGAATTGAACAACACTCTCAAAGAATTAATATTCATGCACCTAGTCCATAAAGAAAAAAGAAAAATGATAAGACTTTGCATGCTCTAGTGAACCTATTGTAGACACACCTGAAAATCCAAATGATAATTGTATTTCTGGTACTGAAACACAATATGGTAATGAACATGAACCTAGTAACAATGATGATGATGATGTTCATGTTGATGCTCAACCTAGTAATGATAATGATGTGGAGATAGAACCTGTTGTTGATCTTGATAACCCACAACCTAAGAACAAAAGATACGAGAAAAGAGACTTCATTGCTGGAAAACATGATAAAGAAAGAGAACCATTAGTTTAGAAACCCATGCCTTTTCCTCCTGAAGCTTCAAAGAATAATGATGAAGAATTTGAGTGCTTTTGTGAAGTTGCTTAGAATTGTCTTTTTGCGCCTTCGTTTGACTGATATTCTGAAAATGTCTCCCTATGTTCAATATATGAAAGATATTGTTACAAATAAAAGAAAGATACCGGAAGCTAAAATTTCCACAATGCTTGCAAATTATATATTTAAATATGGAATGCCATAGAAACTAGGAGATCTAGGAATACCAACTATACCATGCTCCATTAAAAGAAACTATGTTAAAACTACTTTGTGTGACATAGGAGCAGGTGTAAGTGTTATGCCTTTCTCTTTGTATCGAAGACTTGATTTATAAGTTGACACCAGTTGAAATCTCTTTGCAAATGGCTGATAAATCAACCACTATACCCATCGGAATTTGTGAGGATGTGTATGTCGTAGTTGCAAGTGTTACTATCTTAAGGGACTTTGTTATCTATAATACCTAAATAGTTCAGCCCCACTACCATATTTCTCTTAACATGCAAGTTGTCCACATCAACAGTCCAACTACATCAACATTCCTTACCAGCTTAGAGGTGTACCATCGTCGGTTGACTAGCATGCAAAACGACCGTATTAGAGTTCGGTTATCGAACAACTGAGCAATTTTTGCAATGGGCTGGCCGGTAGGCTTTTGGTGCAAGCCCATGTAGGTCTCGACCATCTTATTTGGTGCATCATATCCACTAAAAAAATGGTGCGTCGTGTGAGCCCATGTAACTACAGTAGGGTTGATCGATCGGGATTCATCTTCCTTGCTATAAGTCTGTCCGCCATCGCTTTCTCTTATGCTCACCGCCGCCACGACCCGAGCCCTCTCCACTCACGACCATGAAACGAAAGCCACAAATGTGCATGAAAATGGCAGGATTAATCCCCATTCATTATGTTGCCTGATGACACACAAGTATAGGGGATCTATCATAGTCTTTTCGATAAGTAAGAGTGTCGAACCCAACATGGAGTAAAAGGAAATGACTAGCGGTTTTCAGCAAGGTATTCTGTGCAATCACTGAAATTATCAGTAATAGATAGTTGTGTGATAAGATAATCCGTAATGGGTAACAAGTAACAAAAGTAACTAAGGTGCAGCAAGGTGGCCCAATCCTTTTTGTAGCAAAGGACAATCTTGAACGAACTCTTATATAAAGCAAAGTGCTCCCAAGGACACATGGGAATTGTTGTCAAGTTAGTTTTCATCATGCTCATATGATTCGCGTTCGTTACTTTGATAATTTGATATGCAGGTGGACCGGTGCTTGGGTGCTGCCCTTACTTGGGCAAGCCTCCCACTTATGATTAACCCCTATCGCAAGCATCTACAACTACGAAAGAAGAATTAAGATAAATCTAACCATAGCACGAAACATATGGATCCAAATCAGCCCCTTGCGAAGCAACGCATAAACTACGGTTTAAGCTTCTGTCACTCTAGCAACCCGTCATCTACTAATTATTTCTCAATGCCGTCAACTAGGCCCAAATAATGGTGAAGTGTCATGTAGTCGACGTTCACATAACACCACTAGAGGAAAGACAACATACATCTCATCAAAATATCGAACGAATACCAAATACACATGATTACTTATAACAAGACTTCTCCCATGTCCTGAGGAACAAAAGTAACTACTCACAAAGCATATCCATGTTCATGATCAGAGGGGTATTGAATAGCATTAAGGATCTGAACATATGATCTTCCACTGAATAAACCAACTAGCATCAACTACAAGGAGTAATCAACACTACTAGCAACCCACAGGTACCAATCTGAGGTTTTGAGACAAAGATCGGATACAAGAGATGAACTAGGATTTGAGAGGAGATGGTGATGGTGAAGATGTTGATAGAGATTGACCCCCTGTTGATGAGAGGATCGTTTGTGATGACGATGGCTTCGATTTCCCCCTCCCAGAGGGAAGTGTCCCCAGTAGAACAGCTCTGCCAGAGCCCTAGATTGGTTTCACCCAGGTTCCGCCTTGAGACGGTGGCGCTTCGTCCCAAAAACCTCTTTATGATTTTTTCCAGGTCAAAACCCGTGATATTGCAGAACATGGGCATCGGGGGCCTGCCAGGCTGCCCACAAGGTAGGGGGCGCTCCAAGGGGGTAGGGCGCACCCCCCCACCCTTGTGGATGGTGCTACATCTTGATCTTCCGTTGGTTTTTCCCTTGAAGATGAAAGGGTGATGCAGCAAAGGAGAGTAAATATTTCCCTCAGTTTGAGAACCAATGTATCAATCTAGTAGGAGCCAACGCGCAAGTCGCCAAATACCTGCACAAACAATAAACAACTTGCACCCAACGCGGTAAAGGGGTTGTCAATCCCTTCACGTTATTTGCAACAGTGAGGTCTGATAGAGATAGATAAATGGTAAAGGAAATATTTTTTGGTATGTTTGCTTTATAGATTGGAAAGTAAAAGATTTCAAAATAGTAGATCGGAAACTTATATGATGGAAAATAGACCTGGGGGCCATAGGTATCACTAGAGGCTTCTCTCAAGATAGTAAATATCACGGTGGGTAAACAAATTACTGCCAAGCAATTGATAGAAGAGCGCATAATTATGAAGATATCTAAGGCAATGATCATGAATATAGGCATCACATCCGTGTCAAGTAGACCGACTCCTTCCTGCATCTACTACTATTACTCCACACATCGACCGAAATGATTCTGCGTCTAGAGTATTAAGTTCATAAAGAACAGAGTAACGCATTAGGTAAGATGACATGATGTGGCAGAATTAACTCAAGCAATATGATGAAAACCCCATCTTGTTATCCTTGATGACAACAATACAATATGTGGCATATCTCATTTTGTCACTGGGATTGATCACCGCAAGATTCAACCCAAAGCAAAGCACTTCTCCCATTGCAAGAAAAACCAATCTAGTTGGCAAAACCAAACCGATAATCCGCAGAGAATTACTAAGATATGAAATCATGCATATAAGAATTCAGAGAAGATTCAAATAATATTCGTAGATAGGCTGATCATAAAGCCACAATTCATCTGGTCTTGGCAAACACACCGCAAAAGAAGATTACATCGGATAGATCTCCAAGAACATCGAGGAGAACATGGTATTGAGAATCAAAGAGAGAGAAGAAGCCATCTAGCTACTAGCTATGGACCCGTAGGTCTGTGGTGAACTCCTCATGCTTCATCGGAAGGGCAATAGGGTTGATGTAGATGCCCTCCGTGGTCCAGTCTCCCTCCGGTAGAGTACCGGAAAAGGCCTCCAGATGGGATCTTGCGAATACAGAAAGTTAGGGCAGTGGAAAAGTGGTTTCGATGCCTCCTCTAGGGTTTCTAGAATATATGTGAATATAAAGGTAGAACAAATAGGTCGGTGGAGCCACGGGGGGGGGGGGCACAAGGGCAGGGTCGTGCCCTACCCCCTAGGCGCGCCATCCGTCCTTGTGGCCGCCTCGTGGCTCCCCTAACGTGCACTCCAAGTCCTCTGGATGTCTTCTGATCCAAGAAAAATTATCATAAAGTTTCGTTCCATTTGGACTCCGTTTGATATTCATTTTCTTTGAAACTCAAAAACAAGGAAAAAACAGAAACTAGCACTGGGCTCTAGGTTAATAGGTTAGTCCCAAAAATAATATAAAATAGCATAATAATTCATATAAAACATCCAAAACAGATAATATAATAGCATGGAACAATCAAAAGTTATAGATACATTGGAGACGTATCAAGCATCCCCAAGCTTAATTCATGCTCGTCCTCGAGTAGGTAAATGATAAAACAAGATTTTTTGATGTGGAATGCTACCTATCATATTTATCAATATGACTCTTCTTTATTGTGGCATGTATGATCAAATCCATAAGATTTTAAAATAAATGTTTATCAATATCAAAATAGTAATATTTCAAGCATACCAAAAGCAATCTACGAAGCTTCAAAAATAACATCGTTAAAGAAAGTTATCCCTACAAAATCATATAGTCCTTATGCTCCCTTTTCTTAACACAAGATACCCCTCATGCCCATCCCGGTGTCAGCCAAGCAATTGCTTTCATACTCTACCTTTTCAAGCCTTTTTTCAACTCTTCATGCAATATATGAGCGCGAGCTATGGACATAGCACATTGGGTGGAATAGAAGGTGGTGATAGGAAAAAGGTGGGAGAAAGTCTCACATCAACTAGGCAAATCAATGGACTACGGAGATTTCCATCAATTGAAATCAATGTGAGTGAGTAGGGAATGCCATGTAACGGATGTACTAGAGCTATAAGTGTATGAAAGCTCAAAAGAAAACTAGTGGGTGTGCATCAACTTGCTTGCTCATGAAGACCTAGGGCATTTGAGTAAGCCCATCATTGGAATATACAAGCCAAGTTCTATAATGAAAAATTCCCACTAGTATATGAAAGTGACAACATAGGAGACTCTCTATCATGAAGAACATGGTGCTATTCTGAAGCACAAGTGTCGAAAAAGATAGTAACATTGTCCCTTCTCTCTTTTTCTCTCATTTTTTTCTTTTCTTTTATTTATTTGGGATTCTTTGGCCTCTTTTTTTTATAATCTCACATGGGACAACTTTCTAATAATGATGATCATCATGTTGGGGACGTAGTATTTCAAAAAAATTCCTACGATCACGCAAGATCTATCTACTAGATGCATAGCAACGAGAGGGGAGAGTGTGTCTATGTACCCTCATAGACCGAAAGCGGAAGCGTCTAGTGACGTGGTTGATGTAGTCGAACGTCTTCGCGATCCAACCGATCCAAGCACCGAACATACAACACCTCCGCGTTCAGCACACATTTAGCTCAATGACGTCCCACGAGCTCTTGATCCAGTTGAGCTTCACGAGAGAGTTCCGTTAGCACGATGACGTGGTGACGGAGATGATGAAGTTACCGACGCAGGGCTTCGCCTAAGCACTGCAACGATATGACCGAGGTGTGTTTCTGTGGCGGGGGGCACCGCACATGGCTAAAACAATGTTACTTGTGTGTCCTTGGCTGCCCCCTACCCCCAGATATAAAGGAGCAAGGGGGAGGGCCGGCCGGCCCTATAGGGCGTGCCAGGAGTAGGTTTCCTACTCCTAGTAGGAGTAGGACTCCCCCTTTCCTATTCCTACTAGGAGTAGGAAAGGAAGAAGAAGAGGAGAAGGAAGGACAGGGGCGCCTCCCCCCCACAACTAGTCCAACTAGGATTCTCTAGGGGGGCGCAGCCAGCCCTAGTGGGCTGCCTCTCTCTTTCGCTCATGGCCCACTATGGACCATACTCCCCCGCGGGGGTTCCGGTAACCCCTCGGGCACTCCGGTTTTATCCGATAACACCCGGAACACTTCCGGTGTCCGAATATAGTCGTCCAATATATCAATCTTTATATCTTGGACATTCTGAGACTCCTCGTCATGTCCGTGATTGCATCAGGGACTCCGAACTACCTTTGGTACATCAAAACTCATAAACTCATAATACCGATCGCCATCGAACGTTAAGCGTGCGGACCCTGCGTGTTCGAGAACTATGTAGACATGACCGAGACTCATCTCTGGTCAATAACCAATAGCGGAACCTAGATGCTCATATTGGCTCCTACATATTCTACGAAGATCTTTATCGGTCAAACCCCATAACAACATACGTTCTTCCCTTTGTCATCGATATGTTACTTGCCCGAGATTCGATCGTCGGTATCACTATACCTAGTTAATCTCGTTACCGACAAGTCTCTTTACTCGTTCCGTAATACATCATCTCACTACTGGAAACAGGGAATTTGCCATCAGCCAGCTCTTTGCCATCTGCCAGCGGATGGCAAAGAACGTCTTTGCCATCTGCTTATAAAAAACATATGGCAAAGAACTGACAGACGGCAAAGAACATGGTTGCCATCAGCCAATTCTTTGCCATCTGCCAGTGGATGGCAAATAATGTTTGCCATCTGCCAGCAAATGGCAAAGAGGATGGCAAATCCTATGGCCGTCAGGGGTGTAACAGCATACCAGCCCCACCTCTTTGCCATCTGCTGGCAGATGGCAAAGAGATTGGGTTATTTTTTTCTGGTAAAAAAATTGTTCTCTCTATCCCCTCCCTCTCTCCCCTCCTCTCCCTCTCTCCCACGCATCTCACCTGCACCCGCACCACCCGTCACCCCACAACCCCGCCGTCGCCTAAGCTCCCCGCCACCGCACCCAGGCACCCCGCCACCCCACCACCCCACCACCCCACCGCCCGCGCTCGCACCACCCGCCGCCTGCACGCCTCGATCCCATCGAACCCACCGCCATGGACTCCGCCACCGCGGGGATGAGGGACTCGGCACTGGACCTGCTGGTGGCGCTGCTCATGGGCCGGGCCCCGGCGGCCGCCCAGGACGACGGGGACCAGAGCCGCCGCCTGCTCGCGCTGCTCGCCACCTCCCTCGCCGTGCTCGTCGGCTGCGGCGTCGCGCTCCTCTTCCGCCGCTCCTCCTCCGCCGCTGCGCCGCTCGCCCAGAAGGCCGCCGCGGCCAAGCCCCTCGCCGCCAAGAAGGACCAGGAGCCCGACCCCGATGGAGGCCGCCAGCGGGTCGCCCTCCTCTTCGGCACCCAGACCGACACCGCCAAGGGATTCGCCAAGGTACACACGCACGCTCCTCC
>LR738714.1:157740907-157905054 GCA_902687465.1 Secale cereale | reverse complement strand
TCAAGGTGCTCGATCTGGTACGACCTCCTATCTTAACCTCTCCGCCAACGCTTCTTCTTTCTTCTAAAAGCTCCCCCTCCCCCTCCCCCTCCCCTCCTCTCATAGTACGTTTGATTTGTAGGTGTTCAAGACGACTACACCGCCGAGGACGAGGAGTACGAGGAGAAGCCCAAGAAGGAGAACATCGCATTCTTCTTCCTCGCAACATGAGGACAACCACTGCCAATTTCCATCTGAAACCCTTACCGACTTCGTTACAACAAACACCAGTGAATTGCTTGCTTAAATTACTCCACACCTGTTAAGCAAGGAACTCACGAGTATTTATTTGCTCCAGACAATCAATTGCTAATAGAACCAGCACTTACTACTAAAGTTGGGGGCAACACCCTTTTTTGTCTAACCTGAAAAGCTACTTAAATTGCTAATGGGCGCTATTGTAGGTATGGGGATGGTGAGCCAACCGACAACGCAGCCAGATTCTACAAATGGTTCTCTGAGGTCCGTTTGATTACAGAGGACCTATTACTTTCTGGTGCTGTAGCTCTGAATGTGCATTTTTTCATGGTTGGTATTCATGGCTGCTTTGTTTGGTCTGACTACAGGGGAACGATAGGGGTGAGTGGTTGAGCAACCTCAAGTTCGGGGTGTTTGCTCTTGGGAATAGGCGGTACGAGCATTTCAACAAGGTCTCCTCCCCTGCTATCTATGAATGGTTGCTCAGTGCGAGTAGTTGGTTAACAAGTAGTTTTTTTGTGTGTGTTGTGAGGTGGTGTCGAGGAAACTGATCGCCCACGAACACCTATGGGACCTGAGCCCCTTTTCGGTACGGCAAGGGAGCGGAGGATGCACGAAGAGCGGATCGAGGCGAGCACGCGAGCAGTTTACCCAGGTTCGGGCCGCACGGATGCGTAAAACCCTACTCCTGCCTTGGTTCGTATTGCGTTCTTGGCTCGGGAGCGAGAGGAGCTACAGTGCTTATCGCTAGCAACACCGAGCGTGAGAGTGATCAAAGATCGGAACCCCCCCCCCCTATGTTGCGCATGGGCCTCCTTTTATAGTTTAAAGGGGTCACCGACAGGTGGCAACGTAGTCGAGGGTAAAAACGTAAAAGCGGTGGTAGTTGAAACAGTGTATGCATAATGCTCTATACCTAACCCCGACGACAGGGGACAAGGGCATTAAATGCCCGTCACCGTCGCCCCAATCAGTGCAAAAAGCATCCGTCAGGGCGTCTCCATCCGCCACGATGGTGGCCTCGTCATCGCAGCTCGCCACCGTGTCCCCCAGGCTGCTCAGCCTTCCACCACATGCGTCTGGAAGGGCCCCAGGGCGACGCGTGGGCGGATGAGCTGGAGCGCGGGTACTTGGTGGAAGTTTGCCACGGCAAGCGCCTTGCCGCGGCCGCCATCTTGTCGCGCCTGGGAGCTTGTCGCTCTCCGGGCCTTACCGGGACGCGCGGCGCGTCGCAGCGAGTTTCTTGTAATGCCGTGTTTGGCCTTCCCGGCAAGCTCCTCTTGCCAGGGTCTTGTACCAAAGGGGTGGTCTTGAGCCTTGAGTGGCCTTCCCCGCAAGATCCTCTTGCCGGGGCCTTGTTTCTTTATCTTGAATACTTTGTTCTTGAATGGCTCCAAAGGAACCTCAGTGGGCCTTGGCGGGCGCGCGGCAAACCCTGCCACGGGACGCTGCTACTGCCCGTGCACAAGTTGGGATAATAAGGTACCCCTACTTTAGTACACCGACAGGAGCCCCCGGGCCTGGGCCACACACGGTGCCGAGCGCTGTTGGGCCAGGCCGAAAACAGTGCACGGGCACACGCGGCCCACGGCGCGCCGTATCCCACTCCGTATCCACCGCGCCCCTCCCTAACGGCATGCGTCGATTGCGGCGTCGTGGGAGAGATCGTGGCCTGTTTCTTTAATGGGGGAAATGCGGAACGTCCCCCTCTCCCCCTTAAAAGCGGGGGAAACAAGGGCAGTTCCTTCCATTCGCCCGTTGCTTCTTCATCCTTCGGAAACCCCCGCCGCTCCCCTCCTCCCCGAAGGTCGAAAGAGAGCAGCGCTCCGCCCTCCTTCCGCCGCCGCCAGCATCACCAGCGCCGTCGGCTTCCTCCACCGTCTCCGCCATGGCCCGGAAGGGCGAGAATGCGAAGGCCGCGAAGACTGCCAAGGCGCTGAGGCTAGCGTCAATGCAGAAGAAGATGGCGGTCTTTCCGCCACGGCTAAGCGCGGAGGAGCTGAAGGAAAACTTCTATCTCTTCTGGTCGAGGGAGACCAAGGCGCACCCACGCACCAAGGTACTCCCCGCCGTGGCTTGCGACATGTTCCCGGGCGGCTATGCCTTTTTTGCTCTGTTCTTCTACTGCGGGCTCTGCCCGCCATATTCCGAATTCTTCTGTGATATCATGAATACCTACGGGTTTCATCTTCTTGACTTCACCCCAAACGCCGTCTTGACCATGGCCGTTTTCGCACATCTGTGCGAAAATTTCGTCGGAGTTTTCCCCAATGTAGCCCTCTTCCGCCATTACTTCATTCCTCGAGTCGAGTTTGGGTCTCCTCTGTCCGGCGGGATCTCTTGGATCTTTAGGCTTCATAAGAAAGAGGCTTACTTGACGGGGGAGCTCCGCGGCAAGTGGGATGAGTGGAGGGCCAACTGGTGTTGGATCATGGAGGACGACCCGCAGCAGTTCACTTCCCGGCGACAAGTTGCAGTAGTGCGCGGCAATGACTAGAGTGACCTGGCCCCCGAGGACGACAAGCTGAAGATAGCCACCACTAGGATTCTTCGCCTCCGGCAAGCCAGGCTCACCGTAGGAGCTGTCGGAGCAGACTTTCTTCGCCGCCGCATCGCTCCCTTGCAGGAGAGGAAAAGGACTGCCTGGGAGTTTGATAACGCGGCAGGCATCATGAGGCTGCGCCCGGGCCTCAACTACAACTTCACGGTCATGGAGCTCAATGGAATGCTCCGAGCACTATTCAAGTATGAATCCGCCCATCCAGAGTGGTTCGCGCTGCCACAGGGCGTAGTTCCGTTATGCAACAACTCGTCGCTCAGCGCTATCCACGCGGCGATGCCGTTGTGTGACTCCCATGGGATTGACCCCACTTGGCGGGAGCCTTCTGACGAAGCCGTGCAGACGTTCTTCGACAACCTGGTGGAGCTGCCAATCAAACCCGACGAGAAGAGGGGCCTCACCCGCGACACCACCGACCAGGAGATGGCGTATATTGCCACCAGGTTGGAGGAGGCAGCTGCAGCCAGGGCCGCGGGCGAGTTTGGATACACTTTGGAGGAGGCGGATGCAGTGGAGGCGGTAAGTCTGGCCGAGGAGGAAGAGTTCCTCAAAGTGGCAAAGCTTGCCGGGCAGCCTGCTGGGACAAGCAAGGCCGCCGAGCAAGGCACAGAGTCGAGCGGGCCCACCGAGCAGGGCGTCGGATCGAGCGATCTTGCCGAAGACTCGGGCGGGTCGCTGAACCTCGACTCCTCTTCTTCGTCCTCGGGTAGTTCACCGCCACCGGCAAGTCCTCCAGCTCAAGCGAGGAGGCGCCTTCGCAAAGCCGCAGACGTGGTGGGGCGACCGGCGGGCCAGCAGCCGCAGCGTCGTTCGACACGTGCCACCACGACCAGCAAGGCAGTCAAGGGAGCGCCCCGTGCTTCAACGGCTGCTGGAGGGGGATCTTCTCGGGCTGGCTCCACTGTTCCTTCCGCCCCCCGGGCCTCAGCGACAACCGGAGCGGGGTCTTCCCAGACCACCGCCCCTGATCCCTCCAAGCGGCCAAGGGAGCCCACTCCTGCAGCTCCTCGCGCCGGGACGCGTGAGGCGGACTTCGAATTTTCAGCGCTCAGCTCCGACGACGAGGAGGAGGAAGAGTAAGTACTGGAAACTCTTGTTTCCTTTGATTTTTGTTGCTCTTGTCTTGAATTTTCTTTGCCTGATTCTGATTTTGTCTGTCTTCCAGGACCCTGGCCCAGAGGGCGGCGAAGAGGGACAAGATCCCGGTGGTCGATCTTGAGGACGAGCCCATCGCGGCAGCAGGGGATGCGCCTGCGACAAGCTTGCCGGAACAGGCAGCTGCTCCCCAGAGCAGCCCCCAGCGCAGCCCCCAGCGTGAGTCTTCTGTCTATTCTCCGCTTCCTCGGGCACGCGTGGGCTTCTTATCCTTGTTAACGTTTTGTTTGTTCGTTGACTTGCGCAGAAGCAGAGCAGCAGCCTCAGGAGCGCCAAGGGATTGCTCCCGACGAACCACACGTCTCGACTTCTCCGCCAAGGAGGAGCTCCCCGGCGAGGGAGGATACTCCGCCAAGGGCGAGTACCCCGCCAAGGGCGAGCACTCCGCCAAGGGAAGGCGCCAGCGGCCCTCCGCCGGCGGGGGCTACCACCACGCCGCCGAGGGAAAATTCCCCGGCAAGGAACCCCATCGAAGAAGAGGCCCGCGCAGGTAACCCTTGGACTTTTCTTCTCTTGAATTTCTCTTTTTGGATATTTGCTTGACCATTATTTTCTTCTTTCTTCTTCTTGTCTTGTCTTCAGACCAACCCGTAGCTGAGCCTATGGAGACAGAAGTCGCCGTCAAGGAGGACGCGCATGGCGACACCGGCGACGCCGCAGCCACTGAAGGGGCGGTCGATACCGACGAGCCCACCGTCGAAGAGGCAGCCAAGGCCGCTGGCGCGGCAGCTGAGGAGGGGACCGGCAGTCGCACTGACGGCCCTGAGGCCGCAGGAGCGTTAGATGCTGCGCCGACTGCCGACCCCGCTGCTGCCGTGGCCGAAACAGGCGCCTACCTGGAGGCCGGCAACGGAGTCTTCATCCAGCTCCCGTGGGCGTCCACGTCAAGGGCGCCCGCGGAGGGAGAGGTCTTCGACGGGGAGGTCCTCGCCTCCGCCGGGCTGAAGTTCGTCGACGCGCCCGGCAGCAGTAGCGAGCCCGAGGAGGAGCGGCTTCTGCGGAGGCTTCTGGCCCTGTACCGCGCCAGGCAGGCCAAGTTGGAGTCCCGAGAGGTTCTAGCCGCCAAGGGGGGTACTGACTTGGAGAAGCACGCTGAAGAGCTCCGGGCCGCCATCCAGGCGGCTCTCCGATCCCTGGCGGAGGAGCGGGAGCAGCTGGCCGAGGCGCATCAGGCGTTTATTCTTGAGAAGGCCGAAGTAGAGGAGCAGCAACGGCTCGCCGCCGAGGAGTTGTCCCGGCGAGAAGGCGAACTAACGCAGCGGAAGGTCGACCTCGACAGCCACGAGGACGACCTTGCCGCGCGCGAACAGTCTCTCGGCGGAGCTCTACAGGAAGCGAAGGACGCCGCTACAGCTACTAAGACCGCAAAGAGAGACTTGGAGGCGAGAGTGGCGCAACTGGAGGTCCACTTGAAGACGAGCGAGGAGAAGGTTGCCGCACTTGCGTCGGAGAGGGAAAAGGACGCCCATAGCCACTCTGAGCTGCAGGTCCGCCTCTCCGACAAGGGCAAGGAGCTTGCCGTCGCCAAGGACTCCATCGCCGATCTGGAGTTGAAGCTTTCCACCCTCACCGCATCACTTGACGGCGCCAGAGAGCGGGAGACGAAGCTGAAGGAGGATCTCAGGGGCGAAAGGGCACTATTGGAGAGTGCCGCTATCACTCAAAACAACATCAGGCAGACCGTGGAGCACTGGACCGAGAGCCTTGTCGCCGCCGCCGCCGATATTGACAGGGAGTTGGCGGGGCTGGGGACGGAACACCTCGGGTACTCCCCCGACGAGAATCTCCCTCACAGCGCCAAGCTGAGCTTGTTCTTCAGGGGAGTGGCGCCGGCCCTCCAGCAGCTCCGGGAAAGGATCCCCACGCAGCTGGCGAACGAGGCGCGCAGGCTCTGCACGGGCGTCTTGGAGAAGGTGCTGATGAAGATAGTCTTTCGCAACCCAGGACTCAACCTCAATAACGTCCTCAGGACCTTGCCGCCCGACGCCGACCAGGAGACGCTCAAGGCCCTTGTCGCACCCATCGTGGCCAAGGTGGGCAAGATCAAGAGGGTCGAGGGTGACCGCGCAGACTAGGCTGTTTTCCCTTCTGCTTCCTTTGTCGCTGCCAACCATGTTATGAACAATAGTCTATTAGAACAGCGACAAGTCATTTTGTAACATAACTTTATTTTGGGTAGTTAAGGCAATGTTATTTCCTTTACTTGACTTCTTCGCTTTGTATTCTTTTACCCTACGCTTTTCAGGAACTTGCCGGCGAAAGGACCCTTGCCGCGAGCGCTGAGTGCGGAACTTCAGCAGCCTGCTGGCAGCGCCGTTGCCAACAAGAAACCTTGTCGCGGCTAGTCGCAGCACACTTAGGTTGTTGAGCGAACTCGAAAACGAAGTAAGGGCGCGACACTTGTCGCAGCACGCTTAAGCCGTTGAGCGTGCTCGAAACAAAGTAAGGGCGCGGCTAGCCACAAGTTGGTTCCTCCGCCCACAGGTTTTCCATACAAAGTGCGGTCGTTCAAGGAAAATAACCTTAAAATTTAAAATTTTGATTGCTCAAACTTCGGCGACTTAGCTTTCGTATCGTCTGCTTCCCGGCAAGGCGAGGTTTTCTTGAACGGCACTTGGTCCATACTACTGTCTCCTCCACCCCCGGCAAACTTGTGCGCGAGAAAATGTTCTTCTGCTTGAGAGAAAAAGAAAAGGGAGGAAAGATAGATATGGAGCTTCGCGACTCGTTATTGCTTATCGGGGATGCGTGCTGCACAAAGTGTCAGATAGTATATGCTAGAAAAAATGAAAAGGCATGAAATGACAAGTTGTGAGAGGAACATAAGTTTTACTGATGCACAGGATCTGCGCCCGGCTTTGTACAAAGGTTTACATGCAACAGCGGCAAGACTTGTACAAAAGGTGGTTGCCGGAGCGGATCACGGCAACCGCGCCTTATGGGTAAAACTTGCGAAGGTGCTCAATGTTCCAGGAGTTGCTCACCGGTAAGCCCTCTTCGGTCTCAAGGCGGACAACGCCATGCCTTGTGACTTGTCTCACCCGATAAGGGCCTTCCCACTTCGGCGTCAACTTGTTGGAATTCTTGGTGGACTGAACGCGCCGAAGAACAAGGTCGCCTTCCTCGAGACTTGTGGCTTTAACTTTGCGGCTATGGTAGCAGCGCAAAGCTTGCTGGTATCGAGCAGCTCGTACAGCAGCCTGAAGACGGTCCTCCTCAAGGAGCAGTGCGTCATCTTGCCGCAGCTGCTCTTGCTCGAGCTCATCATAAGCGAGCACTCGAGGCGACCCGTATAGAGTTCCATGGGGAGAACTGCCTCTGCTCCATATACAAGAGCAAAGGGTGTCTGTCCAGTGGCTCGATTTGGTGTCGTCCTGATTGACCAAAGAGCCGCCGGCAATTCATCAATCCAGTTTCTTCCGCATTTGTGCAGCCTGTCGAAAGTTCTTATCTTGAGTCTGTGCATCACTTCAGCGTTCGCCCTCTCCGCTTGACCGTTGCTCCTCGGGTGAGCAACAGAAGCGAAGCAGACCTTGGCACCAAGGTCTTGGACGTATTGCATGAAGGTGCGACTTGTAAATTGAGTGCCACTGTTGGTGATGATCCTGTTAGGGATTCCGAAACGGCAAACAATCGACCTGAAGAACTTGACTGCTGACTGTGCGGTCACCTTTCTCACTGGTTCCACTTCCGGCCACTTTGTGAACTTGTCGATGGCAACGTACAAGAACTCAAAGCCCCCGGCTGCGCGGGGAAAGGGGCCGAGGATATCGAGCCCCCAGACCGAGAATGGCCAGGACAAAGGGATCGTCTGGAGAGCTTGAGCTGGTTGATGTATCTGTTTGGAATGGAACTGGCACGCTTCACACTTGGTTACTTGTGCAGTTGCATCCTGGAGGGCTTCTGGCCAAAAGAAACCTTGTCGGAACGCCTTGCCGGCAAGTGCTCTTGCGCCAATGTGGTGGCCACATATGCCTCCATGTATCTCTGCCAACAGCTTTTTCCCATCTTCCCGGGGAATGCATTTTAATTTGACACCGTTGAGTCTTCTTCTGTATAGTTCACCGTCGACGAACTGATACATACTTGACTGCCGGGTTATTCTTTCTGCTTCTTCTGGCTCTTCGGGAAGTTCTCCTGTTTGTAGGAAACGGACAATCTGTTGTGCCCATGTTGGAGCCTGTGGCTCAGCAACAAGGGCTAAAGGCATCTGTGCTACTGTGGGAACGTCAGCTTCCACGGCGAGAACCTGCGGCTCAGCCGAAGCTTGACGCTCCCCGGCAAGCTTGCTGGAGCATAGCTTGTCGGGAATGCCTGCTTCAACTGTACAAACCCTTGGGTTCGCAGGAGCAGACTGTTCCTCAGCGATCTTGTCATTGACCTCGGGGACCTTGTTGGTGGCGGCTTCAGGAAGCTCTGCCGGCAAGTAGTCACCAGAAACCAACTTTCTCTTCTTACTTTGTCCAGTTGACGGTGTTACGGATGGTTGAGTTAGCTTGAGCACAAAGATCCCCGGTTCCACAGGTAGCTTTAGTGCCGCACACTTTGACAGGCCGTCTGCGACGCCGTTTTGAGCTCTTGGAACGTGCTCCATCTGCAGGCCTTCAAAGTGTTCTTCAAGCTTTCTCACTTCGTCGACGTATGCTTCCATGAATGGACTTTGGTAGCTTTTGTTCACTTGTCGAACGACCAACTGCGAGTCACCCCGCACAATAAGCTCCTTGATCCCAAGTTCCGCTGCGATTCTGAGGCCGGCAAGCAAACCTTCATACTCTGCAATATTGTTTGTTGCTTGCTCCTTGGGAAAGTGCATTTGGACGACATACTTGAGGTGCTCGCCGGTGGGTGCGACAAGCAGCACGCCAGCGCCGGCGCCTTGCAGCGAGAAGGCACCATCAAAGTACATTATCCATTCTTTACTTGCTTCTTTGACGGGGATTCTTGTCTCTGTAATTTCTTCGTCTGGCGTTGGTGTCCATTCCGCTATGAACTCCACCAATGCTCTGCTCTGGATAGTTGAAGTGCTTTCAAACTTAAGACCAAAGCTTGACAGCTCCAGTGCCCACTCGACAATCCTGCCTGTTGCTTCTGGATTTTGCAATATCCTTTTCAGCGGAAAGCGAGTGACCACTGTTATCTCATGTGCTTGGAAGTAGTGGTGCAGCTTTCTTGAGGCCATGAGAAGGCCGAAAACCAGCTTCTGCACCCCAGAGTATCTTGACCTAGCCCCCTGGAGAAGGGAGCTAACAAAACAAACTGGGCGCTGCACCATCTTCTTCCATGCCTCTTCTTGCATCTGCGCAGACCCATCCTTGTCGGGGCCAGAGCTAGTCGGGGAAGCCCCCTGCTTGTCGCTGGATGTGCTTGCCGGGGCTGTGGGCTCCTCACCTGCCTCTCTTTCCGCTACCAACGCAGCACTAACCACTTGATTGGTTGCTGCTAAGTACAGTAGCAACTTCTCTTGGGGCCTAGGTGCGACAAGTATTGGAGTGGAGGACAGGTACCTTTTCAAATCTTGCAGCGCTGCCTCCGCTTCCAGAGTCCATTTCATTGGGCCTGCCTTTTTCAAGATTTTGAAAAACGGCAGGGCGCGTTCTGCAGACTTAGAAATGAACATGCTGAGAGCAGCCACGTAGTCGGCAAGTCTTCGTACATCCTTGACGCGCTTCGGAGCTTCAATCTGCTCAATGGCTTTGATCTTGTCGGGATTGGCTTCAATCCCCCTCTGGGACACAAAGAATCCAAGAAGCTTGCCGGAGGGGACTCCGAACACGCACTTCTCAGGGTTAAGTTTGAGCTGTATCTAGCGCAAATTCGCAAAGGTTTCATCTAGATCTTGTATCAGAGTATCCCTGTCCTTGCTCTTGACCACTATATCATCCATGTAAGCTTCTACATTCCTGTGTATCTGTGGCTCAAAAGCAGTGTGGACTACCCTCGCAAACGTTGAACCTGCATTCTTCAATCCAAAGGGCATGCGTATGAAGCAGTAAGTGCCACATGGAGTAATGAACGCGGTCTTCTCTTCATCTTCTTCAGCCATAAATATCTGGTGGTATCCGGAGTATGCATCAAGAAACGAAAGCAACTCGCATCCAGCCGTGGAGTCAACGATCTGGTCAATGCACGGCAAGGGAAATGGATCTTTGGAACAAGCTTTATTCACATCAGTGAAGTCTATACAAAGCCTCCACTTCCCATTTGCTTTGCGCACGACAACAGGGTTGGCCAGCCACGTGGGATGGAGTACACCTCTGACAAGGCCTGCCGCTTCCAGCTTCTTGATTTCTTCAGCGATAAACTCTTGGCGTTCCACCGCTTGTTTTCTGACCTTCTGCTTGACGGGCCGCGCGTGAGGACAAACGGCAAGCTTGTGCTCAATCACTTTCCTGGGAACACCGGGGATGTCAGACGGTTGCCATGCAAACACGTCGACATTCGCCCGCAGGAAAGCAACAGGCGCGCTTTCCTATTTAGGATCGAGCGTGGCACTCATGGTGAAAGTACCACCAGTGCCGTCCTCCTTGGCGGACACCTTCTTGGTTCTGGGTGGAGCCGCCATCGCCTTCTTGCACTTGCCGGTGGAGCTCGATGGTGCGTCCTCGACGACAGCGCAGCACTCCGAAGAGGTGCGTTTGCCGGAGTGGGCCCCAGAGCGCTTGCCGGACTTGGTCTTGTTCTTCCCCCCGGGAGCTTCAGCGGCAAGTGTCTTGCTATCTGCTGCGGCTGCTGCGTCCCGGTAAATCTTGTCGGCACAGATAAGCGCGTCCTTCTTGTCGCCGGGGACAGAGATGACGCTTATCGGGCCTGGCATCTTGAGCATGTTGTAGGCATAATGAGAGGCTGCCATGAACTTGGCGAGCGCTGGACGGCCAAGTATCCCATTGTAAGGCAATGGGATATCGGCAACGTCAAAGGTGATCCTCTCAGTCCTGAAGTTCAGCTCTCCGCCAAAAGTCACTGGCAGTGTGATTTTCCCCTTCGGCTTGCTTCTTCCCGGATTGATCCCTTGGAACGTGCCGGTTTCTTCAAGATCGCTGTCGGGGATCTGTAGTTTCCGGACCACAGCAGAGGAGATCAGGTTCAGGCCGGCCCCACCGTCAACCAGCATCTTGGTGACCTTGAGGTTGCGGATGGTTGGTGAAACCAACATCGGCAAGCACCCGACCGCAGTTGTGCGATCAGGGTGGTCTTCAATGTCAAAGATGATGGGCGTGCTGGACCACTTCAAAAGTTTGCGCGACTCGACGGGTGGCTCTGCTGCATTAACTTCCCGTACCCATTGTTTGAGTTGGCGGTGGGAAGTATGCAGAGAGGCACCTCCATCGACGCACAGAACTTCTGTGGCCTTCCGGAACTCATGCTCGCTGTTGTCTCCGTACTCCATGTCTTCGTCGTCGTCTTCGTCTTCGTCCTTGTCGCGGCCGCGGGGAGGTCTATCTCCTTGCCGCTGCTTGGCCTTGCCGCGGCGTCCTCCCCGGCCATTGAATGGCCGCTTCTTGCCGGACTCTCCTCCACCCCCTGGGCCTTCTCCTTGTCGCGTCGCTCGTACTCAGCTTTTTGCTGCTCGACGAGGTACTCGACCCTTTTGCAGTTCTGGAGGTCGTGGCCCTTGGTGCGGTGGATCTTGCAGTACTGCTTGTCGGAGCCGTCCTGCTTGTTGGCGGCCGCCACAGCGGCAGCTTCCTTGCCGGAGCCACCAGTCTAGGCTTTCTTGGAGCCAGCCTCTTTGTCGGACTGTTCAACGACCAGTACTTCTTTGCTCTTCTTTTTCTTGTTGTTCCGCCGCCGGTTCTTTCTTGCCGGGGCGGCATCCTCACTATCTGTTCCCCCTGCTCCAGCATCCTCTCCGGGGAGTCTCCTCCCCTCCTTAGCGCTTGCGCACTTGTCGGCCAGGGCATAGAGCTCACTGACGTCTCGGATCTTGCACATCTCCATTTCCTCCCTCATCATGCGGTTACGCACGTTCTGCTGGAACGCGCTAATAACCGTGGCAGGGTGGACATCTGGGATGTTGTGCTGGACGCGGCTGAATCTTTGGATGTACTTTCGCAGGGACTCTCCTTCCTTCTGGGCGAGTATATGAAGATCACTCTCCTGACCATGGGGCTTGTGGCCACCTGTGAAGGCGCCGACAAACTGATGGCACAGGTCGGCCCAAGAAGAAATGGAGTTTTCCTGCAAGTGCATGAGCCAAGATCTGACGTTTGGCTTGAGCACTAGCGGGAAGTAGTTCACGAGTATCTTCTCGTCTCGTCCCCCGGCAGCCTGCACCGCGATGGTGTAGATGCTGAGGAACTCTGACGGATGTGTCTTGCCGTCGTACTTCTCGGGTACGTCGGTGTCACACCCTGCATTTTGTAACATGTTATTTGTATCTTTGGAGCATGAAAATTTGGACCAGCAAAATTTTTTTAGCATCATTTGGCTTTTATTTGGAATTGAGTTTTCTTCATTTGCTTTTTCATGTGCTCATTTAAGTCAACTATGATCTCTTGTAGATTTCATCTCCATACCCAAAACTTCTGCCAAATGATCATGCCAAGTGTTATATAACAGTATAGTATTTTCTTACAAAATTATTTTGGCCAAAAAGTATTTTATGAATTTAGTTTTCCAACAACCCCTGAATTGAGATTTGCACTTCAAGTACTTGATTTAGGGTGAGAAAATTATTTCAAAAGGTTTATTTGAGACCTAGTAGTCATAGGACTCCCAGAAACCACAAAGGTATAATTTTAAAAGTTATTTTCCTATTTTATTTAAAAGCTTTTTCTTAAGGCCAGAAATGGTCTTTAATAGGGAAAAATTATTTAACTGTTTCAAAAATATTTGCCAAAATTCAGAGAGACTCATAGGACATATATTGTCCATATATAAGAGTTTCAACACTTGGTCATGTTCAAAATAATGGGCTAAGCCCTCTAAAACCCTTTCTGGATATTTCAAGCTTTTGAAATATTTACAAAGGAAACTTTCTCCAAAAATTCCAGGGAAATTCTATCATGTCATATATAATATATTTGATGATCTTGCCAAGTCCCATGCCTTGGGAAGCAAGAAAACCTCCTCAAACCCCTTCATAACCATTCTATCCATATTTGAAGTTTGAGCAATTTTACATTGCCAAACTTGTCCAAATGCTCTCAAACTTGGTGCACATGCTAGAATGACCTAATAAGGCATCTAGACCAAATGGCACAAGATTTGGAATAGAGCAACTTGATCAGATCACCTCAAAACCCTTTCTGTTCAAATGCAAATTTGAACAACTTTACATTACCAACTTTTTATCTGGAGCTTCAAACTTTGTGGGCATGATCAATACCCCAAATGATGATGCTACACCAAGTGGTGCATCAAGGGGAGATGATTAGCTTGACTCAATCAAGATGAAACTGTTTCTGTCGATTTCTAGGGTTCACCAAAGTTACATTGGCTAGTTTCTCCAAATGAGCCCAAATTTGATGAAGCACCCTATTTTCTCATGTCTTTCAACCCTGTCAAGTGCCATATCAAGTGGAGTTCATTTACTTGACCAAACACTGATCAAACACCTTCTGCAGAATTTCTAAAACCTCCAACTTGACCACTTTCACTTTTCTCCATGGCCTCAACTTCTTACCACATGCTCATTGAGTTACCAGCTACCTCCAGTAACTCCCCCAGCACCTCAGCTCCATGATTGGGGGGTGAAACCCCTGTTTTACCTTGCTGTACAGCAGGTTTCCACCATTTCACCAGCCCTCTCCCTCTCTCTCTGCATCTCCAGGGCATCCAAGGCCTCAGGGCATTTCTTTACTCCTCCCTCAACGTGCTGGACACTGTTGGACACGCTGGATCGGACCAAACCGGCGAGAGCGCGCTAATGCCAGCAATACGCGCGCTCTGGAGCGCGCAACAGTGCCCTCCGCATGCTGGCTCGGGCCAATCAGCCTCCCCCGACAGCCTCGGGCCTCCCCCTTGCGCCAGTCGAGGCCCCTCGACGTCTGCGACCTCCCCGGCGCTGTCCCCCCTCCTCCTGCGCCCTCCAGTGGCCGTCGTCGCACGCGCGCTGGCCGCCCGCGGCGGCCACTCCTCTGCCGCGCACGCGCACACTCCTCTGACGCTCTCCCGCTCCTCTTTTCCCCTCAGCTGGACGTGGAGCTAGTCCACGAACCTCCCCGGCGTGATCCCAGGCTCCAGAACCTCTCCTAGCCTCGCCTGCAACCTCGCCGGCGCACGGGTCCACGGTGGACCACGGGTGCGGCTATATAAGCCCCTCCCGAGCCTCTCCAGCACCACCAGCGACCTCACTCCACTCCACTGAGACCCCCAGCACCCTCCACTCCTCCCCAGGACGTCCCAGTGCTCGGGATCGACCGGAGCTCCGCCGCGTCGGGCCGCCGGCGATCTCGAGGTACGGGCCTCCCCTGCCTCTCCTTCCACCTGTTTCGGAACCGCCGAGCCACCCTGACTCTTTCCCCCTCGTTTCCCCTCTCTGTGGCAGTCGGAAACGACCTCGACCATGACCCTCCGACGAGCTTCCGCCGTCCCACCTCGCCGTCGGTGAACCAGGCCTCCCCGCCGTGCCGCACCACCACCACTGCTACCGCCACTCAACGCTGAGTCCATCCCTGGCCTCCGTTGCCGTCGCCGTGGACGGAATCCTCGCCGGTGAGCTCGCCGTGGCCGTGGCCGTGGGGTTAGAGATGACAGGCGGGCCCCGCCTGTCATCCCCTCACCTCTCTCCCCCCCCTCTATGCCACTGACCCACGGGCCCCGCCCGTCAGGTTTGAAAACCTGACGTGCGCGCGCTGGCTCCCGTGCGGCTGGGCCAGTCCGCCTGGGCCGTGCACTGTGGCCTTCTCTGGCCCAGTGCACAGGACCCCTTTTTCTTTTTATTTTCTGTAAATGCTTTAAACATTTATACAGAAAAGAATATTGATCCAAATTAACTATTTCCAACTCCTAAAATCTTGTAATATTCCAACCTATTTAATGGTACTACTTTCACTCAAATCCATGAAACTTTGCTGTACTGTTCAAATTTAAATTCAAATTTGAGCAGTATAACTCCTATTCTAAAACCAATATATTCTATTCTGTAACTTCAAAACTCCAACTAAGATTTTTTTCCCATCTTAGAAATCCCTCTAGTATTTCACAAAAATGAGTTGACATTTTTCTGAGCACCTTGATTTTTCTGTTTTATTTGTATTCTTATTTTTCCGTGGCTATTATGCGACGTATAGATCCCGTATTTGACGAAGTTGCTGTGGAAAAAGAAGGAGAAGGATTTGAAGACTTTGAAGACCAAGCCAATCCAGGCAAGCAGCCCTTTGACCATGATACACTTGTTCTTCGGAACCCGTTTGTTTCCGATGCATGTTGATTAGGGTTACGATAGTGACCTAGTTGATTCCACCATATGATGCATGCCATGATCTTGATCTTCCTATGTGCTAGATGACTTGCATATGGTTAGTGGTTATGGATAGTGATGCATGTGTGACATGAACCTTCATGGTTGAAGTCTTTGCATAAAACCCCGTCGGGTGCCATTTATGCCCGACGGAGATGATGATGATGAGTTGGGTGACCACTTGATGACGAAGTGGTGTGCCAAGGCATGTGTGTGTGTTTTTCAAACGGATTGGTTTAAGTTGCGACCGTTATTCCAACCATACATGTGCAACCACACTACCCCTTATGGGATGGGGCTTTATTGATTACTTAGGTCGATACTAGCATGGTGCCCGTATTACTAGTGACGGGAAGACTTGAGGTCTTTCCCGTGATGGGGTCGTGCTTGGATAGACGGCCATGACTGTTTTTACAGGGCACCGGACACACCGTTGGTCCCTTCGGGTACGCGTGACATTGAAATTAGGGCAAGTCCCGTGATCTATTGTTTGTACCCGAGGGCCGTGTACCAACGAGTGGACTCTATGTTAGTGTCGTCTAAGGAAAGGTAATGACCGGGTGCTTACCCCGGGTACTTGAGGTATCGCGGGTCGTGGATGACACGGAAGTTCCCTGGATCTTGTGGGTAAAGTGTACAACCTCTGCAGAGTGTCAAACTATTCGAATAGCCGTGTCCACGGTCATGGACAGTTGGGTAACCGCTCTTGGGCTACGTCCAATGTTTGTGAAACCATGCGTGTGTATGTGAGTCAAGGTGGTGACTTGACTCGATGAGATGAATCATATTCATGTTGATATCGGTAACCTGTCTTCGAGGTTACGCGAGTTTATTGATGCATAAACTTGATGACAGCATATTGTTCTAGCTTTCTGCTAGATTGTTCATTATTGTTCCATTGCATTGTTACCACATCATGGGTTGCTTGCGAGTACATTCAAAGTACTCATTGGCTTGCCACTGGTTATTTAATTGGCCAGGCATGGAAGAACAGGATTATGAGGAAGAGTTCTTTGGAGACGAACATGCGAACTAGGATGCTATCCCAGTCAGAATGCCTGTAGGGTTAAGGCAGATGGCATGGGTTCTACCCGTTTATCGAAGACTTCCGCTATTTGAGTTATTTCCTATTCAGCCCGTGAGGCTCTATCTATGTAAGACTTGGCCATAATGGCCTTAATTCGTGTAAGACTATTTGTATGGATGTAAGACTCTTGTTATTTCAGCTTCTGTGTGTTCAGTGAGCATTGATCTCTGGGATCACTGTACACGTGCATTCGGTGATCTCGACTTCTAAGTCGGGGTCCCCACAGTCGGGCTTGAAGTTCTTCATGTTGGGCCACTGGACTTGCCGCAGCTCACGGGTGAACGCAGGACAACCATCCGCGTACGGCAAGTCGCCTGGTTCTCCGGGCGCGTGCATGTCAACAGCGGGCCCAGCGCGCTGGTCGGATTGCCGCCGCGCTTCTCTTCGACGCTTGATGCGAGTTCGAGCGTCCTCTTGTCGTCGGTCGTCAAGGACTTGGAGTTGATCGCGGCGAGCTCGTGGATCCGACGACGCCGTGGAGTCGTCGTCGATGTTGATCCGGCGAATCGGCGATTTCGGCCTTCGGGGCGGGGAGTGCATGGTAGTTGCACCCCCTGCAGTCTTGTCTCCATCAGCCCGCGCCTGGCTAACTTGCCGCGGCCGCGACGTTGTCGGCTGCTGCGGCGTGTCGTTGTTGGCGAAGGCGATGAGGCTCTGGATGGTGGCCCTCCAGTCGTCGGCCTTGTCTGCCGCTGGAGGGAAGTCGAGGAGCAGCTGAGCTTGAGCTAGAGCTTCTGCTGGAGTGGCGGGGAGCGGTGGCGAGCGGTGTGAGGAGCGAGATATGCTCGGACTTCTAACTGCGTTAGAAGGAGCAGGGTCTCGCCCCGGCGACCGCGCCTTGCTCGTGCCAGCACGTTGGCCTTGAGCGTCCCGCAAACCGCCAGTTTGACCTTGCCCCAGCAAGCGTATGGTACCTTGAGTACCACGTCGCTGCCGGTCCGGCACCTCCTGAGAGGGGCCTGGCGCGTGCACGGACGCCGAGGTCTTGGAATGCGCCCGGTCGTCCGTCTTGTCCTTGGACTTGGCGGCGCCGTGAGTTTCCTCGCCTGCGTCAGTCCTTCCGCTAGCGTCTACCCCACCGACCGTTGGCTCCGGTGGCGGCGGGATCGACGCGGACGGGCCTGCTACCTCCGAAGCCTTCTTCTTCGGCGGCATGTCGATGAAGTCGATGAAGTTGCTGAAGTTTTCGCTCGCGTGAACACCGGATCGGGTTCACACAACCTCGACGCCCCCTACCTGCCGCGCCAAAGATGTCGGGGAAACTGATCGCCCTCGAACACCTATGGGACCGGAGCCCCTTTTCGGTACGGCAAGGGAGCGGAGGATGCACGAAGAGCGGATCGGGGCGAGCACGCGAGCAGTTTACCCAGTTTCGGGCCGCACGGATGCGTAAAACCCTACTCCTGCCTTGGTTTGTATTATGTTCTTGGCTCGGGAGCGAGAGGAGCTACAGTGCTTATCGCTAGCAACACCGAGCGTGAGAGTGATCGAAGATCGGAACCCCCCCTACGTTGTGCATGGGCCTCCTTTTATAGTTTAAAGGGGTCACCGACAGGTGGCAACCCAGTTGAGGGTAAAACGTAAAAGCGGTGGTAGTTGAAACAGTGTATGCATAGTGCTCTATACCTAACCCTGACGGCAGGGGACAAGGGCATTAAATGCCCGTCGCCGTCGCCCCAAACAGTGCAAAAAGCGTCCGTCAGGGCGTCTCCGTCCGCCACGATGGTGGCCTCGTCATCGCAGCTCACCACCGTGTCCCCCAGGCTGCTCAGCCTTCCGCCACGTGCGTCTGGAAGGGCCCCAGGGCGACGCGTGGGCGGATGAGCTAGAGCGCGGGTACTTGGTGGAAGTTTGCCGCGGCAAGCGCTTTGCCGCGGCCGCCATCTTGTCGCGCCTGGGAGCTTGTCGCTCTCTGGGCCTTGCCGGGATGCGCGGCGCGTCGCGGCGAGTTTCTTGTAATGCCGTGTTTGGCCTTCCCCGCAAGCTCCTCTTGCCAGGGTCTTGTACCAAAGGGGTGGTCTTGAGCCTTGAGTGGCCTTCCCAGCAAGCTCCTCTTGCCGGGGCCTTGTTTCTTTATCTTGAATACTTTGTTCTTGAATGGCTCCAAAGGAACCTCAGTGGGCCTTGGAGGGCGCGCGGCAAACCCTGCCACGGGACGCTGCTACTGCCCGTGCACAAGTCGGGATACTAAGGTACCCCTACTTTAGTACACCGACAGGTGGGTCATAGCCTTCGTGCCACGGTCATCTGTGCATCTTGTGCTAGCCGTTGCTGGTCATGACGTCCTTCTAGACATGCCCCTATGACTTTGGGTTTGGCTCTGATAGGATTTGTTTAGACCATGAACTACTTTAGGAATGGAGTATCTCGTTAATGCTTCGGCCAACCTGCTCAATTTCATTATTCCTGATATTGGCTCCATGCTTATTATTTTCTTATTAACTAGTGTAATTAGCTTTAATTTTAGCCATTATTTGCCTACTGGTTATGCTAGAATTCTAGATGTGGTGTTTCTTGTTCGCCTTATTTCCTACTGTTCAGTTGTCCACTGCCATGAAATTTTAGATAACTTGAGTTCAATGGGAGTTAAAACGGAAGCTTTCTTGTTCAACCTTTTTCCTTTATATTCAAATTTTACCATGGCATGCAAATTTGCTTCAGAAACAACTATGATATGGAATACTTTCTTCTTCTTGTCGGAATCTATATTCTCTGTCCGGTCAAATATTCTAGTGTTCAAATGTTCTATTTCGTTTTGACGTATATAAGTGATAGTTGCAGTGAAGCATGTGTTTTGTACTGCTAGGCAGTTACTTTTCCTCGTATTATCTTCTTGCAAGCTAAACCGGTAGTTTCTTGTATCCTTCTTGTGCAGACTAGTGGCCGTTGGTTATTCGGTCTGGCATGATCTGCCTATTCTGGCTCCGGTGGTGTTGTTGCTGCTCCTCGGCTGACAGTGGCCTCTCATACCTCGCGCGTGGTGGTAGGCTGGCCCCCAGCTTCGACTGCCTCCTCAGCTGGTCACCATGACGCAACTGTGGTGGCGGTGATGTCTCAGCCTCAACTACAATTTCCCTCTGGTGAGCTCTGATTTAACCCTTCAATCGCCTCTACGTGTTCCGATTTACCATGAATGTTGAAGTCTACACATGATAGAAAAAGGCACGGGCATAAAAATTATGTATTTTGAATGTTTGATTGAGCATGTTTTGGCAAAACACCTGATGGTGTGCTATAGCAGCCACACACATTTTTACACCATGTTTGTTTGGAGTATTTGATGCAACCTGGGCGTCACTCTTGTTGATTCTCCATGTCGAAGTAGTAATACTGAACCACTTGTTTGACTGTATACTAGCGGATGATGCTACTGCTATACCATGCTTCGCCTATTGTCCTTGTCCATTCTTTTAGATGACAGTGCACTAAGTTATGACCATTTTTAGTGTAATATTCAGTTTTTTATGGAGTACTGCAGCTGCCACAAACCTTGGTTCACCATGTTTTGTTTGGAGTAGTTGATGTCATCATCCTGTTGATTCAGCATCTCTAACTACTAGTAGTGCGCCAGCTGATGTCTTCATCTTGTTGATTTCAGTATATGCCAGCCGTGGACTGCCCCGTGATGATCTGGATGCTGGATTTATCTCCCTGAGCCCTGTTTGTGGTGGTGGCCTCACAGTGCACTGCTTGAGATGACAGGGGTTTGGCTACGCCCGTGGTGGTGCTGGTTGCCTCTTCCTCGATGCGGGTGAGTCCCTAGTTTCCTCTCTCCCTCCTGTTACAGGGGATGGTCCGACCATCGACCTGTGGCTGATTGTGATGCCAGCCATTGAGACAATGCTTTTGGATTTGTTTATGTCGTCCTGCTATTTGTGGTGGTGGTCTTTCGGCCACCACAATCTTGTGATTGTGATGATCTTGTCGTTGGAGTTGGTCCCTCTGCTTATTAGGCCATTGTGCTACTACTATATATGCCATTTGTTGGTGTTTGATACTTAATTTAGAATCTTGTCATGCTACCGTACTTGCATTTGAAATCGACAGTATGAGATTGTGGTACTGTTTATTCTTTTTACAGTCATGGTATCATTCGTTGTGTGCACCTGCCACATTTTGTACATTATTTATTGTCATACGAAGTTGTATCTGCTCAAGAACACATATGGACCATTCTAGTTATGGATGTGCGGCCCAGTAGCCCTTAAAATTTCTAGTACTTTGTCTAGGTCCTGCTTCACTTGAAAGGTGATATTGCATGAGGATATCAACCATTTCGTAGTACTTTCTGCTTTTCAGCTATGCTTTGCTAGAAGTTTTACAAACTACAACTGAAGTTGACACTCTAGTAACAAGTTAATCCTTTTTGTTGCAAATAGCTTGGAAGGAGTGAAATCATTCTCAATAGAATTTCAATCAGTGTTGTGCCCTCTTCACAACTGCACATGTATTTGTTAACTGAGGCATATCCATCTTGGTCTGGTTCTTTGCTGCTCTCCTGTGTGCTCCTTGTGAGATAGCTAGACGTTCAGATAGATGCAGCATTTAGTAACTAAATTAGCTTGCCGCTGTTTTAAAACCATGCTCATGTGTATGAGTTACTAAGTGCAACCCTTAGCCCTGTAGATTGAACTATACAGATAAACTGGACTGTTAACTAAGGGGCTGATTGGTTTGTAGCAAAAGTTTGGCAAGCCGCAAGCCAACATTTGGCAAAGCTCAAAGTTGGCAATATTTAGCAACTTTTGTGTAGTGTTACTGTAGAATCATTGCCAAGAAATTGGAGTCCAACCAATTAGCTGCCTATTTCAAGAGTTGCCAAACATTTGTCTGGTTATGCATGTTATTATTTCTGTTCATATTTTGATATGGCTTTGTCTTAGTTTTGGAGATAAATTACGCTACTCTCTATGGTATTTGAGGCATAATTATTTTATAGAGCCATGCATAGATGCTGTTGTGCAGTGTGTACTTGGATGATGATCAGGTGTTTATTTCCTTGAATAGAGATTCCAGATCATAACTACTGATTTCTAAATCTAGTTTCATCACTACTATTATTGCTTAAGCCATCTCTAGTGTTGTGGAGCTCATGTGTATGTATCGTGCATGGTGTCACATGTGTAAAGGTCCTATTAGCATGTGTATGCCAGTATTTATCTTTCCCGTTTTATTGTGGTCTTGACTTTTTTTAATCTGCAATGACAAATAAAATTTCTCATTCCATGTGGATAGAGAAAACACATTTATAGTTGTCAGGTTGCATGCTCGTGGTAAAAAATGTTGTGATCAACTTCTGTGCTAAGATCTGCACCCACAATTTTTTATTTGAGCTCCTACACTATGATTGGGAATGCAATCAATTTGTTTCATCAAATTCATTCATCTCGCCATCTGATTTGGCTATCTTGTCATACTACATATTTGCATGTTTGTTGCTTGTTTAACACATATCTGTAGTGTTGGTTTCTGAAGTGTTGTTTGGCTTGTTCTTGTACAATAGGTAGTTGGATTTCTTAGGCCTTCTGTTTCCTGAGGATTATAGCTTGATTTTGCTAAGAAAAGGAAGTCAGTTGTTTTTATGTTGATGGCTTTGATTTTTAATAAAGGAGGTCGGCGTCTGGGTAGCGCTGCCGTCGCACGTAGTCCTCCCACGTGTTGGCGTCGGCCGACAGAGTTGACCACTGAACCCGCACCTGGGTCAGGGCTGAAGCTCCCTTCTTCGCCATACGTAGGTACGCCTTTTTAATTCTTTTTTCGTCTCTACTATGATTGCTTAAACTATCTCTACTGTTTTGGAGCTCATGTTTATGTGTTGTGCATAGTTTCACCAGTGTAAATGTCGTATACCATCTGTATGTCAGTGTTTATCTGTCCCATTTGAGTGTGGTCTTAGTAATCGGCATAGTAGCTCAGTCTTGATTTTTTATTTTTATTCAATGGAAAATAAATTCTCATTCCAGGTGGATAGAGAATAGGGTCATAGTTGCCGGGTTGCATGCTTGTGGTAAAAAGATGTTGTGATCAACTTTTGTGCCACCGCAATCATGTGATTGTGTTGATCTTGCTTGTGAGTGAAATTGGTCTCTTATAGTTTTGTGCTGGTTAGTCCCTTTTCCTACTCCATGGTACTATTGCTACAGGGTTTGCCTCGGCCTGTTTTGCTAAGTGTATGCCTTCCCGGCAGGCCTTGAGGACCGTTTGGTTGTAGGATTTCTAGGCACCATGTTAATGGAGATATTTTTCTGTCTTCCATGGCTAAATTGCTATTTCCACGTTAATGATGCTCTATGACTGATAACCCATCGGCTATGTTGATTGGAAGAGGCTAATGTTGTCTTGGAATCTACATAGTTTGAGTATTAGCATGATACTTCTAATCTCATTCATACCCATTTCTTTCAGTATGGTAACCCTTGTACAGCCTGTAGTTTCATCACTCACTACTTCGGAGTTCTTGTGATAAAAAACACTTTAGACTGAGCTCTAAAATGACCTTAGCATGTTTTACACCAAAATGACTTCATATGCTTAGCTAGCTACAAAATGACATAATAACCTTACTTATCTCCAAAATGACCTATTTTACAGATATAAGTTGCATCATAATAATCTTCACATTTTAGTTGCATCATAATAATCTTCTTCTTCTAACTTTCTTCTTTCCCATTTTACATATTTGCTTAAGATCACGGAAGCTTGGGTTGATGGAGTGCTTGTATTTAGTTTTTGTTTTGACCTCGTGAAACATGCTACCTATGGATGAAACTGTGTAATATTGATGAAACTATGTATATGTACGGATGAAACTTGCTACTATTGGTAACATGTGTTGGATATATATGTGTTCATGACTATTGGTAATATGTGTTGAATATGCTATATTGGTCATATAAATATATTTGTGTTTGATTTTCTATGAAAAGAATTGATATAAGAAAAAACAAAATTAAATAGGGCAATATAGGCACTTTGATGGCAAAGAGCTTTGCCATCAGCTGGCAGATGGCAAAAAGGCCACGTGTCATCTACATGTAAAATTTGGGCTGGCCTATTTGGGCTCTTTGCCATCTGCTAGCAGATGGCAAAACTCTTTGCCATTAGCTGGCAGACGGCAAAGCATGCAGCCTTTGCCATCTGCTGGCAGATGGCAAAGAGCCTGTAGCCTTTGCCATCTGCTGGTAGATGGCAAAGTATGCCGTTATCCTTCTAACGGGGCTAACCCCGTTAAAAGGCTTTGCCATCTGCCAGCTGATGGCAAAGTCACAGGCTCTTTGCCATCAGCCAGCAGACGGCAAAGAAGCCTTTGCCCACTGGATTTCAGACAAAATGTTTGCCATCTGCTGGCTGATGGCAAAGCCTTTGCCATCCGCCGACCATGGCAGATGGCAAAGTGCCAGATTCCAGTAGTGTCTCATGACTAACTCATTAGTCACTTGCTTGCAAAGCTTATTATCATGTGTATTACCGAGAGGGCCTAGAGATACCTCTCCGACATTCGGAGTGACAAATCCAATTCTTGATCTATGCCAACACCACAAACACATTCGGAGAGACCTGTAGAGCATCTTTATAATCACCCAGTTACATTGTGACATTTGATAGCACACAAGGTCTTCCTCCGGTATTCAGGAGTTGCACAATCTCATAGTCATAGGAACATGTATAAGTTATGAAGAAAGCAATAGCAGTAAAATTAAACGATCAAGGTGCTAAGCTAACGGATGGGTCTTGTCCATCACACCATTCTCCTAATGATGTGATCCCGTTGATCAAATGACAACTCATCTCTATGGCTAGGAAACATAACCATCTTTGATCAATGAGATAGTCTAGTAGAGGCATACTAGGGACACTCTGTTTTGTCTATGTATTCACACATGTACTATATTTCTGATTAATACAATTCTAGCATGAATAATAAACATTTAACATGATATAAGGAAATCCAAATAACAACTTTATTATTGCCTCTAGGGCATATTTCCTTCAGTCTCCCACTTGAACTAGAGTCAATATTCTAGATTACATAGTAATGATTCTAACACCCATGGAGTCTTGGTGCTGATCATCTTTTGCTCGTGGAAGAGGCTTAGTCAACGGGTCTGCGACATTCAGATCCGTATGTATCTTACAAATTTCTATGTCTCCCTCCTTGACTTGATCGCGGATGGAATTAAAGCGTCTCTTGATGTGCTTGGTTCTCTTGTGAAACCTGGATTCCTTCGCCAAGGCTATTTCTCCAGTGCTGTCACAAAAGATTTTCATTGGACCCAATGCACTAGGTATTACACCGAGATCAGATATGAACTCCTTCATCCAGACTCCTTCATTTGCAGCTTTTGAAGCAGCTATGTACTCCGCTTCACACGTAGATCCCGCCATGACACTCTACTTGGAGCTGCACCAATTGACAGCTCCACCATTCAATAAAAATACATATCCGGTTTGTGACTTAGAGTCATCCGGATCAGTGTCAAAGCTTGAATCGACGTAACCATTTATGACGAACTCGTTGTCACCTCCATAAATGAGAAACATATCCTTTGTCCTTTTCAGGTACTTCAGGATATTCTTGACCGCTGTCCAGTGATCCACTCCTGGATTACTTTGGTATCTCCCTGCTAAACTTATAGCAAAGCACACATCAGGTCTGGTATACAACATTGCATACATGATAGATCCTATGGCTAAGGCATAGGGAATGACTTTCATTTTCTCTCTATCTTCTGCAGTGGTCGGGCATTGAGTCTTACTCAACTTCACACCTTGTAACACAGGAAAGAACCTTTTCTTTGACTGATCCATTTTGAACTTCTTCGAAACATTATCAAGGTATGTGCTTTGTGAAAGTCCAATTAAGCGTATTAATCTATCTCTATAGATCTTGATGCCTAATATATAAGCAACTTCACTGAGGTCTTTCATTGAAAAATTCTTATTCAAGTATCCTTTTATGCCATCCAGAAATTCTATATAATTTCCAGTCAATAATATGTCATCTACATATAATATCCAAAATTCTACAGAGCTCCCACTCACTTTCTTGTAAATACAGGTTTCTCCAAAAGTCTGTATCAAACCATATGTTTTGATCAGCTCATCAAAGCGTATATTCCAACTCCGAGATGCTTGCACCAGTCCATAGATGGATCGCTGGAGCTTGTACACTTTGTTAGCACCTTTAGGATCGACAAAACCTTCTGGTTGCATCATGTACATCTCCTCTTTGAGGTATCCATTTAAGAATGAAGTTTTGACATGCATTTGCCACATTTCATAATCATAAAATGCTGCAATTGCTAACATGATTCGGACAGACTTAAGCATCGCTACGGGTGAGAAAGTCTCATCGTAGTCAACTCCTTGAACTTGTCGAAAACCTTTTGCAACAAGTCGAGCTTTGTAGACAGTAACATTACCGCAGCGTCGGTCTTCCTCTTGAAGATCCATTTATTCTCAATGGCATGTCGATCATTGGGCAAGTCAATAAAAGTCCACACTTTGTTCTCATACATGGATCCCATCTCAGATTTCATGGCCTCAAGCCATTTTGCGGAATCTGGGCTCATCATCACTTCCTTATAGTTCGTAGGTTCCTCATGGTCTAATAACATGACTTCCAGAACCGGGTTGCCGTACCACTCTGGTGCGGAACGTACTCTGGTTGACCTACGAGGTTCTGTAGTAACTTGATATGAAGTATGATGATCATCATCATTAGCTTCCTCACTTTGGTGTAGGAATCACTTGAACTAGTTTCTGTGATGTACTACTTTCCAATTCGGGAGAAGGTACAATTACCTCATCAAGTTCTACTTTCCTCCCACTCACTTCTTTCGAGAGAAACTCCTTCTCTAGAAAAGATCCATTCTTACCAAAGAATATCTTGCCTTCAGATCTGTGATAGAAGGTGTACCCAACAGTCTCCTTTGGGTATCCTATGAAGACATATTTCTCCGACTTGGGTTCGAGCTTATCAGGATGAAGCTTTTTCACATAAGCATCGCAGCCCCAAACTTTAAGAAATGACAACTTTGTTTTCTTGCCAAACCATAGTTCATAAGGCGTCGTCTCAACAGATTTAGATGGTGCCCTATTTAACGTGAATGCAGCTATCTCTAAAGCATAACCCCAATACGATAGTGGTAAATCGGTAAGAGACATCATAGATCGCACCATATCTAATAAAGTACGGTTACGACGTTCGGACACACCATTACGCTGTGGTGTTCCGGGTGGCGTGAGTTGTGAAACTATTCCACATTATTTCGAATGAAGACCAAACGCGTAACTCAAATATTCGCCTCCACGATCAGATCGTAGAAACTTTATTTTCTTGTTACGATGGTTCTCTACTTCACTCTGAAATTCATTGAAATTTTCAAATGTTTCAGACTTGTGTTTCATCAAGTATATATACCCATATCTGCTTAAATCATCAGTGAAGGTCAGAAAATAATGATACTCGCCGCGAGCCTCAACACTCATTGGTCCACATACATCAGTATGTATGATTTCCAACAAATCAGTTGCTCACTCCATTGTTCCGGAGAACGGAGTTTTAGTCATCTTGCCCATGAGGCATGGTTCACAAGCACCAAGTGATTCATAATCAAGTGATTCCAAAAGTCCCTCATTATGGAGTTTCTTCATGCGCTTTACACCAATATGACCTAAACGGCAGTGCCATAAATAAGTTGCACTATCATTATCAACCTTGCATCTTTTGGCTTCAACATTATGAATATGTGTAACACTACGATCGAGATCTAACAAGAATAGACCACTCTTCAAGGTTGCATGACCATAAAAGATATTACTCATATAAATAGAACAACCATTATTCTCAGATTTAAATGAATAACCGTCTCGCAACAAACAAGATCCAGATATAATGTTCATGCTCAACGCTGGCACCAAATAACAATTATTTAGGTCTAATACTAATCCCGATGGTAGATGTAGAGGTAGCGTGCCGACGGCGATCACGTCAACTTTGGAACCATTTCCCACGTGCATCGTCACCTCGTCCATAGCTCATCTTCGTTTAATCTGTAGCCCTTGTTTCGAGTTACAAATATTAGCAATCAAACCAGTATCAAGTACCCAGGTGCTACTACAAGCATTAGTAAGGTACACATCAATAACATGTATATCAAATATACCTTTGTTCACTTTGCCATCCTTATTGTCCGCCAAATACTTGGGGCAGTTCCGCTTCCAATGTCCAGTCCCTTCGTAGTAGAAGCACTCAGTTTCAGGCTTGGCTCCAAACTTGGGTTTCTTCGTGGGAGTGGCAACTGTCTTGCTATTCTTCTTGAAGTTCCCCTTCTTTCCCTTGCCCTTTTTTCTTGAAACTAGTGGTCTTGTTAACCATCAACACTTGATGCTCCTTTTCGATTTCTAGCTCGGGAATTGTCTTCTGCATCCCTTGCATGTTATAGTTCATCACGAAGCCTTTATAGCTTGGTGGCAGTGATTGAAGAACTCTATCAATAACACTATCTTCGTCAACTTTGCAACCAAGTTGAGTCATATGATTGTAGTACCCAGACATTCTGAGCAAGCGTTCACTGATAAAACTATTCTCCTTCATCTTGCAGTTCTAGAATTTATTGGAGACTTCATATCTCTCAATCCGGGCATTTTCTTGAAATATTAACTTCAACACTTGGAACATCTCATATGCTCCATGACTTTCAAAACGTCATTGAAGTCCCGGTTCTAAGCCATAAAGCATGGCACACTAAACTATCAAGTAGTCATCAGACCACGTCTTCCAGACGTTCAAAGCATCTACATTAGCGAGAGGGGGCTTGTCACCTAGCGGTGCTTCAAGGATATAATTCTTCTGTGCAGCAATGAGAATAATCCTCAAGTTACGAACCTAGTCCGTGTAATTGCTACCATCGTCTTTCAACTTAGCTTTCTCTAGGAACGCATTAAAATTCAAGGGAACGGTAGCACGGGCCATTGATCTACAACAACATAGATATGAGAAAACAATCTGGACTAAGTTCATGATAAATTAAAGTTCAATTTATCATATTACTAAAGAACTCTCACATAGATAGACATCCCTCTAGTCATCTAAATGATCATGTGATCCAAATCAACTAAACCATGTCCGATCATCACGTGAGATGGAGTAGTTTTCAATGGTGAACATCTTATGTTGATCATATCTACTATATGATTCATGCTCGACCTTTTGCTCCAGTGTTCCGAGGCCATGTCTGTACATGCTAGGCTCGTCATGTTTAACCCGAGTATTCTGCATGTGCAAAACTGTCTTACACCCATTGTATTTGAACGTAGAGCTTATCACACCCGATCATCACGTGGTGTCTCAGCACAACGAACTTTCGCAACGGTGCATACTCAGGGAGAACACTTCTACATTGACATTTTGTAAGGGATCATCTTATAATGCTATCGCCGTACTAAGCAAAATAAGAAGCATAAAAATAAAAACATCACATGCAATCAAAATATGTGACACTATATGGCCATCATCATCTTGTGCTTTTGATATCCATCTCCAAAGCATCGTCATGATCTCCATTGTCATCGGCTAGACACCATGATCTTCATCGCAGCGTCGTGGTCATCTCTCCAACTATTGCTACTACTACTATCGCTAACTCATAGTGATAAAGTAAAGCAATTACATGGCCTTCCCAATTCATACAATAAAGGGACAACCATAAGGCTCCTGTCGGTTGCCGATAACTTTACAAAACATGATCATCTCATACAATAACGTATAACTCATCATGTCTTGACCATATCACATCACAACATGCCCTGCAAAAGCAAGTTAGACGTCCTCTACTTTGTTGCTGCAAGTTTTACGTGGCTGTAATGGGCTTAGCAAGAATCGTTCTTACCTATGCATACAAAAACCACAATGATTTTTCATCAAGTATGTTCTGTTTTAACCTTCAGAAGGACCGGGCATAGTCACACTCGATTCAACTAAAGTGAGAGAGACAGACACCCGCCGGTCACCTTTAAGTAATGAGTGCTCGTAATGGTGAAACCAGTCTCACGTAAGCATACGCGTAATGTCGGTCCGGGCTGCTTCATCGCACAATACCGCTGAATCAAAGTATGACATGCTGGTAAGCAGTATGACTATTATCACCCACAACTCATTTTGTTCTACTCGTGCATACAATCTATGCATAGACCTGGCTCATGATGCCACTGTTAGGGAACGTAGTATTTCAAATTTTTCCCTACGATTACGCAAGATCTATCTACTAGATGCATAGCAACGAGAGGGGAGAGTGTGTATACGTACCCTCGTAGACCGAAAGAGGAAGCGTCTAGTGATGCGGTTGATGTAGTCGAACGTCTCTGTGATCCAACCAATCCAAGCACCGAATGTACGGCACCTCCGCGTTCAGCACACGTTCAGCTCAATGACTTCCCACGAACTCTTGATCCAGTTGAGCTTAACGGGAGAGTTTTGTCAGCACGACGGCATGGTGATGGAGATGATGAAGTTACCCAAGCAGGGCTTCGCCTAAGCACTGCAACGATATGACCGAGGTGTGTTTCTATGGAGGGGGGCACCGCACACGGCTAAAACAATGTTGCTTGTGTGTCCTTGGGTGCCCGCTCCCCCCGTATATAAAGGAGCAAGGGGGGAGGGCCGGCCGGCCCTATAGAGCGCGTCAGGAGTAGGAATCCCCCTTTCCTAATCCTACTAGGAGTAGGAAAGGAAGAAGAAGAGGAGAAGGAAGGAGAGGGGCGCCTCCCCCCACTCCTAGTCTAACTAGGATTCTCTAGGGGGGGGCGCAGCCAACCCTAGTGGGTTACCTCTCTCTTTCCCTCATGGCCCACTATGGCCCATACTCCCCCGGGGGGTTCCCGTAACCCCTCCGGCACTCCGGTTTTATCTGATAACACCCGGAACACTTCTGGTGTAAGAATATAGTCGTCCAATATATCAATCTTTATGTCTCAGACATTCCGAGACTCCTCGTCATGTCCGTGATCACATCTGGGACTCCGAACTTCCTTCGGTACATCAAAACTCATAAACTCATAATACCAATAGTCATCGAACGTTAAGCGTGCGGACCCTACGGGTTTGTGGACTTTGTAGACATGACCGAGACTCATCTCCGGTCAATAAACCAATAGCAGAACATGGATGCTCATATTGGCTCCTACATATGCTACGAAGATCTTTATCGGTCAAACCGCATAACAACATATGTTGTTCCCTTTGTCATCGGTATGTTACTTGCTCGAGATTTGATCGTCGGTATCACTATACCTAGTTAAAGTCTCTTTACTCATTCTGTAATACATCATATTGTGACTAACTCATTAGTCATTTTCTTGCAAGGCTTATTATGATGTGTATTACCGAGAGGGCCAGAGATACCTCTCCGACACTCGGAGTGAAAAATCCTATTCTTGATCTATGCCAACACGACAAACACGTTTGGAGACACCCGTAGAGCATCTTTATTATCACCCAGTTACGTTCTGACGTTTGATAGCACACAAGGTGTTCCTCCGGTATTCGGGAGTTGCACAATCTCATAGTCATAGGAACATGTATAAGTTATGAAGAAAGCAATAGCAGTAAAACTAGACGATCAAGGTGCTAAGCTAACAGATGGATCTTGTCCATCACATCATTCTCCTAATGATGTGATCCCGTTGATAAAATGAGAACTCATGTCTATGGCTAGGAAACATAACCATCTTTGATCAATGAGCTAGTCTAGTAGAGGCATACTAGGGACACTTTGTTTTGTCTATGTATTCACGCATGTACTAAGTTTCCGGTTAATATAATTCTACCATGAATAATAAACATTTATCATGATATAAGGAAATACAAATAACAAATTTAGTATTGCCTCTAGGGCATATTTCCTTCACATCACACTTATATTTACTTACAACTCAATACTTGAACAAAGTATGACTCTATATGAATGCCTCCAGCGGTGTAGCGGGATATGCAATGATCTGGAGTGACATGTATGTAAAATATGAACGATGGCTTTGCCACAAATACTATGTCAACTACATGATCATGTAAAGAAATATGACAATGATGATGTGTGTCATAAAAAATGAAACAATAGAGTTACATGACAATATATCTCAGAATGGCTATTGAAATTCCATAATAGGTAGGTATGGTGGATGTTTTGAGGAAGGGTCTAAGGTGGTTTGATGCACCAGCGAGAATTGCGTTGTACTAGAGTGGCTAGCAAGGTGGAAGGGTGAGAGTGCGTATAATCCATGGACTCAACATTGGTCATAAAGAACTCACATACTTATTGCGAAAAATCTACTTAGCCCTCAAGGAAAAACACTATGACGCATGCCCTAGGTGGGAGGTTGGTATGAGTTAACCATCGCGCCCCCCCGACCTTCACGCAAAGATAAACAATCAAGATACAGTGCACGCCAATTTGGTTACGTAGGCCATACGTGCATGCTACGGGAATCACAAACCTTAACACAATTGTTTCTTTGACCTCACAAACTACCACTAGCATGACTCTAATCTTACCATCTTAAACATCTCAAAAAAATTATAAGGGATCAAACTTTTCATAATATTCAATGCTCTTTATATGAAAGTTTTCATTATATCTCCTTTGGATGCCTATCATATTAGGACTAAATTCATGACCCAAGCAAACTACCATGCTGTTTTTAAAGACTCTTAAAATAATATGAGTGAAGCAAGAGAGTTTAACAATATCTATATAATAAAAAGCACCATCATTCTCTAAAAATATATAAGTGAAGCACTAGAGCAAAATTCGAAAGATATAAGTGAGCACATAGAGTATTCTAATAAATCATGATTCAAGCGTGTCCCTCTCAAAAGGTGTGTACAACAAGGATGATTGTGGAAAACTAAAAAGCAAATATTCATATCATACTAGATGCTCCAAGAAAAACACATATCATGTGGTGAATAAAAATATAGCCTTAAGTAAAGTAACCGATAGACGAAGACGAAAGAGGGGATGCCTTCCTGGGGCATCCCAAAGTATAGGATCTTGGTTGTCCTCGAATTTTATCTTGGGGTGCCTTGGGCATCACCAAGCTTAGGCTCTTGCCACTCCTTATTTCATAGTCCATCAAATCCTTACCCAAAACTTGAAAACTTCACAACAAAAAACTCAACAGAAAACTCGTGAGCTCCATTAGTAAAACAAAGCAAATAACCACTCAAGCTATTGTTGTGATCTTACTCTTATTTTATATTGGTGTAATATCTATTGTATTCCAACTTTTCCCTTGTTCATAACCCCCGATACTAGCCATCGATTCATCAAAATAAGCAAACAACACATAGAAAACAGAATCTGTCAAAAACAGAACAGTCTGTAGCAATCTGAAAACTTAGCATACTTCTGTAACTCTAAAAATTCTTAAATATTAGGACGATGTGGGGAATTTGTATATCAATGTTTTATAAAAAAATCAGAAGGTTTTCACGTTCCAGCGAATTACTGAATTTTCTACATTGGGTGCAAAAGTGTCTGTTTTTCAGCAAAATCAAATCAACGATCACCGTATGCCATCCCAAGGTCTTACTTGGCTCAATCACAAACTAAAACACCAAAACACAATTACTACAGAAGTAATAATGTGTGAAAATTGAAACACAGAACCGAAAAGGTAAAAGACAAAAATAAAATTGGGTTGTCTCCCAACAAGCGCTATTGTTTAATGCTCTTAGCTAGGCATAAAACACGAATAGATCTAGGTATAATCGTAATAATGGTAAGGAAAATCTTGAAAACTCATCTCATATTCCTTTCGTTCAGCAAGTTTTTTTTAGGCAAGCAAAAATAATCAAAAGGGCTAAATTTAATAGGATAAGAGTCCCCAAGATCGATCTCGGGAGGAATTGGTTCCTCCTTCGGCCCTTCATATTGTGTGACCAACTCATCATTATAAGTATTCTATGGCAAAAAAGTCATGAGCTTGTGACCAAGAGAAAAGCCCAATCCGTTGTTTTGTATAGCAAAATTATCATTAAGCTCAGAAATCTTGTCATCTAAAATATCGGTAGGGACCCTCTTTCTTAAAATTTCATTATAAGCAACATGATCTAAAGATCAAAAACGCATTATGTCCTCTTGATTAAAGAGAATACTTTCTATGGGTGGATGACCACCATCAACTTTATAATGCGCGAAAATTTCACTAGCTTCTTTCATAATAAATCTAAACTCGTGTGCTAGGAATATAGTGGCAACACGCTTAACAGAAGAATGCTTAATATTAGAAAAATCTTGAAAAATCCTTTGGATGGATTGATGCAGATGAACAAATTTTCTTTTCTAGTTCAACTATGAGCAAAGATATATCCTCCACGAGACTACTAGTTTTATGGAGCATAGACCCACCCAAGGTGGGAAGCGCACTGGCACATGTAAAGAAATCTTGAATAACCCCTTTTCCAATAATGTTTCAGATGCCAATGCGAAATTTCTTTGCGTGCAAGATAGTAGATTCTTCATGAGTATTAGAAAAAGCATCAAAGATTCCCCCATCGTTACTACTATCCCATTCAGTGATCAAATCCCCGATTTCAAACATGGTGGCAGCAAAAAAACTAGCAAACGAAGAAGGCGAACGGAAAAAGGGCAAAGAAAAGGCAAATCTATTCGAAAAATCATTTTAGAAGTGGGGGAGAGGAAATGAGAGGCGAATGGCAAATAATGTAAATGCAAGAGATGAGAGTTTTATGAAGGGTACTTGGTATGTCTTGACTTGACATAGATCTCAACGGCACCAGAGGTTGATGAGTTGACAAAAGACAAATCTTGACTCTTAACTTGGCGTAGATCTCCATGGCAACGGCGCTAGAAATTATTCCTACTACCTCTTGAGTTTGCGTTGGTTTTCCCTTGAAGATGAAAGGGTGAGTAGCAAAGGAGAGTAAGTATTTTCCTCGTTTGAGAACCAAGGTATCAATCCAGTAGGAGACAACATGCAAGTTGCCAAATACCTGCACAAACAATAAACAACTTGCACCTAACACGATAAAGGGGTTGTCAATCCCTTCACGGTTACTTGCAAAAGTGAGATCTGATAGAGATAGATAAACGGTAAACTCAATATTTTTGGTATTTTTGGTTTATAGATTGGAAAGTAAAAGAATGTAAAATAGTAGATCGGAAACTTATATGATAGAAAATATACCCAGGGGCCATAGGTTTCACTAGAGGCTTCTCTCAAGATAGCAAATATCATGGTGGGTAAACAAATTACTACCAAGCAATTGATAGAAGAGCGCATGAATATGATGATATCTAAGGCAATAATCATGAATGTAGGCATCACATCCATGTCAAGTAGACCGACTCCTGCCTACATCTACTACTATTACTCCACACATCGACCAAAATGATTCTGCATCTAGAGTATGAATGAACATGCGGTGCCCCCATGTTTGGTTTTGGTAATTTATGACAGTCTCTGTGGACTAATGGTTGCCTTGAGTTATATTTGAAGGATTTGTCCATACGCTCTTCTTGGAGTCAAATCGTTGGTTTCAAGGAGAGTCTGTGATGACCAAGGTGCTACTCAAGTAATTACCTAAAGATTGGTCATGTGAGAGGTTGATCAATACTAAGTCAAAGAGTGAATCAAGTTGATCAACACACAAAGCGTAGAAGATGTACCGAGGGGGATCAAGTGATCCCATGGTATGGTAAGCATTGTCAATTACGCTTTCCGTACTAACCCATGGTCTTTGTGAGAGTTCTTTGTGGGGTTAGGTTGCGGTGTGCAAGTTCAAGGTATGCATCACGAAGAGATCAAGTGCTTGAAGCTTGCCGACCATTGTGGTGACAATGGACTTGTGAATATGTGCCGAAGAGTGACTCACCCATAGTAGAAGTATGGGGGAGCAATCTACTAGTCTTCACCGAGCCAACGCAATCAAGAAAGGTGGTCCAAGTTGAGGAAGTCAAGATCGTCTACATCTAGCTCAAGTGGACTTTGTGAAAGGCAAAGGTTTGCCCTTCATAGGTTTTTCTATTTTACCGGTCTCATGGTGGTAGTTTGGAGACAAGTTATAGGATCGATTGCCGCACCATCAAGGGGGGGTCATGATGAGTAGCTTGATCATATCTTTCGTAGAGAGCTCAAACTGTTGCATCCTTGAATCAAATTTATTAGTTCTTGTTTGGTTCTTCTCCTTGTGAGATTTGGAGCTTATGGTCATTTTCATGACAAGCTCGAGTTGATCGAAAACGGAGTTCACATTCATCTTCTATGATGTTTTCGATGTTGGGGTTTTTGCTGGTTCTCTTTGTGAGTCTTAGAGCTTATGGTCATCTCGATAACAAACTCGAGTTCATCAAAAATGGAATTCACATGCATCTTTTATGAAATTTTCGATGTTGGAGGTTATGTCGGTTCTTCTCTGATGGAGTGTTCACTCCTCTATATCCTAGGCATACCTCCCCTGCCTCTTCTCACTATAACCAACAAGCTTATGTCGTTGTTTTGATGCTACTCGTCTTCCTCTATCCAACAAGCTTGAGTTTGCTCAATTTGGAGCTCATATGCAGAAGTTATGCCAGTTCTGGTTTTATTGTATCCTTCTGTTGTCTTTATCTGTGATATGAAGGCAGCCAAGTGCTAAATCCTTTGTGGCGTGCGGTAGTACCGCTCAAGGGAGCGCTAGTACCGCAGGGGCCAGCGATAGTACCGCTCCTTGTGAAAGGCAGTACCGCTTCCTCCAGCCCTGACACTGATGCATGCGGAAGTAGATCCGGATGTAATTTTTTACATCCGCCCTTACGCGGTAGTACCGCGCATTCATTCCAGTACTACTATGCCGGACTTTTGCACTGTTCTAATGTCAGCGGAAGTAGGCGCGGATGTAATTTATTACTTCCTTGCATTTCTAGTGCTAGTTGATGCCTGCCTTACGGTAGTACCATAAGGGCGCACGGTAGTACCGCTCCCGCGGTTCTACCGCTTGTTGCCCTATGCAGTAGGCCCTCATCTGGTCACTACCGCGTAAGCGGTAGTACCACACTCCGCAGCGGTAGTACCGCAACCCTGTGCGGTAGTACCGCGTCGCACAGGCTTAGAGAGGGGATAACGGTTGGATTCTTTCCTCTCCTATAAAAGGGGGTCTTCTTCCACAATGGGTCTGATCTTTTTTGTTCTTGTTCTTCCCCCATTGTTGACCTTCTTCGAGCTTGCTATCTCTCAGTCCCTCCACGGATTCTTGCTAGTTTTGGGGGAAAAGAGAGAGGAGATCTAGATCCATGTTTCCACCAATGACTTTCTCCTCTATGTGAGGGGAACCCTTTGGATCTAGATCTTGTAGTTCTTCGTGTTCTCTCCTTCGTTCTTCCTCTCATTTCCTTCCCTAGCATTAGTTTCTTTGGTGCGATTTAGGAGAGAAGGACTTGGGCACTCCATGTGCCCTTGCCATTGCATTTGGTGCATCAGTTTGAGTTCTCCATGGTGATGCGTGGAACTGAAGTTGAGAAGCTTATTACTCTTGGGTGCTTGGTACCCTTGAGCTTGTTCATCTTGGGTGCTTGGGTGCTCTAGACGGTTGAGGTCACCTCGGAGCCATATTCCATTGTGGTGAAGCTTCGTGGTATCGTTGGGGAGATAGCCCCAACCTTTGTGGTGTTCGGCGCTCAATCATTGTGGTGTAAAGCTCGGGGCAAGTGTCGGGGTCTCCAATTAGGTTGTGGAGATCGCCCCTAGCATTTTGACGAGTTTCCGTGACCGTCCCAAGGGTTGCCAAAGTGTACAGGTTCGGTGACCGCCCCCAAGGGTTGCCATTTGTACGGGTTCGGTGACCGCCCTCAAGGTCCCTTAGTGGTATCACAACATCTTGCATTGTGTGAGGGCGTGAGGAGATTACGGTGGCCCTAGTGGCTTCTTGGGGAGCATTGTGCCTCCACACCGTTCCAAATGGATATTAGCATCCGCAGGGGTGTGAACCTTGGGATAGATCATCGTCTCCGTGTGCCTCAGTTATCTCTTACCCGAGCCCTTTACTTATGCACTTTACTTTGTGATAGCCATATTGTTTCTTGTCATATATCTTGCTATCACCTAGTTGTTTATCTTGCTTAGCATAAGTTGTTGGTGCAGCACATAGGTGAGCCTAGTTGTTGTAGGTTTTGTACTTGACAAATTAATCGCTAGGTTTATTCCGCATTTGTTCAAGCCTAAACCGTAATTATTTTTAAGCGCCTATTCACCCCCCTCTAGGTGACATCCATGATCTTTCAGGGTATTAAGTTCATAAAGAACAGAGTAACGCATTAAGTAAGATGACATGATGTAGCGGAATTAACTCAAGCAATATGATGAAAACCCCATCTTGTTGTCCTCGATGTCAATAATACAATACGTGTCATGTCCCTTTCTGTCACTGGGATTGAGCACCACAAGATTGAACCCAAAGCAAAGCATTTCTCCCGTTGCGAGAAAAACCAATCTAGTTGGCCAAACCAAACCGATAGTTCGAAGAGTATTACTAAGATATCAAATCATGCATATAAGAATTCAGAGATGATCCAAATAATATTCATAGATAAGTTGATCATAAATCCACAATTCAACGAATCTTGGCAAATACACCGCAAAAGAAGATTACATCGAAAAGATCTCCAATAACATCGAGGAGAACATGGTATTGAAAATCAAAGAGAGAGAAGAAGCCATCTAGCTACTAGCTATGGACCCGTAGGTCTGTGGTAAACTACTCATGCTTCATCAGAAGTGCAATAGGGTTGATGTAGATGCCCTTCATGGTCGAATCCCCCTCCGATAGAGTACCGGAAAAGGCCTCCAGATGGGAACTCGCGAATACAGAAAGTTACGGCAGTGGAAAAGTGGTTTTGATGCCTCCTCTAGGGTTTCTAGAATATATGTGAATATATAGGCGGAAGAAATATGTAGGTGGAGAAATGGGGGGGCCACAAGGGTGGGGGCGCACCCTCCGTCCTTGTGGCCGCCTCGTGGCTCCCCTGACGTGCACTCCAAGTCCTCTGGATGTCTTCTGTTCCAAGAAAAATCATCGTAAAGTTTTGTTCCGTTTGGACTCCATTTGATATTCCTTTTCCACAAAACTCAAAAATAAGGGAAAAATAAAAACTGGCACTGGGCTCTAGGTTAATAGGTTAGTCTCAAAAATAATATAAAATAGCATAATAATGCATATAAAACATCCAAAACAGATAATATAATAGCATGGAACAATCAAAAATTATAGATACATTGGAGACATATCAGATGGCTGGTGGCCCCCCTCTAGTACTTTCTTCATCCAATATTTTTTATATTTTCCAAAATAATTCTCCTTGAAGTTTCAGGACTTTGGAGTTGTGCAGAATTGGTCTCTCAGATTTGCTCCTTGTCTAGTCCAGAATTCCAGCTGTCGGCATTCTCCCTCTTCATGTAAACCTTGTAAAATAAGAGATAAAAGGCATAGGTATTATGCCATAATGTGTAATGATAGCCCAGAATGCAATAAATAATGATATAAAAGCATTATGAAAAATGGACGTATCAACTCCCCCAAGCTTAGACCTCGCTTGTCCTCAAGCGAAAGCCGAAATCAAAAAATATGTCCACGTGTTTAGAGATAGAGGTGTCGATAAAAATAAAATACGGACATGAGGGCATCATGATCATCTTTAGGACTACAACATATATTGTCATATAGATTCTTATGCCAAAGTAACAATTCATTCACAAGGTATAGTATGAATCAGAAATTTCATTGAAAACTAACAAACTATGATCTCAGTCATTGAAACAATTCTAATTTATCATAACATCGAAAAGAGTCAATATATGTAACATCCCAAATTTTCAATTTGGAATGTTATACATAGATCATAATTGCATTTGCATGTTTTTGCATTTTATTCGTGACGTTCCTCAAAAATTCTAAGCAACTCAAGGACCTACGGAGAGAGTTGGGGATTTTACCGTTTTCGTATTTGAGTTTGCTCGAATACCGGTACGAGGACAGTGTGATTCTAATTATTTTTCTCTCCTAAAAATATTTCTAAATAAAATAAATGAGCGGAGATAATATGACTTCTCCAAAATAATAGAAATATTGGAGGAAAAATATTAAAATCACTTTTGGTATTTTTCTGGATTTATTTTCGGATTTATTTGCATAGGAAAAATACGCGTTTTTCAAAATTGCATTTAGGACTGGGAAAAATGTTCACTTTGTCCTAAATATTATTAGAGGATGGTGAAAATTTATTTCAGGAATTTTGGAGTCCGTTTGATATTTATTTCGTTAGTTTTATCGCGCCGGGACTCTATTTAAAAAAAAACGGGAACCGACTTAGTTCCGTACCGGACCGGGACTCTGGGCTTTATATAGCGCCCAGGCCGGCGCGACTCGCCCAGCCCGCCGCCTCGCGCGAAACCCTAGCCAGCTGCGCCCGCCGCCGCCGCCGCCACGCCCTCACCGGAGCCGCCGCCCCCGCCGGAGTTGAGGTAGTCGCCGCAGTAGATATAAATATTTTTTTTGAAATCAGATCGGTTTTATAAAAAAAATAGGAACCCTAGATCTGGTTTTTTTTCCAGTTTAGATCAGTTTTTCGTCGGTTTAGTTAAACAGCGGACGTTCGTCTGTACGTTTGTTTTAACGAACGGTTTTCGTTAGTTAACCGCAGACAGCGAACGTTCGTTCGTTAGCCTGTTCGTCGTTTTTCTTTTTTGGGGTATTTTATCCGCCATTTTTTCGATCGTGATTTCTGCCCTGATCTTGTTTTTCGTTTATCTTTTCGCTCGAGAGTCGGAATCATGTGATTAAAAATCCCAGATATTCGTCTCGAAGCCCTCTTTACGTTTAACCAGCTTGAACAAAGTTTTGGCTACTGTAAAATTTGACCTTAGGCAAACTAGTAATTCGGAGCTCGTTTCTTTCGTAGTTTGAGTTTCGATGCTTCTTTTGAGTTGATTCTTTTTGCAAACCGGAGTTCTTAAGTTGAACTTTCTGGTTAGATCTCTTATTTGAGTTTTACCTGTGCATTAGTTAAGTACTTATTGTATGCTTGTTGTTGGATTGCGATAGAGTACCCGGAGTGCGCCGCTTGCTACTTTGAGTCTCTAGGTTTTGCGGATCATCAGCAAGGCAAGTAACACTTTGGTCATGCTTTCCAATTACCCAGTTTTCATTGCATTTAGTCAAACCCCTCACACATTGCATGAGTAGGATAAATTAATTTGTGGGATTGGGAAGTAGAATGAGGTAGTACCTATTACCTGCATTACATTCAAACCCTTCGGAGTTACTCTACGTTTGCTATTAGGACATGCTATGCTCGTAGACGTGGTTTGGGTTTGAGGGAAATCCATGACAGATGTGAGATTGTTTAATTAATGGTTCAACTTAAGGTGGCAACATTAATACACATCTGGGTGGATTGAGGCATCTGGGTATTCCAGAATTGCCAGTTTTTCTTTTGGACCGCCACCCAGGCTCAAAGGGATCATGAGATTATTCATACTAGAAACTTCCATGTGCAACCACAATGCTATTATGGGCTCTAGCATAGTATGAGTAAGTCGTGCGAACTCTTACAGTGGTGGACTAGCAGATGTAGGGGATGTAGGTTGGTACGGTTCGCCCGATCGTAAGGTGCTAGCGCTTCTGAAGACTATGTCTCGATCATCCGTTTCTCAAACACCATGCAGTGCGAGAAACCAAACGGAGGCGATCGAGTCTTGTGGGGAAAGTGCACAAACCTCTGCAGAGTGTACAAACTGATCATGATTAGCCGTGTCCCCGGTTATGGACATCTTGAGTATCTGGTACTTGGATTATCATGTGCATCTCAACATGCTACTCTAATTTAATTTGCTGGGTTTAATGATTACTTTTAATTAGGGTTGAGAGGATTTCTATCTTCTCGATGATGTTTCAACTACCATGATAGTTAATTAAAATACATTCCTTTGAAGTAGGGAAAAATTGGCTTTACGCAAAAACTTAACCATAGAGCTTTCCACCAGCCATATTGCATATAGTATAGCTTTACTTTCATTGCATCTCTTGTGTTACCTTGCCAGCATATTCCATGTGCTGACCCGTTTTTTGGGCTGCAACGTTTCATGTTGCAGACTTTTCAGACGACGAGTAAGATGCCCTTTTAGGTCGTGGTTCTATACTCAGTGATGCCGCTGGAGTTGATGGACTCACTTATCTTCCAAGCCTTCCGATGTTATCGTGTTAGATGGCCTTCAGCCATGATTTCTGTAATAAATTTATCGTTGGACTATCGATGTAATAAGTGTGTGATTGCTACTCTGTTATAAATCCTTCGAGTACCATGCGTGTCAGCATTACTGATCCAGGGATGACACTGATGCATGGAGATCAGACTGTTTGAGGTCTGGTCGCTACAAAGAGGGTTTGTCTTAGTTGTCTTAGTGGAAGTAGAATGAGGTAGTATCTATTACCTGCATTACATTCAAACCCTTGGGAGTTACTCTACGTTTGCTGTTAGGACATGCTATGCTCGTAGACGTGGTTTGGGTTTGAGTGAAATCCATGACAGATGTGAGATTGTTTAATTAATGGTTCAACTTAAGGTGGCAACATTAATACACATCTGGTTGGATTGAGGCATCTGGGTATTCCAGAATTGCCTGTTTTTCTTTTGGACCGCCACCCAGGCTCAAAGGGATCATGAGATAATTCATACTAGAAACTTCCGTGTGCAACCACAATGCTATTATGGGCTCTAGCATAGTATGAGTAAGTCGTGCGAACTCTTACAGTGGTGGACTAGCAGATCTAGGGGATGTAGGTTGGTACGGTCCGCCCGATCGTAAGGTGCTAGCGCTTCTGAAAGACTATGTCTCGGTCATCCGTTTCTCAAACACCATATAGTGCGAGAAACCAAACGGAGGCGATCGAATCTTGTGGGGAAAGTGCACAAACCTCTGCAGAGTGTACAAACTGATCATGATTAGCCGTGTCCCCGGTTATGGACATCTTGAGTATCTGGTACTTGGATTATCATGTGCATCTCAACATGTTACTCTAATTTAATTTGCTGGGTTTAATGATTACTTTTAATTGGGGTTGAGAGGATGTCTATCTTCTCGACGATGTTTCAACTACCATGATAGTTAATTAAAATACATTCCTTTGAAGTAGGGAAAAATTGGCTTTACGCAAAAACTTAACAATAGAGCTTTCCACCAGCCATATTGCATATAGTATAGCTTTACTTTCATTGCATCTCTTGTGTTACCTTGCCAGCATATTCCATGTGCTGACCCATTTTTCGGGCTGCAACGTTTCATGTTGCAGACTTTTTAGACGACGAGTAAGATGCCCTTTTAGGTCGTGGTTCTATAATCAGTGATGCCGCTGGAGTTGATGGACTCACTTATCTTCCAAGCCTTCCGCTGTTATCGTGTTAGATGGCCTTCAGCCATGATTTGTGTAATAAATTCATCGTTGGACTATCGATGTAATAAGTGTGTGATTGCTACTCTGTTATAAATCCTTCTAGTACCATGCGTGTCAGCATTACTGATCCAGGGATGACACTGATGCATGGAGATCAGACTGTTTGAGGTCTGGTCGCTACAAAGATGGTATCAGAGCACACGCTGACTGTAGGACACGACCACTAAGACAAGCCCTAGAACACAATTCACTCTTCTCTCTTCTGACTCCTCATCTTTTCTATTCTTTAGGATGGTGGAAGCAAAGCACAAGTTCATGCAACCGATGATGATACACCTTTTGGACGACACCTGAAGGAGGTCACCAGATATCTACACATGGGATTACCAAGTTTCATTGGAACCTACAATGCCACTCTACCTGAGGAGGAGCGCTGGTTGATTCAAGCCCAAGTTCCAGGAAGGACTTATGCACCCGTCACCCCACTCATAGCATTTTCCTTTAATGCACCTACATGGAGCCTAGGAAGGAGTATGGCAGCCCACATTGCTATGGGAAGGATTGTAGAAGTATACAAACAGGAGCTAAAGGACACTATCTACCAGATTTGCGGACGCCGAGATGAGAATTGGGATATGATCAGCACTAGGAAGGGTATATCCATTGCAGCATTCATCCAGGAGTTGAACCACCACGTTCGTCGCCAGGAGCACCAGATGTGTGCTGGGATGATAGATTTGAAGAAGGCCCTAAATAGGAATTTGGAGTTAGAAGAAGAACTCAAGTCTACACGCGACGGATATGAGGAGGAGATGAAGATACTTGTGGAGAAGAATGATGATTTGACCCGGAAGTTAGGGATACTCATGGGAGAAGAAGACGAGGAAGAAGAACCCAAGGAGATTCCACCGGAAGATTATATCATCATAGATGATACTGATTCGGAAGCTGAAGATAGCAAGGATGAAGATTATGAAGATGAGGCTGGGGCAGATATTATGGAATCCTCTGCCGACCAATATTTTTAGATGACCACCCTATGACTAGTAGTTTACCACCAAGTATTAGATTTAGATCACTTTTGTAAACGATCGTTAGAATTGTAAGACCTTGTTTGAAATTGATTGGTGTGATATGATTGTGTGTTTGTCTCATGTGCATATGGGTAGTGATTTTCCCTTAGACCTCAGTTCTATTCTAATCTCTTCCCTCTACACCCATCAGATGCCTCCAAGACGTGAATTCGAGTTTCCCCCTGAGCTCACCCAGTTGGTCCAGCAGCAGAACACCCTGATGCAACTTCTTGTCCAGAACACCCAGAACAACCAGAACAACAATAACAACAACCCTCCACCACCATGTGACGCCCCCGATTTGTCCGTACACTAATCATGCACGCAAATGTGTACGGCCAAGATCAGGGACTCACTGGTAGATATCACAACACAACTCTAAAAGTAAAATAAGTCATACAAGCTTCATATTACAAGCCAGGGGCCTCGAGGGCTCGAATACAAAAGCTCAAAAGCACAAGAGTTAGCAGAAGCAATAATATCTGAGTACAGACATAAGTTAAACAAGTTTGCCTTAAGAAGGCTAGCACAAAACATCAACGATCGAAAAGGCAAGGCCTCCTGCCTGGGACCTCCTAACTACTCCTCGAAGCCGAACTCCATGTAGAAACATCATCGGGGTCTTCAGGCTCCTGGGCTCCACCATCTGGTTGCGTCATCCAAGAAGAAGGGACAAAAAATGGGAAAAGGGGGAGAGAGCAACCGTGAGTACTCATCCAAAGTACTCGCAAGTAAGGATCTACACTACATATGCAATGATATCTGTGTAAAGGGGTAATATATGTGGACTGAACTGCAGCAAGCAGAATAAGAGGGGGATAGCTAATCCAAACGAAGACTACGCTTCTCGTAACCTCCATCTTGCAGCAGAAGATGAGGGTAGCTGGAAAGTAACAAGTATCCTCGCTTCTCGCAGCCTTCGTCTTGCAGCAGTAGAAGGGAGTAGATGGTAAGTTCACCAAGTAATATCGTATAGCATAATCCTACTCGGCGATCCTCCCGCACCTCACCCTGTGAGAGAGCAACCACCGAGTTGTATCTGGCACTGGTAAGGGTGTGTTTTATTAAGTATCTGGTTCTAGTTGTCATGAGGTCGGAATACAACTCCGGGTCGTCCTTTTACCGAGGGACACGGCTATTCGAATAGATTAACTTCCCTGCAGGGGTGCACCACATAACCCAGCACGCTTGATCCCATTTGGCCGGACACACTTTCCAGGGTCATGCCCGGCCTTGGAAGATCAACACGTCGCAGCCCTACCTAAGCACAGCAGAGAGGTCAGCACGTCGGTCTAAGTCCTAAGCACGCAGGGGTCTGGGCCCATCGCCCAATGCACACCTGCGCGTTGCGAGGGCGGCCGGTAAGCAGACCTAGCCTCTCCTAATACCAGAGTAGGCTTCCAGTCCAATCCGGCGCGCGCCGCTAAGTCGCTGACGTCAAAAAGGCTTCGGCTGATACCACGACGTCGAGTACCCATAACTATTCCCACGTAGCTGGTTAGTGCGTATAGACCAAATGGCCAGACTCAGATCAAATATCCAAACATCGTTAAGCGTGTTATTGTGAAACAACCGCGGACAACGTCCAGGGCCAGGCCACCTGTCTCCTAGGTGTCTCAACCTGCCCTGTCGCTCCGCCACAAAGATCCACACAGAGGGCCGTCGGGAAAGTATGTCCTTTCAGCCCCCAATCCGTGAATCAACCGCGGGTACTCAACGAGCCGACCCGACTTTAGTCACATCAAGTATCATGTATATGTGTATGTAATATATACCCGTGATCACCCCCAAGTGATCACGGCCCGATAGAATAGCAGGGCAGACGGACAAGGGTGTAGGGTCATTGATGGAATACTAGCATCCTATACTAAGCATTTAGGATTGCAGGTAAAGTATCAACAGTGGTAGCAACAATGACAGGCTATGCAGCAGAATAGGATTATCGAAAGCAGTAACATGCTACACTACTCTAATGCAAGCAGTAGAGAGAAGAATAGGCGATATCTGGTGATCAAAGGGGGGGCTTGCCTGGAAGCCCTGCAGACGAAAGGAATCTTCGGAAGCGTAGCCGTAGTCGAACACCGAAGCATCAATTGTCTCGGGGTCTATCACAGTATCGGAGTCTATTGAAAATAAGCAACGAAGGGGAAACAAATAAATAACAGAGCAAACAATAGCATCACAAAATATAACAAGGCAATACGAGGTGCTACGTGTGACCTAACGCGGTGCTCGGTGATATAGGCGAAGAGGAATAACATCCGGGAAGGTATTCCCGGTGTTAGGCATTTTCGGGCAGATGAAACGGAGGGGAATGTTGCATGTTCGGTATGATAGAGAGGTGTAGTGGACGAACGGGTTGCGTAGTCGGATGCGTCTCGTCGTTCTGTGCGATTTTCATATATAAAACTTTTTCATCCGAGATACGGTTTATTTTATATGATTTTTCGAAGTTTAAATTGATTTTCTATATTTACAGAATTCTTTTAATTCGAAAATAAAACAGCAAAATACCTTCGTCACCTAGTGCTATTCTAGCCGTAGTGTATGACAGTGGGACCAGTGGGGTGGGGTTGACCCAGTCAAATGTTGACTAAGTCAACGTATGAACAGTGTAGGGCCACATGTCATTGACTTAGGCTTTTCTGAAATTTTATTTTTCTTTAAACTAACCATGGGTCCACATGTCATCTACTATTGGACTAATTAACTAGTACTACTAATTAATAAAATAACTAACTAAACTAGTCCCTAAACTAGTATTCGGGCCGGCCACACACACAGAACACACGCTCACGCACACACACTAGGCACACATCTAGCAGCAACAGCATACATAGCAGCGGCTCCTAGTGGCAGCAGCTTGCGAGCAAGGCAGCAGTAGAGCAACGACGCCATGGGGCAGCGGCAGCTAAGCAGCAGTAGTTAGAGCAGCAGTGGCAAGGCAGCAGTGGCAAGGCAGCAGCACAAGCAACACAGCAGCACAACAACAGCATCAGGTGCGGCAGCAAAAGCAGCAGTATGGGCAGCCGAGCGAGCGGCGTGACGGGCGCGCGAGGCCGGCGCAGCACGCCCAGGAGGACGCGGACAGGGGATGTCTTGGGTGCACGGGCACGGCAAGGAGGAGCCCAGGTCGCAGGCTGGGCGCGGTGACCGCGGCCAGAGGCCAGCGGGCACGCGGAGCTCCGGGCGAACTCAAGGGCGGCGTCTACGGCACAAATTCTAAGGGGGGAGAAGGGGAATTGGACGAGGGCCTCACTGCGGTTCTCCATGACGTGCTCGAAAGGTCGGGGGAGCACCGAGGGAGGAGATCCGGGGCGGGGCAGCGGCGGCTGGACGCGGGGAAGACGCATGATGGCGAGCGCTCGGGGCGTTCCGGCTCGGGCTCTTCGGTGTATACGAAGGAGACGACCGCGGGCAGCCTCCTGGACTTGGTGGTTCGGCGTGGGGAGGCACGTGGCCGCGGGATCGACGCGGCGACGGCGACGCTACGCTTGGTTGTGTGCGGGGTGAGGAAAACGAGCGAGGGGGAGGGGATTGAGGGCTAGGGTTCACCGAGGGATCGGGGGCTCGACCTTATACTGCAAGGGGGCCGGGGGATGGCCGGCACGCGCCGTGGCGCGGCCATGGCCGGTCGGATGGCTGCCACGATCCCCTGCCTCCCTGTAGCAGGAGGTTGGGGGTGAGTGGGGGTGTGGGCTGGGCCTAATTCACTAATGCACTAGGCCCAGTACCAATAGTCCTTTGTTTTACCCTTTCCATACTGTTTTCAAATTTTGCTACTGAATTCAATTTAGTTTGTCCACTAATTAAACTTTGCTATATATGTAACTTGCACGTAAATGCTATGCAATAATCTAAGACCACACTAAAGGTTTTACATCATTCAGAAATGTATAGATATTTTTTTAAGAGGCCAAAATATTTGTTGTTGGACTATTATTAATTTCCTAGGAATTTATCTACGATGCAAATGATGTTTGTTTCTACATGAATATTCCTTAGCGAATATTTACGACCCAACAAACATTTTTATTTTACCGTTAGAAGAAATAATAATTTCACTTGCAATTTAAATTCGAATTTGACTTTGATTCATCAAGTGGTAAATTGCCTTAATAAAACATGATGACATGGCACATTAGCCTGAAGTTATTGTAGCTTGATTATCGGGGCGTGACAAATTTCCTCCACTACAAGAAATCTCGTCCCGAGATTTAAGGGGTGTAGTAAGGGGGAAAGACTCGGGAAGGACGAAGCTCTACACCAGATAGGTACCTGGGGCTATCTCAGTGAATGTGGCATAGAGGCACCTCTCGAGTTGAAATTCAAGAAAGTCATCGAGAGCAAGGTAAGAAGGTGCAATAAGAAGTTTCAACCGGGTAGGCAATCGCTCGATGTCTAAATCAGAGTTTGAAAGGGGCTCAGAGCATCGAGAATAAGTATTAAGTATTGCATCTTATACCAGAACATATCACAAGGAAGGTGGCTCGCGAATTACATACGAAGTCAAGCACGAGGAATATCTTTGGCAACATGGGTGGACAGGAGAGTCAGGTTTCGATCATGTGGAACTGTGGGTTATGGGCCCACCATGAGGGGTAGAAAGTAGGGAGGGCGCTTTCGTCATGCACGGTCAAGATAGCAAGGCATGTGAGGGAATAGACTTTCAGTTATACCGGTAACAACATCGGTACCTAGGGCGAGGGACGAAGAGAGCCATTTTCCTTCTCGATGAACAAGGCAGACCAATAGGCAAAGTTCTCGACCATCGGTGGTTACCGGAATGTTATCAACAATAGCCATAGGGTCTTACTGACAGAGTTGTACACCAAGGTGTTTACGTAAGCAGAAAATTATTACTGCTTAGATTATATGTAGATCAAAGGAAGGTCAAACAAACAATGGAAAGGAAAATGTGCTTAAACACAATGAAAAGGAGTATATCATTCCCAAGATTAAGCAGGGCATGATATACGTGTCAGGAGATCAAATGCATGACCATATAGACAAAAAGGGTAAGAAGAATTATGATATGTACCCACACGACGATGTTGGATAGTTGATTAAGAAACATTTAGCATTGTGCTTACAATGTCCTTGTGGATCTCCGCAGTACCACCGATAGCCCCGACATGGTCATTGGGTAAAGATCATACTTTGAATACACAAGGATCCATAATGAAGTGTGTTCGTTGAGAACATCCACAATTAAGTACTGAACAAAATGCACCTGGAAATACGTACCAAGTAACAAGATCGATATTGGCATGGAGATTTAATAACCAGAAGGGTTGAAATGAAACTATCGACCATTCACTCAAAGCATTCGGTTTGCTAGAAGTTTTGAATCCGCACGTCATACTACAATTGTTGGGTTTCTGGTAAGAAACAACACGGGGACCAGGGAACGAACGAGGATGGAGAGAAGTATTGCTTGTATCAAGAATTCATAAGGGGTGGTGAAATTTGCACGACATTCTTGACATGAAAGATGGTAGTACTCCAAGGTAGAGCACATCATAAGTCAGATAACAAGGAACTCAAGGTATAACGCAAAACAAGAACAAGTTTGTATTGTTGGGAAAGCAAGAATGTAGTCGATGTTAATACAAATCATCGAGGGGAAAGGATGGTATTTCCCATCATGAATTCGATTCACAACTTGGAAGAAAGCAAAACATTGTTGAGGATGATCACGACATCTTTGTCGAGAGATTTCATTAAGATGTAATCGATCGGGGATGACATCAAGTCAAATGAATGATGGAGCGAATGGTTATTGAAACCAATAGTACTCTACAAACTTGAAATCAAGCTTGCTATTCAAGGCAAAAATGATATGACGAGGAAGATCAACGTAAGCTTAGCTCATCGTCGCAAATTGTGCTCCGGGAAGAAGGACCAGGTAGCACAGTTAAAAGATGCACGATAATGATATAGCCGATCAGGCTAGATATGACTTGAAGAATTAATAAACTCATAAGCAATGGAGATTACTTAGAGTTATTGAATCATAGTGCGGAATTGATTCACTTATCGGGGTCCTTGAGTGTCAAACATCTCAGAACCCGAGGAAAATTGCAGTCAGTGAAAATGTAACACATAACGAAGAACTCGTAAGAAGCTATGCAGTTCCGTGATAATCTCGAGATACCAGGGGGGTAATACTCGACGACACCTCAAAGTAGAGGTTGGGATGGGGGTATTGCTCGGTAGGAGACAAGTGCTTAAACCTGCACGAGAAATGGTATTTAAAGGAGAACAAGGTCGGAACCACGATTGAAAAAGGCCAGATCCCAGATATAATATGAACTTATATCAAGGGGATAATTAATTTAAGAGAAGCTTTAATGATAAGATCTACATCGTGTCCATGGGCATGAACACAAGGTTCAAGGTCGACTCCCACTTCTCCAATACACAACTTTTCATTCACTTCTCGATTTCGAAGAATTTGTAGTGTTGAAATTTTTATCTGACGAAACGCCAGTAGAGTATAACCTGCATAACTTTCGAGTTCACACTGATTAGGGAAGGCATAGGTTCAACCCATTGGGGCATCTTAGGAACATATAACGCAAACTTCAGGAGTAAATAACTCAAGCTCAGAAGTAGAGCCTGGCTAGCAAAAGGCAGGTGATACAATTTACCAAAGGCATTATGTATCAGGGGAAGAACCCAAGGGTTTGAGAATAGGCAGGAACAATCAGATAATAATCCACCAACGGATATAGCGGACCACAAAGAATCTGATGTGAGTATCGATGCTCAACCAAAAGAAGAAATTGTGCAAAGGCATCGGGTTATAGAAATATATGGATAATTTCAAAGCTTAATTACAAAGGAATTATGATGTTCAATTCAAGGGATCGGGAGCAAACACTCTAATTACGGATTGACAAGTTGAGTAGGCTTATTGGTGCTACCGACGACAATTTGACTGGTCGAGAACCAACTCATGTTCAACATGACGTCTGAGCCGGAAGGATGAATTCTAGGATCAAGGATTGCGGGCATTCACAACATGTTGAATCAACGGACTCAAAATGATAATGACAAAGAATGTCAATAAGATTACTAGACTTATGGGGTTAACCATAATGTAAGCAAGCAATAATTTCAAGAGCAATAGGTTGCTCAGGATTTTTCGAAGGTCGAATGATATTTCAAAGACTTTTGTGAAACGTGATCAACGAAGAATGAGCGGATACTCCCTAAGGGCGAGGAATTATCCGTAGGGGTATTCAGGTGGCAAAGAACTGCAAAGCAGTAGGCACAAGATATTCTCGGATCAATGGAGAGAATTTTAGGGTATCTTGTACTAACAATATAAACTGGGGATGAAGTTATGGACGGCAAGGATATACAACTATCCATAAGGATACAACGGTATTAAGGCTTGCAAAATAAATGAACACAAGTTCTCGGGAGTAGATTGGAGAGTATCTTCGAAGTCTTCTGGTGAAGCGGGCAACCATCTGGAATGAAGGGGCTCTTCGGGGAAAGTCGTTACGAGAACCTAATGTAGTTAGTAAATTCATTTAACCCGAATAGAAGAGAGATCAGAATCCCAGAGTAAAGATGAGGAATAAAAGATCCTAATACCACCCAATGGCGACGTGGGCCCGTAAGCCACACAGCCATGTTAGTAAATCAGTTTTTCAAAGACTAGACTCAACTTCGGCCAAGGAGTTGGAAAGAGGGATACCTACAGGCAGTCGGCTCTGATACCAACTTGTGACGCCCCCGATTTGTCCGTACACTAATCATGCACGCAAATGTGTACGGCCAAGATCAGGGACTCACTGGTAGATATCACAACACAACTCTAAAAGTAAAATAAGTCATACAAGCTTCATATTACAAGCCAGGGGCCTCGAGGGCTCGAATACAAAAGCTCAAAAGCACAAGAGTTAGCAGAAGCAATAATATCTGAGTACAGACATAAGTTAAACAAGTTTGCCTTAAGAAGGCTAGCACAAAACATCAACGATCGAAAAGGCAAGGCCTCCTGCCTGGGACCTCCTAACTACTCCTCGAAGCCGAACTCCATGTAGAAACATCATCGGGGTCTTCAGGCTCCTGGGCTCCACCATCTGGTTGCGTCATCCAAGAAGAAGGGACAAAAAATGGGAAAAGGGGGAGAAAGCAACCGTGAGTACTCATCCAAAGTACTCGCAAGTAAGGATCTACACTACATATGCAATGATATCTGTGTAAAGGGGTAATATATGTGGACTGAACTGCAGCAAGCAGAATAAGAGGGGGATAGCTAATCCAAACGAAGACTACGCTTCTCGTAACCTCCATCTTGCAGTAGAAGATGAGGGTAGCTGGAAAGTAACAAGTATCCTCGCTTCTCGCAGCCTTCGTCTTGCAGCAGTAGAAGGGAGTAGATGGTAAGTTCACCAAGTAATATCGTATAGCATAATCCTACTCGGCGATCCTCCCGCACCTCACCCTGTGAGAGAGCAACCACCGAGTTGTATCTGGCACTGGTAAGGGTGTGTTTTATTAAGTATCTGGTTCTAGTTGTCATGAGGTCGGAATACAACTCCGGGTCGTCCTTTTACCGAGGGACACGGCTATTCGAATAGATTAACTTCCCTGCAGGGGTGCACCACATAACCCAGCACGCTTGATCCCATTTGGCCGGACACACTTTCCAGGGTCATGCCCGGCCTCGGAAGATCAACACGTCGCAGCCCTACCTAAGCACAGCAGAGAGGTCAGCACGTCGGTCTAAGTCCTAAGCACACAGGGGTCTGGGCCCATCGCCCAATGCACACCTGCGCGTTGCGAGGGCGGCCGGTAAGCATACCTAGCCTCTCCTAATACCAAAGTAGGCTTCCAGTCCAATCCGGCGCGCGCCGCTAAGTCGCTGACGTCAAAAAGGCTTCGGCTGATACCACGACGTCGAGTACCCATAACTATTCCCACGTAGCTGGTTAGTGCGTATAGACCAAATGGCCAGACTCAGATCAAATATCCAAACATCGTTAAGCGTGTTATTGTGAAACAACCGCGGACAACGTCCAGGGCCAGGCCACCTGTCTCCTAGGTGTCTCAACCTGCCCTGTCGCTCCGCCACAAAGATCCACACAGAGGGCCGTCGGGAAAGTATGTCCTTTCAGCCCCCAATCCGTGAATCAACCGCGGGTACTCAACGAGCCGACCCGACTTTAGTCACATCAAGTATCATGTATATGTGTATGTAATATATACCCGTGATCACCCCCAAGTGATCACGGCCCGATAGAATAGCAGGGCAGACGGACAAGGGTGTAGGGTCACTGATGGAATACTAGCATCCTATACTAAGCATTTAGGATTGCAGGTAAAGTATCAACAGTGGTAGCAACAATGACAGGCTATGCAGCAGAATAGGATTATCGAAAGCAGTAACATGTTACACTACTCTAATGCAAGCAGTAGAGAGAAGAATAGGCGATATCTGGTGATCAAAGGGGGGGGGCTTGCCTGGAAGCCCTGCAGACGAAAGGAATCTTCGGAAGCGTAGCCGTAGTCGAACACCGAAGCATCAATTGTCTCGGGGTCTATCACAGTATCGGAGTCTATTGAAAATAAGCAACGAAGGGGAAACAAATAAATAACAGAGCAAACAATAGCATCACAAAATATAACAAGGCAATACGAGGTGCTACGTGTGACCTAACGCGGTGCTCGGTGATATAGGCGAAGAGGAATAACATCCGGGAAGGTATTCCCGGTGTTAGGCATTTTCGGGCAGATGAAACGGAGGGGAATGTTGCATGTTCGGTATGATAGAGAGGTGTAGTGGACGAACGGGTTGCGTAGTCGGATGCGTCTCGTCGTTCTGTGCGATTTTCATATATAAAACTTTTTCATCCGAGATACGGTTTATTTTATATGATTTTTCGAAGTTTAAATTGATTTTCTATATTTACAGAATTCTTTTAATTCGAAAATAAAACAGCAAAATACCTTCGTCACCTAGTGCTATTCTAGCCGTAGTGTATGACAGTGGGACCAGTGGGGTGGGGTTGACCCAGTCAAATGTTGACTAAGTCAACGTATGAACAGTGTAGGGCCACATGTCATTGACTTAGGCTTTTCTGAAATTTTATTTTTCTTTAAACTAACCATGGGTCCACATGTCATCTACTATTGGACTAATTAACTAGTACTACTAATTAATAAAATAACTAACTAAACTAGTCCCTAAACTAGTATTTGGGCCGGCCACACACACAGAACACACGCTCACGCACACACACTAGGCACACATCTAGCAGCAACAGCATACATAGCAGCGGCTCCTAGTGGCAGCAGCTTGCGAGCAAGGCAGCAGTAGAGCAACGACGCCATGGGGCAGCGGCAGCTAAGCAGCAGTAGTTAGAGCAGCAGTGGCAAGGCAGCAGTGGCAAGGCAGCAGCACAAGCAACACAGCAGCACAACAACAGCATCAGGTGCGGCAGCAAAAGCAGCAGTATGGGCAGCCGAGCGAGCGGCGTGACGGGCGCGCGAGGCCGGCGCAGCACGCCCAGGAGGACGTGGACAGGGGATGTCTTGGGTGCACGGGCACGGCAAGGAGGAGCCCAGGTCGCAGGCTGGGCGCGGTGACCGCGGCCAGAGGCCAGCGGGCACGCGGAGCTCCGGGCAAACTCAAGGGCGGCGTCTACGGCACAAATTCTAAGGGGGGAGAAGGGGAATTGGACGAGGGCCTCACTGCGGTTCTCCATGACGTGCTCGAAAGGTCGGGGGAGCACCGAGGGAGGAGATCCGGGGCGGGGCAGCGGCGGCTGGACGCGGGGAAGACGCATGATGGCGAGCGCTCGGGGCGTTCCGGCTCGGGCTCTTTGGTGTATACGAAGGAGACGACCGCGGGCAGCCTCCTGGACTTGGTGGTTCGGCGCGGGGAGGCACGTGGCCGCGGGATCGACGCGGCGACGGCGACGCTACGCTTGGTTGTGTGCGGGGTGAGGAAAACGAGCGAGGGGGAGGGGATTGAGGGCTAGGGTTCACCGAGGGATCGGGGGCTCGACCTTATACTGCAAGGGGGCCGGGGGATGGCCGGCACGCGCCGTGGCGCGGCCATGGCCGGTCGGATGGCTGCCACGATCCCCTGCCTCCCTGTAGCAGGAGGTTGGGGGTGAGTGGGGGTGTGGGCTGGGCCTAATTCACTAATGCACTAGGCCCAGTACCAATAGTCCTTTGTTTTACCCTTTCCATACTGTTTTCAAATTTTGCTACTGAATTCAATTTAGTTTGTCCACTAATTAAACTTTGCTATATATGTAACTTGCACGTAAATGCTATGCAATAATCTAAGACCACACTCAAGGTTTTACATCATTCAGAAATGTATAGATATTTTTTTAAGAGGCCAAAATATTTGTTGTTGGACTATTATTAATTTCCTAGGAATTTATCTACGATGCAAATGATGTTTGTTTCTACATGAATATTCCTTAGCGAATATTTACGACCCAACAAACATTTTTATTTTACCGTTAGAAGAAATAATAATTTCACTTGCAATTTAAATTCGAATTTGACTTTGATTCATCAAGTGGCAAATTGCCTTAATAAAACATGATGACATGGCACATTAGCCTGAAGTTATTGTAGCTTGATTATCGGGGCGTCACACACCACCACCTGTGGACAACCTGACACGTTTCTTAAGGTTGCAACCACCTGTGTTTGCTAGCAGCATCGAACCAATTGTGGCCGATGACTGGCTACGCAAGATTGGAAGGGATTTGACCACCGCCAATTGCTCGGATGCGGAGAAGGTGCGATTTGCCGCACACCAGTTGTCTGGACCAGCCGCAGCATGGTGGGAGAATTACACAGCCACTTACCCCGTAGCCAATGTGACTTGGGATCAGTTCTAGCAAGCTTTTCGTACCGCCCATGTCTCGACTGGAGCCATGAGTATGAAGAAGCAGGAGTTTCGCAACTTGCGCCAAGGAAATCGTACAGTAGCTCAGTACGTGGATGAGTTTAGTACCCTATCTCGTTATGCCCCAGATGATGTGGCCACAGATGCCAAGAAGCAGGAGAGATTTATGGAAGGGCTGAATGATGAGATGAGTGTACAACTGATTGTGGCAACTTTCAATAACTATCAGGAGTTGGTTGACCGAGCCCTGATGATTGAAAGGAAGCATCAACAGATTGAGAGTCGCAAGAGGAAGTATGGGCAAGGGAAGTATAATTCTGGTGCTCAGCAGAAGCCTCGCTTTACCCCTAAAGCAGTAGGACAGTTTCAGCATACCCATGGAGGAAGTAGCTCACACAACCACAATGGCACCAAGAATGGCAATGGTAATGGGAATGGGAATGGAGCCAATGGAAACCAGAACCGCCCTGCACCGTCCACACCCACCAAGAGGGATTTTAGCCATGTCACTTGTTACAAGTGCGGGAAGACTGGACATTATGCTAATGAATGCCTAGAAGTTAAGAATGGGAACGGCAATGGAAGCGCCGGGAAGAAGCCCAACCCGTTCAACAAAAGCCAAGTGAACCACGTGACTGTAGAAGAAGTAGAAGAGCAACCAGATGCAGTCATAGGTAAGTTCTTAGTTAAGTCCTTTACTGCACTCGTTCTTTTCGATACTGGTGCATCGCATTCATACATTTCAAGGGGATTTGTGGATAAGTATAAATTGCCGACCCAAGCCCTTAGATCGCCCATGTTAGTAACCTCACTAGGAGCAGAGTATATGGCTAAGTCATGGTGTGATCAGTTGCCCTTAAGGATTGGTAATTACATATTCCCTTCGGACCTAATAGTATTGGAATCTCAAGGACTGGATGTGATATTAGGCATGGATTGGTTATCTAAGTATGAAGGGAATATTGAATGTGCCAGTAAGACCATTTTGCTTACTACGCCGGAAGGAAGAAGGATCAAGTATGTATCCCGGCATGAGTCAAAGAGGAGTAGATTAAATTCCCTGTCAGGAGTTGTTCAGGAGGAAGTGCCAGTAGTGAAGGATTATCCGGATGTGTTTCCAGAAGAGTTACCTGGCATGCCACCGGATAGAGACATAGAGTTTTTGATTGAACTTTTGCCAGGCACCGGACCAATTTCCAAGAGACCATATAGGATGCCCGCAAAGGATTTGGAGGAAATTAAGAAGCAGATTAAGGACTTACTAGATAAAGGATTCATACGCCCAAGTTCTTCGCCTTGGGGTTCGCCAGTACTTCTAGTAGAGAAGAAGGATGGATCATTAAGAATGGTTGTTGATTATCGTGGATTGAATGAAGTAACAATCAAAAATAAGTACCCACTGCCAATGATCAATGATCTGTTTGATAGATTGCATGGAGCTAAGGTCTTTTCGAAGATCGATCTACGATCAGGGTACCATCAATTGAAGATTCGAGAGCAAGATATCCCTAAGACGGCCATTACCACTAGGTATGGGTTGTATGAGTATACCATTATGTCGTTTGGTCTGACAAACGCACCGGCATACTTTATGAACCTGATGAACAAAGTGTTTATGGAGTATTTGGATAAGTTCATCGTAGTGTTCATAGATGATATTTTGATCTTCTCGAAGGATGAAGAGGAGCATGAAGAGCATTTGCGTTTGGTATTGGAGAAGCTTAGAGAGCATCAGTTGTATGCCAAGTTTAGCAAATGTGAGTTTTGGTTGAAGGAAGTCGGATTCCTCGGACATGTTATATCCGGAGAAGGAATAGCAGTAGATCCCGCCAAGGTGGAGACTATGACCAAATGGGAAGCACCGACGACCGTTGGAGAGATCCGGAGTTTTCTTGGACTCGCAGGATACTACCGGAGATTTATCGAGAATTTCTCGAAGATTGCCAAGCCAATGACGGAGTTGTTGAAGAAGGAAACCAAGTTCAATTGGACCGAGGAATGTGAGACTAGTTTCCAGGAGTTGAAGAAAAGGTTGGTATCATCCCCTGTGTTGATTCTGCCAGATCAACATAAGGATTATGAGGTGTACCGCGACGCTTCACGTCGAGGACTTGGAGCAGTTCTTATGCAGGAAGGAAGAGTTGTATCGTATGCTTCACGACAACTAAAACCTCATGAGATGAACTATGCCACCCACGATTTGGAGTTAGCAGCCGTAGTGCATGCGTTGAAGACGTGGAGACATTTTCTCATAGGAAACCATTGTGATGTGTATACGGACCATAAGAGTCTGAAGTATATATTCACTCAGAAGGAGTTGAATCTTAGGCAAAGGAGATGGCTGGAACTCATTAAGGATTATGACATGAGATTGCATTGCCACCCCGGAAAGGCTAACGTAGTAGCGGATGCGCTAAGCCGTAAGAGCCATGTCAATACCCTAATGATGGAAGAGTTTCCAAAGGAGTTAGCCGACGACCTACGAGAACTACGTTTGGAGATAGTTCCGAGAGGCTATGTAGTAACACTAGAAATCCAGTCTACCTTGATGGATAAAATCAGAGAAGCTCAGAAAGCTGACAAGAAGATTGTCGCTATACAGGAGAGGATGTGCGAAGGAAAAGCTGAAGGTTTCCGTGAGGATGAGCACGACACCTTATTGTTTGAGGATCGAATCTATGTGCCCAATGACCCGGAGATTAGGAAGTTGATTTTACAGGAGGCCCATGATTCGTCATACTCGATTCACTCAGGAAATACTAAGATGTATTTGGATTTGAAGGATACTTTCTGGTGGACCGGTATGAAGAAGGATATTGCGGAGTATGTAGCAGTTGGCGATGTATGCCAAAGGATAAAGGCAGAACATTAGAAGCCAGCAGGATTGCTACAACCTATGCCAATTCCCGAATGGAAGTGGGAGAAGCTTGGTATGGATTTTATCACCGGATTGCCCAGGACCAAGGCAGGGTATGATTCAATCTGGGTAGTAGTAGACCGATTGACGAAGGTAGCCCACTTTATCCCGGTGAAAACCACATATACCAGTACGAAGTTGGCTAAGATATACATGACCAGAATTGTATGTCTGCATGGAGTTCCGAGGAGTATTGTATCTGATAGAGGAACCCAGTTTACCTCAAAGTTCTGGAATCAGTTACATGAAACCTTGGGTACCAGGCTAGAGTTTAGCACAGCGTTTCATCCGCAGACCGATGGACAGACGGAGAGAGTCAATCAGATATTGGAAGATATGCTTAGAGCATGTGCATTAGATTATGGATCTAGTTGGGATGACAACTTGCCCTACGCAGAGTTCTCATACAACAACAGTTACCAGGCCAGTTTGAAGATGGCGTCGTTCGAGGCATTATATGGAAGGAGATGCCGAACACCGTTGTCGTGGGATGAAGTTGGAGACCGACAGTTGTTTGGACGAGACTTAATCAAAGAGTCTGAGGAGAAAGTGAAGTTAATCCGAGATAGACTGAAGGTAGCTCAGTCCAGGCAGAAGAGTTACGCCGACTCGAAGCGCAAGGATATAGACTATGAGATCGGAGACAGAGCGTACCTGAGGGTATCGCCTCTGCGAGGAGTTAAACGTTTCGGAGTTAAAGGGAAGTTAGCCCCGAGATTTGTGGGACCTTACCGTGTTTTGGAACGCATGGGAGAGGTTGCCTATAAGTTGGAACTGCCCGGAGAATTGTCAGGAGTGCACGACGTGTTTCACGTTTCGCAACTGAAGAAGTGCCACGCGGAGATGGCCGATATAGCGCTTAGAGACACAGTACTCCTGGAAGCAATTCAGTTGGACAGCGACCTGACCTACGAGGAGAAGCCCATTAAGATTCTCGAATTTTCGAGTAGAGTTACCCGTAGCAAGGTTATCAAGTTTTGCAAAGTTCAGTGGAGTCACCACACCGAGGAAGAAGCCACCTGGGAACGAGAAGATGATCTACGCAAGGACCACCCACACCTATTCTCTAGCCAAGCCGAATCTCGAGGGCGAGATTCATTCTAAGGGGGTAGGTTTGTAACATCCCAAATTTTCAATTTGAAATGTTATACATAGATCATAATTGCATTTGCATGTTTTTGCATTTTATTCGTGACGTTCCTCGAAAATTCTAAGCAACTCAAGGACCTACGGAGAGAGTTGGGGATTTTACCGTTTTCGTATTTGAGTTCGCTCGAATACCGATACGAGGACAGTGTGATTCTAATTATTTTTCTCTCCTAAAAATATTTCTAAATAAAATAAATGAGCGGAGATAATATGACTTCTCCAAAATAATAAAAATATTGCAGGAAAAAAATATTAAAATCACTTTTGGTATTATTCTGGATTTATTTTCGGATTTATTTGCATAGGAAAAATACGCGTTTTTCAAAATTGCATTTAGGACCGGGAAAAATGTTCACTTTGTCCTAAATATTATTAGAGGACGGCGAAAATTTATTTCGGGAATTTTGGAATCCGTTTGATATTTATTTCATTAGTTTTATCGCGCCGGGACTCTATTTAAAAAAAACGGGAACCGACTTAGTTCCGTACCGGACCGGGACTCTGGACTTTATATAGCGCCCAGGCCGGCCCGACTCGCCCAGCCCGCCGCCCCGCGTGAAACCCTAGCCAGCCGCGCCCGCCGCCGCCGCCGCCACGCCCTCACCGGAGCCGCCGCCCCCGCCGGAGTTGAGGTAGCCGCCGCGGTAGATATATATATTTTTTTTTCTTTTGTTGAGATCAGATCGGTTTTATAAAAAAAAAATTGGAACCCTAGATCTGGTTTTTTTCGGTTTAGATCGGTTTTTCGTCGGCTTAGTTAAACAGCGGACGTTCATCCGTACGTTCGTTTTAACGAACGGTTTTCGTTAGTTAACCGCAGACAGCGAACGTTCGTTCGTTAGCCTGTTCGTCGTTTTCCTTTTTCGGGGTATTTTATCGGCGATTTTTCCGATCGCGATTTCTGCCCTGATCTTGTTTTTCGTTTATCTTTTCGCTCGAGAGTCGGAATCAGGTGATTCAAAATCCCAGATCTTCGTCTCGAAGCCCTCTTTACGTTTAATCAACTTGAACAAAGTTTTGGCTACTGTAAAATTTGACCTTAGGCCAACTAGTAATTCGGAGCTCGTTTCTTTCGCAGTTTGAGTTTTGATGCTTCTTTTAAGTTGATTCTTTCTGCAAACCGGAGTTCTTAAGTTGAACTTTCTGGTTAGATCTCTTATTTGAGTTTTACCTGTGCATTAGTTAAGTACTTATTGTATGCTTGTTGTTTGATTGCGATAGAGTACCCGGAGTGCGCCGCTTGCTACTTTGAGTCTCTAGGTTTTGCAGATCATCAGCAAGGCAAGTAACACTTTGATCATGCTTTCCAATTACCCAGTTTTCATTGCATTTAGTCAAACCCCTCACACATTGCATGAGTAGTATAAATTAATTTGTGGGATTGGGAAGTAGAATGAGGTAGTACCTATTACCTGCGTTACATTCAAACCCTTGGGAGTTACTCTACGTTTGCTGTTAGGACATGCTATGCTCGTAGACGTGGTTTGGGTTTGAGTGAAATCCATGACAGATGTGAGATTGTTTAATTAATGGTTCAACTTAAGGTGGCAAAATTAATACACATCTGGGTGGATTGAGGCATCTGGGTATTCCAGAATTGCATGTTTTTCTTTTCGACCGCCACCCAGGCTCAAAGGGATCATGAGATTATTCATACTAGAAACTTCCGTGTGCAACCACAATGCTATTATGGGCTCTAGCATAGTATGAGTAAGTCGTGCGAACTCTTACAGTGGTGGACTAGCAGATGTAGGGGATGTAGGTTGGTACGGTCCGCCCGATCGTAAGGTGCTAGCGCTTCTGAAAGACTATGTCTCGGTCATCCGTTTCTCAAACACCATGCAGTGCGAGAAACCAAACGGAGGCGATCGAGTCTTGTGGGGAAAGTGCACAAACCTCTGCAGAGTGTACAAATTGATCATGATTAGCCGTGTCCCCGGTTATGGACATCTTGAGTATCTGGTACTTGGAATATCATGTGCATGTCAACATGTTACTCTAATTTAATTTGCTAGGTTTAATGATTACTTTTAATTGGGGTTGAGAGGATGTCTATCTTCTCAACGATGTTTCAACTACCATGATAGTTAATTAAAATACATTCCTTTGAAGTAGGGAAAAATTGGCTTTACGCAAAAACTTAACCATGGAGCTTTCCACCAGCCATATTGCATATAGTATAGCTTTACTTTCATTGCATCTCTTGTGTTACCTTCCAGCATATTCCATGTGCTGACCAGTTTTTCGAGCTGCAACGTTTCATGTTGCAGACTTTTCAGACGACGAGTAAGATGCCCTTTTAGGTCGTGGTTCTATACTCAGTGACGCCGCTGGAGTTGATGGACTCACTTATCTTCCAAGCCTTCCGCTGTTATCGTGTTAGATGGCCTTCAGCCATGATTTGTGTAATAAATTCATCGTTGGACTATCGATGTAATAAGTGTGTGATTGCTACTCTATTATAAATCCTTCGAGTACCATGCGTGTCAGCATTACTGATCCAGGGATGACACTGATGCACGGAGATCAAACAGTTTGAGGTCTGGTCGCTACAATATAAGAGCTTTTCAGCAAGTGCACATACTGAACTATCATGTAAGCTTTCACAATTGATAACACTCGCGCAATACTATGAGTTCAAAGTTTCAATCGGAGACAGAGAAAGATAGGGGCTTATAGTTTTGCCTCCCAACGGTTTACCTCAAGGGTAATGTCAACAATAATAGTTCATGGTCCTCTACATCCACGTGGATATATATATATATATATATATATATATATATATAGAGAGAGAGAGAGAGAGAGAGAGAGAGATCCAGCTCCAACATATTGTGCTCGCCAAAGGATAAAAGTAAAAAAGGAGAGGTGAAGTTCACCTTGACTCTTGTATAATGGTAAAAGATAAAAGATAGGCCCTTCGCAGAGGAAAGCAGAGATTGTCATGTGCTTTTATGGTTGGATGCACAAAATCTTAATGCAAAAGAATGTCACTTTATATTGTCGCTTGTGATAAAGAACTTTATTATGCAGTCTATGGCTTTTATTTCTTACATATCACAAGTTCGTATAAAGCTTATTTTCTTCACACTAATAGATCATACATATTTAGGGAGCAATTTTATTGCTTGCACCGATGACAACTTACTTGAAGGATCTTACTCAATCCATAGGTAGGTATGGTGGAATCTCATGGCAAAACTGGGTTCAGGGATATTTGGGTGCACAAGTAGTATCTCTACTTAGTACAAAGGATTTGGATAACATGAGAGGGAAAAGCAAACTCAACATTTTGGAGGATCCATGACAATATAACTTCTCATGGATGTAAGAAGACATAACCCATTATGTTGTCTTCCTTGTCCAACCTCAACTTTTCAGCATGTCATATTTTAATGAGTGCTCACAATCATAAAAGATGTCCAAGATAGTATATTTATATGTGAAACCTCTCTTTCTTTATTACTTCCTATTGATTGCAACAATGACCGAAACTATGTTTGTCAACTCTCAAGAACTTTTATTCATCATACTCTTTATATGTGAATTCATTACTCTTCATAAGATCAACATATGATATTTTTAGTTATTTTATTTATTTCTTATTTATTTTATTCCCTCAAGATCAGAGGAAGAAAGTAAGGCCCTTAACTCAAAACTACTCTTTATTATATAACTCACGGACTCGATTACATAGATAGGGATCAAAACAAAACTCAAAGCTAAATCATACTAAAACTTTATTCTACTAGATCAAGATATAACCAAAAGGATCGAACTAAGAAAAACGATAAAGATAGAGGTGTGATGGTGGTACGATACCAGAGCACCTCCCCCAAGCTTGGCAGTTGCCAAGGGGAGTGCCCATACCCATGTATTTATGTTTCTTTCTTCGGAGGTGGTGATGTGATGCTTTCCTCAAGTTTTCGTCTTAGATTATGGTTTTCCTCCCTTAGTTCCTCATTTACCAACTCAAGCTTTAATATCTTCTTGCATAATGGTTGCCTTACTGTCCTGTAAAAAAACGAGGAGGGATAGATTGGGTTTTGTTGGGAAGGCTTGACTTCTCAAATTCCATGTGCATATCTCCTGGTTGCGGTAGTGGATCCTCTTCTTCCTCAGATCTATCATCCATTGTTCCCCTTCTGTCGTCTTCTTCCTCTTCCTCCGTTGTCCAGCCATAATGGTCCACCTCCCCATAGGCTTTAAGGTTTGCAATAAAATCTGCAACATAGATTTCTCCCTCTAAGTCTTGAGAAGACATCTTGATCCAAATTTGCTACAGAAACAACTCAAAAAGAAAGCAGGAGACTTTGTCGTCGTATGGTGGTCAACCTTTGAGAGACTATATAATGAATTTTTACCAACCAAAAGAAGTATTGTGCAAGAAAATAGAGTCTGAAGGGCACACAAGGTGGCCACAAGGCAGGGGCCGCGCCCTTGTGGTTGCCTCGTCCACTCTTTGGACTTCTTTTAATTTTCCTATTTTTCTAAATATTCCAAAACGGAGAAAAATCATTGTTGGGAAAGTTTTGGCGTCGGTTTACTTACCGTACCACATACCTATTCCTTTTCGGAGTATGAAACGTCCTGGAAAGTATCCCTTATGTATTCCTCCGGTGTCACGGTATTAATTATGGTGGTCTCAACATTTATGGGAGAACCTGAGATATAATGTTTAATTCTTTGACCATTTATCACCTTCGGATTTGTGCCTTCAGTGTTGTTGATTTTGATGGCACCGGAGCGATAGACCTCCTCGATAATGTATGGACCTTCCCATTTAGAGAGAAGCTTTCTTGCAAAAAAAATCTTAAACGAGAGTTGTATAGCAAAACATGACCACCTACATTAAACTCACGCTTTTGTATCCTTTTATAATGCCATCTTTTAACCTTTTCTTTAAATAACTTGGCATTCTCATAGGCCTAGGTTCTCCATTAATCAAGTGAGCTAATGTCAAATAACCTCTTCTCACCGGGAAGTTTGAAATCACAATTGAGCTCCTTGATTGCCTAATAAGCTTTATGTTCTGATTCAAGAGGTAACTAGCATGATTTTCCATAAACCATATTATACGTAGACATACCCATAGGGTATTTATAAGCAGTTCTATAAACCCATAATGAATCATCAAGTTTTGTAGACCAATTCTTTCTAGATCTATTAATAGTCTTTTGCAAAATCAATTTAATCTCTCTATTGCTCAATTCTACTTGACCACTAGACTGAGGATGATAAGGAGATGGAATTCTATGGTTGACATCATATTTAGCAAGCATTTTATGGAAATCACCATGAATAAAATGTGAACCACCATTAGTCATTAAATATCTAGGGACTCCAAACCTCGGAAAAATAACTTCTTTAAGCATCTTAATAGAGGTGTTATGATCAGCGCTACTAGCTAGAATAGCTTCTACCCACTTAGTAACGTAATCAATAACAACTTATATATGTCTATATCCTTTAGAGGAAGGAAAAGGTCCCATATAATCAAAGCCCCAAACATCAAATGGTTCCATAACAAGTGAATAGTTCATAGGCATTTCCTGACATGTACTAATATTACCAATTCTCTGGCATTCATCACAAGACAAGACAAACTTACGAGCATCCTTGAAAAGACTAGGCCAATAAAAACCGGATTGCAATACCTTGTGTGTAGTTCTATCTCCAACGTGGTGTCCTCCATAGGCCTCGGAGTGGCACTTGCATAGGATCTGTTCATGTTCATGATCAGGTACACAACGTCTAATAACACCATCTACTCCTTCTTTATAAAGGCGTGGGTCATCCCAGAAGTAATGTCTTAAATCATAGAAAACCTTTTTGTTTTGTTGGTATGTGAAGCTAGGTGGTATAAATTTAGCAACAATGTAATTAGCATAATCAACATACTAAGGAGCATTACGAGAAGCATTTATGATAGCTAATTGTTCATCGGGAAAGCTATTATCAATAGGCAGTGGGTCATTAAGAACATTTTCTAACCTAGACAAGTTGTCTGCAACGGGGTTCTCAGCTCCCTTTCTATCAACAATATGCAAATCAAATTCTTGCAGCAAGAGAACCCATCTAATAAGTCTAGGTTTAGCATCCTTATTTTCCATAAGGTATTTAATAGCAGCATGATTAGTGTGAATAGCTACATTAGAATCAACAATATAAGATCTGAACTTATCACAAGCAAAAACAACTGCTAATAATTCCTTTTGAGTAGTAGCATAATTTCTCTGGGCAATGTCTAGAGTTTTACTAGCATAATGAATAACATTCAATCAACTCTTTGTCCTAGAACATCATCAACAGCATAATCACTCGCATCACACATAATTTCAAAGGGTAAATTCCAATCAGGTTGTTGCACAATAGGTGTAGAAATCAAGGCGTTCTTAATTATTTCAAATGCTTCTACACAATCATCATCAAAAACAAAAGGAACATCTTTTTCAAGAGATTAGTGAGAGGCCTAGAAATTTTAGAGAAGTCTTTAATAAACCTCCTATAGAAACCAACATGACCAAGAAAACTTCTTATACCTTTGATATCTTTAGGACACAACATCTTTTCAATAGCGTCTACTTTAGCTTTATCAACTTCAATACCTCTTTCAGAAATCTTAAGCCCCAAGACAATACCTTCATTAACCATAAAGTGACACTTCTCTCAAGTCAAGACAAGATTAGTTTCTTTGCATCTCTGTAAAACTCGATCAAGGTTGCGTAAGCAATCATCAAAACAAGTTCCGTAAATGGAGAAATCATCCATGAAAACCTCAACAATCTTTTCACAAAAGTCAGAGAATATAGCAGTCATACATCTTTGAAAGGTAGCAGGTGCATTGCATAAATCAAAAGGCATACGTCTATAAGCAAAAGTACCAAAAGGGCAAGTAAAGGTGGTCTTTTCTTGATCCTCTTTTGACACAGGTATTTGAGAAAAACCAGAATAACCATCTAGAAAGAAAAAATGTGTATGTTTGGATGGTCTTTCAAGCATTTGAACAATAAAAGGTAGAGGGTAATGATATTTTCTAGTAGCTTTGTTCAGTTTGCAGAAATCAATTACCATTCTATAACATGTAACAATTCTTTGTGGGATCAATTCATTCTTATCATTAGGAACAACAGTAATACCTCCCTTCTTAGGGACACAATGAACATGACTTACCCATCTACTATCAGCAATAGGATAAACTATACCTGCCTCCAGAAGCTTTAGTATTTCATTTCTTACCACTTCTTTCATCTTAGGATTTAACTGTCGTTGGTGATCAACAACTGGTTTAGCATCAGGTTCCATATTAATTTTGTGCTGGCATAGAGTGGGACTAATGCTCTTAAGATCATTAATAGTATATCCAATAGCGGCATGGTGCTTCTTCAGAGTTTTCAATAATCTCTTTTCTTCATGCTCTGGAAGATTAGCAGTAATAATAACAGGATGTGTCTTCTTTTCATCAAGATAAGCATATTTCAAAGTATCAGGTAATTGTTTAAGCTCAAACACAGGATCACCCTTGGGTGGAGGAGGATCCCCAAGGATTTCAACAGGCAAATTGTGTTTCCAAATGGGCCCTTGATTAAAGAATATTTAATCTAATTCCATTTGTTCTTTCATAAACATATCATATTCATGGTCTAGCAAATATTGCTCTAAAGGATTACCAGGAGGCATGTCAATAGATGCAAGACCAATAATTTCATCATTACTCGGCAATTCTTTATCACGGGGTTGTCTACGAAATTTAGAGATATTAAAATCATGAGACATATCCCCTAAACTGACAGTAACAATATCTTTCTCACAGTCTATCTTAGCATTAACCGTCTACCAAATATAATGGGACAAAAGTCATCTTGTGGAGAACCAAGAACAAGAAAATCAGTAGGGTATTTTATTTTCCCACACAAGACTTCAACTGGAGGAAATATGCCCTAGAGGCAATTATAAAGTTGTTATTTTATACTCCCTCCGTTCCTTTATCTAAGGTGTATTATTTTTGGCATGGTGACCAAGGCACATAATTATAGACGTGTTAGGACAAAATTACCCTTGGCAAATTTATTCGTTAGTGGCAAGTAAATCAGTTAGTCCAGGAAATTAAGAGATACATGCAATTGACATAGAGATAGTTTCCTTCTTTTGCTACAAGGAAAGATACACACAATCAGGAGAGAGATAGTTTCCTTTTTCTGGAGGGCTAATAAGGGAATTATGATAAACTAGAAGAAATGCACCTTACATTCTGGAATTTTATCAAAAAAAATACACCTTATATAAAGGAACGGAGGGAGTATTACCTTGTATCATGATAAATATTTATTATTCATGCTAGAATTGTATTAACCGGAAACTTGATACATGTGTGGATACATAGACAAAATACCAAGTCCCTAGTAAGCCTCTACAAGACTACCATGTTAATCAAAGATGGTTAAGTTTCCTGACCATACACATGTGTTGTCATTTGATGAACGGGGTCACATCATAAGGAGAATGATTTGATGGACATGACCCATCCGTTAGCTTAGCATATTGATCGTTCAGTTTTATTGCTATTGCTTTCTTCATGTCAAGTACATGTTCCTCTGACTATGAGATTATGCAACTCCTGGATACCAGAGGAATAGCTTGTGTGTTATCAAACGTCACAACGTAACGGTGTCACATCCCTAGCTTTAACTTGAATTTGGACTAGCTTGGTTGTTGCATCATGAATTGAGGGAATTTGCAAGTATCAAAAGACTTTGATTAAAAGAAGGGCAAATAACCTTGGGAAATGCATCCAATGTTTTTCCAAAATGGTCTTCAATGATGTTTGATAATTTTGGAAAGGGTTTTGATCCAAACCAAAAATATGGAACATTTCTGAGGAATTATTTTGGACATTTGGATTTAACTCAATAAATATTTGAGTTGGATTTAATTCATCTATAAAAGAATTACAAGTCCAATAATTCTGGAAACATGTGAGAGGCTCTAAATATATTGTAACAGACCACATATGAATTTCCAGAAGTATATAAAATAGCTTGGTTTTGAAAACCAAATTCAAAACAGAGAAACAAAATAGAAAACAGAAAATAAAACGAGAGAGAGAATTTACGTGGCACCTACCTGCAGCCCAAGTAGTCGGCCCAGCCCACTAGGGGCACATGCGTCTTCAACCTCCCGCCAGAGCAGACAGGCTGCTGCCTATCGCGCGTTCGCTCGCTCAAGGCCACCTCCTGCATGCCCCCTCGTCGACCTGGAAGTCTCTAGCATCGCCACACCCCCTGCACCTCTCTCTCACTCTCCCTTGCCCCCATATCCTCCCCTGGCTCTCTCCCTCCCACGCATCCGAGCACGCCGTCACTGCCGTTCGCGCCACTGCGCCGAGAGCCACTGACTCGCCTCGTCCCCATGACCACGAGCTCTGTCTCCTTCCACTTAAGCTCTCCGCCGAGCCACGCTTCACCTGGGGCCGTGGAACGCTGCCATCACCATCGTCATCATCCTCTCCCCCGACGATCTCTGTCCGTCGATTCGCCGTCGCAGAAGCGTCCCCGAGCCCACTAACCTCCTCTGCCGCATCCCTGTGAGCTCCCGATCCTTGCCCTTTGCTCGCCCCCTCCGTTCCCATCCCATAGCTGCTGCTCACCGAGCTTCCGTGTCGTCGTCCGCCGTTGTTTTTGCGCGCTCGGCCCCCGAGCTCTCCTGCTCAAACCCGCGCGCCTGGCATCCTCCTGGTGATCCCAGGGTGTCGTTGAGCCCCTCTCCTTGCTCGCCCGTGCCCAGCAGCGCCTAACCCACTGGTGCCAGAGCTCTGGCCGCCGCAAACCTCAACGATGGCGCTGTTTCTGGCCACTTTAGGTCGCACCTCTTGCACCATTGGATGCGGCCGAGTGCCAGCTTTCCAACGGGACTAACCACGCCAGAAACTGGCCCCTGTACGTGAAACCCGAGCCTCTCTGGCTAGACACCCCCGCGGAATGTGGTCGTCGGCGAGGAACTCCGGCGTGCCGACGTGGCGCTCGCTTAATTAGGCTTAATCAGCTTTTGTTAAAGCCACAGACACTAACATACGGACCCCACCCCTTAGTTAAGCACAGGGTTAACCCCGTGTGTTTTTAAACTAACACCACTGATCAGTTTGACCTGGCCATGTCACTAGTTGACCGGACCCACACGTCAGTGACTGTATTGGCTTTGCTGATGCAGTGATGACATTTGCTGATGCAATAACTATTTACTAGGATTTTAAATAAATTAGAAATTATTTATTTATTTATTTCACAATATAGCTAAAACTTCTAAAAATCATAGAAAATAATCTATAACTCCAAATGAAATCATTTATATATGAAAAATTATCAGAATAATCCAAAGAATCTGTTTATGGCATTTTCATGCATGTTAGAACAACTTATGGCTACTATCTAGGACAAATCAAATAAGTGACATTTGAATAATCTCATATGGAGTTTGAATTTGAATCTTGTGTTCAAATCAACTTCATTTAAATCGTTGCTAGTTGCATTAGCTCAATCAACAACATATTTCCATGTCATGATCATGCATCATATTGTTGCATGGCATTGATTGTGTTCCTTCTCTATTTGCCGGTATTGTCCCCCTCAGTAGACGTATGTTCCGACGACGAGTTTGATGACACCGATGAAGAGCTATACTATCTTCAGAAGTGCCAGGCAAGCATAACCCACTTGTTCATTCCGATACAATCCCACTCTCTCGCTCCTGCTCTCTTTTACTGCATTAGGACATCAACGTTTCAACTGTTACATGCTGCGGTAGTTGAACCCCTTTCCTCTGCATGACCTGTCATTGCCACAGTAAATAGATGAAACCCACTAGCATGAGTAGGAGTTGTTTGAGCCCTGATGTGCCTACTCATTCATGCTTGTTTGTCATGCCTGCTATTGCTTAGAGTTGTGTCAGGTCTGATTCATCGAGGATGAATTGGAAAGTTGTGAACATGTCCTACCGTTGAGAGCTAAGTGTGTGAACACGATTTGGTAAAGGTAGCGGTGAGAGGACATGTAGGAGTACATGGTGGGTTGTCTCATTTAAACCATCCTTGGGAACTGAGTTCTGTGTTTGTGATCCATGAACAGCTACTACCACACATAGGGATCCTTAATTGACTCTCTTGACTTATTAACCGCCCCTATCCTCTGTCCAGGAGTTGCAACTAGTTTCTGGTGTTTGTAAGTTGTGTTAGTAGTCTACCAAGTGGCACCCGGTACAGGTGGGCTTGGGACAGACTAGGCATCGTGGGACGGTGTACCAAGCGTAGATCCATCTGGCGAGGTGGGCTTGGGAACCCCGCACACATCATTTGGGGTCATGAGCGATAGCCAGGCCGGATCTCCTTGCGGATGGAAACCGAATAGGCGATAAACCTAGACTTGAGACTTGCGGGTTAATCAGGTCGTGGCCGACACCCCCGCCAGGCTTCTGCTTGAAGGTTTCCGAGATACATGACGTGTACATGGAGGTAAGTGGTGAGAGAGTGTGTGAAGAATACACCCCTGCAGGGTTATAAATGATATATTCAAATAGCCGGGTCCACGGTAAAGGACTTCTGGGTTGCATGTACAGTTCATAGACAAGTGGAAGTGGATGCTCTAATATGCACAAGATAAGCGTGAGTGTTATGGATGTCCTTCTCATAGGGAGACGGGAGCGGATCCATAGTGGTGTATTGATTTGGTGAATATGTTGACTCGTGTGCGCCACCTCAAAAGAGTTACTAGCAGTCATAGTACATGATAGCCATTGAGTCAAAGCTGGCTTGATGCAGTTAAACTCCACCATGCCTTTGTTGATACTGATGCATATGTAGCTAGTTCTGATGTAAGTCTTGCTGAGTACATCTGTACTAACGTTTGTGTAATTTATGTTTTGCAGAGAGACTTCAGTCTCACTAGTGGTTCTGCGTGGACTTCGACGTTTAGTTTGTTACATCAGCTACGATCTTGTGCCCTTGGGAGGGTCTTGTAGGTAGTTAGGCTTTATAGCCTTCTTCCTTTTCGGATGTCCGTACTCAGACATGTTTATGTTTCTCTTGTCTGTATGCTCTGTATGTTGGGTCATGAGACCCACTGCTTGTAATAAATGCTATGATGGCTCTTCTGGGCCTTTATCTATATGAGTTGTTGAGTTATGTTGTGATGCCACGTTGTACAACACATACTTGCATGTTATGCGTACGTGTAATGTGTATTGGTATGTGTGGGATCCGACACCTAGTTGTTTACCCTTGCTAGCCTATCTTATGGGAACATGCCTCCTAGTGCTTCCACTGAGCCTTGGTAGCTTGCTACTGCTCCGGAACACATGGATTGACCGGCATGTGTCCTTCCTTGCTCCTATGTCTGTCCCCTCTGGGGAAATGTCACACGGTGTATACCAGAGTCCTTATAGCTTGCTACAGCCCGGCAACACTCGTTGCTGACCGACACATGCATTGTTGGGTCATGTATGCATGTCCCTGTAATTTAGTGCCACTTTTGGTTTATAACTAGTCATGTCGGCCCGGGTTCTCTGTCATATGGATGCTAGTGACACTATCATATACGTGAGCCAAAATGCGCAAACGGTCCCGGGCCAGGTAAGGTGGCACCCGTGGGGATACCGTGCGTGAGGACGCAAAGTGATATGATGTGTTACATGCTAGACCGGTGTGACTTAGGATCAGGGTCCCGACAAACTGGGTGATTATAAAGATGCTTCATAGGTATCTCCAAAGGTGTTTGTTGGGTTGGCATAGATCAAGATTAGGATTTGTCACTCGGAGTATCGTAGAGGTATCTCTGGGCCCTCTCGGTAATGCACATCAGAAGAAGCCTTGCAAGAAATGTGACTAACGATTTAGTTGTGGGATGATGCATTACGGGACGAGTAAAGAGACTTGCCGGTAACGAGATTGAACTAGGTATGAAGATACCAACGATCGAATCTCGGGCAAGTAACATATCAATGACAAAGGGAATAATATATGTTGTCATAATGGTTCGGCCGATAAAGATCTTCGTAGAATATGTGGGAGCCAATATGAGCATCCAGGTTCCGCTATTAGTTATTGACCGGAGAAGTGTCTCGGTCATGTCTACATAGTTCTCGAACCCGTATGGTCTGCATGCTTAATGTTCAATGATGATATTGTATTATATGAGTTATGTGATTTGGTGATCGAATGTTGGTCGGAGTCCCAGATGATCATGGACATGACGAGGAGTCTCGAAATGGTCGAGAGGTAAAGGATTATATATAGGGCGATGGTATTCGGACACCGGAAGTGTTTCGGGATGCACGGGTACTTATCGGGTCACCCGAAGGGGTTCCGGGCACCCCCGGCAAAAGATATGGGCCTTATGGGCCAAGAGGGGAAACACACCAGCCACAAAGGGGCTGGTGCGCCCCCCCATATGTGCTAGTTAATTTGGAGAAGGAAAGGGCAAGGTGGAAAAGGAAAAAGGGAATAGGATTTCCCCTTCCCCCTCTTCCCTTCCTAATCCGAAAAGGAATAGGAGAGAGGACCCCAAGTAGGATTCCTCCTACTTGGGGCGCACCACTTGGCTGCATCTCCTCCCCTCCAACCTATGTATACATGGAGAGGGGGCGCCTAGAACAAACAACAACTATTGTTAGCCGTGTGTGTCTTCGCCCTCCACAGTTTACGCCTCCAGTCATATTCTCGTAGTTCTTAGGCGAAGCCCTGCGCGGATTGTTTCACCATCACCGTCACCAGACCGTCATGCTGATGGAACTCATCTACTTCCTCGACACCTTTGCTGGATCAAGAGGACGAGGGACGTCATTGAGCTGAATGTGTGCAGAACTCGGAGGTGTCGTACGTTCGGTGCTTGATCGGTCAGAGCTACAAGAAGTTCGACTACATCAACCGCTTTTTCAAACGCTTCCGCTTTAGGTCTACGAGGGTATGTGGACACACTCTCCCCCTCTCGTTGTTATGCATCTCCTTGATAGATCTTTTGTGATCGTAGAATTTTTTTGAAATTGCATGCTACGTTTCCCAACAGTGGCATCATGAGCCAGGTCTATGCATAGATTATATGCACGAGTAGAACACAAAGAGTTGTGCGCGGTGATTGGCATACTACTTACCACCAATGTCTTATTTTGATTCAGCGGTATTGTTGGATGAAGCGTCCCGGACCAACCTTACATGACCACATTCATGAGACCGGTTCCACCGACAGACATGCAACTAGTTTTGCATAAAGGTGGCTGGCGGGTGTCTGTTTCTCCTACTTTAGTTGAATCAAATTTGATTGTGGCCGGTCCTTGTTGAAGATTAAAACAGCAAACTTGACAAAACACCATTGTGGGTTTGATGCGTAGGTAAGACCGGTTCTTGCTAGAAGCCCGTAGCAGCCACGTAAAACTTGCAACAACAAAGTAGAGGACGTCTAACTTGTTTTCGCAGGGCATGTTGTGATGAGATATGATCAAGACATGATGTGACATACATTGTTGTATGAGATGATCATGTTTTGTGAAAGTTAACAACAACTGGCAGGAGCCTTATGGTTGTCGCTTTATTGTATGAAATGCAAACGCCATGTAATTGATTTACTTTCTATGCATTAGCGATAGATGTAGAAGCAATAGTTGGCGAGACGACCACGACGCTACGATGGAGATCAAGGTGTCAAGCCAGTGACGATGGAGATCATGACGGTGCTTTGGAGATGGATATCAGAGGCACAAGATGATGATGGCCATATCATGTCACATATTTTGATTGCATGTGATGTTTATCTTGTTTTGCATCTTATTTTTCTTAGAACGGCGGTAGCATTATAAGATGATCCCTTACTTAAATTTCATGGTATAAGTGTTCTCCCTGAGTATGCACCATTGTGACAGTTCTTTGTGCTGAGACACCACGTGATGATCGGGTGTGATAGGCTCTACGTTCACATACAATGGGTGCAAGACAGTTTTTCACATGCGAAATACTCGGGTTAAACTTGACGGGCCTAGCATGTACAGACATGGCCTTGGAACACTGGAGACCGAAAGGTCGAACGTGAATCATATAGTAGATACGATCAACATAGAGATGTTCACCATTGATGACTACTCTATCTCACGTGATGATCAGACATGGTTTAGTTGATTTGGATCGCGTATCATTTAGATGACTTGAGGGATCTCTAACTAAGTGAGAGTTCTTAAGTAATTTGATTAATTGAACTTAATTTATCATGAACTAGTCATGATAGTATTTGCAAATTATGTTATAGATCAATAGCTCACATTGTAGCTCCCCTATGTTTTTTGATATGTTCCTAGAGAAAATTGAGTTGAAAGATGTTAGTAGCAATGATGCAGACTGGGTCCTTGATCTGAGGATTATCCTCATTGCTGCACAGAAGAATTATGTCCTTATTGCACCGCTAGGTGATAGACCTATTGCAGGAGCAGATGTAGACGTTATGAACGTTTGACAAGCTCGGTATGATGACTACTTGATGGTTTAGTGTGCCATGCTTTATGGCTTAGAACCCAGACTTGAAAAAGTTTTGAACGCCACAGAGCATATGAGATGTTCCAAGAGTTAAAATTAGTATTTCAGACTCATGCCCGTGTCGAGAGGTATGAGACCTCTAACAAGTACTTTGCCTACAAGAGGGAGGAGAATAGCTCAACCAGTGAGCATGTGGTCAGAATGTCTGAGTACTACAATCGCTTGAATCAAGTGGGAGTTAATATGCCAGATAAGATAGTGATTGACAGAGTTCTCTAGTCACTATCACCAAGTTACTGGAACTTCATGATGAACTATAATATGCAAGGGATGGCGAAAACGATTCTCGAGCTCCTCATGATGCTGAAATCAACGAAGGTAGAAAACAAGAAAGAGCATCAATAGTTGATGGTTAACAAGACCACTAGTTTCAAGAAAAGGGCAAAGGAAAAGAAAGGGAACTTCAAGAAGAATGGAAAGCAAGTTGTCACTCCGGATAAGAAGCCCAAAGCTAGATCCAAAGCCTGAAACTAAGTGCTTCTACTGCAAAGGAAATGGTCACTGAAAGCGGAACTACCCCAAATATTTGGCGGACAAGAAGGATGGCGAAGTGAAAAAAGGTATATTTGATATACATGTTACCGATGTGTAACTCACTAGTGCTCATAGTAGCCCCTGGTTATTTAATACTTGTTCGGTTGCTAAGGTTAGTAACTCGAAACAGGAGTTGCAGAATCAACGGAGACTAGTTGAGGGTGAGTTAACGATGTGTGTTGGAAGTGGTTCCAAGATTGATATGATCATCATCGCACACTCCCTATACTTTCGGGATTAGTGTTAAACCTAAATAAATGTTATTTGGTGTTTGCGTTGAGCATAAACAAGATTGGATCATGTTTATTCCAATACGGTTATTCATTTAAGTCAGAGAATAATTGTTATTCTATTTACATGAATAAAACCTTCTATGGTCATACACCCAAGGTGAATGGTTTATTAAATCTCGATTGTAGTAATACACATATTCATAATATTGAAGCCAGAAAGATGCAAAGTTGATAATGATAGTACAACATACTTGTGGCACTGCCGTTTAGGTCATATTGGTGTAAAGCGCATGAAGAAACTCCATGCTAATGGGCTTTTGGAATAATTTGATTATGAATCATTTGATACTTGCCATCCATGCCTCATCGGCAAGATGACTAAAACTTTGTTCCCAAAAACAATGGAGCAAGCTAATGACTTATTGGAAATAATACATACCGATATATGTGGTCCGATGAGTGTTGAGGCTCGCGGCAGGTATCGTTATTTTCTGACCTTCACAGATGATTTGAGCAGATATGGGTATATCTAATTAATGAAACACAAGTCTGCAACATTTGAAAAGTTCAAAGAATTTCAAAGTGAAGTGGGGAATCATCGTAACAAGAAAATAAAGTTTCTACGATCTGATCGCGGAGGTGAATATTTGAGTTACGAGTTTGGCCTTCATTTAAAACAATGTGGAATAGTTTCACAACTCACGCCACCTAGAACACCACAGCGTAATGGTGTGTCCGAACGTCGTATCCGTACTTTCTTAGATATGGTGTGATATATGATGTCTCTTACGGATTTACCACTATCGTTTTGGGGTTATGCATTAGAGACAGTGATACGTCTCCAACGTATCTATATTTTTTGATTGTTCCATGCTATTATTTATGATGTTTTGGATGTTTAATGGGCTTTTCCATACACTTTTATATTATTTTTGGGACTAACCTACTAACCCAAAGGCCCAGTCCAGATTGCTGTTTTTTGCCTGTTTCAGGGTTTTACAGAAAAGGGATATCAAACAGAGTCCAAACGAAATGAAATCTTCGGGAGAGATATTTTTGGCGAAAATCACAGACGGAAGACTTGAGAACCACGGAGTAGGGGCCACGTGGTGCCCACGAGGGTGGGGGGCGCCCCCCTAGGGTGTGCCCCCTGCCTCGTGGGTCCCACGTAAGGCCCCCCAGTGCCCTCCTTCCTCCTATATAAGCCTAAAGAAAACCCTAGTTCCACCATCGTAACCTTCTGTTCCCGTGAGATCCCATCTTGGGGCATGTTCTCTCTACACCGCCTCCCGAAGATCGAGCATGAGAGACGCATAGCACTATGCCTTTTCACACTTTTTGGTAACTTGTTGCCAAATGGGCAGAAATATGTATAGATCATAGGCTTCGAGAGAGAGAGAGAGAGAGAGTGTGTGTGTTTTGCCTCTTTGGTCTCTCTTGCTTTGGGTTGAACTTTATTGTGCGTTTTCTTTATACTCTATGTACGTGTGTGAGATACTTGTTTGGTCATGTGAATGATCATATGATACCGTAATGCTTGCTTGGATGATACTATCTTTTATATCTTTATATGATCATTCACTTTGCTTGGTGATGAGTGCATATTTTTCAGTTTATATCATTTTGAGCGCTCCACCAAGATATATGTGACATGGAAGAGTAACCCATGATCCTAATCGATTGTGCATTTTCATTCAAATAAAAAATTTAAATAATGCACAAATTTAGGGGGAGCTCTTGCTTATCACGTACTTCTCAAAGCGACGATGTATTTAAATCCTATTCATTTGTTGAAGCTTTGATCTATATGTTGTCATCAATTACCAAAAAGGGGGAGATTGAAAGTGCAACTATCCTTGGGTGGTTTTGGTAATTACTAACAACATATAGCTCATTGAACTAATGCTATCTCAAGATGATATTTCAAGAAAGTTCAATGATTGGCATGGCATGGACTAGGAATGTGGACCCCTGATATGTCTCCAACGTATCTACTTTTCCAAACACTTTTGCCCTTGTTTTGGAGTATAAATTTCATGATCTGAATGGAACTAACCCGGACTGACGCTGTTTTCAGCAGAACTGCCATGGTGTTATTTTTGTGTAGAAATAAATGTTCTCGGAATGACCTGAAATATATAAAAAAATATTTCGGAACACCCTGTCCACGAGAGTGGGGGCGCCCCCCTTGGGCGTGCCCCCTGCCTCGTGGGCCCCCTGTTGCTCCACCGACGTCTTCCCCGACTCCATATAATCACTTTCAGGGAGAAAAAAATTAGAGAGAAGGAATTATCGCATTTTACGATACGGAGCCGCCGCCAAGCCTTAATCTCTCTCGGGAGGGCTATTCTAGAGTCTGTTCGGGGCTCCGGAGAGTGGAGATCGTCGCGATCGTCATCATCAACCTTCCTCCATCACCAATTCCATGATGCTCACCGCCGTGCGTGAGTAATCCCATCGTAGGCTTGCATGAGGGTGATGGGTTGGATGAGATTTACCATGTAATAGAGTTAGTTTTGTTAGGGTTTGATCCCTAGTATCCACTATGTTCTAAGATTGATGTTGCTATGAGTTTGCTATGCTTAATGCCTATCACTAGGGCCCGAGTGCCAAGATTTCAGATCTGAACCTATTATGTTTTCATGAATATATGTGTGTTCTTGATCCTATCTTGCAAGTCAATAGTCACCTACTATGTGTTATGATCCGGCAACCCCGAAGTGACAATAATCGGGACCACTCCCGGTGATGACCGTAGTTTGAGGAGTTCATGTATTCACTATGTGTTAATGCTTTGGTCCAGTACTCTATTAAAAGGAGGCCTTAATATCCCTTAGTTTCCACTAGGACCCCGCTGCCACAGGAGGGTAGGACAAAAGATGTCATGCAAGTTCTTTCCCATAAGCACGTATGACTATATTCGGAATACATGCCTACATTACATTGATGAACTGGAGCTAGTTCTGTGTCACCCTATGTTATAACTATTACATGAGGAATCGCATCCGACATAATTATCCATTACTGTTCCAATGCCTACGAGCTTTTCATATATTGCTTGTTGCTTATTTACTTTTCCGCTGCTACTGTTGCAATCACTACAAAAACACTACCGTTAATTTTATTGTTGTTACCATTACTTCCATATTACTTTGCTACTAAATTACCTTGCTGCAGATACTAAGTTTTCCAGGTGTGGTTGAATTGACAACTCAACTGCTAATACTTGTGAGTATTCTTTGGCTCCCCTTGTGTCGAATCAATAAATTTGGGTTGAATACTTTACCCTCAAAAACTGTTGCGATCCCCTACACTTGTGGGTTATCAACCCCTCAAAATGCAAAGGACAAAGGATTGGCTCAAGCTCAAGAGTCTACATTTTCCATTTTAGTGATCCAAGATCACATTGAGTTCATAGGAAAGCCAATACTATTAAAAGGGGATGAGGTGTTGCCTAATGGGTTTCTTGCTCAAAATGCTTAGTGACATGCACCAAAACCCTCAACCACTTTTTTACATCCACATATGTCCCAAACCAAAAGTCAAACTCGGACCCACCGAAAAGTTCTATCCGGCGCCACGGAGTTCATTTGACATAGCCACTGCCACTAAATCCTAATCACTTCGGTCTCACTGAAAGGGATCTCGGTCTCACCTAGATGGGATTGCAAACTCTTTGTTTACCTTCGTAACATTTCAGTCTCACCGAGATGGGAGATCGGTCCCACCGAGTTCGCAATGCAAACTCTTTGTTTCCCCTTTGTAACGTTTCGGTCCCCCAAAACGAGCGAATCGGTCCCATCGAGTTTGCCTGACCAACTCTCTGTGTGCTCATTTCCAAAATCGGTCCTACCGAGTTTGTGTAATCGGTCTCGCCGAGATAACGTTATGCCCTAACCCTAATGAAATCGGTCCAACCGAGTTGATCATATCGGTCCCACCGAAATGCCTAATGGTCACATTATGAACTAAATCGGTCTGACCGAGTTCTCTGAATCGGTCCCACCGAGTTTGGTAAATTGTGTGTAAAGGTTAGATTTTGTGTGGAGGCTATATATACCCCTCCACTCACTCTTCACTCATGGAGAGAGCCATCAGAATATACCTACACTTCCATCATACACATTCTGAGAAGAGAACCACCTACTCAAGTGTTGAGATCAAGATATTCCATTCCTATCATATGAATCTTGTTCTCTAGCCTTCCCCAAGTTGCTTTCCACTCAAATCACTCTTCCACCATATCTAAATCTGTGAGGAGCTGTTTGAGTGTTGGGGAGACTATCATTTGAAGCATTTGAGCAAGGAGTTCATCATCAACACACCATCTATTACCTTTTGGAGAGTGGTGTCTCCTAGATTGGTTAGGTGTCACTTGGGAGCCTCCGACAAGATTGTGGAGTTGAACCAAGGAGTTTGTAAGGGCAAGGAGATCGCCTACTTCGTGAAGATCTACCCTAGTGAGGCATGTCCTTCGTGGGCGATGGCCATGGTGGGATAGACAAGGTTGCTTCTTCGTGGACCCTTCGTGGGTGGAGCCCTCCGTGGACTCGCGCAGCCGTTACCCTCCGTGGATTGAAGTCTCCATCAACTTGGATGTACGATAGCACCACCTATCGGAACCAAGACAAAAACATACGTGTCTACACTTGCGTTTGCTCCCTCCAAACTCCTACCTTTACCTTCATATGCAATTTTCTTACATTCCGCTGCTACACTCTTACTATTGCATGTGTAGGTTGATTGCTTGACTTGTGCTAAGTTGCTAAAATCTGCCAAGAATTAAAATTGGGAAAAGGCTAGATTTTTATTTGGTCAAGTAGTCTAATCACCCCCCTCTAGACATACTTTCGATCCTACAAGTGGTATCAGAGCTTTAGTCTCCATTTGCTTTGATTTCCATAGCTTTGGTGATCATAGCCTTGGTTTCACAAGCTAGGAGAGTATGGCGTCTAGCGAGGGAAGTTACCACCGTAGAGGTCCTTATTTTGATGGTACTAATTTTGCTAGTTGGAAGCATAAGATGAAAATGCATATTCTTGGACCTAACCTCGCCGTTTGGGCTATTGTGTGTATTGCTTTGCAAGGTGAATTCTTCGATGGGAAGGAACTTAATCGTGAAGCTACCACGGAAGAGATGAAGATACTGCAATACAATGCTAAAGCTTGCGATATCCTCTTCAACGGATTGTGCCCCGAAGAATTCAACAAAATCAACCGTCCTGAGAATGCAAAGGAAATTTGGGATACTTTGATTGATAAGCACAAAGTTACCGACTCCGTCAAGGAATCCAAGTTGGATGTGCTTCAAAGTCAACTTGACAAGTTCAAGATGAAGTATGGTGAAGGTGTCGCTGAAATGTACTCTAGGCTTGCTCTCATCACAAATGAGATTGCCGGCTTAGGAAGTGAAGAGATGACCGACAGATTCATCATCAAGAAGATCCTAAGAGCCTTGGATGGAAAATATGATACCGTGTGCACATTGATCCAAATGATGCCCAATTACAAAGATCTCAAGCCAGCGGAAGTCATTGGAAGAATTGTTGCTCATGAGATGTCACTCAAAGATAAAGAAGAGCTTCACAACAAGTCTAGTGGTGCTTACAAAGCCTAATGTGACGCTCCTACATCATCAAGTGAGAAACAAGTCTTCAATGAAGAATTGAGCTTAATGGTGAAGAACTTCTACAAATTCTAAAAGAATAGAAGCAAAGAGAGAAATTCCAAGTCAAGGTCCTACAATGACAAGAGATCTTCAAGTCGTGATCGGAATTGCTACAATTATGGAAGACCCAGACACTAATCCAATGAGTGTACGGCTCCCCACAAGAGAAGAGAAGACCCACCTAAAAGGAGAAGTAGAAGAGAAGAATCAGCACCAAGTGAGAGAAGGAGTAGAGATGATCGTTATGAACGAAGACCTTCTCGTAGAAAAAAGACTCGGAAAGGAAGGACAAATCATTAAGGATCTATACAATACGAAGACATCAAGCTCATGTTGGTGAATGGGTATCCGGTTCCGACCCCGATGACCAATCCGAGAGAAGCTACTACTCCGACTCCGAAGATACTCAAGATGAAGGTGTTGCCGGAATTGCTCTTGTGAAAACCAACTCCTATGACATATTTGACTCACCAAATGAAGGAATTGGAAGATGCTTCATGGCTAAAGGCCCTAAGGTATCACACCCCGAGTATCTTGATTTCAATAGTGATGAAGATGATTTGCTAGGAGATGGTGATTTACTTGTTGGTAGCAATAGTGATGAAACCTTTGATGAAAACTATGATGAAATTTCTATTAATCATGCTAATCAAGATAAAACGAATGCCAATGATAAGGAGAAGATTGAGCGTCTAACTAAAGAACTAAACACTCTTAAGTTAGCTCATGAAACTACTTTGGAAGATCATCGAGAACTTTTAAAGACTCATGAGAAGTTACACTTTGAAAAGCTCAACCTTGAGCAAGAGCATGAGTTCTTAAAAGCAATCAATGATGATCTTCGCAAGAAAATTTCTTCTTACATTGCCAACCGTTTACTCTTGTCTACTTACATGCCACAAGTAAAACCTAGCAACAAGAATAAGAAAGATTCTTCCTCTAGTAGTAACAACAATCATGCTAAATCCAATGATGTTGCTTCTAGTAGTTCTCTTGATTCCACTAATGATTCTCTTAGCCAAGTTACACATGAGCAAGAAAATATCTTGTTGAAGGGAATTATAGAGAAAGGTGTTTACAAGAGCGTTGCCGGGAGTAAGCAATTTGAGGATATTGTACGCAAGCAAGGAAGACATCGGAAGAATCAAGGTGTTTGTTTTGAACGGAAGTTCAATGCCAATGGAGTTGAGTGGGAAGAAGATTAATACCCCAAGACGAAGTTTGTTCCAAAACAAGAGAGGTATGATCCTACTTCTTTTCAAGGGACACAAGCACAAGATGATCTTTCACCACAAGACATAAAGCTTAAGGGCAAGGACAAGCTTCAAGAAAAGATTTATGCATTTGAAGAAGCTCCCAAGGCCTTGGTCAAGTGGGTTCCCAAGACTACATCAAGTTCTACTTCATCAAGTACGACTACAACTCCAAGGATTCCCATCAAGATGGTGGGGATCCCGAAGAAGAAGAACTAGAAAGTTCTTGAGGGTGACTTTGCCAATATACTTCACTCATATCATTTTGGCAAGGACAAGTGCAAACAACTTCCATATCTTGCACTAGTTCAAGGAGTCACAAACCCTCTTGTTGGTAAGACAAGGGACAAGGTAACATAATGCTTTCATGGACATCATCATGTGTGCAATTCACTCTATGTCTATGGATATCCTTGTTTGTTCCTTGTGGGATTAACCCGTGTAGGTATTGAAAGTGCAACTCACTCCAATGGATTTCTCCAAATGATCTACATCAACATTGAGCATCTACATCTTCAACACCTACATGAAGTCATCATCGACAAAACCCAAGGTTAGTTCATCCCTCTTAGGGGGGATATCACATCTAGGGGGGTCTTTACTCTGACAATTGAGCTAAAGCAACTCGGATGATGTGAACACAAAAATGCTCCATGTAAAAGTGGTAACCCCACTTGTGCTTAAACGATGAGTATGACATATGATCAAATGTTCTCATTTGACTCCTAAGTCAATATACTCATATATCGATGACCTGGTCATCGCCAATTGCTTGCTAGATGCTAGAATGGTTGTGCATGCTTTGCCACATATTTCATTTGCTATCTTATTGTGTGAGCATGTTGAATGCATATTTTTCTCATTCGAGGACATCCGTTTGTTGCTTTCATTGTTTGGCTCATTTTCTTTTGCCAAATGGACGGACAAGAATGCCTAAGGACACCCTCTAGCTATCTATGCTTTTCTCATCTCAAACTCTATTCATGCTACATCACAAAGTTTGATCAAGTCAGATTCGAACCACTCTGTGTGAGGAGCACTCGGAGTCCCCGATTTGTCATAGACTTAAACTTCCAAAACCTCTTTGTGCATTTCGGTATGACCGAGTCATCCACTTCGGTCACACCGAGTTCACTAAGTTGATCTAGGTTTTCAATCTTGGTGCAACCGATTTGAACTTTTCGGTCACACCAAGTTGCAGTAACTGCTAGCAGTTTTGCATCTCAGTGCCACCGAGTTGTTCCACTCGGTCACACCGATAGGGTCAGGTTATATATACCGACGGTTTGAATTTTGGAAAACTTTCCGAAACCTTTCGCCCGCGCGTGACCTGCTCTGCCTCCTCAGGTCTCCGGATCATCTCCTCGCCGCCAGTGACCTCCCGCCCCTGGACTCCGCCACCGTCAGCGGCAATCTCCGCCGTCGTTGCCGCCGTAGCAAGTACGCTGCCGAGTTAGGGTATGAACTTCATCCTTTGTGCTGCTCCTTAACTCCGATTCATAGAACATTGCTTTGCCATGTTTCTTGCCACATATGAAATCTTCCTATCCAGCAAAAGCTCCGTAAAAAGTAGTTTTTATTCAAAAAAATTAAGGTTAGGTCTCCGCCGAACTCATCTCGGACCGACTGAGTTGTTGAAATCGGTCCCACTGATTTGGCTTAGGCCATTGCACTTACTCTTTTCGGTCTGACCGAAAATTCCAAATCGGTGTGACCGAGTTCAACTCTCAGTGAAACCCTAGCAATATCGGTGCCACCAAACTGTGACTCGGTCTGACCGAGTTCACTAGTTTAGGCCCCAGAATTGCTTTGGTATCACCGAGTTTAAAAAATCGGTAGCTCCGAAATGCTTTTTGTAGAGAACTAAAACTAAGTTTTTCTTGTCATCTGTTTTGCAAAAATTATGTGCTTTGTGATGCTCATCCAATCTACCTCATCTACATCTATTCATAGGGTCAGCTTTCAGTTTGCAGTGCCAAGATGTCTGACCAAAGTGATAGCCAGAATGTGTCTGAGGAGGAAGTCAACCTGAGTGAGGGCACTAGTCCCTCTAGCAGCTATGATGAGGGTAGCAGGAGCACACCTAGCAACATGCCCAAGGCAGCTACCAAGACCAGAAAGAAGAAAACCTCAGATACTGAGGATGAGGATTTTGTGGCTAATGAGGCCACTTCAAATAAGAAAGTGCTCATGAAGGAGTATGGCACATCTGCTGCAACCAAGCCAAGTTTGAACAAGAAAGCACCCGCCAAGAGGATTCCTATGTCAAAGGCCAGATCATCTACTCAAGAGACTATGGTATTCACACTTGAATCCAGAGATGATGAGCCAGCAGGAAAGAAGAAGAGAGCTAGAAAGACAACAACCAGAGTGATTGGCAAGCCATCCATGAGGGATGATGATGATGAAGCTGAAGAAGAAGAGGTTGCTACACCAGCTCCTAAAGCTCAAAAGCTTATGGGAGATGCTATCAAGTCTGGGGCTGCCCCTTCTAAGTCCAAGACTGCTCAAGCCACCAAGTCTGCACCCAAGAGAAGCACTAGGAACATCCCAGCTTCAGAGAAGAACAAGGCCCAAGTGCATGAGATTGATGAAGAAGCTGAGGCCCAAGTGCTCAGAAAGTTGAAGCTCAAGATCCCTGATCACAATGATGCTCATCTAGTAGTAGAAGACATGAAGTTTAGGAAGGATGCAGGTCTCAGACACTGGAGACAAGCTGATCCATATGCTATAAGGATAAGGACTACTATGGACTAGAGGTTCCATACCAAGGAACAACAAGACTTCTATGAGACAGTTCTGCTCAACAAGAAGCCCATTGTATGTGACATGAGAAGGGTGGACTAGGACTTCATTGATGACAATGCAGATTACTTTCCCAATGTGCATGAAAGCTTCAAAGCATGTGGAGTTGACAAGTTTGTGGCTCAGAAGTTGACAAAGTGGAATGATGAACTCATCATGCAATTCTACTCCACATCTCACTTTTATCCTGATGGTAGAACTGTATGGATGTCTGAAGGTACAAGGTACCAGTCAACTGTTGATGAGTGGGCCAAGACGATTAATGCCCCTAAAGAGCATGATGATGATTTGGATGTGTATGACAAGAAGAAGCAAGACCACACGTCTATGGCCAATATGTACAAGGAGATCCCTGATGATGACTTGGAGACACATAAGTTTGGATATGTACATCACTTGCAGTTTGGTCTAGCCATTATCAACACAATCCTGAGGCATACATTGTTGCCAAAATCTGGAGATGCAAAGATGGTCAGAGGACATTCAATCAACATGTTGCATATTTTTCATGTGCCTCAAAAATTCAAAGCCATGAGTCTTATTGTTGAAACAATCAAGAGGACTGCTGCAGATCAGAAGAGATCATGTGGGTATGATCCACACATCGAGATGCTCATCAACTCCAAGATAGGCACAGGCACATACTTATTGGACAGAGAATATCTTCCCTTGGTGCCTGACTTTGAGGACAACACTGTTGTCATGGATGAGAATGAACCATCATCAGTGCAAGCAGATGAAAGGAGAGAGAAAGCCAGAGTAGAGAAAGCTGCCAAGATGCCAAGTGCTGCAGAAGCATCTAAAATGACTCTCAAGTCCAAGGAAGACCAAATGGCATATCTAATTCAAGCAACCATGAGGATTGAGAAGGGCTTGGCCACCCTGACTCAGAATCAGGAGAGCTTGTAGAGGATCATTGAGATTAAGTTCTATAGTATTGATCTGAAAGTGATAGAGATACAGTCTGCTGTTGAGAAGCTCTAGGAGGAAGCAGAGGAGAGGAGAGGAAAGGCTACCACAGATGCAGTTCAGCGAGTGCTTCGAGTCAGAGATCTGCTGCAGTGCCAGTACCAGACACTAGAGCTACATCATCAGCACCAGCAGCCACAGCTTCATTGCCACCTCTAGCAGCCAGTCCACCAGCTCCAGCTACTTCATCTGAAGCTTTCGTCCTTGGAGTTCTCTATACACCGCCTCCCGAAGATCGAGCCTGAGAGACGCATAGCACTATGCATTTTGAAACTGTTTGGTAACTTGTTGCCAAAGGGGGAGAAATATGTATAGATCATAGGCTTCGAGAGAGTGTGTGTTTTGCCTCTTTGGTCTCTCTTGCTTTTGGTTGAACTTTATTGTACGTTTGCTTTAAACTCTATGTTCGTGTGTGAGATACTTGTTTGATCATGTGAATGATCATATGCTACCTTAATGCTTGCTTGGATGATACTGTCTTTTATATCTTTATATGATCATTCACTTTGCTTGGTGCTGAGTGCATATTTTTTAGTTTATATCATTTTGAGCGCTCCACCAAGATGTATGTGACATGGAAGAGTAACCAATGATCCTAATCGATTCTGCATTTGCATTCAAATGCAAATTTTAAATAATGCACAAATTTAGGGGGAGCTTTTTCTTATCACATACTTCTCAAAGCGACGATGTATTTAAATCCTATTCATTTGTCGAAGCTTTGATCTATATGTTGTCATCAATTACCAAAAAAGGGGAGATTGAAAGTGCAACTATCCCTGTGTGGTTTCGGTAATTACTAACAACATATAGCTCATTGAACTAATGCTATCTTAAGATGATATTTCGGGAAAGTTCAATGATTGGCATGGCATGGACTAGGAATGTGGACCCCTGATACATATCCAACGTATCTACTTTTCCAAACACTTTTGCCCTTGTTTTGGACTCTAACTTGCATGATTTGAATGGAACTAACCTGGACTGACGCTGTTGTCACATCCCTAGTTATCACTTGCATTAGGGTTAGTTGGTGTGTGCATCATGTTTACTTTTCAAAGAAATTTGAAATGGGAATGACAGAAACCCCAGCACCCCTCTTCTATCAACTAGGGTTTGATAAAATATTTTCCAATGTACCAAAAATGCCCTTCAAAAATGTTCATCATTTCTGCCTTGGTCTCAAACCTTTGCTAAAAATGGTGCACAATTTTCTAGGACATCCAAGGTCACTGGATTAAATCATATGGTATTTGAATTTGGGCATTTAAATGCTATAAAATATTTTAAATGCTCAAATAATCATAAACAATAATGTTTCCTACTGTTCATATTATATACAGTAGGTATGACAAGTGTTATGAGTTATAAAAATGCTCTGGCATTTTATTTAATTAAACAAAGTTGCAAAACAAATGAAACAGAAAAGAAATAGAAAAAAAGAGAGAGAAGAAGTTTGCCTGGCGCCCCACCCGGCCCACCTGCTGGCCCAGCCCAGCTGCCGCTCCAGCAAGCTGCTTGGCTCGGCCAGGCAGGCAGGCAGGTGCTCGACGGCGACCGCACCGCGCGCCACGCAGCTGCCCGCCGCCCTGCTTCCTCCCCTCGCCGTCCTGGAGGGCTGGACCGGTCGTACACGTTGCCACCGACCTCGCAGACACCCCCCCTCTTCCCTGCTCCTCTCCCTCGCTCTCCCCGCACCATGGCCGACGCCGTCGTGCTCGCACCGTCGTAGAAGCGCGCCCACCGTCGTCCCTGAGCCCCGCCTTGGTGTCCGTCGTCTCCGCCGTCCTCGACTACTTCGAACAGGCCGAGCCCCGAGCGCTCGCCCGCCCTGGAGACGCCCCCAACCTCTTCTTCCCCAACTCCGGCCGCGGAGATCCCCCTCGCCGTTTCGCTCAGCTCCGACCACCCCCGAGCTCGCTCCGGCGCCTGCTGCAACCTCTGTGAGCCCAGCTTCGACCTCCCGCTCTCCGTTGGCTCTCTTCTCCCCTGGAACGCACTGCACGAAGCTCACCTGCACGCACCGCCGCGGAGCTCGTCGCCGACGAGGCTCCGACCATCCATTGGTCCGGCCACCGTGCCTATCAGCTTCACCATCACACGTAGATGTTGTAGGACTACTTCACGCTCCTCAACGAGCACCGCACCATCGTTTTCGACTTCACCGAACTCCGGCCACCGCTGGACTCGTCGCCGGCGTCATCTCCGGCGACCCCGAGGCCAGCCACCACCTCCACTCGATGCGGTTTGCCTCCAGCTACCCGTAGATGTGCTCCGCCGTTGATTTGGCAGCCGGAGCACGAAACCCGCACCCCACCGCCGTGTTTGGCCTCGCCGGCGGCTAAAAGCCGGTGAGTTGGACCTGTTTTGACCACGGGTTTGACCCCGTGGGTCACTGACATGTGGGCCCTGCCCGCAAGTCAAACCTAGATTAGGTGTTAATTTAATTCTAATTAGTTAATTAGTTAACTGTGACACTGACCAGTGGGTCCCACTGGTTAGGTTTGACTTAGACTGGCCCTGTTGACTGCCTGACGTCAGCATGATGTCATGCTGACACAGCAAAGGATTTTCTGGGATTTTTCGTTTAAAAATAATTCAGGAAATTCCAGAAAATACCCAAAACTTCTAAAAATCATATAAAATCAACCATAGCTCAGATGGAAAAGATTTATATATGAAAAATGATCAGAAAAATCCAATCTTTCCAATGGCACTGGTTTCATGCATGTTTGAACAAGTTAACTTGCTGTATACATCAAAAACATGATAACGCACTTATTTAAATAATAGCTTGAACTCCAATTTGAATCTTTGATTCAAATAGGTTCAAACCCTTCTGGTTTTAGTTGCATTAGCCAACACACATGCATCTTGCCATGTCATGAGCATGCATCATATTGTTGCACTTGTTTGTTAATGATTGTATCGCCGGTATTCTCTGTGTTAGGTCCTGCTCCCGAGGATACTGCTGCGTATCCAGTTGAAGAGCAGTACCCGACAACTACTTTGTCAGGCAAGCAATCATTGATCATTCCGATACAAACCCAATCTTCTCGCTCCTGCTCTCTTTTACTGCATTAAGGCAACAAAGTGTGAACTGCTACTTGCTGCGGTAGTTGAACCCTATCCCTTGCATGACCTGTCATTGCCACAGTAAATAGTTGAAACCCACTAGCATGTGTAGGAGTTGATTGAGCCATGTGATGTGTGATCCACCATGCTATTTGTTTATGTTGCCTGCTATGCTTAGAGTTGTGTCTGGTCTGGTTCATCTGGGTGATGGATCAGAGTGAAATGATCATACCGATAAAGAGAGGGAAGTGTGGAATACGCTTGGTAAAGGTATCGATGAAAGGCCATGTAGGAGTACATGGTGGGTTGTTTCATTGGAATCATCCATAGGACCCGAGATCTGTGTGTGTGATTCAAGTTACAGTTACTACCACACATTGGGCCCTGAAATATGACCCCGCTCGACTTATTGACTGCCCTTGTACTCTGTCCAGGAGTTGCAACTAGTTTCTGGTGTTTATAGTTTACTGGAGGTCGTCCACAGCGCTGACCCTCGGGGTGGGCTGTGATGCGACAGGTACGTGGCACGGTGTACCGGTTGCCCGTTTGGTGACTCGGGAACCCTGTACACATCGTTTGGGGCCGTGAGCGACACCCCGGCCGGATCTCCCCACGGATGGAACCCAAATAGGCGATAAACCTGGACGAGAGACTTGAGTGGTTGGTTAGGTCGTGGTCTACACCCACGTCGGCTTTCGCTTGAAGTCTGCCGAGCACATGTCGTGTGCAGACGCTAAGTGGTGAAAACATGTGTGAAGAAGTACACCCCTGCAGGGTTATCAAACTATTCGAATAGCCGTTGTTCGCGGTACGGACTACTTGGTTACTCTTACAGTTCATAGACAAGTTGATGGATACTACTAAAAGCCTCAAGATAAGTGTGAGTGCCGTGGATGGCCCTTCCGTAGGATGACGGAAGAGGATCCTCGGTAGTGTATTGATGTGGTGAGTAGAGGACTGGTGTTCGTAATAACATCTTGCAATCTGTTGAGAGTTGTAGTATAGGTTAGCCAAGGTCAAAGCTGGCATTCTGCTATGAACTCCACTACCCCCCCTTTGATAATGTTGCATGTATGATAGGTTCTGTGGTAAGACTCGCTGAGTACCTTTGTACTCATGTTTGCTTAATAACTGTTGCAGAGGAGAACCCTGCCCCTGCTGATGGGTTCTACATAGACGTTGACGTCGACAAGTAGCTTGACACCCAGACGGAGATCTGGAGCTTGTGAAGGGCCTTGTAGATAGCCAGGCTACACCAAGCCTGTTTTATTTTCTAAGATGTCTGTACTCAGACATGTAGCTTCCGCTTGTGCTTGTATGACTGTATGACTTGAGTGTTGGGTCATGTGACCCCTACCTGTATGGATATGTTATGTATGGCTCTTGGAGCCTTTTAAATAAAGTACTTTGAGTCATAGAGTTCTGTTGTGATACAATGTTGTATTTGCACATATTGAGCATATTGCGTGTATGATTGAAATGCTTGGTATGTGTGGGATCCGACACCTAGTTGTTTTCCTTTGGTAGCCTACCTTACAGGGAAATGCCTCCTAGTGATTCCAATGAGCCTTGGTAGCTTGCTACTGCTCGAAACACGTAGGCTGGCCGGCATGTGTCCTTCTTCGTTCCCGTGTCTGTCCCTTAGGGGAAATGTCACGCGTTGTTCCTTCAAGTCCATGTAGCTTGCTACGACTTGGGTTCATACGTTGATGACCGACACGTTCGTTGCTGGGTCATGGATGCATGTCTCTGTAATTTAGTGCCACTTTTGGTTTATAACTAGCCATGTCGGCCCGGGTTCTCTGTCATATGGATGCTAGCGACACTGTCATATACGTGTGCCCAAATGCGCAAACGGTCCCGGGCCAGGTCAGGTGGCACCCGTGGGGTTACCGTGCTTGAGGCCGCAAAGTGATATGACGTGTTACAGCTAGATCGGTGTGACTTAGGATCGGGGTCCTGACAGCGTTGGCATAAGAGCTGGACTGCCTGTAGGTTTCTCAAGCCAAACTGGTCGATGTTGAGTCTAGAAAAATTCTTAGTTATATGTAGGGGAATTGATTGTGGAAGGGAACGTAAGGCTCTTTTTACTCCTTTACCTTATGCCCTTCTGATCTGAGTCAGTCTATTCTTTCTACGGGGATTTAGGACTAGGCCTCTTATCCTTATTAGGTTCACGTGTTACTAATCCGTAGACTCTTAGGATTGTTGGTCAAGCCTCAGTTCAGTTTCTATCCTTTTAGTATGATGATTGTTGGACCCGGAACCTTGATTTGGATTGTTGAGTGGCTATGCTATCCTTTGTATGATGTCTCAAATCTTTGTTTGAGCATTTACAGTTGTTATGCTGTCCGATTTCTTCCAGAAACACTAATGCCTTTGCATTACTTCGTGTTTCAGATGTCTGGCCGCATCCCTCACCAAGTTGTTCGTTTGACTCGGTGCATTAATGTGCCTGGTCACACGGCCATGCTAGTCCGTGTGCTGACTGAGACCGGTTACCGCTGGTACCCTGAATACACCGTGGAGGAACAGTACCGGGATTTCAATCAGAGTCAGTATTTCTGCACAGTCCGGATATACCCCTCATATCCTGGAGCTAATGATCCCATCCATTGGTCTTATGGACTCGGGATTACCATCGAGATGGCAGTGCAGGATGCCGCTTATTCGATGATGACCATTCTCCGTGCTAGGCATGCCCTGTTGCTGAACACTGAGTTCTATTACATGCCAGCCTCACTTCTCGGAGAGGAAGGCTACTACACTGGTCTGTATACTGATGCTGCTCACGAAGAGCCACTGCTTCAGACCACTGTTCAGATGCTGGAGGATCGGGAACGTGAGGTCCGTGCCCTCCGAATGGAGCTGTATAACACTCGAGCCGCTCATTGGACTAGTTTGACACGGCTTGCACCTGCTGTGCACACCGGATATCTGGACATGCGGGATTTGTACCCCATGCGGACTCGTCTGCCTGATCGCATGGATTGGCGTGACGTTGGGGGTATTACACCTCCACGTGGGCATCGGTTACCACCAGCATCGGGACCGAGGCCACATCCGTGTCCTTATGGTCCACAGCCTTCGAGTGCTCGCGAGTTCCAAGATCCATCTGTTCCACTTCCAGGCTACGGTGGTAATCTTTACGAGGATTACTACGCGAATGTCTGAGCTAGGCCGTGGTTGTAGTAGTATTGTAGTAGTTGTATTTCCACAGTCCTGCGCGTCTTGTGGAATATGACTTAGTGTGTACTGAGTTCCGGAGGTGTAGTTAAATAATGTATAGAAGCTTGGAATGCCTCTGATGGGATGTATCGTCTTTCACCGCAGTTGTACTTTAGCCTTGGCTTGTACTAAACTTTGTATGGTGTGTATGACCACTGGTGTATATATAGCAGTTCCTATATTACCATGTCGTACGGATGAACATCTTTGCATTCCGTGTCATCCATTACATTCTGCACTTCTATGTCAAATTTTTGCCATCCTTGTCTAAACCGTTGTTTTGTTTTCCTAGGATGGTCAACACTCGCAACACTCCTGCTGCTGAGGAGCAGGGTGAGGCTAGTGGGGCTAGAGATGGGAATCTGCCCCAGCCACACTCCTTGGCGGAAGTTATGCTCGAAGCAGAACGGAACAAGAGAGAGACCAACCGTCTGCTGGAACGCATAGAGCAGAACACTGGGTTCCGCTAGAGGAATGACGTGGTGTCAATCAATGACTTTATCAAGATGTGTCCACCGAAGTTCCATCAGTCCACTGAACCTCTGGATGCTGATGACTGGCTACGTAGTATTACCCACAAGCTACACTCTGCCCGTGTGGCCGAAGCTGACAAGGTTATCTGCGCCGCCTACCATCTTGAGGGCCCTGCCAGTCTTTGGTGGGAAAACTTTGAAGCTATGCGTCCTGCTGGCCAAGTCACTACCTGGGTTGAGTTCAGTGAGGCATTCCGTGAACACCACATTCCGGAAGGTCTCATGGATCGCAAGCGGGAGGAATTCTGCAATTTCACCCAGGGCCGTTTAACTGTGGATGGCTATAGTCGCGAGTTTGGTAACCTGGCATGCTATGCACCTGAAGAAGTATCCACTGATGCCAAGAAACAGGCGAGGTTCCGCAAGGGACTCAGCCCTGAACTCCGCCGAGATCTACGTCTGCATGAGTGCACTTCCTTCCAGAAGTTAGTTAACAAGGCTATCAGTGCTGAAACAGGCCAGACCGACTTCGAGGCCACCCGCAAGCATACTCGAGACTTTGGTTCCTCATCCGGCTCTGGCTCTCACAAGCGCCGTGTGTGGGTTCCTAACACTGCTCTGCCACCCAAGTACACACCGAGGCCATCCTATGAGGCGCCTCGCCCAACTCAACAGTTTGCCCCTGCTAAGACCTATATAGGTCCACCTTCCAACTTTGCTCCACGCACCACCACTGTGACATGTTTCAAGTGTGGAGAACCGGGGCACTACATGCGTGAGTGTCCTCAGAACCAACCAGGAAAACCCGTTGGCCGTGGTAAGCCAACCGGCAAGGTGAATTATGTCAAGCCAATCCCCACTACACGTGGTCATGTCAACTATGTCTCTGCTGAAGAAGCTTATGAGGATCCTAACGTCGTCCTTGGTACGCTTCTCGTCAACTACCATCCGGCATCTGTTCTTTTCGATACTGGAGCATCCCATTCGTTCATATCTGAGAGCTATGCTCGATTGCACAACATGACTTTTTGTGACATGCCTACTTCCATGGTTATTCAAACTCCTGGTTCAAAGTGGCAAACCTCTAGGGTAAGCCATGGAAATGAAATCCTTGTCGATAGACTTGTTTTCCTAGCATCTTTAATCGCTCTCAAGTCCTCGGACATAAACGTCATCTTGGGTATGGATTGGATGACAACTCATTGCGCCAAAATTGATTGCTATACTAGGACCGTTCAACTTACACACCCATCCGGCAAGATAGTCAATGTTTTGACCCGAATGGTTGAGCGTCAGCTCAACTCTCTTAATGCCAGCCCTCTACCAGAACTCGAAGATATCCCGGTAGTCCGTGACTTCCCGGATGTTTTTCCAGAAGAACTGCCAGGAGTTCCACCTGACAGAGATGTAGAGTTCGTGATATATCTTATCCCTGGAACTGTCCCAATCTCTAGGAGACCTTATAAGATGGCACCACTAGAATTAGCTGAGCTAAAGAAACAACTCGATGAGTCCTTGCAAAAAGGTTTCATCCGTCCTAGTTCTTCTCCTTGGGCTTGCCCCGTCCTTTTCGTCAAGAAGAAGGATGGAATGGAGAGGATGGTTGTAGATTACCGACCTGTCAATCTGGTCACCATAAAGAATAAGTATCCGCTCCCCAGGATCAACGACCTGTATGATCAGCTCGCTGGATCCTCAGTCTTCTCTAAGATGGATTTGAGGTTGGGCTACCATCAAATCAAAATCAAGAACGGGGACATTCCTAAAACGGCTTTTGTTACTCGTTATGGCCAATATGAGTACACCGTTATGTCCTTTGGATTAACCAATGCCCCAGCTACCTTTTCTCGGTTAATGAATTCTATATTCATGGAGTATTTGGATAAATTCGTCGTGGTATACCTCGATGATATACTCATCTATTCCAAGAACAAGGAAGATCATGCCGAGCATTTAAGGCTGGTATTGACGAAACTTCGAGAGCACCGCCTTTATGCCAAATTCTCTAAATGTGAATTTTGGTTGCCAGAAGTAACCTATCTAGGTCATGTGATCTCTGGCAAGGGTATTGCTGTCAATCCCGAGCGAGTTCAAGCCGTCCTTGATTGGACTCCCCCTGAATCGGTTAAGCAAGTTAGGAGTTTTCTTGGCTTAGCAAGCTATTGCCGACGCTTCGTCGAGAATTTCTCCAAAGTTGCCAAACCTCTAACCGAACTCCTCAAGAAAGATAAAAAGTTTGAGTGGACCCCACAGTGCGAGTCCAGTTTTCAGGAACTGAAAAGACGCCTGACATCTGCACCTGTACTGGTACCACCAGATTTTTCCAAGGATTTTATAATCTATTGCGACGCCTCGCGACAAGGACTAGGTTGCATTCTCATGCAAGATCGTCAAGTGATTGCATACGCATCCCGACAGTTGCGTCCACATGAGGATAACTATCCTACTCATGATTTAGAGCTTGCAGCTGTAGTCCATGCACTCAAAACGTGGCGACATTACCTCCTTGGTAATCGCTGTGAGATCTTCACCGATCATCAAAGTTTGAAGTATATCTTCACCCAACCGGATTTGAATCTCAGGCAAAGACGTTGGGTTGAGTTGCTCACAGACTACGACTTAGGAATCACTTACACTCCTGGAAAGGCCAATGTCATGGCTGATGCACTAAGTCGTAAGTCATATTGTAACAACTTAATGTTACAACAAAGTCAACCACTTCTCCACGAGGAATTCCGTAAGCTTAACCTTCACATTGTTCCTCGAGGATTCCTTTCCACCTTGGTGGCGAAACCTACCCTTATGGATCAAGTTATAGCTGCCCGGAAGCGTGATAAAGGTATATCCCGACTCCAAGAGAACATTGCTAGCGGACTCGCTAAAAGTATCTCTATGGATGATCGAGGTGTTGTTTTCTTTGAGAACCGTGTAGTGGTTCCCAAGAACCACCATTTACGGCAGTTAATCCTTAAGGAGGCTCATGAATCCCCTCTCACGATTCATCCCGGTAGTACTAAAATGTATCAGGATCTACGTCAGAGATTCTGGTTGACTAGGATGAAGAGAGAAATCGCTCAATTCATTGCTAACTGCGACGTTTGTCGTCGAGTCAAAGCAGAGCATCAACGGCCTGCTGGCACCCTTCAACCTTTAGCTATTCCTGAATGGAAATGGGACAAAGTCGGTATGGACTTCATTACCGGATTTCCCAGGACCAGGAAAGGGAATAATGCTATCTTCGTCGTTATCGACCGTCTCTCTAAAGTAGCTCATTTCCTGCCTGTTCGCGAGAGTATTACCGCTAGCCAGCTAGCAGACTTATATGTCTCTCGAATAGTATCACTTCATGGTGTGCCGTTGGAGATTAACTCAGACCGTGGAAGTCTTTTTACTTCAAGATTTTGGGAAAGTTTCCAGAATGCTATGGGAACCTATCTCTCCTTCAGTACCGCCTTCCATCCGCAGTCAAGTGGTCAAGTGGAACGAGTCAATCAAATTATGGAAGACATGCTTCGAGCCTCTGTCATTTCTTTCGGTATGGAATGGGAAAAGTGTCTTCTATTTGCCGAATTCGCTTATAACAATAGCTATCAAGCCAGCTTAGGCAAAGCTCCCTTCGAAGTTCTATATGGACGAAGGTGTCGAACACCTCTTAACTGGTCAGAGACCGGGGAAAGACAATTCTTTGGCCCGGATATGATCCAGGAAGCAGAAGAACAAGTTCGCATGGTTCGTGAGAGATTGAAAACAGCCCAGTCTCGCCAAAAGACCCAATATGATAGTCATCATAAGGCTGTGACTTTTTAAGTCGGCGATAAGGCTTACCTTCGGGTTACTCCTCTTAAGGGAACCCATCGCTTCGGTATCAAAGGCAAATTGGCCCCTCGTTATATCGGTCCTTTTCGCATTCTTGCCAAACGAGGAGAAGTTGCCTACCAATTGGAACTATCTCCGCACCTCTCCAGAGTTCATGATGTTTTCCACGTTTCTCAACTCAGGCGTTGCTTCTCGGATCCTATCCGCGGAGTGGACCACGAAACGCTTGATCTCCAGGACAATCTCACATATCGAGAATACCCCGTTCGTATTCTTGATCAAACCGAGCGCACCACTCGATGCCACAATATCAAATTTCTCAAGGTCCAATGGTCACATCATTCCGAGAGTGAAGCTACTTGGGAAAGGGAGGATCGTCTTCGACTTGAGTACCCCACCCTCTTTCTGGAGGAACCCGAATCTCAAGACGCGATTCTCTTAAGTGGGGGTGAGTTGTCACATCCCTAGTTAGCACTTGCATTAGGGTTAGTTGGTGTGTGCATCATGTTTACTTTTCAAAGAAATTTGAAATGGGAATGACAGAAACCCCAGCACCCCTCTTCTATCAACTAGGGTTTGATAAAATATTTTCCAATGTACCCAAAATGCCCTTCAAAAATGTTCATCATTTCTGCCTTGGTCTCAAACCTTAGCTAAAAATGGTGCACAATTTTCTAGGACATCCAAGGTCACTGGATTAAATCATATGGTATTTGAATTTGGGCATTTAAATGCTATAAAATATTTTAAATGCTCAAATAATCATAAACAATAATGTTTCCTACTGTTCATATTATATACAGTAGGTATGACAAGTGTTATGAGTTATAAAAATGCTCTGGCATTTTATTTAATTAAAAAAAGTTGCAAAACAAATGAAACAGAAAAGAAATAGAAAAAAAAGAGAGAGAGAAGAAGTTTACCTGGCGCCCCACCCGGCCCACCTGCCGGCCCAGCCCAGTTGCCGCTCCAGCGAGCTGCTTGGCTCGGCTAGGCAGGCAGGCAGGTGCTCGACGGCGACCGCACCGCGTGCCACGCAGCTGCCCGCCGCCCTGCTTCCTCCCCTCGCCGTCCTGGAGGGCTGGACCGGTCGTACACGTCGCCCCCGACCTCGCAGACACCCCCCCTCTTCCCAGCTCCTCTCCCTCGCTCTCCCCGCGCCATGGCCGACGCCGTCGTGCTCGCACCGTCGTAGAAGCCGCGCCCACCGTCGTCCCTGAGCCCCGCCTTGGTGTCCGTCGTCTCCGCCGTCCTCGACTACTTCGAACAGGCCGAGCCCCGAGCGCTCGCCCACCCTAGAGACGCCCCGACCTCTTCTTCCCCAACTCCGGCCGCGGAGATCCCCCTCGCCGTTTCGCTCAGCTCCGACCACCCCCGAGCTCGCTCCAGCGCCTGCTGCAACCTCTGTGAGCCCAGCTTCGACCTCCCCCTCTCCGTTGGCTCTCTTCTCCCCTAGAACGCACTGCACGAAGCTCACCTGCACGCACCGCCGCGGAGCTCGTCGCCAACGAGGCTCCGGCCATCCATTGGTCCGGCCACCGTGCCTATCAGCTTCACCATCACACGTAGATGCTGTAGGACTACTTCACGCTCCTCAACGAGCACCGCACCGTCGTTTTCGACTTCGCCGAACTCCGGCCGCCGCTGGACTCGTCGCCGGCGTCATCTCCGGCGACCCCGAGGCCAGCCACCACCTCCACTCGATGCGGTTTGCCTCCAGCTACCCGTAGATGTGCTCCGCCGTCGATTTGGCAGCCGGAGCACAAAACCTGCACCCCACCGCCGTGTTTGGCCTCGCCGGCGGCTAAACGCCGGCGAGTTGGAACTGTTTTGACCACGGGTTTGACCCCCTGGGTCACTGACATGTGGGCCCTGCCCGCAAGTCAAACCTAGATTGGGTGTTAATTTAATTCTAATTAGTTAATTAGTTAACTGTGACACTGACCAGTGGGTCCCACTGGTCAGGTTTGACTTGGACTGGCCCTGTTGACTGCCTGACGTCAGCATGATGTCATGCTGATGCAGTAATGGATTTTCTGGGATTTTTAGTTTAAAACTAATTCAGGAAATTCCAGAAAATACCCAAAACTTCTAAAAATCATATAAAATCAACCATAGCTCAGATGGAAAAGATTTATATATGAAAAATGATAAGAAAAATCCAATCTTTCCAATGGCACTTGTTTCATGCATGTTTGAACAAGTTAACTTGCTGTATACATCAAAAACATGATAATGCACTTATTTAAATAATAGCTTGAACTCTAATTTGAATCTTTGATTCAAATAGGTTCAAACCCTTCTGGTTTTAGTTGCATTAGCCAACACACATGCATCTTGCCATGTCATGAGCATGCATCATATTGTTGCATTTGTTTGTTAATGATTGTATCGCCAGTATTCTCTGTGTGAGGTCCTGCTCCCGAGGATACTGCTGCGTATCCAGTTGAAGAGCAGTACCCGACAACTACTTTGTTAGGCAAGCAATCATTGATCATTCCGATACAAACCCAATCTTCTCGCTCTTGCTCTCTTTAACTGCATTAAGGAAACAGCGTGTGAACTGCTACTTGCCGCGGTAGTTGAACCCTATCCCTTGCATGACCTGTCATTGCCACAGTAAATAGTTGAAACCCACTAGCATGTGTAGGAGTTGATTGAGCCATGTGATGTGTGATCCACCATGCTATTTGTTTATGTTGCCTGCTATGCTTAGAGTTGTGTCTGGTCTGGTTCATCTGGGTGATGGATCAGAGTGAAATGATCATACCGATAAAGAGAGGGAAGTGTGGAATACGCTTGGTAAAGGTATCGATGAAAGGCCATGTAGGAGTACATGGTGGGTTGTTTCATTGGAATCGTCCATAGGACCCGAGATCTGTGTGTGTGATTCAATTTACATTTACTACCACACATTGGGCCCTGAAATATGACCCCGCTCGACTTATTGACTGCCCTTGTACTCTGTCCAGGAGTTGCAACTAGTTTCTGGTGTTTATAGTTTACTGGAGGTCGTGCACAGCGCTGACCCTCGGGGTGGGCTGTGATGCGATAGGTACGTGGCACGGTGTACCGGTTGCCCGTTTGGTGACTCGGGAACCCTGTACACATCGTTTGGGGCCGTGAGCGACACCCCGGCCGGATCTCCCCACGGATGGAACCCAAATAGGCGATAAACCTGGACGAGAGACTTGAGTGGTTGGTTAGGTCGTGGTCTACACCCACGTCAGCTTTCGCTTGAAGTCTGCCGAGCACATGTCGTGTGCAGACGCTAAGTGGTGAAAACATGTGTGAAGAAGTACACCCCTGCAGGGTTATCAAACTATTCGAATAGCCATTGTTCGCGGTACGGACTACTTGGTTACTCTTACAGTTCATAGACAAGTTGATGGATACTACTAAAAGCCTCAAGATAAGTGTGAGTGCCGTGGATGGCCCTTCCGTAGGATGACGGAAGAGGATCCTCGGTAGTGTATTGATGTGGTGAGTAGAGGACTCGTGTTCGTAATAACATCTTGCAATCTGTTGAGAGTTGTAGTATAGGTTAGCCAAGGTCAAAGCTGGCATTCTGCTATGAACTCCACTACCCCCCTTTGATAATGTTGCATGTATGATAGGTTCTGTGGTAAGACTTGCTGAGTACCTTTGTACTCATGTTTGCTTAATAACTGTTGCAGAGGAGAACCCTGCCCCTGCTGATGGGTTCTACATAGACGTTGACGTCGGCGAGTAGCTTGACACCCAGACGGAGATCTGGAGCTTGTGAAGGGCCTTGTAGATAGCCAGGCTACACCAAGCCTGTTTTATTTTCTAAGATGTCTGTACTCAGACATGTAGCTTCCGCTTGTGCTTGTATGACTGTATGACTTGAGTGTTGGGTCATGTGACCCCTACCTGTATGGATATGTTATGTATGGCTCTTGGAGCCTTTTAAATAAAGTACTTTGAGTCATAGAGTTCTGTTGTGATGCAATGTTGTATTTGCACATATTGAGCATATTGCGTGTATGATTGAAATGCTTGGTATGTGTGGGATCCGACACCTAGTTGTTTTCCTTTGGTAGCCTACCTTACAGGGAAATGCCTCCTAGTGATTCCAATGAGCCTTGGTAGCTTGCTACTGCTCGGAACACGTAGGCTGGCCGGCATGTGTCCTTCTTCGTTCTTGTGTCTATCCCTTAGGGGAAATGTCACGCGTTGTTCCTTTAAGTCCATGTAGCTTGCTACGACTTGGGTTCATACGTTGATGACCGACACGTTCGTTGCTGGGTCATGGATGCCTGCCTCTGTAATTTAGTGCCACTTTTGGTTTATAACTAGCCTTGTCGGCCCGGGTTCTCTGTCATATGTATGCTAGCGACACTGTCATATACGTGTGCCAAAATGCGCAAACGGTCCCGGGCCAGGTAAGGTGGCACCCGTGGGGTTACCGTGCGTGAGGCCGCAAAGTGATATGACGTGTTACAGCTAGATCGGTGTGACTTAGGATCGGGGTCCTGACAGCTATTTTCAGCAGAACTGCCATGGAGTTATTTTTGTGTAGAAATAAATGTCCTCGAAATGACCTGAAATTCAACGGAGAATTATTTTGGAATATATAAAAAATATATGCGGAAAGAACCAGACCAGGGGGCCCACACCCTGTCCACGGGGGTGGGGGGGAACCCCCCCCCCCTTGGACGCGCCCCTACCTCGTGGGCACCCTGTTGCTCCACCGACATTTTCCCCGACTCCATATATTCACTTTTGGGGGAGAAAAAATTAGAGAGAAGGAATTATTGTGTTGTACGATACGGAGCCGCCGCCAAGCCCTAATCTCTCTCAGGAGGGCTGATCTAGAGTCCGTTCGAGGCTCCGAAGAGTGGAGATCATCGCAATTGTCATCATAAACCTTCCTCTATCACCAACTCCATGATGCTCACCACCGTGCGTGAGTAATCCCATCATAGGCTTGCTGGACAGTGATGGGTTGGATGAGATTTACCGTGTAATCAATTTAGTTTTGTTAGGGTTTGATCCCTAGTATCCACTATAATCTAAGATTGATGTTGCTATGACTTTTCTATGCTTAATGCTTATCACTAGGGCCCGAGTGCCATGATTTCAGTTCAGGAACTATTATGTTTTCATGAATATATGTGTGTTCTTGATCCTATCTTGCAAGTCAATAGTCACCTACTATGTGTTATGATCCGGTAACCCCGAAGTGACAATAATCGGGACCACTCCCGATGATGACCGTAGTTTGAGGAGTTCATGTATTCACTATGTGTTAATTCTTTGGTCCGGTACTCTATTAAAAGGAGGCCTTAATATCCCTTAGTTTCCAATAGGACCCCGCTGCCACGGGAGGGTAGGAAAAAAGATGTCATGCAAGTTCTTTCCCATAAGCAGGTATAACTATATTCGGAATACATGCCTACATTACATTGATGAACTAGAGCTAGTTCTATGTCACCCTATGTTATAACTATTACATGAGAAATCACATCCGACATAATTATCCATCACTGATCCAATGCCTACGAGCTTTTCACGTATTGCTTGTTGCTTATTTACTTTTCCGCTGCTATTGTTACAATCGCCACAAAAACACTACCGTTACTTTTATTGATGTTACCGTTACTTCCATATTACTTTGCTACTAAATTACCTTGGTGCAGATACTAAGTTTTCCAAGTGTGGTTGAATTGACAACTCAACTGCTAATACTTGAGAGTATTCTTTGGCTCCCCTTATGTCGAATGAATAAATTTGGGTTGAATACTTTACCCTCGAAAACTATTGCGACCCCCTACACTTCTGGGTTATCAAGACCATTTTCTGGCAACGTTGTCGGGGAGCATAGCTATATTCTTTAAGTCACTTGGGATTTATATCTGTTGATCACTATGAAGAACTTGAAAGACTCAAAAACCAAGATTTATCCCTCAACTACGAGGGGAGGTAAGGAACTACCATCTAGCTCTGCACTTGATTCACCCTCTGTTATGAATAAACTTGCGACACCTACTCCTGCTATTTAATCTGATATGTCGCATGTTCTTGATGATGCTACTTTTGCTATGTATGATGAAACTACTTCTATACTTTATAATATTGTGCCACTAGGTGAATTTCTTGATGAACAAATTGCTAGGGTTACATAGAATGCAAATATTGAAACTAATGAAATTGATGAAAGTGATGATGAAGATTCCCCCTAGATATGAATGGCCTGTTATTCCTGAGGGTTATGTTATAGAAGAAGAAACTACTAGAGACTTTCTTGCTTGCAATGATAGATACGATCTTAAGAAATTATTAGCTAAGCTAAAGAAAAAGTCTTTGAATACTAGAATGAAATATGACCTTACTTTTGCTACTTCACCTATCTTTGTTACTGATAAGGATTATGATTTCTCTGTTGATCCTGAGTTAATTACTTTGGTTGAATCTGATCCTTTCCATGGTTATGAATCTGAAATTGTTGTGGCACATCATACTAAGTTGAATGATATGGCCACGCTATTTACCAAGGAGGAAAATATTCATTATTACTATATCCTTAAGTTATTTTTGTTCTCGTTAAAGGGTGATGCTAAGACATGGTTCAATTCTCTTGATCCTGGTTGTGCATGTAGTCCCCAGGATATGATTTATTATTTCTGTGCTAAATATTTTCCCGCTCATAAGAAACAAGCTGCCTTACGGGAAATATATATTTTTGTGCAAATTAAAGAAGAGAGTCTCCCACAAGCTTGGGGGAGGCTTCTCCAATTACTTAATGCTTTGCCTGATCATCCCCTTCAGAGGAATGAAATACTTGATGTATTTTATAATGGACTAACCGATGCTTCCAGAGACCACTTGGATAGTTCTGCTAGTTTTGTTTTCAAGGAAAGAACTGTCGACCAAGCTGAATTACTATTGAATAATAAGCTGACCAATGAAAATAATTGGACACTTCCTGAACCAGCCCCTAAGCCAACTCCGAAGAAAAGAGGTGTTCTATTTCTCAGTCCCGAAGATATGCAAGAGACAAAGAAATCTATGAAAGAAAAAGGTATTAAAGCTGAAGATGTTAAGAATTTACCACCTATTGAAGAAATACATGGTCTTGATAACCCGACAAAGGTAGTAAAGGTAAATTCTCTTTATAGATTTGATGAAGGTGATATTCCTCGTTATAAGTCTACTAGCCAATGCTTAGATGAGTTTGACAACTTCATTGTTAAACAAGAAAACTTCAATGATTATGTTGGTAGACAATTGCAACGTAATGCTTACATGATTGAACGCTTGAGTGATTATGTGTCTAGAGTTAAAGGTGAATTGAAACTCATTAGTAAACATGCTTCTATGTTTACCACTCAAGTAGAACAAGTACTTAAAGCACACAATTATTTGCTCAATGAATAAAATAGCAAGAAAAATGATAATGATGTTAGAGTTATGACTAGAGGTGGTAAAATGACTCAGGAACCTCTGTATCCTGAAGGCCACCCTAAGAGAATTGAGCAAGATTCTCATAGAGCTAATTTAGATGCACCTAGTTCTTCTAAGAAGAAGAAAAAGAAAAATGATAGGACTTTGCATGCTTCTAGTGAACCTGTAGCTGACACACCTGAGAATCCCAATGATATCTCTATCTCTAATGCTGAGACACAATCTGGTGATGAACATGAACCTAGTGATAATGTTAATGATGATGCTCAACCTAGCAATGATAATGATGTAGAGATTGAACCTGCTGTTGATCTTGATAACCCGCAATCAAAGAACCAACGTTATGATAAGAGAGACTTTTTTGCTAGGAAGCATGGTAAGGAAAGAGAACCATGGGTTCAGAAACTGTCAGGGATATTACTACCAGGTATAAACCGGCTAGGAGGGTCCGGTTTAAGTTATCAAGATTGTATTACCAGAAGCCCAGCTTAGTATGGAGTACGACGTTATAGCCCAGAAGGCTTAGAGCCCATACGAAAGGGCCCATAACTTGTAAACCGTCATATTATGTAAACTTGGGATGTAAGGTAGAAAGAGCATAGACCGAAGCGGACACGTTTATGAGCCGTCCTCGGGACTCTGTAAACCGGACCGGGCATCACCTCTTTTATAAAGGGACGACCCGGCAACGGTTCAGGACAAGAAACAACAGCTCGAGACACAGGCAAAGCGGATTCGCTCCCTGGTCATCGAAGCCCAAGCAATACCACACCAAACTAGACGTAGGCTTTTACCTTCATCGAAGGGGCCGAACTAGTATAAAACCCATGTGTCCTTCGTCCGCTTTAATCCCTTTAAGCTAACCCGAGCGATGGCCTCACGACTAAGTCCTTTTGCTAGGATATCTGCCGTGCTAAATCCACGACAGTTGGCGCCCACCGTGGGGCTATCGCATGATGGTTTCGAGTTCTTGAAGCGTAGCTTTGAAGGGCTCAAGGGCTACGCAGTGGGCCGGATGACTAAGAGTCGGCGCTGTCGGATCTACATCGACGATGCAGGCTGGGGCCCCGAGGCCGATTCAATCGAATACGGGTACCAGGCACCCTTCGGCGGCATCCATGTCTTCATCGGCAAGATCGGCGAACCGGGCCCTGAGCCGGACACCTTCCCCAACATCATCGAGTTGGCTTAGCGTGCGAGACCTGCCCGGGTTCAGCTCATCATGAAGCACGTTTTCATCGGAGCAGTGCATGGAGTACAAGCCGAGGATGGATCGGACTCCGGCGGCGAGACTGTTATTTATTCCGGCAATGATTCTTCGTCCGGAGAGACCGAATCTTTGTATCTGTTGCAGGACGGCCGGTCTGAGGGTTGTTCCGATGGTGATAGTATTCCGGACCCCCTCGATCCGCCAAACAGGGTAGCTGTTTTCATGGCCGGATCACAATCCATGCAGCAACCCTCAACGCAGGGGCGTTAAACTCAGAGGCAATGGGAGCCAGAGCTAGAGATCTTCCCCCGTCGCCCTCTGGTGCTCTATCCACCTTAGTCGACACTTTGACAGCGCTTGCAACCGCAGAAGTAGCTCAGGCCGACAAGGAGCAGCACGACGCAGAGATCGCTTAGGTGAAGAGCCGGATTGAGCAAGCCAAGTTGGATCTGGCCGCTGAGAAAGCCAGGATGGCTACGAGGCAGGCAGAGCTGGATTCTCATGCTTATCGGCTCAGGTTAGATCAGAATGCCTCGCAAGAGGTAATGTGGAGAAGACAACGATCTCATTTGCCACCGGTTTATGAGGCGAGGAATCTCTTTAGCACGCCAGGCGCAGGGACCAGTAATCATCCGGAGATAAACTGGGGAGGAGCACCAGGAACAGGCGCGTCGGTTCAGCCACCGGCCGCAGAGCCAAATCGCCAAGTTGTGCCGACCCAGCATGTGCCCACCCCTCCTGGTCATTATTCTAATCCGTTGGATAACATAGTTGCTGCCGCTTCACGACTGGCCGCCCTTCCCATTGAAGGTACCTCCCCCATGGCAGTAGAGGCACGACGGGCCAAGGAGTTGCTGGACACGGCGTTAACCCAGCAGCAAGCTTATTCATATATCCGAGAGAGGATTCATTCAACCCCTCGCCCGAGCCGGAGTTATACGAGGCGTCTGGATGAACCGGCCGTATCAAGCAGCGCACGGAGGCATCATCGGTAGAGGCAAGATAATCCGACAGGAGAAGAAGCACATGCACAAGAGGTAGTGGATCAGACCAGGCACACCGCCCAGTACGATGCCCGTCAGACGACGTCGGTTCATCCCACTACCACAGTTGAACCGGGGGTCATGTCCAGTTCCCTGGGCGTTTAGTGTCTCATCCCCGCTTTACGGAACGTGAAACTACCCAAAGATTTCAAAGGTCCACGCAAGGTGCCCAACTGCACGGCGGATCTGGCTCCGGAGGCGTGGGTTGAGAGTTATGAGATGGCTATGGAGATGCTCAATGTGGATGAACCAGCATGTGCTAAATACTTCACAATGATGCTCGAGGGCACGGCTCGGACATGGTTAAAGGGTTTTCCACCTAACTCCATCGGATCATGGGGTGAATTGCGGCGCCGTTTTATCAATAATTTCAAGGATACGTGAAAGCAGCCGATGTTTGTTGTCGATTTAGCAGCATGCGTTCAAGGAGAGCAAGAGTCCACAAGCACTTGGGTGCGTCGAGTGTCCGAAATCTTGCACTCCTCCAATAGCATCAACCCAAGTACATCAATAGTAACCTTGGAAGGCAGTTGCCGGTTTGAACCTTTAAGGCATAAGTTGGGACGGCTCAAACGTGATTTCAACGACATGGGAACACTCATGGGCGCTTTGGTGAAATATGGAGATTCTGATAACACCAAGTATCCAGACGCAGATGGAGATAAGTCAGGGAAGGCGAGCAAGAACGATAAACCGCCGCAGGCCAATCCGGCGGGTCAGGGATACAATGGCAAGCGTAAAGTGGAAGGTAGCTCAGACTTTGTGGCCAATACCAATGTTCAGGAGAACGGACAGCGCCGCAAGGGTAGACCGCCCCCACACAATGGGAGGCCGCCTATTAATCAAGAGCGCCAGTTGAATGTGCCTTGCCCAAAGCACGGAACAGCGGAAAACCCGGCTACGCATCTCTGGAAAGACTATTCTATTATGCAAGAATTTATGAAATAGACTAAGTATGATCACGGGCCCCCCGGCGGATCAGGCCCCGGTTTTCAGGGTCCGGGTTATCAAGGTGGCGGATCCGGTTCAGGATATCACGGCGGTAATGGTAACCACAATGGCAACAATCAGCATCAGCACAGCCAGCAACATGGTCAGGGCGGATACACCAACCATGGGAATCAACAGCGTCAGCAGCAGCAGCAATCCGGATACCAGAATAATCCGAAGGAGCTGAGCAGTGGGCAGTATCACGTATTCACCACGAGTTTATGCAAACCGTATCAAAAGGTTCTAAAGAGGGCAGTGCATTCTGTTGAACCGGCGATACTATGTTATTTGCATTGGTCTGAGCAACCCATTGTGTGGAGCAGAGAGGATCACCCACCCCGGGTTGATAATCCAGGTCAGTTGGCTCTGGTAGTGGCACCACAGGTGGGTGATTACAAGTTCACCAAAGTGCTTATGGATGGAGGCAGCAGCATCAACATCCTTTATTATGAGACTTTTCGGTGCATGGGGCTGACAGATAAAAAGCTACGACAGTCCAATACAGTGTTCCATGGGGTAGTGCCCGATAAATCGGCTTATCCAGTTGGCAAGATTTATTTGGAGGTCACCTTTGGAGATGAGAATGACTCTAGATCAGAGACTGTGACCTTTGAGGTGGTAAAAATCAGGAGCCCGTACCATGCCTTGTTTGGGCGGCCGGTTTACGCCAAGTTCATGGCTAGGTCGTGTTATGTTTATCTACAGCTCAAGATGCTAGGCCACAAGGGAACTATTACGGTTCATGGGAGCTGCAAAGTTGCATTGGTGTGCGAGGAAGGAGATGCAGCTTATGCTGAGACGGTTTGTGCTACGGAGGAGCTGAAGTTCTATAAGGACAATGTTGATCCGGCGGATATGTCCCCGCTGAATAAGCCAACTACAGAGCACGATCCGGCGTTGAAGTTCAAATCAGCTGAGGAGACTAAGCAGGTGGACTTTGTTCCGGGCGATTCATCCAAGCAGTTCACTATCAGCGCCAACCTAGACCACAAATAGGAAAGTGCGGTCATCGAGTTCATCCATGAGAACCGGAATATCTTTGCGTGGAAGCCTTCTGACATGCCAGGTATACCGAGGGAACTCGCTGAGCACAGTCTTGATATTGATCCTAAGTTTAAACCGGTCAAGCAATACATGCGCCGCTTCAATGAGGAGAGGCGTAAGGCTGTAGGAGAAGAAGTGGCTAGGCTCTTGGCTGCAGGCTTCATAGTTGAGGTGTTTCATCCAGAGTGGTTGGCTAATCCGGTGCTGGTACTTAAGAAAAATGGAACGTGGAGAATGTGTGTTGATTACACAGATCTGAACAAGTCTTGCCCAACCGATCATTTTTCTCTCCCCCATATTGATTAGATTATTGATACTACGACAGAATGTCAGCGGCTAAGTTTTTTGGATGCATATTCAGGTTATCATCAGATCAAGATGGCAGTTAAGGACCAGGAGAAGACAGCTTTCATAACTCCCTTTGGAGCCTTCTGCTATGTATCTATGCCATTCGGGCTCAAGAGTGCTCAGGCAACCTACCAGCATTGTGTGCAGAACTGCCTACAAGGGCAGATTGGGAAAAATGTCCATGCATATGTTGATGACATTGTGGTGAAATCCAGGAAGGAGGAGACACTGATAGAGGATATGAAGGAAACCTTTGACAACCTCCGAGTTTACAAAATGATGCTTAATCCGGAGAAGTGCGTTTTCAGTGTTCCGACAGGCAAGCTCCTGGGGTTCCTAGTGTCAAACAGAGGGACTGAAGCTAATCCGGAGAAGATCAAGGCGATCACATCCCTGGCTAAACCGGCGTGCATCAATGATGTCCAACGCGTGGCGGGCTGTATTGCAGCACTGAGCCGGTTTATCAGCCATTTGGGGGAGAAGGCAATCCCGCTTTATCAGATGATGAAGAAGACAAACCGGATCGTCTGGAGCGATGTTGCTGATGCTGCGTTCGAGGATTTAAAGAGGCAATTGGCAGAGCCGCCGGTCCTTGCTGCCCCAGTTGACAATGAGCCGATGCTGCTATATGTGGTTGCTAATGCCCGTGCGGTAAGCGTTGCCATTGTGGTAGAGCGCAAGGAAATAGGCAAAGAGTATCCGGTTCGGCGGCCAGTTTACTACATCAGTGAGGTGCTCATTGAGTCAAAACAGAGATATCCACACTGGCAGAAACTGGTGTATGGAGTGTTCATGGCAAACCGGAAGTTGAAGCACTATTTTCAGGGCCACCCAATCACCGTTGTCAGTTCAGCTCCGTTAGGGGATATAATCCAGAATAGAGAAGCCACTGGTAGGGTTCCAAAATGGGCCATTGAGCTTGGCCCGCACGGATTAAAGTATGTGCCCCGTACTGCTGTAAAATCCCAAGCACTGGTGGATTTCATTAATGACTGGACAGAGTTGCAAGCACCTGAGGAGAAGCCGGATCATACGTACTGGACTATACACTTTGACGGTTCAAGGCAGTTGGAGGGCTCGGGGGCTGGAGTCGTGTTAACTTCCCCACGAGATGATAAGTTCTGCTATGTCATCCGTTTAATGTTCCCTTGTAATAACAATGCTGCTGAGTATGAAGCTCTCATCCATGGTTTGCGGATGGCCAAGGAGATGAACTTGAGTCGGGTTAAATGCTTTGGCGATTCAGATCTGGTAGAACAGCAAGTATCTGGCAAGTGGGACTCTAAGGATCCGCTTATGGCAGCATATCGACGAGAGGTGGATGCTGTCGTCGGACATTTCAAAGGATATCAGGTGGATCATATAGACCGGCGAAAGAATGAAGCGGCTGATGCGTTAAGCCGGCTGGGTTCCAGCGTAAACCGGTTCCGCCTAATACTTTCTTGGATGAATTACATAATCCATCGGTGCAGATACCTTCAGAGGAGGATTTGGCTGTTCCTGATCCGGAAGCGCAATTGGTTGCAGCACTTCATGTATTCCGGATTGGACACTCCCTTACTTGGCATACCTGAACCAAGGTGAATTGCTAGAGGACGAAGTCGAGGCCCGGTAGATTATCCGGCGGTCTAAATCTATGACTATCGACAATGGAGAACTTCATCATCGCAGCGTTTCTGGAGCGGTTCAGTGGTGTGTATCATCAGAAGAAGGCTGTGATATTCTTCGAGAGATCCATGAAGGGGACTGTGGTCATCATGCCGGTTCAAAATCCTTGCTGGTTGAAGCTTTTCGTCATGGGTTCTACTGGTTGACGGCTCACGCCGACGCAGAGGACTTGGTCAGAAAATGTGATGCTTGCCAGAAATTCTCACGGCGTGCTCATATACCGGCGCAGGAGCTGAGGATTATCCCAATTACTTGGCCGTTTGCGACTTGGGGGCTCGATATGGTAGGACCCTTCAAGAGATCCCAAGACCAGAAAACCCACCTGTTGGTAGTAGTGGGTAAGTTTACAAAATGGGTTGAAGCGAAGCCTGTCAGTAAGTGTGATGCAGCAACAGCGGTTCAGTTCATAAAAAAGGTGATTTTCCGGTTTGGCTTTCCGCACAGTATAATAACTGATAATGGCACCAATCTGTCCAAGGGAGCTATGGAGGAATTATGTCAACGAGAGCATATTCGTCTTGATGTTTCATCAGTAGCTCACCCTCAGTCCAATGGCCAAGCTGAAAGAGCCAATCAAGAGATCTTGAGAGGCATCAAACCCCGGCTTATGGTTTCTTTACCGAGAACACCGGGTTGTTGGGTGGAGGCATTGCCTTATGTCTTATGGAGCATCAACACTACACCAAACAGATCCACAGGATACACGCCTTTCTTCATGGTATATGGAGCAGAAGCGGTCCTCCCTAGTGATATCCGACACAACTCGCCACGGGTGGTGGCTTATGTTGAAGCGGATAATGAACAAGCAAGACAAGACAGTTTGGACCGGCTGGACGAGGAACGGGACATGGCAGCACCGCGCTCAGCGATTTATTAACAAGACCTGCACCGGTACCACAGCCGTCGGGTTAAGACCAGGACGTTTCAGGAAGGAGATCTGGTGCTCTGGTTCATCCAGGACCAGACATATATGCACAAGTTATCCCCACCTTGGGAAGGACCCTTTGTGGTCAGCAAAAACCTGCACAACGGATCATACTACCTCGTCGACATTCGAGAACAGAAGGACTCAGGCACGGCAGAGGAGGAGACCAAGCATCCGTGGAACATCGCTCTTCTTCGACCTTACTATACTTGAGCCATCGGCTCCGCTTTATGTACAATGTATATATTATGATTAATAAAATAAACTGGCGCCCCCGATAAACCGGGGAATCAGCCATCCTTTTCACAAAAGAGTATCACATGGGGGCTTCTGTGCAAGGAAGTTTTCCATGGCCTCTTAAACCGGCGCCCTAGATAAAATCAAGGAATCAGCCGTCTTCTCTGCACAAAAGAGTATCACATGGGGGCTTCCATGCAAGGAAAATTTCCATGGCCTCTTCAACCGGCGCCCTTGATAAAATCAAGGAATTAGCCATCCTTTTTATACAAACAAGAATCACATGGGGGCTTCCGCGGGCAAGGAAGTTTCCCATGGCCTGTTGAACCGACGGCCATATGAAGCCCATCATAAGAGCACTGCTCTGGTTGCTTCGGCAATTTCCACAAGATGATGGAGGGGCAAAAGAGGGTTTGATGCCTAGCACGACTCAAACATATGCCCCGACGAGCAATGCTCACACGATACCTAGGGGCTCCTGATGCAAGTTCATCAGCGAGTTGAAAACTCCTGTAGTGAACACGGCTTGGAAGCCCGGTGTATACACCTAAAACCCCGGATTAACCTGCCCGCATCAAGTAAATCGCGCCGTCCAGGTAAACCAGGTATGATCCGTCGAATGTATCACAAGTCAATCCTTCGGGACCCTGAACTTGGTCACGTTAAATTGACGATCATCAAGTGATTACCCAAGCCAAAATCTTTATGAGATTTTGAACATTGGGTAGCTGTTGACATTGATGATTTGGTTAAAGATTGCGGATCATCTTAATAGGCTTTGCTAAAATGGTTAATGATAGTAGCCTGGCAGCTCATAAAAAGCCTCGAATTTGGAAGCTCGCAGCTTGTAAAAAGCCTCGACTACATGGTCTTATTTGCCCAAAAACTTTATTTTTCATTTTTTATGTTTTCTCAAATATTTATCATCAAGGTCATTGGTTTTTCAACCAAGTCCATTGATTCAAGACCGGATAACTACAAAGTTGTCACTGCATCTGTATCTACAGAGCTATAGTCTGGGTCATGAACACCAGCACTAGTTTACCGTTAAACCTGCGTTCATTGTAACCCGGATTGGCTTCATAAAAAGCCAACAGAGAGCCAAGGGAGTCATCAACACTCACATCTTGGATTACTCGTGCCGGATTAAGGTTTACAGATACACTTAATCATAGGTATGATATATGATTGTATCTTATACACAGTTCAAGTTATTAACTTAGATCATGTGCTTGGGCAGTATAACCCGTCCGGTGGTAAACCGCTAGGACATTCTTAGCATTGTTTATGCAGATACATGTAAATATAAACTGTTGACACATTGCAAGCAGGAGATAATTTAGGAATCACCAATCAAAGTAATGCCATGAAGGATAATAGTGAGACAAAGACAGTATCTCAAATATTCTATTACAAGGCACTTGCAGGCCCAAAAGAATATCAGTTTCTTGCAAATTATTCAACACATAAGATTAAACTGAAGCCGATTTAGGTTTCTTCTTCGGCTCGTTGTGACGACTGAGGGTCAGCTTGCTCCGGATCTTTGACGACTTCTGGCAGCTGTTGGAAATCAGGGGTGCTCCAGTCAATCTTGGCAAGGGCGCGGAAATATACTTCATCGTTTATAAGTGTTGACGATTCAATGTTAGGAGTGAAGGTATGCTTACGAACGGGTGGAATCAGATTTTCGACGTCATAAGTCGGCCGCTCCACCCGCGAATTCTCTAGGTCATAACCCGGATGATACCTTGTTAAGTCCGCTTCATCAGCAAGCTTACTGGCAAGAGGGCGCATGTCTTTGGTTAAAGCGCGAAGATCCTCAGCAGAGAAGGCTGACCCGTCTTCTTTCATACTGGAATAGCCATTCATGGCCTCCGCCGGATCAAAATCGGGAACCCATGCCTTGGCTCGGGTCAACGCCATAAGGGAACCAGCTCTTGCAGAAGATTTCTTCACTTCAACAAGTCGGGCAGGCAAGATGGATAATTTCTCCAGAGTACCTTGGATGGTGGACGGCGCCGGTTTATTGTGCGAAATAGCACTGATGGCCCTCTGAGCACCGGCATAGAGTTGTTCCACCAAGGTATAAGCAGCCTTCAGCTTCCTTCGGACATCATCCCCTAGATGAGTCACACGCCTCCCTGTGTACAAGTGATGAGTCAAGCCGGAGCAGTATCAAATAGCAAGGATGAAGCGTATGAAAACAAGTACTTACCAAAGATGGCAGATGTCATATCGTCTATATGTTGTCTTAACCCGGATAACTCCTCCGTCACCGGGTTAAGGGCAGCCTCAGCATCCTTTGCTCTCTTCTCTAAAGCAGCCCTTTGCACCTTCCACGTGGACCGCTCCGCTTCAAAGTCCTTCTTGAGTTTCTCCATACTAGCTAAAGCAAGGGCAAGTTCCTCCTTGGCTTTAGTCGCAGCAGCCTCCTGGAAGGCCAAGTTATTCCGGAGCTTAGTTGCCTCCGAAGCCCTCCGGTTCAAATCAGTCTGCAGAAAATAAAGAATATCAGTTACTCATGAGGACAGATCAATCAAAAGTCTCAAGCACATAACAAGTTATGCACTCGATGTGGGGACCCCGACTCATAAGTCGTGATCACTGAATGCACGTGTATAGTGATCCCAGAGATCAATGCTCACTGAACACACAGAAGCTGAATAACAAGAGTCTTACACCCATACATACCGTATTACACAAATAGGACCATTAAGGTCAAGTCTTGAGTATATCATCGCAGCAGAAATCTTCAATAACAACTTGGACCCATGCCATCTGCCTTAACCCTACAGGCATTTTGACTGGGAAACGTCCTAGCACGCATGCTCGTCACCAACAAATCTGCATTATATCTTGTTCTTTCATGCCTGGCCAATAAAATAACCAGTGGCAAGCCAATGATTACTTTGAATGTACTCGCAAGCAACCCAAGTGTGATGACAGAATAATTATGCAAGGCTCTACTGCTAAATTGGCAGTTTTGCGGAAAGCTAGTTTTTCATATGCAAGTATGATCAACATATAACAAGGGCATGCATGCGTCTGCAACAAGTATCAGGAGGTTACACAAATCAACATCGTGAAAGAGTCATGAGCAACTCTTGCTCACGCTCATCGTGACTTTCTCACAATAACATCAACAGATTTACCCAAACCGTGTTGTTTTCAAGAAACTTATGGACATAGTCTAAGCAGCACCACCAAACTGTCCTTGACCATGGACACGGCTATTCGAATAGTTTGACACTCTGCAGAGGTTGCACACTTTACCCACTAGATTCGGGGAACTTCCGTGTCATCCACGACCCGCGGTACCTCAAGTACCCGGGGTAAGCACCCGATCACTATCTTTCCCTAGACGACACTAACACAGAGTCCACACGATTGGTAACAGCCCCATGCCAAACATTTCACATCTTAAAAATTGTGGAGCCTTGCTCCCATGTTCATAACATACCACTGACACGGGGTACCAACGTGTTCGATGCCCTGTGAAAACAGTCATGGCCGCCTATCCAAACACGACCCCGTCCCAAGAGTGACCTCATGTCACCCCCGTCACTAGTAGTGCGGGCACCATGCTAGTATCGACCTAGGTAATCAACAATGCCCTTTCCCATATAAGGGTAGAGTGGTTGCGCATGTTTGGTTGGGACGGTAATCACACATAAATCTAATCCATCTCTGTAAACAACACTTTTATCAAGCCTCGATACACTACTTCTCCACCAAGTAGTGCCCTAGTTCCTCATCATCTCCCAGGGGCATTAGTGCCACTCATTGGGTTATTTGCAAGTATGTCAAGCCACACTTGTTTCTTTCAATGCATAACACTGACCCATTTGCGTAGCCAACTACTATAGCATACATCTATCTACTCCCACCGGCATAACCCTCATAAGAAGGTAGGGTCATGCTTGATGCAAGTTTCAATGGTAATGTTACAAAGGTACCAACCAAAGTGGTCACCACCCCTATATGATTCCGATGCATTGATAATAAGGTGATGTGAGGCATGCATAAATAGATTTCTCGAACATGGTCAAAGGGCTGCTTGCCTTGTCCTTCCGAGTCTTCAAACCTTCTGGTCCATCTCCAAGTACTCCGTTTATTTCGTCAACTAACGATGGAAACAATCATAATAAGCAACACAACAAGGCAAAAATAAAAGTGCTCTAAAAATAGGAGTTGGACTTTTCTAGGATATCCCTGGTCATTTGAAAAATATCCAGAGTGGTTTCATTGGGATTGGATTAGTGGATGCTTCAGATCATTTCAATATGTTGGAATCAACGGGTTTATGGATTTGCAAGAAGTGTATAGAAATATATTTTTGAAAAATGAGCAAAGGCACCCATTTAACAAATCATGATTTTAGAAGCATTTAGGAGTTGGTTTCACTCGATTTGGAGTTCAAATGAATTTCCTAGGATTTTGCAAAGTTGACAAATATGAAGAAATGGCTCATTATTTGGTGGGGTACATAAAGTATTAATAAAAATGTTCATAAACTAAGTTATGAACTTAGAAGCATCTAGGAATTTGAACCATTGCATTTGGATCAAATTTGAGCTCTCTGTGATTTTCTAAAGTTTATCACAGAAATAGAAAAATGGCATTTTGATAATATTTGTGAAGAAAAGGTCTATGGAAAAATGTGCATGTTGCACCAACAGGTAGATCAGGATTTTAGGAACTCCTAGAAATTTGAATCATCAAATTTGGAATCCATTTGATTTATTTATGGATTTTTGAAGTTTACAGAAAAAGAAAAAGGGAAAGGGAAAGGGTTTATACCCTTATACTGCGTACTGAGCGGGAGATAGCAGTATCGCAACTGGGCCGGCCCAACGGCTCGGCCGCGCGCACAGGGGGGTGGTGACGTCGGAGGCGTCTTCGCGGAGTACGCTTTCACGCCGGGAAAGCGACTTCCTGCCGCCCCGCCTCCACTTAAATGACGTGGCGGCTGGCGGGGTCGCTAACCCACGGGGCCCAGCTGCAGGTCGTCCCGTCGCCCCTGGTCATCTTCTTCGGCCCGACGCCGGGCAAGGGGGGCTCGGCCGCCGGCGCAGTCGTCGGCTGGCGACGCGGGACGGCCGGCCGACGAGCCCAGGAGCTCCGGCTCTCCTTTCCGCACCCGAGGGTGGCTGCAGGCTCGCCCAAGGAAGCATACAGCCTCGCCACCACAGGGAGGCCGCGGCGGCCGCGGAGCTTCGGCGGCATCACGCCGGGAAGGCTTCCCAGGCCAAGAGGAGGATTGGTTCGACCTTGGGATTCCCTGAGGAGGGCGCGGACCTGGAATAAAGGAAGGGGAAGGAAAGAGGGGCCGTGGTGCCCGAATCCGAGCGGCGGTCGGCGGCGGCACTCCAGCCATGGAGGGGGTAGGAGGCCACGGGAGAGAGCTCGAGGGTGTCTGGGAGATGCACAACAGAGAGGGGGGTCAGCAGAGGCGAGAGCGAACTCGGAGGGTGGCTTAAATGGGCGTGGCCACGGTGCACTGTGGGCGCGGTCCAAGCCATGGTCGGGCGAGCTCGCAGAGGGGAGAGGAGAGAGGGTCAGGTGGGGGCCGGGGACGTGCCGTGTCCCAGACGTCGAGGCGACCTCGGGGGACATGCTCGGGAGGCCCGAGGTTGTCGGGGCATCGGGATGGGGGCGACTACAATGCGCTAGAGCACTGTAGCGCACTCCAGAGCGCCGTTTAGGCATGCCAGGGCATGCCATTGGCAGTTGGGCGTGCCCAAGCTTGTCTACTAGCTTTAGGGAGGTGTAAAGAATGGGAAGATGCATTGGATGCTCTAGGAATCCTCTAGAGGGAAGGAGGGGTTGAGAGAGAGGGTGAATGGTGCTGTACAGAGGGGCAAAGTGAGGTTTTACCCTCCCTCAATCATTGATCTGATGAGGGGAAGGAGTACCTGGAGGTAGAGGGTGACTAGGAGCAGTTGTGGTCAAAACTTGAGGCGAGGGGGAGTGGTGGAAGTGGAGCAAAAGGTGATTTTGGCAAAGTGCCAGAAGGTGTTTGATGATGTTTTGGGCAAGCAAAATAACTCCACTTGACATGAGACTTAACATGATCAAATGGCATATAGAAATAGGGTATTTCACCATGTTTGAGCTTATTTGAAGAAACTTGCCAATGTAACTTTGGTGAACCCTAGAAATCAACAAAAATTGATTTTCCAAGATTAGGTTAAGCAAATCAGCTCTCCTTGATGCACCACCTGGTGTAGTGTCATCATTTGGGGTTTTGAGCATGCCCACAAAATTTGAGGCCCCAAGTAAAAAGTTGGCAATGTAGAGTTGTTCAAATTTGGATCTGGTCAGAAAGGGTTTTGGGGCACTTAGATCAAGTTATGCTCCTCCAATACTTGTGTCATTTGGTCTAGATGCATCATTAGACCATTCTAGCATGTGTACCAAGTTTGAGAGCATTTGGACAAGTTTGGCAATGTAAAGTTGCTCAAACTTCAAAATGGACAGAAATGGTTTTGAGGGGATTAGATGATGTTTTCTTGATCTTCAAGGCATCAAGCTTTGTAAGATCATCCAATATGTCATATTTGACATGATAGAATTTCCCTGGAACTTTTGGAGAATATTTCCTTTGTAAATATTTCAAAAGCTTGAAATATCCAAAAAGGGTTTTGGAAGGATTTGTCCAATACTTTGAACAAGACCATGTGTTGAAACTCTTATATATGGACAATATATGTCCTATGAGTTTCCTTGAATTTTGGCAAATATTTTTGAAATAGTTAAATAATTTTTACCTATTAAAGACCATTTCTGGCCTAAAGAAAAAGCATTTAAATAAAATATAAAAATAACTTTTAAAATTATAATTTTGTGGTTTATGGGAGTCCTATACCTAATAGGATTCAAATATACTTTTTGAAAGATTTTTCACACCCTAAATAAGGTACTTGCAGTACAAACCTCAATTCAGGGGTTTTTGGAAAACTAATTTTAGAAAATACTATTTGGCCAAAATATTTTTATAAGAAAATACTATACTGGTCTATACACATGGCATGATCATTGGGAAAATGTTTTGGATCAAGGATATGAAGTATAAGAGTTGGAGGATTTATTTGATTTTTAGAGCACTAGCAAACAGCAGACAGAAAATCAAATCAAGCAATGTCCAAAACACTCAAAAGTTTTTGTGAAACTACATTTTTAGCATGATTATTAGCTTAAGTGTTGTGGCATGAAAATCAAGGTGTGACAGACCTACCCCCCTTACAAGAATCTCGTCCCCGAGATTCCCAGACTAGGCGTGGAAAGGGATACGGAGACTTGGATACGGGGTAGTCTTCACTTCTTCTTGTTGGTTCTGCTTCCGAGTGGTGCTCCATGGAATCTTGAAGTACTTGGTGGTGTGGCTTCTCGCTTGTTGCCCTCTTTGATGCAGGTTGCTGAGGGGTCTCTTGTATGGGTTAGGTTGAGCTAGACGCAAGGGTTTGGTGATCGATGTCCTTGCAGGGACCTGGCTAGTTAGAAAGTCAAAAGTATTTCCAGAGTTGTGACTCGTGGAAAATTTGGTGCACGGTGGGTAACTCTAGTGGTAAATCTGGCTGGTAGCCGTCTACTATTTGTCTTGCAAAGATCTTGAAGAAAGTCGATAAATCTTGGTGTGAGCGTCCCTTCGACATGGAAATGCTTGGTTCCTTCGAGAGGAGTGGTTTGCAGATACGCCCGGTCTTTGACGAGGAAGTCTTATTTCTTGATGATGGTGGTCGGTGTAGTTCTTCCTTCTTGACATGTCGGTCTTCGAACGTCTTCTAACCAGCTGCACAGCTCTTCCTTCGTCTTTGGGTAGTCAAGTATGTTGCCAAATAAAGATGGCAACTAACTTGACCAAGTACTCCATGAAGTCTATGGGGCATGCGAGGTAGGCTAGGGTATTGGTGGTGGTCTCCGTTGAATATTGGCAATGGTCTTCTTGACTTAGAGTCAAGGCCCGTGGTCAGGGTCTGACCATGTTGTGGCTTGGTGGGGCTTAAGGGTTTCAAGGATTCTAGTGAGTGAGTGAACATTTATTATCTTATCCTTAAGCACGGTTTCTGAGATGCCAATAGCTCCATCTAGCACTCCAAACGAATAACCTTATACCACTAAATGCATCCTCTCATGTAGACCAACTTCAATCACCACTCATGCCATACATAACCTCATGACTCTCAAAAGGAGGTCTAACAAAATTATACATGTCTACGGTCCGCGAAAAACCATATGTATGGCTACCCCTAAGAATCCATGGGTAAGGCATACAAGCTGCTAAGCTTGAATTAAACACGACAATCCAAGTGCTCACCTCATTCTTCCAAGGTTCAAGATAATGCATCTCCATACTAAGGAAACACGTCATATGCCACTCCAAGGTCTTGTTTCCTTCCTATAGATCAACTCCAACAGCCCGATAACTTCCATCAATCACCACATAATCCAGCAATTCTACAAATCTAATGCCTGCGGTGTCCCACAAGATCTCAAGTCCCTAAACTACCCAAATACTTGGAAGTGCTATGCATTACTATAGTAAGTCCACTAAATTCCCACCATCATGGTCAAGTAAACTCCAAGGTCATGATTATATAGATCCCTAAATCAACTCCAACAAATAATCCAATCTCCTGGTTTATTGTCCACCGAGAAGCATGGTATCATGATCGGGATCAACGGTCTAAATCCAAATTACTCCGAATCATGCAGACATTCTTAGCATCTATACCCAACCAGAATCACCTACTTAAATCCAAATCTCATGTCCGACGAGAATTCCTACATTTTCCCCAAGTCATTCTTAAAATGCCAACTATCTCCAATCATTATCCTTCGATGAAGTCAAAACCTTACTTCCAGGAAATTTCATCTTGCGATCACCATTGCCTTGCAAGTCCAAGTTACTCCAGGGTGGTGATAGTTACGCTACTCTTTTAATCATGATCCCATCAACATCAAAACCTCACAATCCATCAAGGCCTCAGATCATTCCTCGAAGTCACTGATATAAAGTCACCATATCGTCTGTCCTATATCCTCAAATTGGTATATCTATGGCATCGTCAGTTCTTGTGCTATGTTAGGATGAAAATGTGCTCACTCACTGTGTCCACTAATTCCATTACGAACCCAGTGTTGTGCAAGGTTATAGAGGCTTAACTGGTTCTCTTAGGCACATGGTTAAGGATTTGAGCTGGGGTATCTCGTGAAGTCTCAAAGGGTCTAGGAATGGGTTGCTTGTCTAGAGGGTTAAACATAATTCTACGGGGTTGCACTTGGACGCGGAGGTCGTAGCAGAAGTCTTCATTGTTAGTTGGTTGCCGAGTTGGAATCCTTGGTACTTCTTGTCTTGCTGGTCTTCAGTTGAGGAGACAGAAGAGAGGGAAGAAGTAGCATAGAGGGGGAGATTGCCTAAAGGGGGTTCTATAGTGCAAGTGCAAACAAACAGGTGTAAAAAGGGCAAAACAAAGGAAACAAAAGCAAGAAAGATGATATAGCCATGTACTTGTTGCCTAGGGCAAAGTACGACTTATATCAAAACACGAACAAATAAAATCAAGCAACACACAATCATGGTTCTATTCGAACCATCACACGGACTCGACTGCGCATAGGGGGTACACGACTCATCCTACCCTAGGGGTTCTCGGACTAGTAGTCGTGCCTTGTGCCTCGTGCAGTCTTCTGAGTTTTCCTCAGGTGTTGCTATGTCCCTAGTAGTTGCTTGATGAATGATCCGGGTTAAGCCTGCAGAATCTTCAACAACTTCTCGCCTGATGAGGTGATGTGATGAAGGTGTCTCCTTGTAGCTGGCGTTGACTTGGTCTTCTCTTGTCTCTTTCATCATGACAATCCCTTGTGCCTTCTGGGGTGTCGAGGGTACCAGGTAGGCAATCCTTTATGCAATGATATTAACAAGGCATAGTAGAGGTTCGACATGTCAGTTACGTTGATGACAACATCGACACCAAGAGCGGGGGACGAAGAGAACCGTTTTCCTGCTCACTATAGTGTGGCGGACCAAATGGCGAGGTTCTCATCCACCAGTGGTTGCCGATACAACAATGGTAGTGACATGATTACTCTATTAGCGATGTATATCATGATCTTCCATAACCTATCCCCTGGTCATCGTAGGCCGAAGTTGCATCATCTTGGGGCACTGTCAAGGGTGTCACCATCTTCTGGGTCTTTAGGTCCTCATTCCTCGAGGATGTATCTTCTGTTGGCATCGTCTGGTTATGGTGTCGCCACTCTTGTGTTTAGAAGAGGTGGGTGAGTGTTTGGCAAGGTATCATCCTTCTAGATTATCCACGAGGATTACAGGAAATCCAGTGGTCAGGGGCATAAGGGTTCTAGCGACCAAAAGTTTTGAAGGGAAAGAGATCAAGTATAGCCTAGTTTTCGAAAAACTGAGAAGGGAAGAGAAGTATAGATAGTTTCGAAAACTAGTAATAGATTTGGAAATAGTTTTACACTAACTAACGGCCATGCTAACTAAGGCTTCCTACAGTCAAGATGGCTCTGATACCAACTCTGTGGGGACCCCGACTCATAAGTCGTGATCACCGAATGCATGTGTACAGTGATCCTAGAGATCAATGCTCACTGAACACACAGAAGCTGAATAACAAGAGTCTTACATCCATACATTCCGTATTACACAAATAGGACCATTAAGGTCAAGTCTTGAGTATATTATCGCAGCGGAAATCTTCAATAACAACTTGGACGCATGCCATCTGCCTTAACCCTACAGGCATTCGGACTGGGAAGCGTCCTAGCTCGCATGCTCGTCACCAAGAAATCTTCATCATATCATGTTCTTTCATGCCTGGCCAATAAAATAACCAGTGGCAAGCCAATGAGTACTTTGAATGTACTCGCAAGCAACCCAAGTATGATGACAGAATAATTATGCAAGGCTCGACTGCTAAATTGGCAGTTTTGCAGAAAGCTAGTTTTTCATATGCAAGTATGATCAACATATAACAAGGGCATGCATGCGTCTGCAACAAGTATCAGGAGGTTACTGACATCAACATCGTGAAAGAGTCATGAACAACTCTTGCTCACGCTCATCGTGACTTTCTCACAATAACATCAACAGATTTACCCAAACCGTGTTGTTTTCAAGAAACTCATGGACATAGTCTAAGCAGCACCACCCAACTGTCCTTGACCTTGGACACGGCTATTCGAAAAGTTTGACACTCTGCAGAGGTTGCACGCTTTACCCACTAGATCCGGGGAACTTCCGTGTCATCCATGACCCGCGGTACCTCAAGTACCCGGGGTAAGCACCCGATCACTATCTTTCCCTAGACGACACTAACATAGAGTCCACTCGATTGGTAACAGCCCCATGCCAAACATTTCACATCTTAAAAATTATGGAGCCTTGCTCCCATGTTCATCACATACCACTGACACGGGGTACCAACGGTGTGTTTGGTGCCCTGTGAAAACAGTCATGGCCGCCTATCCAAACACGACCCCGTCCCGAGATTGACCTCATGTCACCCCCGTCACTAGTAGTGCGGGCACCATGCTAGTATCGACCTAGGTAATCAACAATGCCCTTTCCCATATAAGGGTAGAGTGGTTGCGCATGTTTGGTTGGGACGGTAATCACACATAAATCTAATCCATCTCTGTAAACAACACTTTCATCAAGCCTCGGTACACTACTTCTCCACCAAGTAGTGCCCTAGTTCCTCATCATCTCCCAGGGGCATTAGTGGCACCCATTGGGTTATTTGCAAGTATGTCAAACCACACTTGTTTCTTTCAATGCATAACCCTGACCCATTTGCGTAGCCAACTACTATAGCATACATCTATCTACTCCCACCGGCATAACCCTCATAAGAAGGTAGGGTCATGCTTGATGCAAGTTTCAATGGTAAAGTAACAAAGGTACCAACCAAAGTGGTCACCACCCCTACATGATTCCAATGCATTGATAATAAGGTGCTATGAGGCATGGATAAATAGATTTCTCGAACATGGTCAAAGGGCTGCTTGCCTTGTCCTTCCGAGTAACCTTCTGGTCCATCTCCAAGTACTCCGTTTATTTCGTCAACTAACGATGGAAACAATCATAATAAGCAACACAACAAGGCAAAAATAAAAGTGATCTAAAAATAGGAGTTGGACTTTTCTAGGGTATCCCTGGTTATATGAAAAATATCCAGAGTAGTTTCATCAGGATTGGATTAGTGGATGCTTCAGATCATTTCAATATGTTGGAATCAAGCGGTTTATGGATTTGCAAGAAGTGTACATAAATATATTTTTTTTAAATGAGCAAAGGCACCCATTTAACAAATCATGATTTTAGAAGCATCTAGGAGTTGGTTTCACTCGATTTGGAGTTCAAATGAATTTCCTAGGATTTTGCAAAGTTGACAAATATGAAGAGATGGCTCATTATTTGGTGGGGTAAAGAAAGTATTAATAAAAATGTTCATAAACTAAGTTATGAACTTAGAAGCATCTAGGAATTTGAACCATTGCATTTGGATCAAATTTGAGCTCTCTGTGATTTTCTAAAGTTTATCACAGAAATAGAAAAATGGCATTTTGATAATATTTGTGAAGAAAAGGTCTATGGAAAAATGTGTATGTTGCACCAACAGGTAGATCGGGATTTTAGGAACTCCTAGAAATTTGAATCATCAAATTTGGAATCCATTTAATTTATTTATGGATTTTTGAAGTTTACAGAAAAAGAAAAAGGGAAAGGGAAAGAGTTTATACCCTTATACTGCGCACTGAGCGGGAGATAGCAGTATCGCAACTGGGCCGGCCCAACGGCTCGGCCGCGCGCACAGGGGGGGTGGTGATGTCGGAGGCGTCTTCGCGGAGTACGCTTTCACGCTGGGAAAGCGACTTCCTGCCGCCCCGCCTCCACTTAAATGACGTGGCGGCTGGCGGGGTCGCTGACTGATACGTCCAAAATGCATCACTATTTTATATCGTAATTCATCCTTATTCATTGATATATTTCACATTACGATGATGTTCTTATATTGTTTTGGCCTATTTTACACAGTTTGCAACTTTCCGGTGCCGAAGTAGCAGACGCAGGATTCAGCGGTAAAAAGTGGACGCTGAGTTGCTAAAGAAGAATACCTCCAAATTACGTGAAAATTGACGGAGGGTATTTTCCAGAAGGATCACGAAGACACGCAGAAGAGCAACCAGAGGGGAGCCAGGGGCAGCCCAGGCGGCCACCCCAGGCGGCCCCACCCCTGGCCGCCCTAGGGGGGCGCCTGGGCCCCCCTCTCCGTTTCTGGTGGCCCCCTTTGGCATATATACTCCTCGTCATCCAAAAACCCTAAAAAAGAGAGTTTTGACGGAGTTCCGCCGCCGCTCCGTGGCGGAAACCTACAGAGAAGAAAAAGCCATCTCCGGCGGGCAGATTCCGCCGGGGAGATCACCTCCCGGAAGGGGAGATCATCGCCATCGTCATCACCATCGTCACGGGCATCATCGAGATCATCATCAACATCATCCCCAACATCAGCACCATCTCCATCTTCATCCAATCTCATCTCACCATTGCAACTTGTGTTGTAATCCGTACTATCTATCCTCTCTACTCTATCGGTGTTGATTACTACTTTGTGGTGAATGCTATTGAGTTTTGTTGGAGAAATATCATTATGTCCAGATTGTTTATCACCCATTTATCTCCACTGATCATGATCTCTTTTATGTCTTGTGAGTGGTTACTTTAGTTCTTGAGGACATGGGAAAAGTCTTGTTGTTAGTAGTCATATGATGTTGAAGTAATATGTGTTGTTTGATACTTAAGTTGTGTTGTTATTTTACTAGTGGTGTTGTGTGAGTCGAACACTCAACACTTCGCCTTATTAAGGACCTAGGGGAATACATTGTGTACAAAGAATGCTTACGGTGGGTTACCGGAGTGACAGAAACCTGAACCCCAGTTCGTACGCTTTTGCATAAGGGAACAATGGATCATCGATCGTATTGCTATGCTTAGGCTTTTGCCTTAAATACTATCTTGTATTTGCGGATGCTTGCAAGGTGTTTAATCATAAGAGTGCACTCATCTTAGTCTAGAGAGTGTACTAGCATAGATCCACCCACTCAACACTTATCAACACATAACATAGTACCGATACGGAATATGGCGAAAGCACATGACTACCTCTCCCGTGTGTCCTCAAGAACACTTTAGCCTTTATAAGTTCAATTGCTAGGCCTCTCCTTTGCTCAGAAAGGATTGGGCCACTTGTTACTCTCCAGTGCCTTTTACTTTGCTCGCTTTTACTTTCCTATTGCTTATATCAAGAAAACCCCTAAAAAGTTATCTTTCAGTGCTTGCAGTTATTCCTTGCTCAGAATTGCTTATCAATACCTTCTGCTCCTCGTTGGGTTCGACACTCTTACTTATCGAAAACGCTGCAATAGATCCCTTACGGTTGTGGGTCATCAAGTACCGTTTTCTGGCACCGTTGCCGGGGAGTGTAGCGCTATTGGTAAGTGAAGACGGTAAGGAAGTTTTTATATTTCTGTTTTTATTTTGTTGTTGTTGCTCTTTGTCCTTATGGACAACCTTGCTATTGGATCGTTGCTTGAGGGAAGACGCCCCACACCTGTGGTGGTTGCTCCTCCCCCTACTGAAATTGTGCCCTATAAAATACCAGCTGGTATTATCGATTATCTTTTGGCTAATCGTTATGCAGGAGACACACATCTCGGTGAACATTTGCTATATATGTCACAACTATGTTCATTATTTAAGCTTGCAGGTGTATCAATTGAGTTTGTCATGAGGAAATTGTTCTCCGTATCGCTTATAGATAAAGCTTTAGATTGGTATAAGCTTCTCGATAACTCACACTTGCTTGATTGGCAAGAGCTTATGTCTCTCTTTTATACCAAGTTTTATCCTCTTCATGAAATTCATCGAGACAGGAACTATATCTATAACTTTAGGTCTCGTGACGGAGAAAGCATTGCTCAAGCTTGGGGGAGATTGAAGTCCCTAATGCTCAAATGTCCTATTCATGAGCTCCCCAAGGAAATTATACTTACAAATTTTTATGCCAGGCTTTCTCGTCAGGATAAGGAGATGCTGGATGCCTCCTCTAGTGGGGTATTTCAGACGAAGAGTGTTGAAGAAAGGTGGGATCTCATTGAAAGGATCCAGAGGAATACCGAAGATTGGGAAATCGATAAAGGTATTGAACCTGCTATAAATTATGAGCATGATTATATTGAGAGCTATGTGAAAACTGATTACTTCAATAACTTTTGCTCTAAGATTGGTCTTGATTCCCATCTAATGATTGATTTCTGTAAGGATTTTGCCTCTCATGTTGATTCTTTTAAAAAGAAGAGAGATCAGCATCATGAACCTTTCAAAGAATTACCTGTTGATATTCATGTTGCTGACCCTATTTTGCCTGCAGTTATATATGAAAAGCCTCCTTTTCCCGCAAGGATAAGGGAGCACTCTCTTGTGACAGGCATTATAAATAAAAGTGAGAGAAGAATTGATGAGCCTGAGGACCAGATCAAGGTCGATCCTCAAGTTGCATTGGTTAAAGACCTTGTTACTAATGATGTTTTGGATTCCAATGTAAATTTTTGTGTTGTTTCCACTAACCTTGTCACAGCCAAGAATAAAGGCCCAATTTCAGGTACTCCAGTAGTATCTGTTATAATAGGAGATCACAATTATTATGGGCTATGTGATTTGGGATCGAGTGCTAGTGCTATCCCCTATTCACTTTATCAAGCGATCATCGGTGAGATTTCACCTTGTGAACTTGTAGGAGTTGATGTTACCATTCATCTTGCAAACAGAGCAACTATCTCTCCTATCGGAATTGTGAGAGACGTTGAAGTCCTATGTGGAAAGGTAAAATACCCTACCGACTTTCTAGTACTTGGTTCAGAGAGGGACAATTTTTGTCCTATTATTTTTGGTAGACCTTTTCTCAGAACTTGTGGAGCTATAATAGATTGCAAGAAAGGTAAAGTTTCTGTTGAGTTCAATGGTGAGCCATATGAATTTAACTTTTCTAAGTTCTCTAAGCAGCCTCGTGGTAGCGATTTACCTAGTGATGATAAAATTATAGAAAGTATTGATTATATTGCTATTCCCCCTAATGATCCTTTGCAGCAATATATGGAGGACCACGAGAATGATTTGCATATGCAGGAAAGAAATGAACTAGATGAAATATTCTTGAGACAACCTGCTATCCTGAAGCACAACCTTCCGGTTGAACCTTTGGGAATTTTATCAAAACCAAAAGAAGACCCGGTGTTCGATCTTAAACCTCTTCCCGATACGCTCAAGTATGCTTATTTAGATGAAAAGAAAGTATATCCTGTTATTATCAACTCTAACCTTTCAGGATATGAAGAAGAGCGACTATTGGAAGTACTTCGTAAACACCGAGGTGCAATTGGCTATACCCTTGATGACCTTAAGGGGATTAGTCCATCTATCTGCCAACATACTATCAACCTTGAGCCCGATGCTAAACCGGTTGTTGATCATCAACGACGGTTGAACCCGAAGATGATGGATGTTGTAAGAACTGAGATTCTCAAGCTTCTAGCCGCATGTATTATCTACCCTATAGCTGATAGTAAGTGGGTAAGCCCGGTACATTGTGTTCCTAAGAAAGGAGGTACAACTGTGGTTCCTAATGATAAGAATGAACTAATACCTCAGAGAATTATTATTGGATACAGAATGTGTATTGATTACAGGAAGCTGAACAAGGCAACCAGGAAGGATCACTACCCGTTGCCGTTCATCGACCAAATGCTTGAAAGGTTATCCAAAAATACCCACTTTGGTTACCTCGATGGTTATTCTGGCTTCTCTCAAATTCATGTTAACACTGCTGATCAAGAGAAGACCACTTTTACTTGTCCCTTTGGTACTTATGCTTACATGCGTATGCCTTTTGGTTTATGTAATGCCCCTGCTACTTTTCAAAGGTGTATGTCTGCTATCTTTCATGGTTTCTGTGAGGCGATTGTGGAAGTCTTCATGGACAATTTCTCCGTCTATGGAACTTCCTTTGACCATTGTCTCCACAACCTTAATAAAGTTTTGCAGAGATGTGAGGAGACAAATCTGGTACTCAACTGGGAGAAGTGCCACTTCATGGTTAATGAAGGAATTGTTCTTGGCCACAAGATTTCCGAAAGGGGAATTGAGGTGGACAAGGCCAAGATCGAAGCAATTGAGAGGATGCCCTATCCAAGGGACATCAAAGGTATTCGCAGTTTTCTCGGTCATCCTGGTTTCTATAGAAGATTTATTAAAGACTTTTCTAAGACTTCGAGACCCCTCACTAATCTTCTCCAGAAGGACGTTCCTTTTGTATTTGATGAAGATTGTAAGGAGGCTTTTGAAGTTCTCAAGAGAGCTTTAATAACCGCTCCTATAGTACAACCACCTGACTGGAATTTACCTTTTGAGATTATGTGTGATGCTAGTGATTTTGCTGTTGGAGCTGTTTTAGGGCAAAGAGTTGATAAGAAATTGAATGTTATACATTATGCTAGTAAAACCCTTGATAGTGCTCAAAAGAATTATGCTACTACTGAGAAAGAATTCTTAGCTATAGTGTTTGCTTGTGATAAGTTTAGGCAGTATATTGTTGATTCCAAAGTTATTATTCATACTGACCATGCTGCCATTAAGTACCTTATGACAAAGAAGGATGCCAAGCCAAGGCTTATCAGATGGGTACTCCTTCTTCAAGAATTTGATTTGCAGATTGTTGATAGGAAAGGAGAAGACAATCCGGTGGTAGACAATCTTTCAAGGATGGAATATATACCGCATGATCCCATCCCAGTCAACGACAGTTTTCCAGACGAGCAACATGCCGTTGTAAAAGTACAATCTCTTTCCGATCCTTGGTTTGCAGATTATGCTAATTTTATCGTTGCAAAGTATTTGCCTCCAGGTTTAACATTTCAGCAAAGGAAGAAGTTCTTTCCTGATTTGAGGCACTACTTTTGGGATGACCCACATCTTTTCAAAGAAGGTCCCGACGGGATCGTGAGAAGATGCATACCGGAACATGAGCAGAAGCACATTCTCAGACAATGTCATGATAGTCCCTATGGAGGACATCATGCCGGTGAGAGGACCACACATAAGGTTCTTCAATCAGGTTTTTATTGGCCTACTCTCTTTAAGGATGCTAGAAATTATGTTTAGGCCTGTGATAAATGTCAGAGAGTCGGTAACATTAGTAGAAGGAATGAGATGCCTATGAATTACTCACTAGTGATTGAACCTTTTGATTGCTGGGGTTTTGATTTTATGGGTCCTTTTCCTTCTTCGCACAAGTACACTCACATTTTAGTAGCTATTGATTATGTGACCAAGTGGGTTGAAGCAATCCCCACTGAAAGTGCTGAGCACAAGACATCTTTGAAAATGCTCAAAGATGTGATTTTCCCTAGGTTTGGTGTACCTAGGTATCTCATGACTGATGGAGGATCACACTTCACGCATGGAGCTTTTAGAAAAGCTTTAGCCAAGTACGATGTCAATCATAGAATTGCTTCACCGTACCATCCTCAAACTAGTGGGCAAGTTGAGCTCACCAATAGAGAGATCAAGTTGATCTTGCAGAAGACAGTAAACAGAAATAGAAAGGACTGGTCAAATAAGTTAGGAGATGCTTTGTGGGCATATAGAACTGCTTACAAAAACCCCATGGGCATGTCCCCCTATAAGATGGTTTATGGCAAGGCTTGCCATTTGCCATTAGAATTAGAGCACAAAGCTTTCTGGGCTGTTAGAGAGATCAATGCTGACCCAAAGTTAGCTGGTGAGAAGCGTCTCATGAACTTGACTTCTCTAGATGAGTGGAGAAGTGAATCTTACGAGAGCGCTAAAATGTTCAAAGAAAAGGTAAAGAAGTGGCATGATAGGAGGATTTTGAAACGTGAATTTAATGTTGGTGATAAAGTTTTGTTGTTTAGATCCCGTTTCAGGTTTTCTCCAAGCAAACTACTTTCCAGGTGGGAAGGGCCATTTCATATTGAAGAAGTCTATCGGTCTGGTGCAATCAAGATTAACAATTTTGAAGGCACCAAACCTCAAGTTGTGAATGGGCAAAGACTTAAGCATTACATAGCAGGAGACCCTGTCAATGTTGATGTGAATATGATATACACAACAACTCACGAAGAACATGTTGCAGCCTTGTTTCAGACACCAGCAGAAGCAGAATAAGAAAGGTATGTATTACGGTAAGGAAACATCGCGAACCGCCATAAAAGTTCCATATTATGAGTTTTTGCAAAATTAGGAAAATTCTAAGCCTAAGTGGAGCCGGAGACAAGCTCCAGGGGGCCCAGGCGCCCCCCTGTCGCGGCCTACCTCCTGGCCGCCTGGGGAGGCCGCCTGGGCACCCAGGAGTCCGCCTCCGACCCCGCTTTAACTTGTTACCTTCCTTTCTGTGCAGAAATTTTTGATATATATTTGCCCGGATTGTTCCGGCAACGTATCTCGCGATTTCGTGTGTTTTCTTTTCGATCTGTTTCTGCCAGGAAATCTTTTGGCTGGACCTAGGTGCCATGGCTTCCCCAAGTTCCCCCAAGGACAAGTTCGTCGTCAACGTCATCAACCCTTACCTGGCTGAGGTGAAGAAGCACCCTCAGGTTGTTCGGATGGAGGACGGTGTCCTCCATCAAGAAGATCTGAAGGGACCTATCAAGGAGGGGAGCATCCAGGCCAGGCTAGAAGAAGTGGAGCAAGAAGTCTTCAAGTACAAGGAGATGATCGAGCGTGGTGTTGAAGCTAACTTTGACATCATCAACGAGCTGAAGACCTACTTCCTGAAGGAGATGAAGGAGATGTGGAAAAGCATCACCGCATCTGAAGAAAGAATTGAAGAGCTCCAAGGGCAAATTTATGATCTACATCACCAGAACTGTGAGTATGAACTAAGGTTTATGCGCATGGGTATGGGTGCTGCATGCAGGATTCAGGAGACAAACTTCTCATATGAGACTGGAGAACCCCTTCCATGGAAGCGCTTCGCCGAGGACTACGTGACCAACGTCAACAAGAATGAGGAGTGAAATCTCCTTGGGTAATGGCATCCCCTTGGCTTGTTCCAAGCTTGGGGGAGTGCTCGGTATCTTTATCTTTATCTTTTGTCTTTTAGAGTCAAGTAGAGTCGTATCATGTCTCGGGAGGTTATTTTATGAAATAGGTGTGTGCATTGAGGTCTATCACTCCTTCTGTGGAGAGATTGTATCCGTGAGTGTGGAGTCGTCTATGATGGAATATTAATGAGAAGTCTATTGGTTCCTTTGCTGCACTCGGTATTCTCTTCACGCAATCGACCTTATATGATGATTCTTATGGGGAGTATTGACCTTATATCAGGTATGGCTTTGAAAACTTTATTTAATCTTGGCAAACATAGCTTTGGTCATAACAACAAGCATGATTTTCTTAAAGTAGCGACATAGCCAAAACCTTTATGTTATTATGCTTGAAGTGTTATGCTGACAAGGAAGACAACTTGATGTGTTGTGATTATTTTAATGTTTATGCTTTATATTGCTTTGCATCTTAGTCATCATCAATTGTTTGTTCTCTCAAAGCCTTTGCTAGCCTAAACTCTGTACTAAGCGGAATTCTGCTTGTGCATCCATACCCTTAAACCAATACCTTCCATATGAGTCCACCATACCTTCCTATTCGTGGTATTCCACTACCACCTCCTAAAGTATAGAATTTGTGTGTTATCCTTAAATGTTCAAAATCTTCTATTTTGTGCCCCTGTTTTAGCTCATGAGGAAGTAATAGTTAATTCATGATCTTTTTAAGTTGGACAAGTTTTACCCCGGGATTGCATGTCTAATCTGCAAACCCTTAATACGAGAAGGAACTGGCATGAGTGCGCCCGGCTCATAAAAGATAATACAACAAACAAACCCTCCTTCACGCTTTGTTCATGAGAAATCAGAAAACTTTGGCAGCGATAAATAAAGGAGATTAAGGGGATGTGATCGTCCCCGTGCGGGAGCCGTTCCTCGAAACTTGTCCAATTCGAGAAGTAATTGAGTTATCTATTAGCATTCGTTGACAAATCATGCACCTCTCAAAACTTGTTTTCATTCTGTTTGATTTAAGGATAGCGCATGAGTTTTCCCTACTTCCCTAGAGCAGGGCCTATCTCTTAGTTTTAGGTTGAGTCAGTTATTCCTACTTCCTTCTATTCCTAAAGAGAGCAGACATTTGATGTTGACGAGGATTCATTCATATAAAGTTGCATTAAGATTTGTCATATCATATTCTTGTTGACATTATCATTTGATAAGTAAGTTGTTTGTCAAGCCCAGCTAAAGCAAACATCTTCCTTTGTGTTAACACTTTCACTTCTTGCCTAATAACATGTTCTTTCAAAAGCTTCAATTAATCTTATCAAAACATAAAGAGAAAGAGCAAAAACAAAAGCTATTAGTTGTTCTTTGACAAAAGGACATGTTTGCCATGATTTGATGAGTTTCCTTAGCCCTACTTTTGATTATAAGTGTTACCACTCTTTTATAAGGGCCTTATAAGTTGAAGATTGCTGTTGTGGATATTTGAGTTTGGTGAAGAGACTGTGATGCTTCTTGTCCATAATCTATTTATCGACACTTCACTCTCTAAACTTGTGGACAGGTTTACCGAGCTCAGTATTCGCTTGGGGACAAGCGAGGTCTAAGCTTGGGGGTGTTGATACGTCCAAAATGCATCACTATTTTATATCGTAATTCATCCTTATTCATTGATATATTTCACATTACGATGATGTTCTTATGTTGTTTTGGCCTATTTTACACAGTTTGCAACTTTTCGGTGCCGAAGTAGCAGACGCAGGATTCAGCGGTAAAAAGTGGACGCTGAGTTGCTAAAGAAGAATACCTCCAAATTACCTGAAAATCGACGGAGGGTATTTTCCAGAAGGATCACGAAGACATGCAAAAGAGCAACCAGAGGGGAGCCAGGGGCAGCCCAGGCGGCCACCCCAGGCGGCCCCACCCCTGGCCGCCCTAGGGGGGCGCCTGTGCCCCCCTCTCCGCTTCTGGTGGCCCCCTTTGGCATATATACTCCTCGTCATCCAAAAACTCTAAAAAAGAGAGTTTTGACGGAGTTCCGCCGCCGCTCGGTGGCGGAAACCTACAGAGAAGAAAAAGCCATCTCCGACGAGCAGATTCCGCTGGGGAGATCACCTCCCGGAAGGGGAGATCATCGCCATCGTCATCACCATCGTCACGGGCATCATCGAGATCATCATCAACATCATCCCCAACATCAGCACCATCTCCATCTTCATCCAATCTCATCTCACCATTGCAACTTGTGTTGTAATCCGTACTATCTATCCTCTCTACTCTATCGGTGTTGATTACTACTTTGTGGTGAATGCTATTGAGTTTTGTTGGAGAAATATCATTATGTCCAGATTGTTTATCACCCATTTATCTCCGCTGATCATGATCTCTTTTATGTCTTGTGAGTAGTTACTTTAGTTCTTGAGGACATGGGAAAAGTCTTGTTGTTAGTAGTCATATGATGTTGAAGTAATATGTGTTGTTTGATACTTAAGTTGTGTTGTTATTTTACTAGTGGTGTTGTGTGAGTCGAACACTCAACACTTCGCCTTATTAAGGACCTAGGGGAATACATTGTGTACAAAGAATGCTTACGGTGGGTTGCCGGAGTGACAGAAACCCCAGTTCGTACGCTTTTGCATAAGGGAACAATGGATCATCGATCGTATTGCTATGGTTAGGCTTTTGCCTTAAATACTATCTTGTATTTGCGGATGCTTGCAAGGTGTTTAATCATAGGAGTGCACTCATCTTAGTCTAGAGAGTGTACTAGCATAGATCCACCCACTCAACACTTATCAACACATAACATAGTACCGATACGGAATATGGCGAAAGCACATGACTACCTCTCCCGTGTGTCCTCAAGAACACTTTAGCCTTTATAAGTTCAATTGCTAGGCCTCTCCTTTGCTCAGAAAGGATTGGGCCACTTGTTACTCTCCAGTGCCTTTTACTTTGCTCGCTTTTACTTTCCTATTGCTTATATCAAGAAAACCCCTAAAAAGTTATCTTTCAGCGCTTGCAGTTATTCCTTCCTCAGAATCGCTTATCAATACCTTCTGCTACTCGTTGGGTTCGACACTCTTACTTATCGAAAACGCTGCAATAAATCCCTTACGGTTGTGGGTCATCACTGACCCGCGAGGCCCAGCCGCAGGTCGTCCCGTCGCCCCTGGTCATCTTCTTCGGCCCGACGCCGGGCAAGGGGGGGCTCGGCCGCCAGCGCAGTCGTCGCCTGGTGACGCGGGAGGGCCGGCCGTCGAGCCCAGGAGCTCCGGCTCTCCTTCCCGCACCCGAGGGTGGCTGCGGGCTCGCCCATGGAAGCCTACAGCCTCGCCACCACATGGAGGCCGCGGCGGCCGCGAAGCTTCGGCGGCGTCACGCCGGGAAGGCTTCCCAGGCCAAGAGGAGGACTGGTTCGACCTTGGGATTCCCTGAGGAGGGCGTGGACCTGGAATAAAGGAAGGGGAAGGAAAGAGGGGCCGAGGTGCCCGAATCCGAGCGGCGGTCGGCGGCGGCACTCCAGCCATGGAGGGGGTTGGAGGCCACGGGAGAGAGCTCGAGGGTGTCTGGGAGATGCTCAACAGAGAGGGGGGTCAGCAGAGGCGAGAGCGAACTCGGAGGGTGGCTTAAATGGGCGTGGCCGTGGTGCATCGTGGGCGCGGTCCAGGCCATGCTCTGGCGAACTCGTAGAGGGGAGAGGAGAGAGGGTCAGGTGGGGGCCGGCGACGTGCCGTGTCCCAGACGTCGAGGCGACCTCGGGGGACATGCTGGGGAGGCCCGAGGTTGTCGGGGCATCGGGATGGGGGGCGGCTATAGTGCGCTAGAGCACTGTAGCGCGCTCCAGAGCGCCGTTTTGGCATGCGAGGGCATGCCATTGGCAGTTGGGCGTGCCCAAGCTTGTCTAATGGCTTTAGGGAGGTGTAAAGAATGGGGAAGATGCATTGGATGCTCTAGGAATCCTCTCGAGGGAAGGAGGGGTTGAGAGAGAGAGGGTGAATGGTCCTGTCCAGAGGGGTAAAGTGAGGTTTTACCCTCCCTCAATCATTGATCTGATTAGGGGAAGGAGTTCCTGGAGGTAGAGGGTGACTAGGAGCAGTTGTGGTAAAAACTTGAGGCGAGGGGGAGTGGTGGAAGTGGAGCAAAAGGTGATTTTGGCAAAGTGCCAGAAGGTGTTGATGATGTTTTGGGCAAGCAAAATAACTCCACTTGACATGTGACTTAACAGGATCAAATGGCATATAGAAATAGGGTATTTCACCAAGTTTGAGCTTATTTGAAGAAATTTGCCAATGTAACTTTGGTGAACCCTAGAAATCAACAGAAATGGATTTTCCAAGATTAGGTTAAGCAAATCATCTCTCCTTGATGCACCACTTGGTGTAGTGTCATCATTTGGTGTTTTGAGCATGCCCACAAAATTTGAGGCCCCAAGTTAAAAGTTGGCAATGTAGAGTTGTTCAAATTCGGATCTGGTCAGAAAGGGTTTTGGGGCACTTAGATCAAGTTATGCTCCTCCAATACTTCTGCCATTTGTCTAGATGCATAATTAGACCATTATAGCATGTGTACCAAGTTTGAGAGCATTTGGACAAGTTTGGCAATGTAAAGTTGCTCAAACTTCAAAATGGATAGAAATGGTTTTGAGGGATTAGATGATGTTTTCTTGATCTTCAAGGCATGAGGCTTTGTAAGATCATCAAATATGTCATATCTGACATGATAGAATTTCCCTGGAATTTTTGGAGAATATTTCCTTTGTAAATATTTCAAAAGCTTGAAATATCCAAAAAGGGTTTTGGAAGAATTTGTCCAATATTTTGAACATGACCATGTGTTGAAACTCTTATATATGGACAATATATGTCCTATGAGTTTCCTTGAATTTTGGCAAATATTTTTGAAATAGTTAAATAATTTTTACCTATTAAAGACCATTTCTGGCCTAAAGAAAAAGCATTTAAATAAAATATAAAAATAAATTTTAAAATTATAATTTTGTGGTTTATGGGAGTCCTATACCTAATAGGATTCAAATATACTTTTTGAAAGATTTTTCACACCCTTAATAAGGTACTTGCAGTACAAACCTCAATTCAGGGGGTTTTGGAAAACTAATTTTAGAAAATACTATTTGGCCAAAATATTTTTATAAGAAAATACTATACTGGTCTATACACATGGCATGATCATTGGGAAAAGGTTTTGGATCAATTATATGAAGTACAAGAGTTGGAGGATTTATTTGATTTTTAGAGCACTAGCAAACAGCAGACAAAAAATCAAATCAAGCAATGTCCAAAACACTCAAAAGATTTTGTGAAACCACATTTTTAGCATGATTATTAGCTTAAGTGTTGTGGCATGAAAATCAGGGTGTGACACTCGACACTTGGGGGCTAATGTACAATTGAAGTGATAGAAATCAATTTTTTCAAACAAGTCCCAAGCACATAACAAAGTTATATCCTTGGCACTTGGGGGCTAATGTAAGGTCATTCTCAAACATGGAAGAAGTACCGATTCACCCGCAATGGAGTAAACCGGCCCTTGGGGTCTATAAATGCAAATCAAGCTATTCCAATTAATCTATCAAAGTCCTGGTTCATCCTAAAGGCTAAACCGGCACTTGGGGGCTACTATGGCCTAATGGTACAATTACAAGATACAAGCAAAAGTGAAAGGCAAAGGGAAAGAAATTACCTCATATTTTTCCTTCATCATGTTTACTAAACCGGCCTCGTGGTCACGACTGGTGAAGAGCCGGTTTAGATACCCAGAGTGGAGCTCCTGGGCACTGAGCTGGGCATAACTAGACAAGTCAGTGCTCCACTTGCCCTTGTCTTTCTGGAGAACTTCCTCCTTGGCAGTGTGTCTGTCCAAGATAACAGGTTCCGCGGGAGCAGAAAAACCTATTCCGGTAATCTCAACATCTTCCGTCGAGGTGGCAGTTGGCCTGGGGGGATCATCAGCGACAACAGGATCGGTGCGTACCGGACTAACAGGAGCCGGACTAACCCGGGCAGGGCTAGCCGGTTCAGCAACGGTCTCTGTAGCATCACCCTCCGGAGCAGCAAGATCTTCGTGGTCCATTGGGGAAGGATCATCGAGCTAAACTTCAGCATTCTCTTCCAGAGGATTCGTAGCTTCAAGATTCTCTGCCGGTTTAGAAGCGTTTCCGGCTGCCGGTTTATTCAATTTTGCCTTCTTGCTAGGCTTGGGCATACTGATAAGATTAAAGGAATAATGAAAATCACAAGTCAAAAAGGAAAGATAAACCGGGCATACTAAAAGATGACTTACCCAGGAACGGTCTTGAGCACCGGGACTTGGGTGGCAGTTGACTCGCCGGAAGAAGACAGAGGAGTTTCCTGATAGTTTGGATCAGACGGTTTAAGAGGTTTGCGAATAAGACCTGCTTTTGGATGAAGAGTGGTTGGAGTAAACAAAACCTCTGAGCGGCGTCTTCGATCCGGCGTGTGGGGTAATCCGGAGGATTCAACCACGTGACCACTATGGCGTGTGGTCTGGAGAGCCTCATGTTGCTGCTTCTTGAAAAGAAAATTGGGATCCAATTGAGCATAAGGGTGAGAAAATAGATACTTCCGGGCTACCCGACGAATTTTGGGTGGCAACGGTTCTGAATCAGAGGAAAGGGAGATTACCTCGACTTCATCCGCTTTACTCCCTTCCGCCGGATCCTAGGAAAGGACATTGTTAATGTAAATACAGACGAAGTAAAGTTAAAAGGTGTAAGAACCAACCAGTACCTCAGAAGCCGGATCATCTTCTTTAGGGTTTGAACCAGAAGCGGCGGCAGGTTTCTTCTTATGTTTCTTTACGGCCAAGCTCTTCTTGCGAGTTGGCTTTGCCAGTTTGTCTTGAGCCTTCTTCTTCCAGAAGGGGTCATTGGCCTGTGTAAAGGAGTAAAAACATCTTGAGGACAAGCAATATGGACGGATTAAAGCAAAAGGAAAGGGACAGAAGAATCTTACCGACGGCGGTTTATTGTTCACACAGAAAGGGGATAAACCGGTTCGGCTGCACTCATCCAAAGGAATATTCAACATCTTTTTTGCAGATTCAGTAACTTCATTGTCGGGAAGCACTATGTATGTATGACACTGAGGGTCCTTCGGATTGCCAGTATACTCGCAAACTAAACCGGATTGCCGGCTTAATGGGAGAATGCTCCAAGAGAGCCAGCAGCGGACAAAGTCAACCCCGGTTAAACCGTTGGCTACGAAAGCCCTGAGTTTGGAAAGTTGGGGGCATATCGAGCCCGGTCTTGGGCACTCAGACGCTGTGGGAAAGGGTGACCCGCTGTCAGACGATAAGGGCGGTAACCCGGCAGTGGATTTTCTCCCTCTGGTGAAGTGTCCTTGTAATAGAACCAAGTCTGGTTCCACTCCTTGGGGTGGCTGTGAAGAGTGGCGTGAGGAAAGCTGACATCCTTCCTCTTCTGAATGCTCACACCACCAAGTTCAGTATGGGGCCCGTCGGAGAATTCAGTCCGGCGATTCAGATGGAAGAAATCCCGGAATAGCTCTACGGAAGTTTCCTCTTGCAGATATGCTTCTGAGAAGACCCGGAAGTTGCAGATGTTTGATATAGAATTGGGACCTGTATCTTGTGGATGGAGTTGAAAATCGGCTAAAACATCGCGGAAGAACTTTGAACCGGGAGGGCTAAAGCCCCGGGCCAGATGATCGAAAAAGACGACGGTCTCTCCCTCCTTAGGTTTAGGAGGATACTCTTTCCTAGGGGCTCGCCAGTGCAGAACCTCCTTTGGACCCAGAACGCCAATTGAGGCCGCCTTTACTAAATCATCCTCGGTAATCCGGGATGGGACCCAGTTGCAAATGACGAACTGTTTAGCCGCAGAAGACATCTTTTTCAAGGAGGGAATGCCGAAAAATACAATACAAGATCTGCTTTACGATCCACTAGATATAAACCGGCATGTTCTATGAAGATATTGACCTAATTGATGGTTTAAGCAAGGGACTAATGGTGCCTACTGATCCGGAGGAAGCATGAACGAGACAGCTACCGGTTTATGAGGCTTAGAAGTGAAAAGTTAAACCGCCAATTACAGGATGCAGGTCTAAATCTAAACTGTCAATGCAGGCATATAAGGTGTAGGTTGCAATTGAACCGGTAACATAAGCAGATAAGTTGCAGATCTAAAGTGTGAGAAATAACTTTCACATGAGCAGTGGTAAAATATGGATCTACAGCGCAGGAAAAAGTCAAAATAATTCAAGTCATATTTGTTGAAGGCAGCGAAGATTTCTACAGATCCAGTCTAAGCCAGCAGTATTGGAGGAACTAAAATTATAAAGATGGAGCGGAGTCATGCGCACGAGAGTTGACGTAAAAGTTTTACATCTACAGCTAAGTACTGTCTACGGTGATGATCAGGGAAGAACAAGGGTTCGTGGGCGAGCTACCGGGAAACCATAGAGCCAAGATCTATAGGGAAGAAGAAATAACGCACCCGAGGAAGCGGAAGAACGGCGACGAGTATCTGGACGCGCTCAGGTTGATGCAGCGGCCGGGCTTGGTGACGACGACAAGCTCGAAGGACGGCGGCGGATCTTGAGCGCTGGAGGACAGAGGAAGACAAAGCAGAGGGGATAAAGAGATGGCCCTCGGCCGTATTTATAAGCCGAAGAGATAAAACGGCAGGCGCGGGAACCGAGGAGACCAAAAATCAGATATGGATTGAGCTGTCGCCTCGATCTTTGGAGCTTTAATGAATAAAGGTAAAAAGCAGGTGCAGGCATTGACTGCGCGGATGATGTCACGACGGTTCAAAGCGACACAGAGGGATGACGTCATGCCGGTTTACCAAGCATACTGAAGCTGCGGAAATGAAAAGTTGTACAAGACTTTGGAGATTGACATGAACAGGTTCAAATCAATCTGGGGCCTAATGTCAGGGATATTACTACCAGGTATAAACCGGTCAGGAGGGTCCGGTTTAAGTTATCAAGATTGTATTACCAGAAGCCCAGCTTAGTATGGAGTACGAAGTTATAGCCCAGAAGGCTTAGAGTCCATACGAAAGGGCCCATAACTTGTAAACCGTCATATTATGTAAACTTGGGATGTAAGGTAGAAAGAGCAGAGACCGAGGCGGACCCGTTTATGAGCCGGCCTCGGGACTCTATAACCGGACCGGGCGTCACCTCTTATATAAGGGACAAGAAACAACAGCTCGAGACACAGGCAAAGCAGATTCGCTCCCTGGTCATCAAAGCCCAAGCAATACCACACCAAACTAGACGTAGGCTTTTACCTTCATCGAAGGGGCCGAACTAGTATAAAACCCATGTGTCCTTCGTCCGCTTTAACCCCTTTAAGCTAACCCGAGCGATGGCCTCACGACTAAGTCATTTTGCTAGGACATCTGCCGTGCTAAATCTACGACAGAAACCCATGCCTTTTCCTCCTAAACCATCCAAGAAAAAGGATGATGAGGATTTTGAGAGTTTTGCTGAAATGATTAGACCTATCTTTTTGCGTATGCGTTTGACTGATATGCTTAAAACAAATCCTTATGCTAAGTATATGAAAGATATTATTGCCAATAAAAGAAAGATGCCTGAAGTTGAAATTTCCATCATGCTTGCCAATTACACTTTTAAGGGTGGAATACCAAATAAACTAGGAGATCCAGGAGTACCCACTATACCTTGCTCCGTTAAAAGAAACTATGTTAAAACTACTTTATGTGATCTTGGGGTCGGTGTTAGTGTCATGCCTCTATCTTTATATCGTAGACTTGAGTTGAGTGAGTTGACACATACTGAAATGTCTTTGCAAATGCCCGATAAATCAACTGCTATACCCGTCGTTATTTGTGAGGATGTGCCTGTTGTGGTTGCAAATGTTACTATTCTAACAGACTTTGTTATCCTTGATTTTCCCGAGGACGATAGTATGTCTATTATCCTTGGTAGACCCTTTTTAAATACTGCAGGGGCTGTTATTGATTACAACAAAGGCAATGTCACTTTTCATGTCAATGGTAATGAGCATACGGTACACTTTCCAAGGAAACAACCTCAGGTCCACAGTATCAATTCTATTGGAAAAATTTCAACGATTACTATTGGAGGTTTTGAATTCCCTCTTCCTACTGACAAGAAGAAATATGATATTCTTATTGTTGGGGACATACATATCCACATTGAGGTAACCTAGTGTTATTAAAAAATTATTAGGTTTCATGTTATTCGGAAAGAGTTTATTAACAAGACCTGATCAACCTTGTTAATGGATTCCTTTTGATGAGCATGAGATGGGTGAATCTAGATAGCACAACCTTCTGTACCCTCCTTTTATTTTCCGTTAATTATATTAAATAAAGAAAAAATAGTATTTTCTGTCTGTTTTCAAAGTTATCCGTGCAATAAAAAAATACTCTGAAAATAAAAGTTCTCCAAATGCCCCGAACATGAAATATGATTTTTTCCAGAATATTTAAGAATATTTGGCACTGAGAACACATCAGGGGGAGCCAGCACCTGGCCACGAGGGTGCAGGGCGCACCCACCCCCCTGGGCGCACTCCCTTGCCTCGTGGGCCCCACATGCCCCCCTCCAATTATTCATGCACCCACACACTCCTTCTTCCTCCCAAAAAATCACTATCCAGCTCAAGCACGAGTTCTAGCTCATCTTGCTACCATTTTTGATCTCCTTTCTCAAAGCTCCATTCACAAAATTGTTCCGGGAGATTGTTCCTTATGTGACTCCTCCATTGGTCCAATTAGTTTTTGTTCTAGTGCTTTATTTATTGCAATTATTTGTTTTTTAGGTGACCATGTTCTTGAGCTTGCATGTCGAATTTATGTTGTTCCAAGTAGTTCTAATGCATGATATAGTCTCTAGCCACTTGTAGGAGTAGTTGCTATCAATCTTGTGAGTTTGGTTGGAATTTATTTTGAGTCACTAAAAATTTCAGAATTATTCCAGAAAAAAATGCATAGGAAAATCTTTCAAGGTGGTTCCTCAAGGAAACAAGGACCAAAGCTCGCGATACACGAGCCAGACGATGAGTTACCAAGGGAAGCTCAAGTGCGGCCCTGTGAATGGCCGTCAGAAGAATTTATGATCCGGGCAGGAATCAAGGAAGAATTTTACACATATGTGCGTAATGCGGATATTGAGAACTTCGAGTCAGATAAGTGCCCCCAATACCAGTACCTGACTGACACCTTTTTGAGAAGGTTTAAATTTACATCTTCACGTAACTCTCCCACTGTCTTGTTTGATCTCTATGATAAATCTTATACTATGGACTTAGAAGATTTTAATGATGCATGTAAACTTCCACAGTGGGGTAGTGTTGGTGAACCTCGCAAATCTGAGTATAAGGACTTTCTAGCTAGTCTCACTGTGGGGGAATCTAGAGAAGTCACCCAAGCTACCATAGGGAGCATTCATTGTCCAGCTATACACTATTTTGCTCTCTTCATTGGTAGATGCATTAACGGTAAAGATGAGGCTTGCCACATGTGTGTACCAGATCTTAGTGTCCTCAAAAGTGCGGTATTGGGTGATAGACAATATAATTTGGGAGCCATTGTTGCACGTATGTTACATCATAATGGTTTAAATGGCGATCTGTTTGGTGGAATTTATGCAACTCGCTTGGCTAATTATCTTCATGTGCCCATACACTAGAATGATGCGCAGTTGCCTCATGCTTTTCTAGATTATAATGCCATGGTTCGCCATCAATTCATTGAGAGGGATGAATAATCCCTCCAGTATCAACTAATCTTTAACAGGCGTCGCACTGTCCATATTGCTCTCCCTGCTCCTACCTTCTTTGAATTTCAAGCAAAAGGGAGATATACTATAACCAGGGAGGAGGCAAATGAGTATCAGGAGACGACGAGGGCAGCTCATCTTCAGGATGCAGCTCGTCAGGCGATAGCCGCTGCATCTCAGTACAACCCCAACTACGACTTTGGGTATCCGTCAGGCCAGTACTGGCCATAGCCAACTTAGGCCAAAAGCCTAAGCTTGGGGGAGTACGTATTTCCCAGCGACATTACATTCATGTTCACACACTTATTCCAGTAGTCGGTGCTCACACTCTTTCATTTTACTATCCATGCTAGTTTATTTTCTTTTCTTAGTCTTTTTCTTGTGTGTTAGAAAAAACATAAGGAAAACAAAAAAATTAGTTGCAGCTTTTTAGCTAGTTTACTTTCCATGTCAGTAGTAGTAGTAATTAAAAGCAAACCCAAAAAGATTTATTGTTCTTGTTTTGCTTGTTGGGAGCTTTCCCGTGTAAATAGTTTCTTTTCTTTTCTTTGGGGGTCAATAGGAGAAGACCATGATGAAAATGTTTAGTGGCTCTTATATGCATTAATGTTGATTTAACCTTGAGCCATATTACTTTGTCTTCTCTCTTGTATTAAATGCTTGCATATTCCATCTTAGTCCAATGCACGTGCACTATTATTATTATCCACACTGTTCGGGCGTGCGAGTGAAAGGCAATAATGACGATATATGATGAACTAATTGAGATGGGAAAAGCTGGTATGAACTCGACCTCTCTTGTTTTTGTAAATATGATAGTTCATCGTTCCTGATTCAGATTGTTATGAATGAAACATGCTTGCAATGACAATTAGAGATCATAGCTGCTCATGCCATGCTTAATTAGCTAAGAGTTTATAATGGTCTATCTTTCTTGCCAACATGATATTAAAATGGTTGTGATGTGGTATGATAGGGTGGTGTCCTCCTTTGAACGATTCAAGTGGTTTGACTTGGCACATGTTCACGCATGTAGTTGAAACAAAATCAACATAGCCTCCACGATATTTATGTTCATGCTGATCTATATCCTACTCATGCTTGCACTCATTGTCAATTAATTTTAATGCATGTTCATGACTGTTGTCGCTCTCTAGTTGGTCGCTTCCCAGTCTCTTTCTAGCCTTCACCTGTACTAAGCGGCAATACTGCTTGTGCATCCACTTCCATAAACCCCAAAGGTATTCCATATGAGTCCACCATACCTTCCTATATGCGGTGTCTACCTGCCGTTCCAAGTAAATGTGTATGTGCCAAACTCTAACCCTTCAAATGAAATTATGTTTTGTATGCTCGAACAGCTCATGTATCAACTAGGACTATCTATATCTTCCATGCTAGGTGGGTCATTCTCACGATGAGTGGACTCCGCTCATCATTCATGAGAAAATGGCTGGTAACCGGGATGCCTAGTCCCATGCTCAAATCATAATAATTAAACAAAACTCCCCAGGGCTATTGCTTGTTTGGACGGTACCCCATGGATTCGGATGGCCATGGAGTGTGCTTGTTGGTGGTTTGGGGAGTATAAACTTTACCATTCTATTTGGGAACTGCCTATAATGTGTGCAGCATGGAAGATATCGAGATTCTTGGTTGCCATGTTGACAATGAAAGTATACCGCTCAAAATATTATTCATCTCTATTTCAAAATCGATCTCTCGCACCTCTACAAATCCATGCTTCCCTCTACGAAGGGCCTATCTATTTACTTTTTTGTGAGTCTTCATCTTCTTATTAGAGAGCACCAGTTGGAGAGCACCGCTGTCATTTGCATGTATTGCGATTAATTTGCATTGAGTATGATTGTGACTAGATCTCTTTTACCATGAATTACAATGTCTAGTCAGTCCTTGATCTTTAAAGGTGCTCTGCATTTATGTTTTGCGGTCTCAGAAAGGGCTAGCGAGATACCATCTTCTTATATCATATTATGATTGTTTTGAGAAAGTGTTGTCATCCGAGGTTTATTATTATTGCTCGCTAGTTGATTGTGCCATTGATGTGAGTAGACATGAGACCTGAAAGTTATTGTGAATGTGGTTAGTTCATGATCTTTGTTGAAAACTTGAATGCTGGCTTTGCATATTTACAACAACAAGAGCAAACAGAGTTTGTCAAAGTTTTTCTTTATCACTTTCACTCTATCAACTGAATAGCTTGAGGACAAGCAAAGGTTTAAGCTTGGGGAAATTGATACGTCTCCAACGTATCTACTTTTCCAAATACTTTTGCCCTTGTTTTGGACTCTAACTTGCATGATTTGAATGGAACTAACCCGGACTGACGCTGTTTTCAGCAGAACTGCCATGGTGTTATTTTTGTGCAGAAATAAAAGTTCTCGGAATGATCTGAAATTCAACGGAGAATTATTTTGGAATATATAAAAAATATTTGAGGAAAGAACCAGACCAGGGGGCCCACACCCTGTCCACGAGGGTGGGGGCGCCCCCCTTGGGTGCGCCCCTGCCTCTTGGGCCCCCTGATGCTCCACCGACGTCTTCCCCGACTCCATATATTCACTTTCAGGGAGAAAAAAATTAGAAAGAAGGAATTATCACATTTTACGATACGGAGCCGCCGCCAAGCCCTAATCTCTCTCGGGAGGGCTGGTCTAGAGTCCGTCCGTGGCTCCGGAGAGTGGAGATCGTCTCCATCGTCATCATCAACCTTCCTCCATCACCAATTCCATGATGCTCACCGCCGTGCGTGAGTAATCCCATCGTAGGCTTGCTGGACGGTGATGGGTTGGATGAGATTTACCATGTAATCGAGTTAATTTTGTTAGGGTTTGATCCCTAGTATCCACTATGTTCTAAGATTGATGTTGCTATGACTTTGCTATGCTTAATGCTTGTCACTAGGGCCCGAGTGCCAAGATTTTAGATCTGAACCTATTATGTTTTCACGAATATATGTGTGTTCTTGATCCTATCTTGCAAGTCAATAGTCACCTACTATGTGTTATGATCCGGGCAACCCCGAAGTGACAATAATCGGGACCACTCCCGGTGATGACCGTAGTTTGAGGAGTTCATGTATTCACTATGTGTTAATGCTTTGGTCCGGTACTCTATTAGAAGGAGGCCTTAATATCCGTTTGTTTTCACTAGGACCCCGCTGCCGCGGGAGGGTAGGACAAAAGATGTCATGCAAGTTCTTTCCGATAAGCATGTATGACTATATTCGGAATACATGCCTACATTACATTGATGAACTACAGCTAGTTCTGTGTCACCCTATGTTATAACTATTACATGAGGAATCGCATCCGACATAATTATCCATCACTGATCCAATGCCTACGAGCTTTTCCCATATTGCTTGTTGCTTATTTGCTTTTTCGCTGCTACTGTTACAATCACTACAAAAACACTACCGTTAATTTTATTGTTGTTACCGTTACTTCCATATTACTTTGCTACTAAATTACCTTGCTGTAGATACTAACTTTTCCAGGTGTGGTTGAATTGACAACTCAACTGCTAATACTTGTGAGTATTCTTTGGCTCCCCTTGTGTCGAATCAATAAATTTGGGTTGAATACTTTACCCTCAAAAACTGTTGTGATCCCCTACACTTGTGGGTTATAAACCCCTCAAAATTCTAAGGACAAAGGATTGGCTCAAGCTCAAGACTCTACATTTTCCATTTTAGTGATCCAAGATCACATTGAGTCCATAGGAAAGCCAATACTATTAAAAGGGGATGAGGTGTTGCCTAATGGGTTTCTTGCTCAAAATGCTTAGTGATATGCTCCAAAACCCTCAACCACTTTCTTACATCCACATATGTCCCAAACCAAAAGTCAAACTCGGCCCCATCGAAAAGTTCTATCCGGCGCCGCGGAGTTCATTTGACATAGCCACTGCCACTAAACCCTAATCACTTCGGTCTCACCGAAAGGGATCTCGGTCTCACCGAGATGGGATTGCAAACTCTCTGTTTACCTTCGTAACATTTCGGTCTCACCGAGATGGGAGATCGGTCCCACCGAGTTCACAATGCAAACTCTCTGTTCCCCTTCATAACGTTTCTGTCCCACCGAAACGAGCGAATCGGTCCCACCAAGTTTGCCTGACCAGCTCTCTGTGTGCTCATTACCAAAATCGGTCCTACCGAGTTTGTGTAATCGGTCTCACCGAGATTACGTTATGACCTAACTCTAATGAAATCGGTCCCACCGAAATGCCTAACGGTCACATTATGAACTAAATTGGTCTGACCGAGTTCTCTGAATCGGTCCCACCAAGTTTGGTAAATTGTGTGTAATGGTTAGATTTTGTGTGGAGGCTATATATACCCCTCCACCCACTCTTCACTCGTGGAGAGAGCCATAAGAATATACCTACACTTCCATCATACATGTTCTGAGAAGAGAACCACCTACTCAAGTGTTGAGTTCAAGATATTCCATTCCTACCATATGAATCTTGTCCTCTAGCCTTCCCAAAGTTGCTTTGCACTCAAATCACTCTTCCACCATTTCTAAATCTGTGAGGAGCTGTTTGAGTGTTGGGAAGACTATCATATGAAGCATTTGAGCAAGGAGTTCATCATCAACACACCATCTATTACCTTTTGGAGAGTGGTGTCTCCTAGATTGGTTAAGTGTCACTTGGGAGCCTCCGACAAGATTGTGGAGTTGAACCAAGGAGTTTGTAAGGGCAAGGAGATCGCCTACTTTGTGAAGATCTATCCTATTGAGGCAAGTCCTTTGTGGGCGATGGCCATGGTGGGATAGACAAGGTGGCTTCTTCGTGGACCCTTCGTGGGTGGAGCCCTCCGTGGACTCGCGCAGCCGTTACCCTTTGTGGGTGGAAGTCTCCATCAACTTGGATGTACAATAGCACCACCTATCGGAACCAAGACAAAAACATCCGTGTCTACACTTGCGTTTGCTCCCTCCAAACTCCTCCCTTTACCATCATATGCAATTGTTTTACATTCCGCTGCTACACTCTTAGTCTTGCATGTGCAGGTTGATTGCTTGACTTGTGCTAAGTTGCTAAAATCTGCCAAGAATTAAAATTGGGAACGGGCTAGATTTTTATTTGGTCAAGTAGTCTATCACCCCCCCCCCCTCTAGACATACTTTCGATCCTACACACAGGGGTATTCCAATGGTGTATTTCTCCAGAGGAGGGCTATGAGATACTATGATAGATTCATGAAGGAGACTGCGGTCATGATGCCGGTTCTAAATCGCTGGTAGCCAAAGCTTTTCGTCATGGGTTTTATTGGCTGATGGCTCATGCAGATGCAGAGGATTTAGTTAGCAACTGTGACGCTTGTCAGAAATTTTCCAAGCAGGCTCACGTGCCGGCTCAAGAATTAAGGATGATTCCGATTACTTTTACGTTTGCAGTCTGGGGGCTGGATATGGTTGGACCATTCAAGACATCCAAGGACAAAAAGACTCACCTATTGGTAGCAGTGGATAAGTTTACAAAGTCGATTGAGGCTGAGCCGGTCAGCAAATGTGATGCAGCGACGGCGGTTCAGTTCATTAAAAAGGTGATCTTATGCTTCAGATGCCCTCATAGTATCATCACTGATAATGGTACCAATCTGTCCAAGGGTGCCATGAAAGAGTTTTCTCAACAAGAGCATATTCGTCTCGATGTTTCATCTGTGGCTCAACCCCAATCCAATGGGCAAGCCGAGAGGGCGAATCAAGAGATCTTAAGACGCATCAAGCCCCGCCTCATGGTCCCTCTGCAGAGGACGTCGGGTTGTTGGGTTGAGGAGTTGCCTTCAGTCATATGGAACATCAACACCACCCCTAACGGGTCTACGGGTTACACGAGCTTCTTCATGGTTTACGGGGCAGAGGTGGTTCTCCCTAGTGATATACGTCATGATTCACCTCGCGTGACGGCTTATGTTGAAGCTGTTAATGAACAAGCACGACGGGTTGACCTTAATCTCCAGGACGAAGAGCATAACCATGCGGCGGCTCGATCAGCAATCTATCAGCAAGACCTGCGTCGTTATCATAGTCGCCGGTTTAAAACTCACACATTTCAAGAAGGTGATTTGGTGCTCCGACTCATCCAGGATCAAACTGATATGCACAAGCTATCCCCGCCTTGGGAAGGACCTTTTGTGGTCAGCAAGAATCTGCATAACGGATCGTATTATCTCATCGATGTTCGAGACCACAAGGACTCACACATGTCAGAGGAGGAGACCCGTCGACCATGGAATATTGCTCATCTTTGGCCTTATTACACCTAAGACACCGGCTCTTGTGATGTAAATATATCAATCATTGTATATACATTATGATTAATACAATACAGTCAGCATCCCTGATAATTCGGGGCCTCTGTCGTTTTCATTTCAGAATATGAGTCCTTATTGCTTACGCAAATACATCGGGGCTTCCAGCTCACTAAGCATAGCTATAACCACCCTCTGATCCGGCTTATATGCTGGGATGTAAGAATCACTTGGGGGCTTCCTGTTTAAACATAGGTGTTGTGACGCCCCCGATTTGACCGTACACTAATCATGCACGCAAATGTGTACGACCAAGATCAGGGACTCACGAGAAGATATCACAACACAACTCTAGACACAAATTAAAATAATACAAGCCAGGGGCCTCGAGGGCTCGAATACAGAAGCTCGAAAGCAATAGAGTTAGCAGAAGCAACAATATCTAAGTACAAACATAAATTAAACAAGTTTTGCCTTAAGAAGGCTAGCACAAACATCAATGATCGAAGAGGCAAGGCCTCCTGCCTGGGACCTCCTGACAACTCCTGGTCGTCATCTGTCTCCACGTAGTAGTAGGCTCCGTCGGGGTAGTAGTAGTAGTCGACCGGGGTGGCATCTGGCTCCTTGGGTCCGCCATCTGGTTGTTGGTTGCAACAACCAGAAAGAAGAAAGAATGAGAGAAAAGGGGGAGCAAAGCAACCGTGAGTACTCATCCAAAGTACTCGCAAGCATCAGATCTATACTAAGTATGCATCAGTATCAAATGAATGACCTGTATAAGTGGACTGAACTGCAGAATGCCAGAATAGAGGGAAGGCCTAGCCTATCGAAGACTAGCATCTTCAAGCATCTTGGAAACCACCATCTTGCAGCAGTAGAAGGGAATACAGAATAGCAGTTTATAATTAACAAGCATGTAGTAGCATTAACGGCCTAGAGATCCTTCCTCGACTCCCTGCGAGAAAGTAATCTCGCGGCCAGAAATCCAACACATATCTCAAGTATACATTTCTAGTTATAATATATCAGGATATAAGACTGAACGTCCGTTACCGTGGACACGGCTATTCGAATAGATAACTTCCCTGCAGGGGTGCACCACCTTACCCTCACGCTCGATCATCTCTGGCCGGACACACCATTCAGGGTCAATGCCCGGCCTAGGAAGATCAACAAGTCGTAGCCCTACCTAGGCTCAGCAGAGAGGTCCCCGTCGGTCTACATCCTAAGCGCTCCAGGGTCATGGGCCATCGCCCGTTGCACTCCGGATCGTTGCGCGTAGGGCAATCCAGGCCACCTCTACTGGGGCGCCGACCAGGCCGTGCCACAATGCTGAACTCGACGTCTGACAAAGCTTGAGCTGATACCACGAGGCCGAGGCCCATAACTATTCTCGCGTGGCGGTTAGTGCGTAAAGGCCAGAGGCCAACTCAGAACAAATACCCAAATCTGTTAGTGCATTATTGACAGAAGTGACAGCTGTCGGGACAAGTCCGAAGCTATCACCCCTCTTGGGTGATACCGCTAAACATCCAGCCGCCACCGAAAGAACTCCCGCGGGTACTCATCGGGCCCGCCCGCCTTTCACAAATGTCTCAAGTAAAGTGCATGTAACCGTGTGTCCAAAACACCAAGGTGGAAAACCCAAGGAATCACCCTCGGCGAATTCCACTCGATGTGTCCTCAAGGCGAACTATGAGGAATCACCCGCGAGGTTCACACTTAAGGGGTTGCACGACAGAGTCGTATCGGGAATGGAGAAAGAGGAATCACCCTCGATGACCATGACCGGATAGCTACACTACAGAGTTATCATCATGAGGGCGTTATGAGGTTTCACCCTTGGCACCCGATAGTATCTCTACAGAGTCGAGCAACAAAGGGGGTGTGATGTGATGTGAAGTGTCGGGCTCCGGTCTTCGATCACGATGCTCGCGTCGTCGATGATGAAGCAAGGGCAACAAGGACAGTCGGGCTCCGGTCTTCGATCACGTTGCTCGAGTCGTCGATGATGAAGCAGGGGCAACAAGAACAGTCGGGCTCCGGTCTTCGATCACGTTGCTCGAGTCGTCGATGATGAAGCAGGGGCAACAAAGACAAGGTGGGGTCACTGATGGATCACTAGCCAACCTATACTAAGCAGTTTAGCATAGCATGTAGGTAACAATAGCAGGTACAAAAGCAGGCTATGCATCAGAATAGGATCCAACAATAACAGTAGCAAAATCTAATGCAAGCATAAGGAAGAATGGAATGGGCGATATCGGGATGATCAAAGGGGGGGCTTGCCTGGAAGCTCTGTTGAAACGGAAGGAGGGTCGTCGTCGTCGTAGTCGATCACAGGGGCATCAGCAATGGTCTCGGGGTCTATCGGAGAGAAGAGGGGGAAGAAACAATAAATACCAATCACACATATGCAATATAGACGCACGACATGAAAATAAGCGGTGCTAGGGGTGTTCTAACGTAGTACTACGCGACACCGACGGAGGGGGAAAACATCCGGGAAGGCATTCCCGGTGTTTGGCATTTTCGGACAGACGAACCGGAGGGGGATTGTTATATGTTCGGTATGCTAGGGGCATGTGGCAGACGAACGGACCGCGTATTCTGATTTGTCTCGAAATTCTGAGCAACTTTCATATATAAAACTTTTTCATCGGAGTTACGGATTATTTTATATGAATTTCCAATGTTTTATTAATATTCTAAAATTCTATTAATTCGAAAATAAATTGGAATTTGCCATGGGTACACAGAGTGTATCCAGCCAGGTGTATGACAAGTGGGGCTAGGGGGTCCCAGTTGACCCAGTCAACAACCTAGTCAGAGTTGACCGGTCAAAGTGAAAAGTGCCAGGGGGACCCGGTTGTCATAGATAGTAGCTAAATTTATTTTGGTTATTCATTTTAATCTCCAAGGAAACTACATGTCATCTGTACGTAGACTATCTAAACACTAATTATCATTCTAGTCTAAATAGGGGATAGCTCCAGCGGCCATGGACCAATCCTACCATTGGTGTTCTTGGGCACGCACGCATGTACTATGTGCATGGCCGGCCACGGCCAGTAGCGGCAAGAGCATGCAATCGCGGGCAGCATCAGCAAGCAGTGCTAGTATGCAGCAGTAGCAACAAGCATCAAGCAGCAGCAGTCAACGGTGCAGCCGCGTGTATGAGGGCAGCAAGCGGCGGCAGCTAGTAATAAGCAGCATCAGCGGCAGTGCAGCGGTGGCGCTAGGAGTAGCAGCATGAAATAGCAGCGGCTACAACCATTAGCAGAGCAGTGCGACAGGAACGGGCGGCGAGCACGACAGCGGGCTGGAGCGCGGGGAAGGAGAGGGCGTGCGTGCTGTAGGGCGAGACCGGAGCGTGGCGGAGCACGGGCGGGCACGCGCGGAGACGCGGTCAACGGCGCGGGAGCGCCAGGGTGCGCAGACGCGGGCGTGAGCGCCGGCTATGGCGGCCTCGACGAGCGTGACTATAACGGCGACGGATCGAGGGGGCTACAAGGGGGTTCCGAAGGAGGGGCTTACCACGGGGCTGGAGCAGCTGACGGCAAGGCCCGGGGTAGTCGGAGCAGTGCAGATCGACGAGGAGATGGCGACGATGTACGCGTTGAAGACGAGGTCGATGGCGAGCACACGGGCCGTCCTAGCTCGTACCGTTGCTCGGGGAAGATGATGTCGAGGGTGGAGGTTCTCCTGGACAACTCCACAGGCGCCGGGGAAGTCGTAGGCCACGGCATCGGCGACGATTGTGCGGTCACCGCGCGAGCTCTTGCCTCGATTCTGAGGCAAGGAGGAAGCGGCTCGATGGGGAAAGAGAGGGGATCGAACGAGGGCGAGCTAGGGTTTCGGGGAGGCAAGCTTATAGGCCGAGGGGGGGCTCGTGGCGGCCATCCATGGCCATGGCGCCGTGGATGCGTGCAACGCCCAGGCTGTCTCCTGTACAGAGAAGGGGGACGAGGTGGGGGTGGGCTGGGCCGTGCATTTGGCTAGATGGGCTAAGGTGCATAGTGCCTCTAGAGCCCACTAACATCTTAGTGGTTCAGCCTTTTCTTTTTATACTTTTCTGCTTCTTATTTTCTTTTTTGTTTTGCATTTTCTTTTCTCATCAAAAGAATTTTCTTACACTTTAAATTTGACACATAAGTAATAGATATTATTTCGAGAGAGCACAAAAGGTTTGAAAGACTTTTAAATTAGTTTGGATTTATTATTATTTAAAGATCATTTTTAAATAATAATTTTACCGCCATTTTAATTATTTGAGGACATTACAATACTTTATAAAGATCTGGTTTCTTCACCAATATTAACTTTGAATTATTTGCCACCTTTTGAACATTTTAGTTTTGACATTCAAAAACTTTAATTGTTTGATTTTATTTTAAATTTGAATTTTAACCGGATTGAATCCAAAAGAGGTTAGCAATAGTACAGTGATGACATGGCCTCATTAGAAGAGGATTACTGTAGCTTAATTATCCGGGCGTTACAAATCTCCTCCACTACAAGAAATCTCATCCCGAGATTTTAGGAGGTAGATGGAAACAAAACGGGTTATTCACCACGAAGACGATCCTCGTGTTCCCAAGTGGCTTCATCTTCACATGATTTGACTATGGAACTTTAAGAAATTTGATAACCCTCACAGGGGTACGACGTTCAGCTCGAACGAGAATGCGGATCGGATGCTCTCCGGAAGCGAGATCATCTTGCATGGGTTGAGATAAGCAATGAGGTTGTTGCAATAAGACTTGCGACTCAGGGAATCGGCCATGAAATTAGCCTAGCTAGGGGTATAAGAAATACCGTATTCATAGTCTAAAATTGTTCCCATACATCGCTGCTGACGGAGATCTAGACCTAGCTGAGTAAACAATTACTTCAGACTTTGATGATCGATGAAGATCTCGCAACGATTACCGAGAAGGTAATGTCGCCACTGTTTCAGTGCATATATGACAGTAGCAAGCTCGAGGTCATGAACTGGATAGTTCTCTTCATGAGGGCGCAACTAACGAGAGCCATAAGCAATCACTTTGCGCTCTTGCATTAGGACACAGCCTAATCCTTGATGTGAAGCATCACAGTAAATGACGAAATCCTTCTTAGTATCTGGAGGAGCAAGCATTGGGGAAGAAGTCAACTTGTCTTTGAGTGCCTGGAAACTTTCCTGACACTTTTCTGTCCATTCGAACTTGACACCTTTGTGAAGCAGACCAGTCAAAGGCTTGGCAATCTTGGAGAAGTTCTCGACAAATCGACGGCAATAGTTGGCAAGTCCGAGAAAACTTCTGACTTGTTTGACATTCTTTGGAGGAGTCCAATCGAGAATAGCCTGAACTCGCTCGGGGTTGACGGCAATACCATCCTTGGAGATAACATGCCCAAGGTAGGTTACTTCGGGAAGCCAGAACTCACACTTGGAATACTTAGCATATAGTTGATGTTCTCGAAGCTTTTCCAGAACAAGACGTAGATGTTCAGCATGTTCTTCTTTGTTCTTGCAATATACAAGGATATCATCCATATAAACCACGACAAACTTATCGAGGTATTCCATGAATATATAGTTCCTTAATCGGGAGAACGTTGCTGGAGCATTGGTCAAGCTGAAAGACATGACGGTGTACTCGTATGAACCATAGCGAGTAACGAATGCGGTCTTGGGAATATCTTCTTCACGAACCCGAATCTGGTGGTAACCCAACCTCAAATCAAGTTTAGAGAATACCGAGGAACCAGCAAGTTGATCATACATATCGTTGATTCTGGGAAGCGGATACTTGTTCTGAATTGTTGCCTGGTTGATAGGTCGGTAATCTTGGACCAAACGATTCGTACCATCCTTCTTCTTGACAAAGAGAGAAGGTGCTCCCCAAGCAGAGGAACTTGGACGGATAAAACCCTGACGAAGTGAAGTGTCGATTTCCTCCTTAAGCTCAAGGAGTTCATGCGGCGGCATCTTGTATGGCCGCTTGGCAATAGGAGTAGTACCCGGCTTCAATTCTATGATGAATTCAATAGCTCTAGCAGGGGGTATTCCTGGAAGTTCTTCTGGAAAGACATCTTCGAAATCACGAACGACTGGAATGTTCTCTATTCCTTCCATAGGTGAATCATTCAATGCATTCAGAACATATATCTGATTCTCGGCATCCTGCGCTGTTTGGGTTGAGTATAGGACTGTTTGGCTAGAAGGGTGAGTGAGCTGAACTGTTCTGGTAGCACAGTCAATCAAAGCATTATGGGAGGTCAACCATTCCATACCAAGAATGATGTCTATATTGGAAGGTCCGATCACAATGAGAGAAGCCAGAAATAGTAGACCTCCAATCTCGATTTGGTTGCGAGGGCATAACATTGTGGTTTGCCATTTGGATCCCGGAGATTGAACTGCTAAAGGAGTGGGCAAATTTTCCATACCGATCCCATGCAACTGAGCAAATTGTTGGGACACAAAGGCATGCGATGCTCCTGAATCAAAGAGAACAGAAGCTGGCACTGAATTAACGCGAAGGGTACCCATCACGATCTTTGGGGACTCATGAGCTTCTTCAATCTTGACATGGGTGACTTGACCACCAGTCATAGCAGGTGGTCCGGCACTACAACTTCCGGTATGATGGGTTCGACGGCCCTTCTTATGACCAACATGAGAACGTGGAGCATTTTGCGGCTGACCCGTGCGACAGTTGATAGCAAGGTGCCCTGGTTGTCCACACTTGCGGCATAAGCCATCATTATGGGGAGGAGCCACATTATTGGATTGTCCACCCTGAATAGTTAGTTGACTCAGCGGCGGAGGTAGACGAGGTGCAACATAAGACGGCCTTGGTGTCGGAGTAGGTCGGTGATGAACATTGTGTGGGATCCAGACTCGACGTTTCTGAGAAGGCTGGCCCGAGGATGGGCCTACATCTCTAGTACGCTTGAGCGACTCCTGGTACTCGGTCAGACCAGTTTCAATTCGAAAAGCCTGGCTGACAAGCGTCGCAAAGTCTACGCAATCATGAGCAACAAGTGCGAGCTTTATATCGGGACGCAATCCTTCACGGAATTTCTCCTGCTTACGAGCGTCAGTGTCGACGTCATCCTCGGCATAGCGGGATAATTCAAGGAATTTCCTCTGATATTCGTCCATAGTCATTGTGCCCTGTGAGAGTTTGCGAAACTCCTTCTTCTTCTGGTCCATCAGACCTTGAGGAATGTGCCGTGCACGGAAGGCTAACTGAAATTCCTGCCAAGTGGTTACAGTTTCGGTAGGCAGCATACCCCTATGGCTTTCCCACCATTGGGTAGCTGGACCTTTCAAGTGAAATGTCGCAAAGGTGACATAACTGGCAGGAGCAACATTAACTAACTTCATTTCAAACTGGATATCACGAAGCCAATCATCAGCATCCATAGGATTGGTGGAGTTGCGGAAAATGGACGGGTTGAGGCGCACAAATTCTGACAGTGTTATTGGGGCAAGCTGTTGATGAGCATTCCGGTTTGGAAGCTGAGCCATTACTCCAGTCATAAATTGACGATTCAGTTCAAACTACTGCATCATTGCGGGAATATAGGGTGGAGGTGGTGGATCGTCAGCCATCCTGCTAAAATGTAACAAGGAGTAGTTTAGCATTGAGCATTTGTTAAGACTAGTGACCGTTCATGATGAAACTTGCATAGTGAAGGAAACACTATGAATGCATCATTGTAGTCAACAAGACATACTGTGCACTATTCAAAATTACTATACTAAGGAAAACTATGGCTATATCCATCTTTGGGGTGAATGTGGTCACGGGATCCTAATGTTTGAGTTAGTAAATTCGTTTAACCCGAATATAAGAGAGTTCAGAGCCCCGGAGTAAAGATCGAGGAGTAAAAGATCCTAATACCACCCAATTGGCGATGCGGGCCCGTAAGCCACATGGCCATGTTAGTAAAATAGTTTTCCAAAGACTAGACTCAACTTCGGCCAAGGAGTTGGAAAGGGGGATCCTACAGGCAGTCGGCTCTGATACCAACTTGTGACGCCCCCGATTTGACCGTACACTAATCATGCACGCAAATGGGTACGACCAAGATCAGGGACTCACGGGAAGATATCACAACACAACTCTAGACACAAATTAAAATAATACAAGCTTCATATTACAAGCCAGGGGCCTCGAGGGCTCGAATACAGAAGCTCGAAAGCAATAGAGTTAGCCGAAGCAACAATATCTGAGTACAGACATAAGTTAAACAAGTTTTGCCTTAAGAAGGCTAGCACAAACATCAACGATCGAAGAGGCAAGGCCTCCTGCCTGGGACCTCCTAACAACTCCTGGTCGTCAGCTGTCTCCACGTAGTAGTAGGCTTCGTCGGGGTAGTATTAGTAGTCGACCGGGGTGGCATCTGGCTCCTTTGGTCCGCCATCTGGTTACAACAACCAGAAAGAAGAAAGAAGGAGGGAAAAGGGAGAGCAAAGCAACCGTTAGTACTCATCCAAAGTACTCGCAAGCATCAGATCTATACTAAGTATGCATCAGTATCAAATGAATGAGCTGTATAAGTGGACAGAACTGCAGAATGCTAGAATAGAGGGAAGGCCTAGCCTATCGAAGAATAGCATCTTCAAGCATCTTGGAAACCACCATCTTTCAGCAGTAGAAGGGAATACAGAATAGCAGTTTATAATTATCAAGCATGTTGTAGCATTAACGGCCTAGAGATCCTTCCTCGACTCCCTGCGAGGAAGTAATCTCGCGGCCACAAATCCAACACATATCTCAAGTATCCATTTCTATTTATAATATATCAGGATATAAGACTGAACGTCCGTTACCGTGGACACGGCTATTCGAATAGATAACTTCCCTGCAAGGGTGCACCACGTTACCCTCACGCTCGATCATCTCTGGTCGGACACACCTTTCGGGGTCAATGCCCGGCCTCGGAAGATCAACACGTCGTAGCCCTCTACCTAGGCTCAGTAGAGAGGTCCCCGTCGGTCTACATCCTAAGTGCTCCGGGGTCATGGGCCATTGCCCGTTGAACTCCGAATCGTTGCGCGCAGGGCGATCCAGGCCACCTCCACTGGGGCGCCGACCAGGCCGTGCCGTAATGCTGAACTGGACATCTGACAAAGCTTCGGCCGATACCACGATGCCGAGGCCCATAACTATTCTCGTGTGCCGGTTAGTGCGTAAAGGCCAGAGGCCAACTCAGAACAAATACCCAAATCTGTTAGTGCATTATTGACGGAAGTGACGGCTGTCGGGACAAGTCCGGAGCTATCACCCCTCCTAGGTGATACCGCTAAACAACCAGCCGCCACCGAAAGAACTCTCGCGGGTGCTCACCGGGCCCGCCCGCCTTTCACAAATGTCTCAAGTAAAGTCCATGTAACCGTGTGGCCAAAACACCAAGGTGGAAAACCCAAGGAATCACCCTCGGCGAATTCCACTCGATGTGTCTTCAAGGCGAACTATGAGGAATCACCCGCGAGGTTCACACTTGAGGGGTTGCACGATAGAGTCGTATCGGGAATGGAGAAAGAGGAATCACCCTCGATGACCACGACCGGATAGCTACACTACAGAGTTATCATCATGAGTGCGTTATGAGGTTTCACCCTTGGCACTCGATAGTACCTCTGCAGAGTCGAGCAACAAAGGGGGTGTGATGTGATGTGAAGTGTCGGGCTCCGGTCTTCGATCACGATGCTCGCGTCGTCGATGATGAAGCAAGGGCAACAAGGACAGTCGGGCTCCGGTCTTCGATCACGTTGCTCGAGTTGTCGATGATGAAGCAGGGGCAACAAGAACAGTCGGGCTCCGGTCTTCGATCACGTTGCTCGAGTCGTCGATGATGAAGCAGGGGAAACAAGGACAAGGTGGGGTCACTGATGGATCACTAGCCAACCTATGCTAAGCAGTTTAGCATAGCATGTAGGTAACAATAGCAGGTACAAAAGCAGGCTATGCATCAGAATAGGATCAAACAATAACAGTAGCAAAATCTAATGCAAGCATAAGGAAGAATGGAATGGGCGATCACTACAAGAAATATGTCAACTTATGACCTTTTGTTAGTGACCCTGGAAGAATTGGTCATAGATCTATGACCATTTCAGACCAATTGGTCAAAAGCTGTTCGGGGGCTCCAAACCCTAAACTATAACGACCATGTTGGTCAGAAAGGTCATAATTTCCTTACACGAAATGGTCACAAAGCAGATAGCACTGGTTCGCTGCCTTATTTCTAGCTGTTCATGACCAATATAGATGGTCATAACCTTGAAAATTGTGGTGGGTTGCTACGACTAGGCGCCACCTCATCAGTTTTGCCTATGTGTCATGTCCATGTGGCAGTTTTTGCCCTAGGTTGTGAAGCAACCTATATTTCTGTCATTCCCAAAATTCCCCAAAAAATCTCATAAATTCTTTGGGTCATATCTTCGTCAAATATGTAAAAAACATTCCTTGCCTAGTTCAAAAATAATTCAAAAATATTCATTTTCCTATTCTGTTCAAAAAAACACTTTGTGAAGGAAGTACCACTTTGGCATGTCCAAATGGTATCCATTTTCTACAGTGCTTTCCTATGCCCAAATAACTATCCTCCACCAAATGCCAGCTCAATCCATTCATTATTTTGAGCCCATCTTCAACATTCGTATTTATGTCCAGTGTGGTACTTTGCAAAGAAAGTACCACCTAGACTCCTCCTTTTGAGCTGAAAATTTGTGAAGACGGTCTTCTTAGTAACTGATCAACCTCAACCAAAACTCACGCCCATTAGCCATGTGCATTTTCCATACCGCTAATCAAACACTTGGCTGCTAATTCATGTTTGAGCATCGATCGGTCTCCTCGTGAGAATCTTATGTTGTAATTTTCTTCCTAGCACCTACCTGGGGATTGGCCAACCCACTAGACATGCCTAGGCCGCCCAGAACACATGGCAACGCCACAGTCACGCGGTGACCACGCAGCGGGCATGCGAGTTTACGCGCTCTAGAGTTGGGGCCCTCGACCACCGCCCAAACCTCGACGTATCGCCACCAAACCATGTATTTATGATTAAATAGGTACTTATGTACCTAGAAATGATTTTTGGAAAAAATAAATAGCAAACTATGAGCCAGCCGCAGTTCAAATTTGACCCGCTTCCACCTGAATCGGCGGAAATTTGTCTTTTTCACGAGAGGTGGATCAAAACTTTTTACACCCAACCATTTTGTCAATTGTGCATTAAATATGTCCTAGTATTTTAGAGAATTGATTTGGTCAGATTTTGCAACAATTATTTGGGAGGTCCTTCACAAAAAAACCTCCTTTTGGGCACTCGGAAAATGGAAAATGAATTTTTCGTCCAAAGAAAATGAAAACTTCCTTAGGCAACATTGTTTGCCATTCCAAGATGCACCCTTGTGCACAATATGAGATCATTTGAACAAACTATGCCATGAATGTGGCCATAGGATTGATCATTTGGCTTGAAAGCCATGAATCTTCACGCATGATAGCTCATTTCTGAGAACACTTTTTTAATAGAATTGCCGTATTACAAGTTTATTATTTTTCCTGGTAACTTGGTCATATATAATGACACAATGCGAAGGTGTTCCAATTTTTTGATTTTTTTTGAATTTGTTATGCCCGTTTCAAAATGCGGTCAAAACGGCGGGAATGACCGTTCCTAGCTAGTGGTTGAATCTTGGAATTTTTTTGGTGTTTCTCTGATTAAATAGGTACTTATGTACCTAGAAATGATTTTTGGAAAAAATAAATAGCAAACTATGAGGCAGCCGCAGTTCAAATTTGACCCGCTTCCAACTGAATCGGCGGAAATTTGTCTTTTTCACGAGAGGTGGATCAAAACTTTTTACAGCCAACCATTTGGTCAATTGTGCATTATATATGGCCTAGTATTTTAGAAAATCAATTTGGTACAATTTTGCAACAATTATTTGGGAGGTCCTTCACAAAAAAACCTCCTTTTGGGCACTCGAAAAATGGAAAATGAATTTTTCGTCCAAAGAAAATGAAAACTTCCTTAGGCAACATTGTTTGCCATTCCAAGATGCACCCTTGTGCACAATATGAGATCATTTGAACAAACTATGCCATGAATGTGGCCATAGGATTGATCATTTGGCTTGAAAGCCATGAATCTTCACGCATGATAGCTCATTTCTGAGAACATTTTTTTAATAGAATTGACGTATTACAAGTTTATTATTTTTCCTGGTAACTTGGTCATAGATAATGACACAATGCACAGGTGTTCCAATTTTTTGATTTTTTTTGAATTTTTTATGCCCGTTTCAAAATGCGGTCAAAACGGCGGGAATGACCGTTCCTAGCTAGTGGTTGAATCTTGGAATTTTTTTGGTGTTTCTCTGATTAAATAGGTACTTATGTACCTAGAAATGATTTTGGAAAAAATAAATAGCAAACTATGAGGCAGCCGCAGTTCAAATTTGACCCGCTTCCAGCTAAATCGGCGGAAATTTGTCTTTTTCACGAGAGGTGGATCAAAACTTTTTACACCCAACCATTTGGTCAATTGTGCATTATATATGGCCTAGTATTTTAGAAAATCAATTTGGTACAATTTTGCAATAAATATACGATAGGTCCTTCACAAAAAAACTCATTATGGGCATTTGGAAAATGATTTTTTTGTCAAAAGAAAATGAAACTTCCTTAGGCTACATTGTTTGCCATTCCAAGACGCACCCTTGTGCAAAGTATGATATAATTTGAAAAAATTATGCCATTCCAAAATGCACCCTTGTGCAAAAAATACAAGAGAAACAAATAGAAAAACACAACTACATAAGCTTTGTTCTCATTGGTTGAAATGTTTGTGTCATGGATTGATGACATGGCATCCATCCATCCATCCATCCCATTTATCTAAAGAAAAAAAGAGAAAGAAAGAAAAAGAACCCCCACCCCGCGGGCAGCTCAATCACCCAAACCCTATCCCCTCTATCGGCGCCGCCCCCAGATCCAATCTCGCCGCCACTCCATCCTCTCCCACTCGCGCAGGCTTAAGCCGCTCGCCGCCACCACGTTCGCTGCCGCGGCCGCGCTCAGGGCATAGCGGCCTCCTCCCCGCTCGCCGCCCTCCTTGCCTCATCCAATGCCGCCTCCTTGTTCTACTCCGAGGACGATGGCGGGATAGTCCAGCGGGTCCCCGCGCGGGCCTCGTTCGTTCCAACCCCCGCCATCGCCCCGGACAGAGCCACCTCCGTGCTGGTCCCTGTAGACGAGCGGGGCTCCCTCTTCGCCATGGACCCCGCGCCGTCCGAGTTCGCGTCCTCCTCGTCATCGTCCGCGGCGGCCAGGGGATCTTCGCGGTGTCCTCATCGTCGTCCACGGACCCCACCCCCGTCGAGCATGAGATCTCCCGAGCAGGCCCTCCCACCGCGTCGCCGGGCCATCTCAGCCGCGCCACCGTCCCTCCGCCGATAGGCACGTCTCTCCTCTCTCTCTC